>JANUWF010003374.1:930749-2130749 GCA_026120185.1 Voacanga thouarsii | reverse complement strand
CTAGGACTAGTCTTTTAAGGGTTAGGGTAAGTCTCTCAGTAGGTGGCCACCTCTGGGGGGGTGAATCCTTACCGGATAGGATGCTAGTCCTATAGATCGTACTGGTCTAAGCTAGCAAGTATAGTCAAGTGGATTGTGTATTTTCAGAATAGACAACTGATAAGTTTTGGTATAGGGATGGAGGAGTATCTTATCCGATAGGCTATATACCTACCTTATGTCAATATGCACAAAGTGTGGCATCCTAAACATTTGTTTTTTATCATGGTGCACAAAGTGTGGTGCCATGGCTACCTCTTTTGAGTGGTTGCTTTTATTGTATATATGTATTACTTTTGAAAGGAAAACACCACTCCTCACTTGTGAAATTTATTTGAGACTTGCCAGCACTTTACTTTTATGAAAATCTCTTATGAACTATTTTACCTGAAGCGCTCAAAGTACACACGGGCTTACTGAGATTTATGTCTCACCACCTTTTATACCATGCTTTCAAGTCGATCCTGCTGTGAAGGTTTTTTATTAGAGATTGTCTTTGTTTTGACGACTTGTTTCTTTTTCTATGTATTTCATTTTGAGAGACTTTAGCTGACATTTATTTTTTTTAGGAATTATTCATGTTTTGTTTAAGATGCAATAAGTTTCAATTTGACTCATTTCTTTTGTGAGTCCTGGTTATAAAGACCCCTTGTCCTATTGACGGGATGACATCCATAACCCTAATTGGATACGTAGGTAGCGGGGTGTTACAAGTAGTATCAGAGCCAAGGTTTAGGCAATTATTTATAGTATTTGATTTATTTCACTAATATTAAAATCTTTTGACTAATCTAGGTTGTTAATGCTGTAGGATAGTTAGAATGTATAGAATTGAAAGGAGGGGGCAGCAATGGCATCCACCAATCCCCATCTACCTGGAAGACTTACCAATGCCACAACCCGCACCTCAACTAGTCATACCCTTGGAAGAAAGCAGTGATGATAAGGTTCAAATTATTTAGCCACCCCATACCTGTAATAGACTTGATCATTGATAGTGAGGATGAGGATTTGATATGGAGTATGTCCCAAACCCACCTAGTCCCGTGATTGATTTAATTGCTGATAGTGATGATCAGGTGGAGATAGACTATGAATCTCCACGTAGACCCTCTTTTATACCCCCACCCAACCATGTTAAAATTGGGGAGAGTTCTAGGAGAGTTGGAAAGGAACCTATGGACTATAGATTTATGAATGGTGCAGGGATAGACCTTTCTAAGAATACTGGGGGTTAGTTGTATGATGCTAACATTGAGGATTTTGATGAGGATTAAGGGCAACGTTTTTCTATTCTCAGGAGGCTGTTATTTATTATTTTCAATAAACTTCTATGCTAGGGGTTCACTTATGTTTAATGCTTTATTTCAAAATTTATGCAAATAAGAGTACCTTGGTATACTCCAATCTTGAAAAAATGCAATTATTCATGTAAAGCTTGTATCAAATTTACTTTTACTTAAGTTTGAATATGAATACATGCTCAATTTAAATATTTTGAACTTTGATGCATAACTCATCATTTGGGGACGATGGAATAGAATGGCACCAAGGCGTCACGTAGTAGCAACCAGTAGAAGGGTTCCTGAAGTAGAACTCGTGACTCCGGAATATGATGCAACTCAATTTTCCTCGCCAAATCAAGGGAATAAGATTGAACCTAAGCAGGAAGTGGGGTCTGAAGAGCCTGTGAATGTGACCATGGGGCAAGCATTTCAGAGGATGACTGAGATATTGCAAACCTTATCAGAACGAAGGAACTCGAAGGGGAAAGATGAAGCTCTAGAGAGGTTTTTGAAATTCCAACCTCCCATCTTTTTAGGAGAAGCCGAACAAGATCAGAAAGTGGAGCAGTAGGTAGAGCAGATAGAGGACATCTTTGCTACACTCCAATACACTGACAAGCAAATGGTTAAATTTACTCCATTTAGACTAAGAGGCCCAGCTTGGGTATGGTGGCAGTGAGTCCAAGAGGACTAGGAATTAATAGAGCGGGGCTAGTTTGTCTTCAACCAACTTGGAAGGCTATTGTATCAAGGAAAAGTAAGAAATCAGGTAAATTCTTGCATAAAGCGGTTTGAAGATCAAAATCACTTCGACAAGTCAAAACATGATGTTTAAGTGGAAATGTTCTATGGATGCAATTATGGATAATTTTTCTTTTCTTTTCCAGTCAATCAAACAATTCCAAGTTGAACAAGAAATTTTACAGAAATGCTAAACTTTTTCTAAAAATCAACTTTGATAAGAATTTTAGAAACCATAATTGCTATTTCAAAAAAAAACACATTAGATGGTTTTTATTTTTCCAAAATAGACAAATATAACATTAAGTACTCAATAAGGGTAGAGTACTAAGACTAGTCTTTGAAGGGCAACGATAAGTCTCTCAGTATGTGGCCATCTCTGAGGGGTGAGTCCTTCTCGGATAGGATGCCAGTTTGTAGATCATATCGGTTTGAGCTAGCAAGAATAGTCAGATGGACTTTGTATTTTCGTAATGGACAACCAGTAATTTTAAGTGTAGAGATGGAGAACTATCTCACCTGATAGGCCATACACCAACCTTGTGTCAGAATGCGTAAAGTGTAGCATCCTGAACATTCTTTTGTCTTGGTGCACAAAGTGTGGTGGCATGGCTATTTCTTTTAAGTGGTTGCTTTTATTTTATACAATGTATGGCATTTGAAAGGAAAACACCATTCCTCACCTTATGAAATTTATTTGAGGCTTGCCAACACATTACTTTTATAAAAGTTTCTAAACTTACATACATGAACTATTTTAATTCAAGCACCCTAAGCACACATGGGCTTATTGAGATTTATGCCTCACCAATTTTTTATGACATGCTCCAGGTCAATCCTATTGTGAAGGCTTTTGATTACAGATTGTCTTTCTTTAAAGACCTGTTCTGCAGGTATTTCATTTGAGAGACTCTAGCAAACATTTATTTATTTTGAGACTTGTTCATGTATTGTTTTGAGTTGTAATAAGTTTAAATTTGGATCGTTTCTTTTATTTCTTCTATGAGTCATAGTTATAAAGACCTCTTGTCCTGAGAACGGGGTGACATTCCCAGCCCTAATAGGGTACGTAGGTATTGGAGTGTTACAAGGTCAAAATCTAATGACTGGAGAAGGAAGTAATACAGTAGCAGGATCCTTCATACCCACTGAGGCAGCCGAACCATTCTATAGTATTGCTCGTGGCAGCCAATTTGCATACACTATTGCATAGCAAGTAGGGAATCCAGTAATGGGAGGCTATGCATGACCAGCTGTCAAGTGGATAATGCCACTGAATCCTATTGTTCAACAACAAGTGGATTCTAATGCAATAGCATATGTTTTGAGGAAACAATTAAGTTTTACGATCACTAGTATGGAGAAAACTGCCTACCAGAAGCCTTATCCCAAGTTGATAGACTTAATGCTGACTTTCCCCAAATGGCCTCAAGGTTTTGGACTTCCCTTTTCCGGTAGATAATAGTAAGACTGTTGTAACAGATATCGCTAGATTCACTGTCTAATATGGTGAGGAAGGAAAAAATGAATAGCATAAATTATATCTTTTTTATTATTATTGACCGGTCATGCTTGTACTTTGTATCCCAATCTATAGCCTAACTCTATTAAAAAAGCTGGCCCGAAATGGAAAGGATTTTCATGAAAAGTTCTACCGGCGTCAACTAGACATCTTAGTGGCTGATCTTTTGGCTATTAAACAAAAGGCCGATGAGACTGTTACTGATTTTCTGGAAAGGTTTACGTAGTTAAAGGGGAAGTGCAAGACACTCTTACTAGAAATAAAATATACACAGATTGTTGATGATCAGATATATCCTCAATTAAATGAGGCCTTAGTTCTATAAGACTTCTCTAATTTGTTATGGCTGGCCTTACATACTAGCAGAATTAAAAAAAATTATCAAAAATAAGAAAGCACAACAAGGGGCCAAGTTCTAGAAAGGGCCAACCATGCTTTGGTAATTGACGACATCAATGAGCTAGTCACTGAAAAAGAGTTATGGCAGCCGAGAATATGACCGGGAAGGCTTACAATTATCTGGCCTTAAAACAAGTCTACGGTAAAGAGCCTGTCCAGTCAAATAATTTGGAAACATATTTATTTAACATAACTAAGGCCAACCAAACTTTTAATTAACTTCTTAAAGATAGGTAGATCAAAGTTATGAGTGCCCAAAAAATCATGACCACTAAAGAATTCAAGGGTAAACGCTATTGCAAGTGGTGTAATTCTTTTACTCATTCTACTAACAATTGCGTGGTTTTTAGAAATTTCATTCTGAAAGCTATCTAGGAAGGACATTTCGAGTTGACAAATGGCAACAATACCGAATTGTTAGTAGTTACAAACCCCTTTCCAACTGCTAATCATGTATGGTAGAAGTAAGTGATGTTCAGCTAGATAAATTTGTAACAGAAGTTAATGACAGGCCATCTAGTCCCCAAGTTTTCATAGTTAATATCAGTCCAGTTAATCCTTTAACTACCAAATAAACTACTAATGGCACTCTAGTCATCAAAAGGTCTTTTATAACAACCCCTTTATTAGAAAGCCACTTAGAATAGGTAGGTGAGAATGAACTGCTGATAGCTTTATGCAAGTTAATTGTAGCCGAAAGAAAATGGGATAGCTTAACTAGAAAGAAGGTGGCTAGATGGATAGACGATCAAAATACGATGAATATTGTAGGAGCTAGGTCATCTTATCTTTAAAGGTATGGATTCTAAAATGAAAGCAGTCAAACCATCCGGACATAAATCTTAAGCCATTTGTTGATCGGCTGACCAACTAGTACTCCCAATAAAAAATAGATATATGTGCTAAGCTTCAAAGCGATAAGAGGGTAGACAATCAGGTCCTAGCAAATAGTCTGTGTTTTATCGACTAAAATTTTTGAAAAAAAATAATTCAAAAGGCTGCTAGGAAAGTGGCTTTTAAGATACATGAATGGATCTTAGCATTGCATATCCCAGCTCTAAATGTGCCAGATGAAATATACATAAGCTCAGCACCTAACATGCTAACTGCAACTCAAAAGAGATGATAACTGATGCATGTTTTTTTAGTGTAGAAAATATTAATAACAAAGTCTACAATCAAATCAAGCTTTAATTAAAATTTTAACCATTAAAACCATACATATGGGCAAGTATACCCATCATATAGTATAGAGAATAGAAAGTATCAGATCTACAGGAACTTAGGCCCCCACCTTACTTTATCCAAACATTTATTGTTTAGCTAATAAAATAAATAAATAGAAGTAAATAACCTACTAACATAATATGCTAGAGAATAGATCAAGTTTACACAAGACAAGTCACAAGGATTATCAAGAAGTAAGAATAAGAAGAAAAAACATGCAATGAAGACAACACTCCAAATCTATGATAAGTAAAGGAAATACCTTTCAATCAATTAAGTCCCAATCCAAATACCAATATGAACTTAGAAGGAGAATTCAATCTCTATCGAGTTATAAAATTTCTATTTTTAGATTAATCAAAAGGTATCTTTACCTCCCTAATTAAATCCAAGAAACATTAAGATCAACTCAATTTATGGATATAATAATATCTCTATCTCTTCAAAATATTCTTAACTCTCAAATAAACAATTAATGTCCCCATCTCTAGAAGAAATTAATATCTTTGTTATTACTTTATCCTTAACCTTTCTCTTGGATTAATTAAGAGATAATAAGTATTGAATTAATTAGCTGGTACTAGACTTCTAATCTCTCTCTCCCGAGTTAGTTAGAAAAGAACTAAACAATTCAACAAAATAATAAATTCAAGTAATCAAATATTTGAAGTTGCAATCACTAGATCCAATCAAATTTAATCTATGAACATAAACTTAAGGTCAACCCTCAAATAGAATTAAAATATAATAAACTCAAATTGTCAATAAATTACAAAGAAAAAGAAAAGAAATCACTCATAGACAAGTAAGCCTTCTTCCTATTTCTTGAAACCTTCTTGATCAACCTCATCTTCTTCTCCAAGAATTCTCCTTAATCCTTCTTATTCTTCGTGTTCTTGAGACTCTCTAAGAGTTTTCTAATTACTTAGAGTGAAAACTCATATAATGTGTGTTAATATCTTGTATTTACATGAGTTTAGATTGCCAGAGTTAATACAAGAGTCCTAATACGTGTCCAATTCAGTTTCCAGAGAAATCCTAGCTGCAATTGCCAAATTTTGATCTGAAAGGAAATCTCGTTGTTATGAATATTAACAACCGGCGCCAGTTTCGGCAGACCAACCGGTATTAGGTCTTGCCTAAACTACGATCGAGACTCCTCTATTTTGCTTTATTATTCCCGCATTGAATTTCGATAGGCTCAGCTATATGGAACGATGCCAGTTCAACACTGGAACTTTACAATTTCGCTCCAAATTCTTCAATTGCTGTACAAAATTACCAAAACCACTTTCTACAAGTAAAAATCAAATAGAAAGAGATTTGGTTGCATTAAAAGGATCAAAAAATGACCTCAAATAACTAAAAAAATATAAGTACATTTAGGCCCTATCACATTCCCCTACACTTAAGCTTTGCTTGTCCTCAAGCAAATAGGAATTAAACACCGAGCAAATATCTTATGAACAAGAAGATTTTAGTGAACATGAGTACTATAGTAAAGATATTATCCTTCTTCTAGTTCAAGAATTCAATCTAATACCTATTCAACCAAGCTAATTTCTTGTATACTTATGTATTAAGCTAGATATAACCAAGGCCATTGAAATTGAGTTAAACAAGTTCATATTCATTCAATGTGTTTCACCCCATTCCTTAAGTCAAGAATGCAAACATTGCGCTTCATATAAGTTAGGAATAATAATCAATTTAAGTTACATGACTTCCAAACTACTACAATCTAAGTAGCAAACTAGGGACATTCTCACCATATTTTTCTTGGGAATTCATAGCTTCAAGTAAATGAATTTCTTTTCACTCACTGTATTAGCCCCTTTAATTTCTTTTTTTTTTCTTCTTTTGCCTTCTGCCTTCAGGATAGACTCAAGAGAGTGCACCAAACAATACTTGCTACTTCTCTCCGTATTGAACCCCTTTTCAATAGGAATCTTTTTTTTTTCCCCTACATTCTGTTTGTCATTTTTTTTCAAGTCTTCTTTTCTTTCTTTTTTTTTCACTCATGATTTTACCACTCTAGTCCCTATTTTCTGAAACTCAGAACAAAGACTAGTTTAGAAAACCATAGCAGCAAAATCAACCAAAATTGCATGCTTACATTTTATCATAAAAATCAGCATCAATTCTCAAGAAATAAAAATGGCACAACATATACTAAAACATAAACAAAGTTAATCTAAATTCTCAAGACTTAGCCTATATCACACCAAATATATAAATTTACACAAAACTAAACTCAACCAAATAAGCCTTAAAACAAATTCTTATACCAACAGAAAAATAATAACAATACCATACTAGTAAAAATTTCGAGAAATTGTAGCTCATTGTTCACTCAAATGTCTTAAAATTTGTCCAAATTCAAATTCTTTCAAATTTAAAAAAAAATTAAATCAGCTCAAAATTTTAAGAAACAACAAGAAAAATAATAAAAACTTGGGCAAAGAATACTACAAACCACTACCCCACACCTAAACCAGACAATGTCCTCATTGGCCAAAAATTAAAACAACAAAGCATCTCCAAAAGGACTAAAAAATAATAAAGGGGTAGACAATTAAGAAATACTCCCCAAATACAATAAGCTCCCAAAATATGGTAAAACTTCAAAGAAAGAATTTGAACACATCCAAGAAGACTTTATTCAATCCTACAAAATAAAAAACACATAAAAGAATAAAGAAAATAGTAACATAAAAGAAATAAAACAAATGACTTAATAAAAATGCCTGCAAAGAAAATAAAGAAAAATGCTCCCTCCCGCACGCTTAAGCTAGAAAGTGTTTTCCTTACTAGGAAAGGGAAAGATAGCTAACAACTAGACAGAACAAGATAATGCTAAAAAATCCCCAATCACATAAAAAAACTCTTTTTGCTCATTATCTCTTTTGAAAAGAAATGAATGCTCAATGAAGAAGGTAGGCATGATGCTTAAAAGAAAGGAGGTTTTTGAAGGGGGTAGGGTACATGACAAGCATTTATCTTAATGAAAGTAATTGCGTGCACACTATTCCCTTTAGTTTCTTTAGATGCATCAATTAGTTTTTCAACACAGCAAATTAAATCTAAAGAATGTTTTAACATTGAAATCACCATTTTTTCCTTCAAAAGAATTTTCATGATTACAATTCCCCTTAAAACCTAGTATTTGAGTTCCTAAAGATAGGATCAAGAAATCTTTACTTTCCACCACGTCAACAAATACCAAGTTACCTCCAATAGATTGGAGTGAAGGATAAACTTTATTAGCATACTCCAAGGGTTTCTTAGGATTCTTCATGGAAAAATCTATCTCCTTAAGGCATGGCAAACTCAACACATCATTATTGACATTATTTAGCTCCAAAAAGCGAGAGGTACCTACAAACTCATGTAACAAATAGAAATTGGAAGTGTTAGAGCATAAAGTATAATCCAAGTGTTTCCGATAGTGTCATGCCCCGGTAACGGTGCTAAAAACTTTATCTATGTTTTTTTTTACCATAGAAAATATTACCAACAAAATCTACAATCAATCAAGCTTTAATTAAAAAGATAACCACTAAAACCATACATACGAACAAGTATACCTATCATATAGTATAGGGTAGGGGTGGCAATCGTGTCTTGTCTAGGTTGGTGGGTTGTGTCAACCTAGGATAATTACACATGACATGCTACTCCAAACATGACACGAATAATAAATATGTCTAATTTTGTAATACAAAAAGAAACGGGTTGATATGATATGACACGATTAAATATAAAAATTAAATAGAAAATTATTAAACCCATCAACCCAAATACCTACTAAACCCGCCAACCAATCCACCCTTACACAAAAAATTTTAAAAAAAAATCAAATCATATGAAATTAAATTAACCAATAAAATAGTCCATAAATTCTTAAATAACTAATAAAATAATAAATCATTCAAATAAATATCTAGTGATGTCAATAAATTCATAAGACTTAATCTTAAAAATCTAAACATCCAATTTACCTAATACATTAAAAATGTAACAAACTTCAAACAACATTCTGCTGGCTAGGGATAGGGTTTCTAGGAGAAACAGGTTGTGCAAAAAAAACAAATTAGAGAGGTTTCACAGGTTAGAGGAGTTTGTGCCAATAAAAAAATAAATGGGTTGGCGGATTGAAATGGGTAGAACCCGTTTTTGACCCGAACACGTTTAATGTTAAACTAATCGACCCGTTTCAACCCGAACTAGCAAAAATCCAATTCTAACCCGCTATAATCATGTTATTTTTTGGTCGTGTTGGCATGTCGTGTTCTACATTACCACAACTAGTATAGGAAATATCAAGTATCGGTTTCTTTAGAACTTAGGCACCAACATTACTTTACCTAAAGCTTTATTGTTTAGCTAATAAAACAAAGAAATAGAAATAAATAACCTACTAGCACAATAGACTAGAGAATAGATCAAGTTTACACAGGACAAGTCATAAGGATTATCAAGGAGTAAGAATAAAGAAAAAAGACATGCAATGAAGACATCACCCCAAATCTACGATAAGTAAAGAAAACACCTTCAAATCAATTAAGTCCCAATCCAAATACTAGTATATGTTTAAAAGGTTAATTCTTTCTATCTTGAGTTATGAAATTCCTATTCTTTGATTAATTAAAGGGTATATCTACCTTCTTAATTAAATCCAAGAAGTATTAAGATTAACTCAATTTATGAAAGTAATAATATCCATATCTCTAAGCATTATTCCTAACTCTCAAATAAACAATTAATGTTCCTATCTCTAGGTGAAGTTAATATCTTTTTGATTACTCAATCTTTACCCTTAACCTCTCTCTTGAGTTAATTAATAAATAACAATTATTGAATTAAATAGCTGGTACTAGAAAAGAACCAGTTAATTTAACAAAATAATAAATTCAAGTAATCAAATATTTGAAGTTGGAATCACTAGATAAAAAGAAATTTAATCTATGAACATAAACTTAGGGCACAACCCTCAAATACAATTAAAACATAATAAACTCAAATTGTTAATAAATTACATAGAAAAAGAAACGAAATCACGCATAGACAAGTAAGCCTTCTTCCTATTGTTTGAAGCCTTCTTGATCAACCTCCTTCATTTCTCCAAGAATTCTCCTTGATCCTCCTTAATCTTGGTGTTCTTGAGACTCTCTAGGCCTTTTTGAATTACATAGAATGAAAACTCCTATAATAAGTGTTAATCTCTTGTATTTATAGGAGTTTGGGTTGTCAAAAAGTCAATGCAAGAATCCTAATTTGTGTCCAATTCAGTTTCCAAAGAAATCCTAGTTAAATTACCAAATTCTGATTGAAAAGAAATCCCGCCTTCATGAATAGTAACAACCGACGCCAATTTAGGCAGACCAGCTTGTGTCGGGTCCTAGGTAAAGTGCTATCGAAACTCCTCTATTTTGCTATGTTCTTCCAGAATTGAACCCCGTCCGGCTCTATTATGTGGACTGGCACCGGTTCACCATTAGAAATTTACAATTTTGCTCCAAAATCTTTAATTTTGCTCCAAAATCTTTAATTTTGTGTACAAAATCACCAAAAATACTTTCTACAGGTAAAATATCAAATAGGAAGTGATTTAGCTAGTTATTGTAACAAAAGTATCATAAAATGACCTCAAATAACTAAAAAAATATAGGTATATTGATATGATGTTGTGTGGGTAAATTTGTGGAACAATGTCAAACCAATGGGTAAAACCATTAGCTCAACCAGTGAAACCTAAATAGTGAAATTTTATGGTAAAATTGAAGAAAGAAAACTATCTAACTATTCTCTAGTAAACCTTTGAAGAACTAAGCATCAAAGATCGACAAGAAACATAGCAAGATCTACCATAAATTCACCCAAATATCCTTGACACAAAAAATTAAGGAAATCAAGAATAAAAGAAGTGGAACTATAGACACCTAAAAAATAGAATTTAGGATAAACCTTAGAAGAACAGAACAACTAAGACCCAATCAAGAGAAACCACATTGGATTATCCAAATGATTTAGAGACTCATTCAAAGGGAGGACCAAGCCATAAGTATGGTCTTAAAGAAGATGAACAAAAAGGGAAAGACCTCTCAAAGCTCTTTTTTACAATTTGAATAATGTAATTTGAATGAATTGTTAAATCACCAAAAAGGTGTATTTATACTACCCTAACCCTAATTAAGTGATTACTAAGCTCCACAGATAAAATAAGTCCTCAAAGGAACTTTACATAGTGCTTAAAGTCATCATAAACCGGACCCAGCGCCAGGAGTAGGTGCCGAACTTGGCAGCAGGTAGGCACTGGAATTCCAGCGTTTGGCTGGAAGAATGCGCCTGGTGCCAGGTCAACCTATTCGGGTCGGCGGCAGGATGAATCTAGTAGCTGGATTTTAGCATTTTCTCCCTCATTTGCTCCCTTTTTTTTATGCTAGCACAAGTTGTTGTTGAGATCCCCCTTGGATATTCATCAAATTGAGTTCTTAGCTACCTTCATAAATTTTCCAAATCTTTTCCAACCTTAAGTATAGTTGTAGGAGCAATTGGTATCTCTTTGGAGTCTCTTGGTTCTTGATCTTGTTATTGGCCTGTGAAAGGTCATTACCCCTTCTTGGGATTGAACCATTTGGCTGGGTTAATTCCCATCATCTCCTCTTTCTTGAAGTTTATTCTTCCATGAATCATCACCTACATCAAAAAGAGCTATATCACTAACGTTAAACGTAGCACTTACTTTATATTTACCAGGTAAATCGATCTTGTAGGCATTATCTCCAACTTAGTTAATGACATGGAAGGGTCCATCACCTCTTGGGTCTAACTTGCTTCTCCGTTGAGTAGAAAATCTCTCCTTGCAAAGGTGTACCCAAACCAAATCGCTAGGCTCAAATGAAATCTTTTCCTTCCTTGGTTGCGCTTAAGGGCAATTTCTTCATTTTGATTTGCAATAGGTGCCTTCACTTTTTCATGAAGAGCCTTCACCATTTCTGCCTTCCAAACTCCATTAAGATTTATTCGTTCTCCTACAGGCAAAGGAACTAAATCCAAAGGCGTTAGAGGATTAAAACCGTACACAACTTCAAAAGGAGAATAAGAAGTAGTAGAATGGATAGCCTGATTGTAAGCAAACTCAATGTGTGGCAATCATTCTT
The DNA here is from genome assembly GCA_026120185.1 of Voacanga thouarsii. Taxonomy (NCBI): domain Eukaryota; kingdom Viridiplantae; phylum Streptophyta; class Magnoliopsida; order Gentianales; family Apocynaceae; genus Voacanga; species Voacanga thouarsii. The sequence goes on along the minus strand of JANUWF010003374.1, from coordinate 2,118,372 downwards.
CCTAATTCTTCAAGTTTCTCTTGATTGTCCTCAAGAGTTGGGTGGGTGTTCAGTTGACCACTTCAGTTTGGCCATCCATTTGGGGGTGACATGTTGTGGAAAACAAAAGGTGAGTGTTAAGTTTATTCTATAAGACCCTCTGAAAATGACTAAGGAATTTAGTGTCCCTATTCGACACAATAGTCTTTGGAATCCCCTGCATCCTCACCACTTTTTTTTGAAGAATAAATGTGCAATATATAAAGCATCATTAGTCTTAGAACAAGCCATAAAATAAGCCATTTTTTAGAATCTATCAATAACCACAAATATTAGAGTCCTTGCCCCCTTTGGATCTAGACAATCCTAAGATAAAATCTATTGAAATATCAACCCAATGAGTATTTGGAGTGGGTAAATGAGTGTACAATCCATGTGGAAGTGACCTAAATTTAGCTCGCCTACAAGTTATGCATTGAGAACAATGTTTCACTATATTCCTTCTAATTTTTTGCCAAAAGAAATGTTCTTTAAAAACGCCTAAGGTCATTGCAATACCAAAATATCACATTAATCCCCCACTAGGGCCATCTTAACTAGCAATTTCCTAACAGACCCTTTTGGCACACAAAGTCTTGACTCCCTAAACAAAAATCCATCATGCCTATAGTACTAAGTAAATGTATAGTTTTAACAAGCATGAAAGATATCCCCAAACTCCTCGTCATTTTCATACAATTCCTTCACAAGCTCAAAACTAAGAATTTTAGTATCTAACTAGTTTAGAATTGTATACATTCGAGATAGTGCGCCCGCAACCACATTATCCTTACCCTTTTTATATAGAATGACATAAGAAAATGTCTCAATGAACTCCATACACCTTGCATGCCTCTTGTTCAAACTTTTTTGGCTTTTAAGGTCCTTAAGAGTTTCATGGTCGATACGGATCACAAACTCTCTTGGCAATAGGTAGTGTGTTAGTGTTATACCCTAAAGGCAATCAAATATATTCTATATGTTGTGCATTATTAAATAAAACAAGGTATTTTTTATCTTTCAGTTTGTTTTATTTATGCTTTTGTGTAAAATAATTGTTAGATAAAGTCCCAAGTGCAACACTGTGTGAAGAAAATCATGATAGAGATCATAATGTGGGGTCCTTACTACACTAGATAGTGTTCTTACTTAAATTATCCTTAATCGAAGTATTAAGGAGATAGGACATCATTAATGTATTAAGACTAGCACGTGTTAGACTTCCTAATTTGATCAAGCGGTAGTTATCATTGAAAAACCTTAGAGGGGAGTGAATAAGGTTTTTGGCAAACTAAAATTTTCAAGAAATCTATTGTACAGGATATTAATGTTCTTCAAGTTTCTTGGACCAACTTCATAGGAACAGAGAAAGTTATCCAAAGAAACTTTGAGAAATATCCAGGTCAGACTAAGGTAAGAAATATAATGCAGTTAATGATACATGCAAAGAAACAAGATACAGAATATATAGTGGTTCGATCTACCAAGATCTACATCCACTACCTTAAGCTCACACTTAAGGATTTTCAACCAAATTTCATTTACCCAACTTAATGGAATCAATCTGCACCAAATACAAGAGAAGATCACCAAACTTGATTTTCCAAAACCTCTCAATCAATCAATTAAATCAAGGTTCACCCCCAATGGGTTTTACACCATAACCTTGTTATACAAAAGAGATTGAATATCAATGGAACAGTAAAAACTCACTTATTTAAGTAAATGTGCACCAAGAAAAAAGCACAAACATTTTTACCTTTTAGACACGATTTGAATTCCCTTTGAAGCACTTTGATAAAGGAGACTTTTGTTTTCTATAGAGCAAGAGTGTTTCTTAGAAGGATACAACAAAAATCTTATGTCAAACCAAGTTTAGACGCTTTATATAGAGACATAAAGTGAAGTAGCAACGGCTATAAAATGGCTATAATTTTACTGTCAAATTTACCTATGTTTTGGACGACGATGCATGCAAAAGGTAAGTCCAAAATGACTTTTTTTTTTTTTTTTAAGCAGAAACGATTTGACACAGTTTACAGGATTTCAAATGAATCTTTTGGATGCAGAATCATCCAGAGTACTCAATCCAAAATTTTGAGATTTAAAACTTTGAAATCTTTTCTTTGTGTTCTTCAACGTAGAAATAAATTGAATCATAAGGTAAAGAGACATAGGAATTAACAAGAAATACCTTAATAACAATTTCTAGTTTAAAGTTCTTCCATAAGGACTTCTTGGTATGCAATCTCAAAAGCTTGAATTTTATCTTGATTACCCATTCTTGAATTCCATTGCTCAAGAGTTGCATAGCAATCTTATTTAAATACCTTAGAAGAGCTAAAGTTAAACATATCCTATCACATATATATCACACAAGTTAGTCTACATCAATATTTGTCATATGTCAAAACTTAGGAGAAAGCCCTTAGGGCTAACAATCTCCTCCTTTTTGAGTGATAACAAAACTTGATAGGATTGTGAAAGAAAAACTATATAAACTTGTTAGACCGAGAAAAATAAAAATATTTTTCATTGAAATACAATCTCTCATTATAGAAGTCAAAGAGTGCCTATGAGATTAAGATAGAAAATGTATATAAGCTTCACATGCATGGCTCAACCTACCTCCATATCCTCCATCCTTTCATCAAACGATTATTCCATAAAGAAATAACCGATACAATGATTTATATGAAAGAGATACAACAGACAGGTTATATGATGAGCTGCTCCCCCTCAATGTTTGCATATATGAATATTTGTAAATGAGAAAAACTGAAGTCTATTTTGTACGTCCAAAACGTACATCCAAAATATTGGTAAAAGTGAGTATGAAACCTTTTTGAATGTGATTTTTGAAAGTCCAAAATGTGTGTGTCCAAAATGGTATAAATTTTTTGAAGAAAACTTTTTTGGACAAGATTTTTAGATCAAGGAAATATAAGTCCAAAACTCCCCCTAACAAAATGCACGAGACAATGGAATTTTTAGAATTTTGATTTGTCCTTATTTTCTTAAAGAGTATTTATCATAAATGAAGTAATCCATCTGACTAAAATTTTTATCAATGAAATTGTCACAGAATCATGTCAATAAAATCTTGTTAATCTAGTTTCAAATATACCTTTATTACAAAAAGAGTAGTTTTGGATGAAATTCAGGACACCAAACTAGTGTCCAATTTGGATATCAACAAACTGACATAGATGATTAATATTCATTCATATCAAGCAGTTCATCCAAAAATTATTATGAATTTCATAGAAAGAATTTAAAGAGCCTTAACTATATTCAAAGTCAATATGTTGGCACAAAATATCAAATTAAAGCACAAAGTTTCCCTCAAGTAAATTTACTGTTCAACGACGTCAGGCAGACTGTCAATCGGTTATGCATTATTAATGCGAAATCCCACCTAAAGCCAACCTTAGAGTAAAGGGGTTGGGATGCATATCATATTATTCTACATAAAAATATACTTTTTGAATGATTTTATGTGCATTAGAATTATGATTTATTGGTTAGATGGCTTATCTATACTTATTGAGTAGGAAGGGTAAAACGGTAATTTTACTTGAGGTCAAAATAGGAAGATGGCTTGAAGTTTAGATAAGAATAATATTTGGATAAGAAAATAAGCACAACAGTTAAGTGGTTAGAGCTTTGTGAATTAATCTCTAAGGTCATGAGTTCAAATCCCATCACTTAAGTTTTATTCATGATTATCTTAGCTATGTTTGAATTTTAGATTTTCTTACATTTCTTAAAGATAGGAATGTTGTCTTAGGGGAGACATGAAGAGAATGTCTTGATCATATAATCATGTCCTAAAAAGAATTCTAGACGAATTCTTGTCCTTTTTATTATCTTTATCTTTGTCCTAACATTTTCATAATTTAAATAAACCAAAATCCATTAAATCTCTTGTATTAATTCCAAAAATTCTATAATAATTCTTTAGCTTTGAATTTTGAAAATTAGTCTTGAAGGATAAGGGATTGGCTAAAAATAGGAGAGAAGTTAGGATGGGTTCCCAAGAGAAATAAACCACCATGGTATAACCTTCAATTATACCTTCATGTTGTTCATGGTTTTAATGAAGAAAAATCTGGAAATTTTCCAAAATTTTTGATAGACCAGTTTTTGAAAAATTCAGCCAGTAATCCTAACCATTTTCTACCAGAAAAATGGTCATTTAATGTGGCTTGAAGACTAAAAATTATGTGCAAATTTCGAACTGCACAAACTGCACAAAACTAGAAAAATTTCCTGCACAATTCACTGCATTCTAAGCTGGAATTGAAGCTGTCTTTTGTCATCAATTCAGCTGAAGCACCCTCTATTTTTCTCCAGAAAAAAATCTGGAAAACCACCCTTAAAAGATCCTCAAACACTCCAGAAAACCAGCTGCAAATCGGGCTGAAGAAATGCAGAAATTCTGCACAAAAAAAAACCTATACCATTCGAAACTCTTGAGCATTGAAACCAGAAAATTTTCCAGTTTTGTCGCCCTATGCCTAGGCCGAAAAACACCTTAAAACCTCTACAAATTGGACCTTGTTCAGCCATGGACTAAACATCATTAACCTCCATACTTACCCTGAGTACTTGGACTCCATAATCACACCTCAAAAAGCTCCTAAAATCACTTTATCTAAAACTCATTTGAACTTCAAAAAAATTCCAGAATTTTCTCTGCCATTAAAGACTAAATTTTGGCCAGCAATAAAGCCTAAACAGCCTTCATTCTTTGCTCTAAACCTAACCAGTTCAGCCGGTACCATTGAAGAGCAAAGAAACCTTCCTTAAGCAATCACCATTAGCTTATCCCCTACCTCAAACAACTCCTCATTTTTCTCCGTTTGAATTTCAAACAACATCTAATCATTCTCTCTCCTCCTAGCTGAAAACCAAAACTCCTAATTACCCTAGACCATTCGGCCAATAGCTTTTCCAGATTTCATGAAGCATTTTCTCTCAAATTCTCTCAAAACACCAAGAACACACACTACACTTCTTCAAGCCTAAACCCACCCTAAACACCTCCAATCATTCTCAAATACTTCAAATCATTCCTACTTAGTCCCTAGACTTCATTTTTGGCCTTTATAACATAAAATCACACAAACTAAAATTTTCAATTGGATCAAAATCCTTTTTTTTCTTGAAGGTCTCAAGAACATCAACAAAGTAAATCAAGAACAACCTTCCTGTTCATCATCTTCAATTTAATTTTCAATATACCATTCTAATGCTCTCTCTCTAATGCTCTCTCTAATGCTCTCTCTCTCTCTCTCTCTCTCTCTCTCTCTCTCTATCTCTACCGAAATGGTTGATCAACCACCAATCATGGCTATTTTTCCTTGGACGACTAAAGGCTCTCAAACACATGGACCTTCTTTAGTCTTCATCAAGGGATTGGCTATCAAGTATTTTTTCCCGTAATCCTTCTTTTTTTTTTTTCCTGAATTCATGTCTCTTAGATATTAATAAAAAGATTAACTATGAATGGGGGATTGAGTGTATGCATATGGATGAAGGGGGTGGAGTTAGGATATGAGGATTTGTATATATGATTAAGTTATATGGATTTTTCTTTTGAATCAATATATGTTCATCATGCTTAATTAAATTTATGGATGTTTGAAGCATGATAGATATTATGACACCAATGGTGATTAGGCTTTTATGTTCTTATGCTTCAATAAAGCCATGAATGATGATTATGCCTAGTAGGAGATTGACCATGTGATAGTATGTGTTAATTCAAGTGTATGTTCATGAATGGATTAGTTTATTATTTTATGTTGGAGAGTGTGTTCATGAATCTTTTCTAGCAATAGGAAAAACATGATGAAAGATAATTTTCTTGTTAATCCTAGGTTATTTTTATTAACAAATTTTATTACTTTAATTAGAATTACTACTATATTTTTCCTAAGAGTTTCGAAATTCCTAGGGAGAATTGGAAATGGAATATTAAATGAAATATTAATATTTTATTAGTCAAATAAATAATATCTTTTATTAAAAATAAAGTATATATATAATAATAAATAAAATATTTTATATAAATAATAATAATAATATATAATATAGTAGAATTAATTAATGACCTTGTAGACCATAATTAAAACTTTTACCTATATTCCTAAATATTATTTATATTAAAATTTATTTGTTATTTATTAATTAGAAATTAAATATAATTCATTTATTAATTAATTTTATTATTTATTACTAATTATTTATTATCTATTAATTATTAATTAAAAATTAAGTATAATTTATCATTTATTTGTTTATAATAATACTATTTAAATATTAGCATTTACTAATATTATTTAGGACTTAGTATTATTCAATATTTAACACTAGTTTATTTATTAGCAATAATACTCAAAATTTATTATTTAAAACTATAACTTGTTAGTAATTATTTTAGAACCCCTAATTATTTTAACTTATCAAGCTAGATTTATTTTATAAAATACTTTATCATCTAGCATTAAAGCTTAGGATATTATGGTCATAGTTAGTCATGGTTGTAACTAGTTGATCTAGGAATTATTTATATAAGGCATATATAGTTTGAATGTAACATTATACCATGTGTTTAACCTAGGCAGGGTTAGGTTGATGTTGGAGGATTTTTTGAGTTCATGAAGAGAAAAGGATCAGGTAACTCCTGCATGGAGTCATTTGAAGATAGAAAATTATTGTGGTAAGCCAAATTCAATGTGTATGATCATTCATTTGTAAAGGCAATTGAGGACTGTTTTTTCCATTTTATTTTAGTCAAGGAAATCATTTGAAAATTAAACAAGCAGTTTCACACAAAATGCTAAACTATTTCTAAAACCCAACTTTGATAAGCATTTTAGAAACCTTAATTACTATTTCCAAGTAAAACATTGTATGATTAATTTTCTCCCAAGTGGGACAAGTAACGTTGAGTACTCAATAAGGATAGACTACTAGGACTAGTCTTTGAAGGGATAGAGTAAGTCTCTTATTAGGTGGCCACCTCTGAGGGGTGAGTCCTTCCTGGATAGGATGCCAATCGGGTAGGTCATATCAGTCCGAGCTAGCAAGTTTTAGTCAAGTGGACTGTGTATTTTCGAAGTGGACAACCGGTAAGTTTAGGTATAGAGATGGAGGAGTATCTCACCCGGTAGGCCAGACACCTACCTTATATCAACATGCCTAACGTGTGACATTCTGACCAGCAGCATGCTCAGGGTATGGCATACTAACCGTTATATTGTCATGGGGCCCAACGTGTGGTGCCATAGCTACCTTTTTAGGCGGTTGTATTTATTGTGCACATGTATAATTTGGAAAAGCCAAACACCACTCTTCATTTTTAACATTTATTTAATAGTTCCTAACACTTTCTTTTATGAAACTTTTACAACTTGCATACATGAACTGTTTTACCTGAAACACTCAAAGCACATACGAACTTACTGAGATTTTATGTTTCCACCTTTTATACAATGTTTTTAGGTTGATCCTGCTATAAAGGTCATTAGCTAGATTGTTGCTTATGATTTTGAAGACTCTCTATTATTTTGCTTATCTATTGCTTTTGAGAGATTATTGCAGACAATTATTTTTCAGTTTGTTAATGTATTGTTGGGTTGTAATAAGTTTAATTTGTGAAGCATTTATTTTATTTTATTTTATGTGACCTAGTTATAAAGACCCCTTGTCCTGTGGACGAAGCGACATCCCCAGCCCTAATGGACCTAAGTAGTGGGGTGTTACAATTAACAATTAGAAACAAAGAGCATAATATACTATCAGATAGATAGATAATCAATTAAATCAGTAGAATAATCACAGCCCAATCGATAGAGCCAATTGTAACACTCACAATTATAAGCAAATCTTATGCAGAAACTATCCCAACATTTCCTAGCAGAAAACTATTCCAACATTTCCAAATCATATCCAGTAACTATCTTAACATTTCCCAATAAGAAACTTCCCAATCATATCCAAGCAGTTTTATGTTTTCATATCCACTCAGTTTTATGTTTTCTCCCCCTTTGTCATCAATCAAAAAGAGGAATAACAGAAAAGAAGCAGAAGAAAAAGAATATAGATAGATATGAAGTATTCAGAATTTAAGCAGATAGGCTTATGCATAAGTAAAGACAAAAAATTAAATTGTTCAACTGCAAAAAGAGGAAGTTAGATTTGTTCATTATAGCAAAGAGAATTGAGGGCAGTCGGATTAGAGGTCAACTGGAGAGCATTCTGCCAATCTAGTCTCTTAGGAGATGTGAATTGTTTCAGTTTTTTATCCTACACCCTTTCGAGAGTGTTGATCAACAATTCTACTTGATTTCCTCTTAAGCACAACATGTTTTTGTCTCTTCCCAGATGAGACATGTTGTTCAGAGGAGACAGGGAGTGCTACAGCTTCCTGAAGCAGGGACTTTTCCTTAGCTTGCACAGTAACAATCACTTCCTCCGATACATGCTGTTCTTGTTCAGTTTCTTCTTCAATGATTAGTTCCTCTTCTGCTGCCTTTGCTGGAGCAGATACTACAGGAGTAGACACCGGGTCATCTATTTTTACTTGCTTCTCCACTGCAGTAAGTCTATTGCCAAGATTTTAAAGTTCTGAACTGAGGCCATCCAATTTAATAGCTAAAGAGTTGATGGCATCTAAAATGCTTTCAGACAGTCCCTTGTCCTGAGCCTTTTCTTTTCCTTTGGCAGCGGATTCTTGTGAAACTCCACCTAAAGCCAACCTTAGAGTAAGGGGGTCAGGATGCATATCATATTATCCTACATAAAAATATGTGTTTCTGAATGAATTTATGTACTTTAGAATTGTGATTTATAGGTTAAAAAGCTTAGTTATGCTTATTAGGTAGGAAGGGTAAAAATGTAATTTTGCTTGAGGTCAAAATAGGAAGATGGCTTAAGGTTTAAATAAGAAGAATATTTGGGTGAGAAAATACAAACAAGAGTTGTTGTGGTTAAGTGGTTAGAGCTTTGTAAATTAATCTTTAAGGTCATAAGTTCAAATCCCATCATTTAAGTTTTATTCATGATTATCTTAGTTATGTTCGAATTTTTATTTTTCTTCCATTGCTTAAAGATAGGAATATTGTCTTAGGGGAGACATGAAGAGAATGTTTTAATCATATAATCATATCCTAAAAAGAATTCTAGAGGAATTCTTATTCTCGTTATTACCTCTAGCTTTGTCCTAGCACCTTCATAATTTAAATTACTCAAAATCCATTAAATCTCTTCTTTTAATTCCAAAAATTCTGTGATAATTATTCAGCATTGAATTTCAAAAATCAATCTTGAAAGATAGTGAATTGGCCAAAAATAGGAGAGAAGTTAGGGAAGGATCCCAAGAGAAATAAATCACCATGGTAGAACCTTCAAACTAATCTCCATGTTGTTCATGTTTTTTATGAAGAAATCTAGAAATTTTTCAGAATTTTGGATAGTCCAGCTTTTGAAAAATTCAGCCAGTATTCTTGTTCATTTGCTACCAGAAAAATGGTCGTTCCATGTAGCTTGAAGACTGAAATTTCTGTGCAAAATTTGGACTGCATAAACTGCACAAAACCAGAAAAATTCCTATGCAATTTTGCTGCACACCAAGCTGAGATTGAAGCTGTTTTTCTTGTCATCAATCTTGCAAAACCTCCTCTATTTTTCCCCAAAAAGAAGGCTGGAAACCAATCTTAAAAGACCCTAAAACACCCCTCAAAATCATCTGCAAATCGAGCTGAAGAGATGAAGAAATTCTGCACAGAAAAATCATCAACCAATCGAAGCTTTGAACAACCTTGAAACCAGAAAAATTCCAGTCCTGTCTCCTTAGTCCTAGGCCGAAAAAGCACTTTCAAACCTCTGGAAAATAGACCTTGTTCAGACATGGACTGAACACCATTAACCTCCACACTTACCCTGAGTACTTGGACTCTATAATCACACCTAAAAAATATCCTAAGATCACTTTATCCAAAACTCATTTGAACTTCAAAAAATTCCAGATTTTTTCTCCATGAAAACACTCTTGTATTAAGCTAGCAAACTAGAATTTCCCCCTACCATTGAAGACTACATTTCAGCCAGCCTTATAGCCTAAGCAGCCTTCATTCCCTTGCCATAAAAACAGATCAGTGCAGCTGACACCATTGAAGAGCAAAGAAACCTCCATCAATCAAACACCATTATCTTATCCTCTACCTCAAACAACTCCACAATTTCCTCCATTTAAATTTCGAACAAAATTAGACTATTCTCTTCTCCTATATTTGGAAACCAAAACTCCTAATCCCCCTAAACCATTCGGCCAACACCATTCTAGATTTCATGCAACTTCTCTCTCAAATTCTCTTAATTTTCACCAAGAACACACACTACATTCCTTCAAGCTAAAACCTACCCTAAACACCTCCAATCACTCTCAAATACTCTAGATTACTCCTACATAATCCCTAGTGTTCATTTTTTATATTTATAACATAACATCTCGCAAACATGAAATTTCAATCGGATCAAAAACCAATTTTTTTCTTGAAGGTCTCAAATATCATTAAGGTAAACCAAGAACAACTTCTTTGTTCATCCTCTTCCATTCAACCTTCATTGTACCATACTGACGCTCTCTCTCTCTCTCTCTGTCTCTCTCTCTCTCTCACGGCTAAAATGGTTGATCAACAACCATGGCTGTTTTTCCCTTGGACAACTTAAGACTCTCAATCGCGCGTGGACCATCTTTAGTCTTCTTCGAAGTAATCGACAATCAAGTACTTTTCCCTTAATCCTCCTTTCAAATTCTAAGCTCATGTCTCCTAGGTGTTAATAGGAAGGATAGAATATGAATGGGGGATTGAGTGTATGCATGTGAATGAAGGGGTTGGGGTTAGGACAAGATAATGGTTGTATATGAATAAGCTATATGAATTTTCTTGGGAATCAATGTATGTTCATCATGTCTTAGGAGAGTTATTAACGTTTAAAGCATGTTAGATGTTATGACACCTATAACACCCTGCTACCTAGGCCCGCCAGGGCCGGGGATGTCGCCCCGTCCAAAGGACAAGGGGTCTTTATAACTAGGTCACACAAATAAAATAGCGGAATAAAAATAATAGTTTAACTTAAAATTTATTAAAACCCAGAATGAATCCATGAATTCCCAAAAGAAAAACAAATCCATAAATAAAATCATCCACTCTCGACTCCCCAAAGAAATACATAAAAATAAAAGACAACATTCTCTTCCAAGGCAGATAATACTAGCTACTCATCCCCATAGCAGGATCGACCTGAAATCATGGTAAAAAGGTGATGAGACAGAAATCTCAGTAAGTCCATGTGTGCTTTGGGTATTCAGTGAAAACAGTTCGTGGATGCAAAGTGTGAAATCTTTATAAGAGAAATATTGGCAAGCAATAAACATTAGTCAAAAGCAAGAGTGGTGTTTTCCTCTTTTTGAAACCATACAAGTACACAATAAAATCAACCACTCATAAAGGTGGTCATGGGTTACCACACTTTGGGCCCCATAACCATACAACGGTCAGAATGTCACACTTTGTGCAAACTGACAAAAGAAATACTGGCAAGCAATGAATGATGTTCAAAAACAAGAGTGGCGTTTTGGCTTTCAAACCATACAGGTACAATAAAATCAATCACTCAAAAAAGGTGGCCATGGGTTACCACATGTTGGGCCCCATGTCCACATGGTCAGTATGCCACACTTTGTGCATACTGCCAGTTAGAATGCCACACTTTGTGCAGACTGACAAAAGGTAGGTGATCGGCCTACTGGGCAAGATACTCCTCCTTCTCTATACCCAAACAACAACCGGGTGTCCATTCCGGCATAACACAGTCACTTGACTGAAATAAAAACTGCTAGCTCGGACCGGCATGGCTAAGTAGTATTGACGTTTCTCTAAGTTGAGCTTATCTTCTGGAGGTGGCCTCCTGCCAGAAGACCCACTCTTGCTCTTCAAAACTAGTACTACCAGTCTACCCTTGTTGAGTACTCAACGTAACGTATCCCACTTGGAAAAAATGAACAAAACATAGTTCTACTTGAAAATAGCAATTAAGGTTTTCCAAAGTTTGGGGCAAAACTGGTTTTAGAAAGAATTTTAGGTTTTGAGTAAAACCGTCCATTGATTTACAAATAATTTATTTGTCTGAAATGAGAATAGAAATAATCCTCAATTGCCTTTACAGAAAAGAGTGACCATGCACTCTACACTTGGCTTGCCATAAAAGAAAATTCATTTTTCATCAAAGAGGTTTTATGTAGGAGCTTACCTGATTCTTGCTCACAAATAAAAGGTCTCCAACAGCTGACCTAACCCCACAGGACAAATACAAATCGCAATCAATTTCAAGCCACAAACCACTTCCTCAATTTTTAAGTCAACATAACTTACTACTACCATGATCCTAGTGTCCCAAGCTTTAAGGTTAAACAATAAGTAAATAGGGTAAGAGTTGAGCCTAGTGTGATATTTAAAATAATTAATGGTTTGGGAAATAAATTTTAATAAGTTGAAAGCTCAAATCTTGTTAAGGAAAATTTAGAGTTTATTTGATTAAGAGTCCTAAGTAGTTTTAGGTAAAATAATGATTTATTAATAATTTAGTTGTTAGAAAATAATTGATAGCTAAAATTAGTTGAAAATGAATTTAATGAGTCTTGCTTGAAAAATAATAAAGAAATTCTTAATGGGTTCTGATTAAAAGATAATAATTAAATTTGTAGTAATAAATATTTCACTAATCATAATTATTTCCATAAAAGGCTTTAATTGATTTCATTATTTTAAATAATATATATATATATTATTTTTCTCGCAAAGCTATTATTTATTTGACTAAAATATCATTATTGTTTATAATAGTCCAAATCTACCCTTCCTAGTGTTTTTCGAAAATACAAAAAAAAAAGTATTTAACTGAATATTTTATTCAAGAAGTAAAATTAGTTTAGGGACAACTAGATCATGATTCAAATTCCTATGGCTAACCACAATCAAGAACATGCACAATCCTTCAATTCATCAAATCAACCAAATCTTTCTTATAAGAATAGATCTAAATTTATCAAGACATGATCTAACCTCTACTAGTATAAATATGATCATGGCTTTACCAATCCATCATGAATAAAAATCCTATTCACCAATGGCGACATAATCTCTAGTATGCTTTGACACAAATACTACCTATGACATGCATCAAACCTCAATTCAACATACAACCAACCAATATAATCCTTCCATGCATAAATCCCATCTCCTTCACAATCATACATATACTCATGCTTCAAGCACAACAACACATACTCAAATCCCATCGCCATCTACCTTCTAACAACATCATCCTAGAAACATGATTCAAGAGTTTAAAAAAGAAGATTGAAGGTATTTACTTGATTGATGAATGCCTTGAAGGAGTTTAGAGTAGATCTCAACTCCTAGATGTCTAACTTTGTCCAAGGGAGATGGCGAGAGCATGATTATGGAAGAAGAAGTCATCTGGCCAAGGGAGAGGGATTTCGGCCATGAGAGAGAGAGAGAGAGAAGAGATCATTAGTATGTTTATTCATATAGGTTTTCGCTAGAGATCAAGTTTGGAGAAGATGAAGTTGATAGAGTAAATTTACCTTGAAGATGTTCTTGTTCTTCACAGAAATTTTCTGGTTTTGATTCGAAGTAGCAAGATGATTTGAGGAGTTTGATGTTAAGAATGGTGTCGATGGACTCACAGTAGTAAGTTGGTCAAATCTGGAGATTTTAGTGAAGGTTTGAAGTGATTTGGAGGGGTATTAGGTGAAAGAAAGTAGTAGGTGTTCTTGGTGTAGTGTGTGTGTTCTTGGAGATTGAAGGGAATTGAGAGATTGTAGTGTAGCTGCCAAAAATTCTGAGGGAATTAGGCTGCCCAAATTTCTGTAGGGTTTAGGGAGTTGATTCTCTGATTTGGAAGGAAAAAGGGAAGGTTAGTTGTCACAATCCTTGAAGAATATTTTTAGGAAGTGAATTTGGAAACTAAATATTCCAAGAATATCTTGATTGTTGGAGAGTTTCGGAAGTCTGCCATGGCTGACTGTTTGAGCAGAATTTCGGTGGGATTAATGCTGGTCTATGGGAGCTTTTTGTGGCCAAAAGTAGGGTGATTAATAGTGAAGAAGAAGTTTGGTTATTTGGGGAATGCATTATGGGAAGTTGCTAAACAAAGGTGGCTGGAACTTTGGAAATCAATCAAGCTAAATTGTAGGGATTTGTTGGAGAGATTTTTGGACAGCCATTGCTGAATTTTGTGCAGAAGCTTAAGGGGAACAATGGAGCTCTTCTACTGGAGGTTTAAGGAAGGTTTTTGCAGAATAAGGTTGGTGTTTCGGCTGGGAGAAAAATAGAAAACAAAACTGGAACTTGGTCTACCCAGAATTTTCGCTGGGCAGATTTTCGGCAGCCATTTCCAGCCGACTTGCAGTGGGTTTGAAGGGGGACTTTAGGGGTTTTCAAGGCTGGTTTCCAGCCTTCTTCATGGAGGAAAAAAATGGCTAAGGTGCTGCACAAAATCTGGAAGAAAACAGCTTGGTTTTGGACTCTCAAAGTGGCGATTTGTACAAGAATTTTTCCTGTTGTTGCTCCAGCTTTGAGCAGTCCGAAAATGGTCAAGAAATTCAGATTGTAAATTAATCCTAAAAAACATTTTTCTGGCAGCATTTGGAAGGGAATGTTAGCTAAGAAAGTCGACATTTTGAAGGCACAACAAGCTGGAAAATTTCAGCTCATTCCAAGAAGGAAGATGAACTAGCCAGAGGGAATTTTCAGCCAACTCACTAGAGGGATTTTTCCTCTTGGAACTTCCCACAACTCTTCCACATTTTCCAGACCATAAGAATTCTTTTACCAAGACATTTTGATCCTACAAGATCACAACACTTTACTGAAATTTCTGGAAAGAAAATGGCTAGAATCACTTGATCAAACTAATGAGTTGAGAATTAAGGAAAAATCAAAGATCAAGGAAAAATGAATTCCCTTTGGGAAATTCGAGTAGGTAAGGGTATAGAATGAGGTTGCTCCTAACTTGTCTCTCTTAGGACATCATCCCTACTTTACTCCAAGCTCATATGGCCGAAATTACTCTTCCCCAAGCAAAAATAAAATTAAATCAAGCTAAAGCTTCCATGATGGAATTTGAACCCAAGACCTCAAGAATTAATTCTAAGGCTCTAACCACTAAACCACAACAACTCTTGTTGATAATTTCCCTAGAAAAATTATTTTCTATTCAATCCACAAGCTATTTCCCTATTTTCACCTCGGGCCAAAAATTACAATTTTGCCCTTCTCACACAATACTCATCAATAAGACTTCAAGACAATAAAACTCAAATCCAAAGCACATAAAAATCATATAAAAATATATTTAAACATGCAATAAAATATGATATGCATCCCAACCCCTTACTCTAAGGTTGGTTTTGATTGGGGTTTCAGAACACCTATGGTGAATAGGATTTTTATATTATTATTTCCATTGAAGCCATGAATGATGAATATGCCTACCAGAAAGGTAGCCTTGTAATAGTATGCGTTAATTCAAGCATATGTTCATGAATGATTTAGACTATTAGTTGATGTTTGGGAGTGTGTTCATGAATCTTGTTTAGCAATAGGAAAATCATGATGGAAGAATATTTTCTTGTTAACCCTAGGTTATTTTTATTAACAAATTTTATTACTTTAATTAGAATTATTATTACATTTTCCTTAAGAGTTTCAAAATGTATAGGAAGATTTGAAAATGGAATATTAAATGAAATATTAATATTTTATTGGTGAAATAAATAATATCTTTTGTTAAAAATAATATATATATATATATATATAACCTTAAATAAAATATTAGAATTAATTAATGACCTTGTAGACCTTAGTTAAAAATTTTATCTATCTCCATAAATATTATTTATATTAAAATTTATTTATTATTTATTAATAAAAATTTAAATATAATTCATTTATTATTAAATTTATTATTTATCACTACTTATTTATTACCTATTAATTATTAATTAAATATTAAGTGTAATTTATTATTTATTTATTTATTTATAATAATAATACTTAAATATTACCATTTACTAATATTATTTAGGACTTAGTATTATTCAATATTTAAACACTATTTTATTTATTAGTAATAATACTCAAATTTATTATTTGAACCTATGGCTCATTAGTAATTATTTTGGAACCCCTAGTTATTTTAACTTACCAAGCTAGATTTATTTTATAAAATCCTTTGTCATCTAACCTTACAACTTAGGACATTAAGGTCATGGTTAGTTATGGTTGTATCTAGTTGACCTAGGAATTATTTATGTAAGGCAGATATAGTTCAAATGTAACCTCATGCCATGTGTTTACCCAAGCAGGGTGAGGTTGGCCTTGCAGGATTTTTGAATTCAAGCAAGCAAAGGATCAGGTAAGCTCATGTATGGAATCATTTGAAGACCCAAATTATTGTGGCAAGCCAAGTTCACTGTATATGAACATTCGTTTGTAAAGGCAATTAAGCACAGTTTTCCTTTTTATTTCAGTCATGCAAATCATTTGAATATTAAACAAGTAGTTTTACACAAAACACAAAACTCTTTCTAAAACCCAACTTTGATAAGAATTTTAGAAAACCTTAATTGCTATTTCCAAGTAAAACAAAGTATGATCAATTTTCTCTCAAGTGGGACAAACAACGTTGAGTACTTAATAAGGGTAGACTACTTGGACTAGTCATTGAAGGGTTAGAGTAAGTCTCTCAGTAGGTGGCCACCTCTGAGGGGTGAGTCCTTCCCAAATAGGATGCCAGTCCAGTAGGTCATACCGGTCCGAGCTAGCAAGTTTCAGTCAAGTGGACTGTGTGTTTCCAAAGTGGACAACCGGTAAGTTCGAGGTGTAAAGATGGAGGAGTATCTCATTGGTAGGCTGTACACCTACCTTATGTCACATGCTTAATGTGTGGCATTCTGATCGGCAGCATGCTCAACATGTGGCATATTGACCATTATAATATCATAGGGCCCAACGTGTGGTAACCCATGGCTATCTCTTTGGGTGGTTGTATTTATTGTGCACATGTATGGTTTAGAAAGCAAAACACCACTCTTTAATTTAACATTTATTTAATGCGTGCCAGCACTTTCTCTTATAAAACTTTTACAACTTTACATACATGAACTGTTTTACCTGAAACACTCAAAGCACACACGGGCTTATTGAGATTTTTATCTCACCACCTTTTATGTCATGTTCTCAGATCGATCCTGCTGTGAAGGTCATTAGCTAGACTGTTGCTTGTGATTTTGAAGACTGTTTGTTGTTTTTCTTATGTGATGTTTTTGAGAGATTATAGCAGATAATTTTTTTTGGATTTGTTAATGTATTATTTGGTTGTAATAAGTTTAATTTTAAAGTTTTCCTTTTATATTATTTTATGTAACCTAGTTATAAATACCCCTTATCCTTTGGACGGGGCGACATCCTCGGCTCTTATAGGCTTAGGTAGTGGGGTGTTACACTTCTTGAGGATCTTCCTCAACTTTTCTTTTTGCTCTAATAGAAGGGTCATTCTTTCCTTCTACAATTACTTTCAACAGTCTTTCCTTTTCCTCACCTTCGATATCACGGAGCTACTTCCATTCATTGCATATTCTCACATATCCCATATGCTCAAAGGATTCAAAGCTATAAATATTCATTTTGGATGGGGACCAGGGGACTAAATTTAAATCAACATCAAAAAATCTGAAGACCTTTGTTAATAGATTTCCAAATGGCAAGGTTTTGCTAATGGTATTTCTTGTTTGCATCATTAATTTGGCAGCTAAAAACCTAAAACTAATTTGTCTTCCCTCAGGCAAGGCTAACATAATTATCATCTGCAAAATATTAATAAAGGTCTTACGACCAAAACTCAGCACCACCATGGTAGAAACCATATGGTGTAAGATCCTCCCTACTCCATTAAGTCATTTAGTGTTTCTGTTACTTGAATTCTCAAAACTCCTTCCTCCAGTAAACATTTCTTCAAATTTCTTTAACTCAAACATTTCACTTCCCTCTGCAAATTTATTTAATTTAAAATATTGAATTCCTCCATCTCTTACTTCATATATTCTATTCAGCAAACGATGATCAAACTTAATACTCTTATCTCTAACTCTAGAAATGTACCAACGAATCATAAATCCTCCCCCAGTTTCCTCAAGATGACCTTTCCTCAAATTGGCATAAAATTCGCAAATGAGTGGAGTAAACAATTTTTCATCAATAGACAGTAAACTACCCCAACCAATAGACTTAAACATATCCAATACATTTGAGAGATTCAGAAAAGATGATGGATTAACACGATACCCAGAAATAACAGATCTATTCCTTGAAACCCAATCATTGCAATTAGACTCACTCTTAGAATCAATAAATCTGAGTACCTGATTTTCGGAACACTCTTATTCCAGTGAAGATTTTAAAGATTCATAATGTGATGCTGAGAAGTCTGGTTCTGGTGAAACTTCTTTTCCTTTGTTCAATGTTGAACCCTTCTTCTTTGTCTTTGGAGACATTTTTTGTACCTTCTTTGGTTTTAGTATAGATGATTTTGTTTTTGCCATTGAGAAGATTAGGGCTATAACTGTCAGTTGTTTGGAGAGGAAGAACTCAGAGAGTTTTTAGGAGATGGAGAGTATAGTCATCGGTTACAGAGATTGGAAGAGAGAAAAAATGAAGGTCCTTTTAATGTCTAGAAAGTTGTAATAGAAAGCACATTAAAAAGACAACATAACTCAGAAATTAAGAGAAACTGTGTTGAGAAAAGCGCAATCCTCTTTTTTTAAAAAAAAAATTTAAAAATTAAAACATGGAAGCAGTTATTTAAAAGGGAAATATGAAGTATAAAAAATAATTTTGTTTTGGATTTCGACCCAAACCGAAATATTCATCCAAACGGAACTTTTTCAGGAATGAGTTTTGAAGGTAGGTTTTAGACGTAAATACTGCGTCCAAAAACTTTGTTGGTGTGTTTTGGATACAAACACTGCATCCAAAAATGTTATTTTCACTTATACAGCAAAATAAAGAAAACTTGTACAACCAGGTTAGTTATGTGATTTTTGTAATTCCCAAACCTCTTATCAGATTGTTGAATCTTTCTTCAGCTAGAGGTTTTGTAAAGATATCGGCAAGTTGTTCATCAGTTGAAATATATTCAACACACTTCACCTTTAAGCAGATGATCATGGATAAAATGATGTTTAACTTCTATATGCTTTGTCCTAGAATGTTGAACATGATTTTTTGTTAAATTGATAGCACTTATATTGTCACATAATATAGGTACGCAATTAAAGTTAAGAACAAAATCAAGCAATGTAATTTTCATCCCCAAAATTTGTGCGCAACAACTACCGGCTACAATATATTCAGCCTCGGTTGTGAATAAGGCTACACAAGCTTGCTTTTTGCTATGCCATGACACTAGAGAGTGTCCAAGAAATTTACAATAGCCACCTGTGCTTTTTCTTTCCACTTTGCAGCCCGCATAATCTGCATCAGTGTATCCTATAAGATCAAATGTGTTAGTGTGAGGATACCATAAGCCATAATCATATGTGTCGATTAGATATCGAATGATGTGTTTTACTGCACATAGGTTCGATTCCTTTGGACATGATTGAAAATGGGCACAAAAACACACTGGAAACATAATGTCAGACCAGCTAGAAGTAAGATAGAGTAAGCTTCCAATCATTCCTCTATACTTATGTTCATCTACTTTCTTACCCTTTTCATCTTGGTCAAGTTTTATAGAAGTACTCATAGGTATGCAGATTTCTTTGGCTTCGTTCATACCAAACCTTTTGAGCAATTCCTTGGCATACTTAGCTTGATTTATGAAGATTCCATCCTTGGTTTACATAATTTGCAGCCCGAGGAAGAAGTTCAGTTCTCCCATCATGCTCATTTCAAATTCTTACTGCATTGTCTTAGCAAACATCTTGCACAAAAAGTCATTAGTAGCACAAAAAATGATATCATCTACATAAATTTTAACAATAAGTTGATCACCGGATTTATCAGATTTAATGAACAAATTAATATCAATCAAGCCTCTTGAAAAACCTTTTGAAATCAAGAATCCACTAAACCTCTCATACGAAGCCTGTGGAGCTTGTCTTAACCCATAAAGAGCCTTAGATAATTTGAAAATATGATTTCGAAAGTGCTAATGAATAAAACCAGGAGATTGTTCAACATATACTTTCTCCTTAATAAAATCATTTAGGAATGCACTCTTAACATCCATTTCATAGAGCACGAAATTTTTGAAGGAAACAAAAGCAAGAAGTATTTTTATAAATTCTAGTCTAGCTATAGGAGCAAATGTCTCGCATAATCAATGCCATTTTCTTGATTGAACCCTTGAGCGACCACTCTAGCTTTATTTCTAATCACGACTCCATTTTCATCAAGATTATTTCTAAATACCCACTTGGTAATAATAACCGAACGATCAAGTGGTCTAGGAATAAGTTTCCAAACTTAATTTCTTTCAAATTGGTTTAATTTTTCTTGCATAGCAATAATCCAAAATTCATGATGTAGTGCTACATCAATATAGGTAGGTTTTATATTTGAGAGAAGAGCAATGTTATCTATGAAATATCGTCTAATTTTAACTCCATAGCTTGGATCACCAATGATTTGTTCTTTGGGATGACCTATTTTGTATTTCAAATCCTTTGGTAATTGTTGATCCGTAGAATCTTCAATTTGTTCCTTCCCTTGTTCAACTTGTTGTTCTTCAATTTCTTCTTCTTTTACATGAGTATCTAGCGGTGGAGCTTTGAGTTCAACTTTTCTTACTTCATTTGAACCTCCTACATCATCATCATCTTTCATTGGAGTATAAATGTTAGATTTATCAAACACAACAAGTACAGATTCTTCCACACATAGAGTTCTTTTATTGTACACTCTATATGCCTTTTTATTGGAAGAGTATCCAAGAAATATGGCTTCATCAGATTTGTTATCAAATTTCCCCAGATTGTCTCGGGTGCTAAGGACAAAACATTTGCAACCAAATACTTTAAAATAAGAGATTGATGGAGTTTTGTCAAACATAAGTTCAAAAGGTGTTTTTCACAAAAACGGTCTCAGTATAACTCGGTTTACTATATAGCAAGCTGTATTAACAGCTTCAGCCCAAAAGTATTTTGGAAGAGTGTTTTCACAAAGCATGGATCGAGCTATTTCTTGTAAAGTTCAATTTTTTTCTCTCAACAACACCATTTTGTTGAGGTGTTTTAGTTGCTAAAACATTGTGAAATACTCCATTTTCATAACAAAAGTGTGTAAATTCATTGTTGCAAGATTCGTTACCATTATCACTTCTAATAGAAATCAGTTTGCATCCAATAGAGTTTTGGATGCATTTAATCAGTTTAAAAAATTCAGAAAAGGCCTCGTCTTTTTGTCCAAAAAATAAAGTCCAAGTAAATCTAGAGAAATCATAAACTAGCACATATGCTTACTTTTTACCACCGAGACTAACTGTTCACATTAGTCTAAACAAATCCATATAAATTAATTCAAGAGGTTTTGAGGTTGAAATCATTTTCTTGGGTTTAAATGAAGTTTTGATTTGTTTTCCAAATTGGCATGCATCATAAATTTTGCTTTTATCAAACTTCATTTTGGGCAATCCCCTAACAAGCTCTTTTGAGGATAGTTTGTTTAGCAAATCAAAAGATACATGACCTAATCTTCTATGCCAAAGATAACCATTATTGTCATGTATGGAGACGCGTCTAATACCATGAGCTATAAGGTCATTTAGATAGAATACATACACATTTTCAACACGGTTGGCAACAAAGATTGTTTCAAGATTTTAGCTATCCATGATAGAACAAGAATTCTTTTCAAAAATGACTTTGCAGCCATTATCACATAGTTGGCTAATGCTAAGCAAATTATATTTCAAAGAATCTATTAGTAATACTTGTTTTATAATGGTTGAGGAACCTTTACCAATGTTACCAATACCAAGAATCTTTCCTTTCTTCTTGTCTCCAAAAGTAACGAATCTTCCATTTGTGGTCTATACATCTTCTAACAAGGCTACGTCTTCAGTCATGTGTCTTGAACAATTGTTGTCCAATAATCACTTGGTGAAGCTAATTTTCTCCAAATAATGTGGCTATACAAGAGAAAGAGAAGTGATTTTTGGTATCCACACTTTCTTGGGTCCATTGGGGTTAGTAGCGTTTCTTTTTATTTTCCAAAAAGTTATTCCACCGGATTCCACTTTTCTTTTAATAGGACATCTTGATGCTATATGTCTAAATTTTTCACAATATGTGCATACTTTATGTGTTGTGTAACATGAGACAGCTTTAACAAATCGTGGCTTGTGAATTTTGTCCTTGTTCTCATGTTTATATCTTAAGCCATTTTGATTTCCAGCTTGATGTTGAGTCCCAAGTAATTTTTCCAGGTTGCTTTTCCTATTTGTGAATTTTTCAATGCATGTGGTAACGTCATTGAATCTATTTTTCATGTCATCAAAAGTGCTAACCATACTTTTAAGAGTCTGAATTCTTTAATACAAACTTCTATTTTCTAGAGATACATACTGTAAAGTAGTCATAATGACATCTTTTTCAATAATAGCACTTATCTGTGACTCAAGAAACATTTTGTTCTCACTTAACAACTTTTCCTTCTCATTTAACAAATAATTAATCTTGAATTTCATTTCTTTATTTTTTCTGGATAGTTTTTTTAGTTCATGGTACATATCAATTATCAACTAATTTGTATCATTATGCTTTTAGTCATAGATATAAGCGAATTAGACAAGAAATTAGTGGTAGTAGAGTTTACCTCGTTTTCCATGGCTATGAAGCGTATGTTGGCAGTTTCGTTCTCAAAATCTTCTTCTTTAGACTCAGTCTCATTTAGGTCCCAAGTCCTCATCATTCCTTTGCCTTTCTTTACCTTCAACTCCTTCTTCTTTTTAAGCATTCTGCCTTCATTTCCTTTTGCAATTAGACAATCAGCAGTGAAATGTTCAGTGCTTTTGCATTCATGACATTGAGACTTGAATGCTAAGGATTGTCTTTTCTTTTTTGTGAACTTCTATCCTCTTTTGAAGTTTTCTTTGTTGAACACCTTTCTAAATTTCTTTGCTATCATTGCCAGATCTTCATTGTCTACTTCCGTTTCATCACTACTGTCAGATTGACTAGTTTCTTCATCATCTTTTTCATCTTTCAATGCTATTCTCTTTTTACCTTTATCATGATCATCGGATTCTTGAAATCTCTTGAGTTTCATTTCACATGTTAGCAGAGAGCTTATTAGTTCTTCAGTTGGCAAGGATTTTAAATTCTTGGATTCATCCATGACAAGAACTTTAGGCTACCAGCTTTTAGGTAATGCATCCAGAATTTTTTGATTTCATTCCCTAAGGGAAAAAACCTTCCCATAGGCTTTGAGACCATTTGTGATATTTGTAAATCTAGTAAACATATCAGTAATGCTTTCATTTGGCTTCATTGTGAATAATTCATAATCATGAATTAGAAGCCCCAATTTGGAATTCTTAACTTGGTTTGTCCCCTCATGGGTGACCTCGAGTAATTTCCACATGTCATGGGCTGAATCACAACCACTAACTCGATTGTATTCAGTCACATCTAATGCATAGCATAAGATGTTCATGGCCTAAAAATTCACTGTCATCTTAGCATTGTCTTCAACATTAAATTCGTCATTTTGTTTAGGCATTTTTACACCAACAACAACTTTTGACAAAATATAATGACCTTTCTCTATCAAATTCCACAACTTAAAGTTAATTGAGTAGACATAGATTTTCATTCTGTTTTTTTAGAATGTGTAGTCATTTCTATTGAACAAAGGAGGTCGATTTGTTGAAGATCCTTCAACATATGGAAGGAAGGATAAGCTTGCCACGAGGATCTTTCCTACAAGGTTGTTAAACCAAGAATATATAAACCAAGCTTTGATACCAAATAAAAAACCTTAGAGGGGGTGAATAAGGTTTTTGGTAAACTAAAATATTCAAGAAATCTGTTATATAGGATATTAATATTTTTCAAGTTTCATGGACCAACTTCATGGCAACAGAGAAAGCTATCCAAAGAAACTTTGAGAAATATCTAGATTCAGACTATGATAAGAAATACAATGCATTTAATGATATATGCAGAGAAATAAGACACATAATATATAGTGGTTTGATCTACCAAGATCTACATCCACTACTGTAAGCTCACACTGAAGGATTTTCAATCAGATTTTATTTACCCAACTTAATGGAATCAATATGCACCAAATACAAGAAATGATCACCACACTTAGTTTTTCAAAACCTCTCAATCAACCAATCAAATCAAGGTTCACCCCAGATGGGTTTTACACCATAACCTTGTTATACCAAAAAGGTTGAATATTAATGGAACAGTAAAAACTCACTTGTTTGATCAGATGTGCACCAAGGAAAAAGTACAACCACTTTTAACTTTTAGATATAATTTGAATTCACATTGATAAAAGAGATTTTTATTTTCTATAGAGCAAGAGTGTTTCTTAGAAGGATACATCAAACGTCTTATGTCAAATCAAGTTTAGAGGCTTTATATAGAGACATGAAGTGAAGTACCAATGGTTATAAAACGGCAATACTTTTACTGTCAAATTTACCCGTGTTTTGGACATATGTTTCGAGCGATGATGCATTCCAAAAGGTAAGTCCAAAATGGCAAATTTTCAGGCAAAAATGATTTGACAGAGTTTATAAGATTTTGGATGAATCTTTTGGATGCAAAATCATCCAAACTACTCAATCCAAAATTCTGATATTTTAAACTTTGAAATCTTTTTCTTCGTGTGCTTCAAGGTAGCAATAAATTTAATCATAAGGTAAAGAGACATAGGAGTTAACAAGAAATACCTTAATAACAATTCCTAATCTAAAGTTCTTCTATAAGGACTTCTTGGTATACAATCTCATAAGATTGAATTTTATCTTGATTGCACATTCTTGAATTCTATTGCTCAAGTGTTGCTTAGCAATCTTATTTGAATGACTTAGAAGGATTGAAGTTAAACATGTCCTATCACATATAGATCACACAAGTTAGTCTACATCAATATTTGTCATAAGTCAAAATATAGAAGAAACCCCTTAGGGCTAACACTCACATCAATGAGTATTGTGATACTCAAAGTTAACATGTAGATGCTTGTTACTTGAACATGTACATTGACTATGAGATAATCACATGAATAACTATGTAGTGCCTTTGATAGAATATCATTATAGCAAATGTGCAAGTATCCTTAGACTTGAGAACTCTAAGATATTTTAATTACTTAGTGTTGGACTTTGATTCCAATCTTTGCAGTCCTGACAAGACCACCTATGGGGTGGGTATTGGGTACAAAATAAAGCAAATAAAAGTAGTTGAGAGGATTAATAAAGGATTCACCACTCCTAATAGTAGGAATGAATATCTCATGGCCACTTGTAGGAATTACTACTCGAGAAGTCCTTGGCCATGGCAAATGTATATTGGAAATAGTTACAATTGATACATGTGATGAGTAGTGGTTTCCTAGAACACGTACTAAATATTTGGGCCAGATAAAATTTATTATTCTGGAAGGAGTTGGCACAAATTACGTATTCCAAACCGAATGAGATATTGTATGGCGAAAGGAGTTTAATGCACTATTATTTGCTATTGAAAGGTTCATGTCAAGCCACTTGATTTTGTGGACTTTTGGATGGTCATGATGTGTTGTTAGATACAGCTCATGATCGGCTTAATATGGATTTATTACTTAGAGAATTAATAAATCAACCCTTATTAGAATTAATAAGTTAATTATAAAATTATTAAAGATTATTAATCTTAAATATGATTAGATTAATTCATATTTTGCTACCAATAGACCAAGAAAACTAATAGGTCACACAATAGAGAATTGAGTGCTCATGTTGTTGTTTGATAACATTATTGGGTTGACTGTGAAAGAAGAAGTTGTTGAAATTATAATTAGTTATAATTTATGGGATATATTGTAAATAACTAAAGTCATAATAATAATTGGTAATATAGAATTTATATGCAATATGGATTCCATTGGCCAAGAGAAAAATAGAAGATATATATATATATATATATATATGGAGTTCGTGAGAATTATGATTTTTAGAATTTACACAGAAAGTTTTTTTTTTTTTTTGAAAATAGAGAGTCCTTTTATATACATCATCTTGTTCTGAACAAAAGTTACCCTAGCCGCCAAATGATTTTGCTAGCACAAAACCCCGCTGGTGTGTTCTTGACCACAAGTCTTTTGTGAATTTCTGTTAGAGAAATCTCTAGCCTTGAGATTTATTGACTTGGACAAAATGAAGGAGAAGACATTCTTAGAGTTTTTTGGATCACGCCATGAATAGTGAGGAAGATTTTGTTTCACAGAGGTATCTCGTAAGGTATTTTTCTTCACTGCTTCAATTCCTTTTACGCATAAATGAGATCCTCGGTGGGGAATTCTTTGTTTTATTCCGCTTCGCAATTGTAGTTTATGTGACAAGAATTCCTAACTGTGGTATTAGAGCCTCCATTTATGCATTAATGGGTTATGTTTTGGCCATGAAATTCGTTTCATCGTTGCCTCTATGTCCTTTGTGAAAATCGTTTTCACGAGAGTTATTTGTGAAAAAAAAAAAATATTGATTCTGTGGGCTTTGGTTGCACGAACATGTTCCTGTAGAAGTTACATCAATCAAGAATTAATGTGTTAGTTCTTGCAGAAAATGAAAAAAAAAAAAAACGTTTTCTTGGATGTGTAGTTTCTGTAATTGAAAAACAAGGAAATTGTTTTCCTAAAAACTATTGTGTTTACTGAACAAATTTTGATTTGTTCGTTTTTGTTTTAATGAATTAGTTTATAAAACAAAAAAGGGAAAAAAAATTAGAATCAATCAGAGAATAGCTCTCTGAAATTGTCGCAAAACTATTTTTTTTCCCCTAAAAATTGTTTCTGGGGAAGACGAAGAAGTTTAAAAAAAAAAAAAAAAGTTTTTTTTGCCCCAAATTTAAGGCACAATTGGTCCGAAGTCGCGGCTTGCATGGGACAAGCTCCCCAATTCGTGCCTCTCTTGTGCGATCATAGGGAGGATGATGTCCATCGCCCCAGGATGCTATTCTATGTTTAAAAAAGTTTTTTTTTCTCCTTTTCCTTTCATTTCATCTGTTCCTTGCGATGACCCACAGAGGTTATTTTCTTCCTTTTCACATTGTGCCCAAAAATGTCTTAATTTAGTAATTTTGGGACAAGTATAATTTTTTGCAAAAATTCATGGTGTTGGAAAATAATATATTTTCTAAAATAATTATTTTAGATTATATATATTATTTTAATTCCTAAAATAAGATTTTAGCAATCAATATATTCTCTAAAATATTATTTTACATTATACATTATTTTAATTCCTAAAATATGATATTAGCAATTAATATGTTTTCTAAAATAATGATTTTAGATTATATATTATTTTACTTTAGTTCCTAAAATATGATTTTTAGAAATTAATATATCTTCTAAGATATTAATTTTAGAATTTATTCTATTTTTCCAAAATAGTGGTTTTGGAATTAATTTTAGGAATTAATATATATTCTAAAATATTGATTTTAGAATTTATTTTATTCCAAAATAGTGATTTTGGAATCATTCGCTAACTTTAATTTTATTTTGAGCATAAAATTAGCATGGCGGTTTGGATATGGACTATGGACCCAATTAAACTGTTCGTGCATTTTATTGCTTTGGTTTTGAATTAAATAGGGCTTGCAAGTCCTGTCTTCTCTATTTTCTTATGTAAATTTCTCTTCTTGTCTAAACTCTCCTCAAATGTAACTCAAGGTTTCTTAATTAGGATTTTATGTAATTAGATTACATAGTTTAGATAGAATAGAATTTATTACAAGTTCAAAAGAATATGATCAAGACCAAAAGGAGGATGGTAAGATTTTTTCCCTATATCATGCATGAATACTTAGGATTGGCCAAATTAATTTCTTTTGTAGCTTAAGAAAAGTAATATAGTAAAGTCCATAATCAAACCACGTTATTATTTTGCAATGTATGGATATGATGATATTATGAATGCTATGTTAAGACACAAATATCACAAATCCCTCAATCAAAATTAAACATAATGCTTTCCATTAATATAGTAAGAACGAGAGCCTTTTTTCGAGACTAGATTGTTGGGCTAACCTAAGCCTACTTGACATTGGGTATGTTCAAGTTATGGAATTATTAAATTCCTGATTAATGGGTCAGGTTTAACTATTTTTTTTTATCCAGGTTGGGCTAACTCAAGCATAAAGAAAATTAGAGGCAAGATTGGGTTAGCTTAAAAGCTTTAAAATTTAAAGATGTTAATCATCCAAATGATTTGGTAATTACATACGATGTAATTAGTATTGGATACCTACCATTGAACTTAACCGTGTCTTATTAGGTAAACCCAGGTCAATCTTGAGGAACTTAGATACTGGTTCACTAGGAAAGCTTCCAATGGGCTTCCCGAATCAATAGTGGGGGCAATTGGTTTAAGTAAATTAGTGGAACAATAATACGATTAATTAAAGACCTAATTATTTGCATTACAAGTGCATATACAGTTAACTAATTTTTCTATCTTTACATCTATGTTATCTGCATTAGGTCAACCAACCTAAACCTGTGTAATATCTTGGAAACCAATAAATTGACTGAAACAAAATTTCTCGACTAGTATAGAAACTTAAGAATTATTCTTAAGTTGGAAAAGTTGCTCTACGTGTTAGAGGCTCCTATTCTTCCTCCACCAGCTCAAAATGCTTATACTGATGAGCATGCCATTCACAAGAAGTATAAAGAGGATAGTGACATGACATATTATGTGAGGTTGGTGTCAATGACCCTATAGCTGCAAAAACAGCACGAGCACATGGATGCTTACTCAATTATCTTGCATCTTCGAGAGCTGTTTAATGCCCAATCTAGGATGGGAAGATATGAGATAAGATATCAAAACAATTGTTCCATTCGAAGATGGCTAAGGGTACTTCTGTGGCCACTCATGAGTTGAAGATGTTGGGCTTAATTGAGAGGCTCGGATCTCTTTGTTTTGTGATGGGTAATGAATTAAGCATCGATTTAATTATGTAATTCTTACCAAGTAGTTTTTCACAATTTGTGATTAACTATCAAATAAATAAGATTAAGTCTACCATACCCGAGTTGATCAATCTACTTAAAACTACAGAGTCCTCTATGAAGAAGGAATCCAATGTAGTTATGTTAGTAGAATCATCCTCTTCTCGAAAGAGGGTTCCTAAAAAGAAGAAGAATACTTCTACAAAGACCAAAGGTGGTTGATAGGGGCTAAATTAGTCATATTTTTCCTAATTATTTGAGGTTCTTTTGTGATACATTTTGTTTAATAACTAGTCATATTCCTTCATATTTAAGATTTTATCCTTGGAAAGGTATTTTGCTCATTATTTCAGATTTTAGGGGTAAAACGAAGCAAAAACATCGCAAAATAGAACCAAGACAGTGCCGGCCAGGGCAAAGGAACCGGTGCTGGCCATGTACTAATGACATGAACTTCAAGACAAGAAAAATTGGTGAAATAAGACCGGAACAGAATAGAATCGGTGCTAGAAATCATTTTATGGAAATCAAGAAAAAATTGACGAACAACTGGAGAAATAGAACCCAACCAGTGCCAGCTCCAGTAGCCAAGGCGGCGCCAGCTGTGCCTTGAGGAAAAGACGGGATCTTGATTTTTGGACGTGATTTTTGGTAATCTGTGGAGTTTTAGTACTTTCCTACTTCTACTCGGCGAAGAAAATTACACCAATGAGTTTAGGTACTTCCTAAGCCTATAAATAGATGGAAAACACAAGAGAAAATGAGAGAATTCATTGATCATCATTGAAAATCACTCAAATCAAAGGAGGAATTCTCCAATTCAAGGAGGGATGTACAAGAAGGTCTTCAAAGGAAGAAGAAGGAGGCTTGTCTATGAGTGGTTTCTTTTACTTTGTTTTCTTTTTCTTGAACAATGGTGTATTAATTGTTTTATTGTAATTTGACATTGTTTTAAGTGTTCATGATTTTTAGAGTTATTTGATCTTTTAATTAATTGATTGTTATTCTTGGTATTTTATTACTTGTGCTAATTAAGAGATTAATTGGTTGTTTCTTTTCATTAACTTGCTTGGAAAAAGGGTTGATTGTGGTTTGAATTTATTGATTTCATATATGTTATCTGTTAACTTGCTTGGAAAATGGGTTAATTGTTAAAAACTAGTAATTAAAGGTTAATTGATGCTTGTCAGGAATGGATTCATTGGTTAATTTAATGTTTTAAGCTTGCCAGGAATGGAAATTTAATCAAATGACTGTGTTTAATGCATCCTTTGGGTAGGACTGACTGAGACAGGAATGTGATGCTAAGTTATTTAAAAGATAGGGATTCATGGATTGGAAATGAAGGGAGTCTATATTAATTCTTCATGATACCAAGAGAATGATTAGTTATGATAATAGTTAGGTACTTTAAGGTTATATTTGCCAAAATAATGATTTAAATTAATACTTCTCCATCCTTGACATATATACATTTTTATTTTATTTTTATTTTTATTTCTTTTTTACTTTATAGAGTCGGTTAAACAAAGAAAGAAGGGTGATTAATGTCTACTTTTTCCTTGAGGATCGACACTCGTTTGAACCCTATGCTCTATTAATGATGAGTACGCTTGCTCATATGTGTAATTTGGGGTTGGTGTTTTAATTTAAACTTGATTAGGAATGTGCTTATTTTTATATGATTTTTATACCCAAATAAAATACACATCAATGGTGTGAAAAGGAAAGAGGCAGCTACTAAAGGCCCATGCCATCATTGTGAAAAAATGGGCCATTAGAGGCATAACTGCAAAGCCTACTTGTAGACCGTCAAGGAAAAGAAGCATAAGGAGAAGCTCGTGGGCACTTTTACTTCTACTCCTGGTATGTTTTTGATTGAGGTTAATATTGCCTTTAGAAATGAGATATGGGTATTAGATACCTGGTGTGGATCTCATTTGTGAAATAACTTGCCGGGACTTAAAAACAATAGAAGGCTTGAGAAGGACGATGTGGACCTACGTATTGCAAATGGAACAAAGGTTATTGCAAATGCTGTGGAGGCTTACGAGCTACACATGCCTTCTAGATTAGTTTTAGAACTACAAAACTATTATTTTGTACCAGTTTTATTGAAAAATATTATCCCAATTGCATGTTTAGACTAATGTGGATTTCATTTAATTTTTCAGATTAAATGTTGTTCATTTTTATTGAATGATCTTCATTATAGTTTTGCAACTTTGGTTAATGCTTTATATGTTCTAGGCATAGATAATCCAATCCTCAGTATAAGCAATAAGAAACCAAGGATAGATAATTCAACTTCATCTTATTTATGGCATTGTCGTTTAGGGCATATAAATGATTATTGTATTTCTAAGTTACACAAGCTAGGTGACTTAGGGTCATTTGATTATGAATCATATGGCACATGGAATCTTGTTTAAATGGCTAAAACTTATTTTTCTAAAAAATGAGAAAAAGCCAAAAAGTCATTAGCACTTATACATTCTGATGTATGTGGCCTAATGTCAATATAATCAAGATGAGGTTATCACTAATTCATAACCTTTATCGATGATTATGCACGATATGGGTATTTGTATTTAATTAAATAAAAATCTAAAGCTTTTAAAAAGTTCAAAGACTTCAAAAATAAAGTAGAGAAACAACTTGGGAAAAGTATTAAGACTATAAGATTTGATCGAGGAGGTGAATGCTTAAGCCAAGAGTTTCAAGGTTATCTTAGAGATAATGAGATATTATCTCAATGGACTCTAGCACATACACCTCAACATAAATGTGTATCTGAGAGAATGAATCGAACCATTCTAGACATGGTATGGACCATGATGGCTTCTACAGGCTTGTCAAAATCATTTTGGGGGTACATACTAGAGACTTCTATTTGTATTCTAAATAGAGTTCTGTAAAAAATGGTTGATATTACCCTTTTTGAGATGTTCTTTGGTAAGAAACCAAAGTTATCTCACTTGAGAGTATAGGGTTGCCCTACTTTTGTCAAAAGGCCACAGTCAGACAAACTTGAGAGTAAGTCTGAGTAGTGTTTGTTTATAGGTTATCTGAAAGAATCTTTTGGATATTACTTCTATCTCCCTCCCCAAAATAAAGTGTTTGTTTTGAAACTTGTTGTCTTCTTAGAGAAGGAGCACATGCTTAAAGGGAACAGTAAGAGTAAAATTAAACTTAGTAAAATTCAAGAAGAACAAACAAACAAGGACCAACCGTCTGATCCTACATCTATTGAGAGAATATGTGAACCTTCAACTACATAAGAACCTCATAGGTAGAGAAGGATACGTGTCACACCTAAGAGATATTAATTTCTCATTAGTGACCACAATGACGTATTGCTCATAGATGATGATGAACTTACTACTTACAAGGAAGTTCTGAACAGTTCAGAATCTGATAAATAGGTTGAAGCTATGAAGTCAAAGATGGATTCCATGTACGACAACCAAGTATAGACTCTAGTTGATCCACCCAAAGGAATTAAACCTATTAGGTGCACATGGATTTTCAAGAAGAAAATCGACATTGATGGTAACCTAGTTACCTATAAAGCACAACTAGTAGCGAAGGGTTATTATCAACAACATGCTATTAGCTATGATGAAACATTCTCACCAGTTGCTATGCTAAAATCCATTAGAATACTCCTAGACATTGCAGCTCATTATGATTATGAGATCTAGTAAATGGATATGAAAACATTTTTCCAAAATGGAAACCTGATTGAGGAGATGTATATGACACAACCTGAGGGTTTCACATCCAATTGTAGTACAAAAGTGTGCAAGTTGTAAAGGTCCATTTATGGACCTAAGAAAACTTCTAGGAGTTGGAACATCCATTTTGATGAAACAATCAAAGAGTTTAGTTTATTTTAAAATATGGATGAAGCTTATTTATATAAGAAGGTTACTGGGAGTGCAATAGTTTTCCTATTACTTTATGTAGATGACATATTGTTAATAGGAAATGATATTGTTACTCTAGTTTATCCACCCAAAGGAATTAAACCTATTAGGTGCACATGGATTTTCAAGAAGAAAATCGACATTGATGGTAACCTAGTTACCTATAAAGCATAACTAGTAGCGAAGGGTTATTATCAACAACATGGTATTAGCTATGACAAAACCTTCTCACCAGTTGTTATGCTGAAATCTATTGGAATACTCCTAGACATTGCAGCTCATTATGATTATGAGATCTAGTAAATGGATGTGAAAACATTTTTCCAAAATGGAAACCTGATTGAGGAGATGTATATAACACAACCTGAGGGTTTCACATCCAATTATAGCACAAAAGTGTGCAAGCTGTAAAGGTCCATTTATGGACCTAAGCAGCTTCTAGGAGTTGGAATATCCATTTTGATGAAACAATCAAAGAGTTTAGTTTATTTTAAAATATGGATGAAGCTTATTTATATAAGAAGGTTACTGGGAGTGCAATAGTTTTCCTATTACTTTATGTAGATGACATATTGTTAATGGGAAATGATATACTTATCCTTCAGTTAGTGAAAGGTTGGTTGTCCAAGAAATTCTCCATGAAAGACCTTGGAGAGGCAACCTATATTTATGGAATTAGGATCTATAGAGATAGGTCAAAAAGATTGCTAGGTGTTTCACAATCTATATACATAGACAAAGTACTAAAGAGGTTCAACATATATCAATCCAAAAGGGGATACTTACCCATGATCCATGGGATAAGCGTTACAAAGTCAATGTCTCCAAAGACACAAGTTGAAAGGGATCACATGAGTAGGCCTCTGCGATTAGAACCATCATGTATGCTATGATATGTACAATGCTTGATGTATTATGTGCTCTTAGTCTGACGAGAAAATACCAATTTGACCTTGGTGAGGGTCATTGGGTAGTTGTGAAGAATATTCCTAAGTACTTGCGAAGGACTAAGAATGTATTCTTGGTATATGGAGGAGGTGATTTGAAAATAAATGGGTATACTGATACCAATTTTTAATCTGATAAAGATGATTTCAAATCACACTCTAGCTACGTGTTTACATTATATGGAGGGGTAGTACGTTGCAAGAGTTCCAAACAAGATACTACTACTGACTTAACGACTGAAGCTGAGTACATAGCTACTTCTGAAGTAGCTAAGGAAACTATTTCAATTAAGAAGTTTGTGACGGAGCTTAGAGTGGTTCCCAGTGTTGCTGAACCAATATCTCTATAATTTGACAACAATGGAGCTATTGCACAAGAAAAAGAGCCAAGGTCTCACCAGAGTTACATCATGTACTTAGATATTTTCATTTTATTAGGGAAATCATAGATAAACAAGATGTAAAGATAGAGAGAGTTTC
Source organism: Voacanga thouarsii (assembly GCA_026120185.1). Taxonomy (NCBI): domain Eukaryota; kingdom Viridiplantae; phylum Streptophyta; class Magnoliopsida; order Gentianales; family Apocynaceae; genus Voacanga; species Voacanga thouarsii. The sequence goes on along the minus strand of JANUWF010003374.1, from coordinate 2,083,653 downwards.
CACGGATGAAAACATAGCGGACCCGCTTGCAAAAACACTATCCCAAAAGAAACATGATAGACGTGTTGAGTCATTCGATATTAGATACATAAATGATTAGATCTAGTACAAGTGGGAGTTTCTTAGTGTTATGCCCCAGAGGCAATCACATGTATTTTGTATATTGTGCATTATTAAATAAAACAAGGCATTCTTTATCTTTTAATTTATTTTATTTATGCTTTCGTGTAAAATAACTGTTAGATAAAGTCCTAAGTGCAATATTGTGCTAAGGAAATCATGATAGAGATCATGATGTAGGGTTCTTACTACATTGGATAGTGTTCGTATTTAAATTATCCCTAGTCATAGTATTAATGAGATAGGACATCATTAATATGTTAAGACTAGCACGTGTTAGACTTCTTGATTTGATCAAGCGATGGTTTTCATATCCATGAGTATTGTAATGCTCAAAGTTAACATGTGGATGCTTGTCACTTGAACAAGTACATTAAATGACTTGACTTTGAGATAATTACATGGATAACTATTTAGTGCCAGTTATATAATCATATTATAGTAAATGTGCAAGTATTCTTAAACTCGAGATCTCTAAGATACATTATTTACTAAGTGTTGGACTTTGATTCCAATCTCTGGAGTCCTGACAAGACTGCCTAAGTGATGGATATTGGGTACAACATGAAGCAAATGAAAGTAGTTGAGAGGATCAAAAAGGGATTTACCACTCCTAATAGTTGGAGCGAATATCTCATAGCCACTTATAGGAATCACTAATCGAGAAGTCCTTAGCCAAGGCGAATGTATGGTAGTGATGTGTAGGAATTTGGGTATAAAAAATCATGTAAAAATAAGCACATTCCCAATCAAGTTTGAATTAAAACGTTAATCCCAAATTACACATATGAGCAAGTGTACTCATTATTAAGCATAGCATAGGGTTTAAAACGAGCATCGATCCTCAAGGAACAAGTATGCAGTAATCACTTTTCTTTCATTATTTAACCGACTCCATAAAGTGAAAAAGAATAAAAAGGAAAACAAAATAAAATAAAAAGAATATAATATATGTCAATGATGGAGAATTATGCGACTCAAACCATTATTTTGACAAACATGACCTAAATTACTCAATCATTATTAGAACTAATCATTCTCTTGGCATCATGAAGGATTAAGATAGATTTACTTCTTTTTCAATCCATAAAATCATTATCTTCTAGACAAATTAGCATCACATATCCTGTCTCAACTAATTCACCCAAAAGATACATTAAACACAATCCTTGATTAAATCCCCATATCCTAACAAATTTAAAACATGAAATTAACCAATGAATCCATATCCTGGCAGACATCAATTAACCTTTAATTATCCAGTTCTTAGCAATTAACCCCTTTTCCAAGCAAGTTAATAGACAACAAATATAAAATTAATGAATTGAGACCACCATCAACCCTTTTCCAAGCAAGTTAATAGGAAGAAATAACAAATTAATCTCATGATTAGCATAAGTAATTAAATACCAAGAATAACAATCAATTAATCAAAAGATCAAAGTAACTCTAAAAATCATGAATACTGAAAATAATGTCAAATTACAATAAAAAAATTAATACATCATTGTTCAAGGAAAGAAAAGAAATTTAAAAGAAAGCACTCATAGACATGCCTCATTCTTCTTCCTTCGTAGACTCTCTTGTACAATCCTTCTTAATTTGATGAATTCCTCCTTGATTTTGAGTGATTTAGTGTTTTTCTCCTTGAATTCATCCATTTGACTTGTGTTTTCCCTCTATTTATAGGCTTTGGAAGTGCCTAAATTCGTCCCTCTAGGGTTTCTGGCCGAATAGAAGTAGGAAAATACAAAAACTCTAAAAATTGTTAAAAATACATACGAAAATCGAGGCACTGCCTCTACACCAGTGCACAGCCGATGACACCTGTCCTGCCTAAGGTCGACGCCGGTTGTGTTCTACCTTTCTATCCATTCACCAATTTTTCATGATTTTTGTGCCAACTCTTCCAGATTGTAGCCAGCACCACCTCTGGGCTCCCAACCGGTGCCGACTGTGTTCTGTTCAATCCCTGTTTCACCGATTTTTATTGCCTCAAAATACGTGCTAGCAGCACATGGCTGGCGCCGCCTCTAGTCTATTTAGCAATGATTTTTCCTTATTTTACTCCTAAAATCAGAAATAATGCACAAAATACCTTTCCAAGTGTAAAATCTCAAATATGAAGGAATATGATCAGTTATTTCACCAAATGTATAACAAAATAGCCTCAAATAACTAGAAAATCTATGACTAATTTAGGCCCTATCAATTAGAAATAGTTCCAATTAATACATGTGATGAGTAGTGGATTCTAAGAACAAGTACTAAAATATTCGGGTTAGACTTAATTTATTATTCTAGAAGGCGTTAGCACTACTTTGTACTCTAAACCAAATGAGATATTGTACAGTGAAAGAAGTATATTGCACTATTATTTGCTATTGAAAGGTTCATGTCAAGCTACTAGACTTTCTAGACTTTTGGGTTATTATGATGTGTTGCTAGATATACCATTCATGATCTGCTTAATATGGATTTATTAATTAGAAAATTAAAAAATCAATCCTTATTAGAATTAATAAGTTAATTCTAAAATTATTAAAGATTATTAATCTTAAAGATGTTTAGATTAATTTATATTTTATTACCAATAGACTGGAAAACCTAAAAGGTCACACACAAAAAAGAATTGAGTACTCATGTTGTAATTTGATAATATTATTGGGTTGATTGTGAAAAGAAGAAGTCATTGTAGTCAAATTATAATTAGTTATAATTTGTGAGCTATGCTGAAATTAACTGAAGTCATAATAATAATTGCTAATAAAGAATTCATATGCAATTTGGATTCTGTTGGCCAAGAGAAAAATGGATGATATATATATATATATATATATATATATATATATATATATACATATATATATATATATATAAAGGATAAAACATCAAAGAAAACACAGCGAATTTTTTTTTAGTTTTTCAAGCCACATCTAAGAGAGAGTACTTACTTTTTTTATTGGTCCTGAATTGACAAACGAAGGGCCAGATTGCATTGGAACTTGTTATAGAAGGGTAAAAAGAAGCGCTCACAGTTCGACCGGTATTCCCGCCAATCTTCTACTCCTACGCATCAAGCATCTCCGAGCTTTCTCTCTTCGTCTTCCAAAGTATGACTCTACCTTACTCTTGGGTTAACTTGGTAAAATCTCCTTTTTTGGATAATCAAGATACTCTCCAAGAGAGAAAGAAGAGAAGAACGTGGAACTGAGAAAGAGGGAGATATGGCATACCAGAAAGTATAAGGAAAAATTGACGTCGTTATTTTTTTTTCTTCTCCTTTTTTTTTTCTTCTTAATTTTGGCTAGTCTTAGGGCATCCTTGAGCCCTAATGGGCTTGGTGCTGTACTCATAAATCAATCCAAGATTGGCCATATCCTCTTAATTAATTAATTATCTTTTTTTGGGCTCTATTAGATACCCAAGTCTAATTAATTAATTTTAAATGGACTCTTAATATATGTCAATATATATCAGCCCAATTGATTAATTTATTCTAGCCCAATTCTCTGAATTAATTAATTAATTAATTAATTATCTTTTCTGGGCCTTATAAAAATTCAAGACTAATTAATTAATTCTAATTAGACTCATAGAATAAATTGTTTTCTCTCATCCATATAATTATCCATTAAGCCTAGATTGTGTCTAAATAACAGCAAGTTAAATTGAGCTACGCCAAGGGCCAAGAGATATATTATTCAAGGCTACTAAAATGACCAAAATTCCCTTATTATTAAATAACTACATTTTACCATTTCAAATATTCACATTTATCACCATACAGAAAATATTGACCCCAAAAATAATATTGCTAAAGCAATGTTTCCAACCTACTGGTGAAATGATGGAAATACCCCTATATGTAACACCTATCAATGAGACAAGATAAATGTACTAACATCCATATCAAAAACATCTACCATCTTTATATCTCTAGTCCAATAATGCATGACTCACTTGAATGCACTTGCCCATCATTGGAAGCCACCCAAAAGCATACATTCTAGAGTCACGTTCCCAAAGCCATAGATCATTAGATTATTCCCGGACAATCACAGGGGGGTAATTCAACTTCACTAAGTGAAGTATAGAAACTCTATTGCATGAGTCCATCTTAATAACTAGAGTAATACACCCAACTTACAAGGATGTTGATCTCACAAAAGAAAACTCAACCAACATACATCAAAGTATAAAACCCTAGTTTTGCCAGACCACCAACTCATACTCAAGTATGAAGGCATCCATCCGCGCTCTAGTAGTAATAGTTCGGTCTCTATAATCATAGTACTTTATAAGTGACTGCTACTATAGGTCTAGTTCTACGTATTTGAAATGCACTTATGCCAGTGATGTGAGTGAACTATTAACAGATTTAAAGTAAACCATTCCTCATTGGAACTCATGGCATAATAGTCTTACATTTATGAAATGCCCAATTCAATCTAACGACTAAGAACTTAATTTTACTTGTATGAAAAGTACCCATAGTCTATACTTTACTATGAAGAACGACCCAACACTTTGACCATTATTTGTCATACTTGGGCATTAAATGTGCAATAATATAATAAACAAACTAAATTAAAGGAATAGACATTTAATTGCAGTATGTTTACACAAAATACATACTCTTTGAGGGTATACTTTCCAATAATCTCCCAGTTGCACTACAAAAATTAAGAAAGTCCACAAGTGCCTACCCCTATGACTTCTAAGTGTCTGCGAGACACCTTTTCTATCAAAGGCTTGGTAAAGAGATCAGCCAAATTGTTGATAGAGAAAATTTGATCAATCATAATTTCCTGTTTCTAGATGAACTCCCGGGTGAGGTGATACTTCCTTTCTATATGCTTGAACTTCCTATGGTTTCAAGATTCCTTACATTGTGGCACTGCTCCAATGTTGTCACAATAAATCGTGGCAGGCCTATCCATGTGCGGTACTACTCCAAATTCTGTGAGGAACTTCTAGAGCCCTATAGTTTCTTTAGAAGCTTCTGAAGTAGTAACGTACTCAGCTTCCATGGAAGAATTAGCAATGCAGGATTGCTTGATACTTCTCCATAAAATAGCTTATCTAGAGAAAGTAAAAACATATCCACTAGTGGATTTTCTTTCATTTTTATCTACCTGGAAGTCTTAGTCTGTGTAACCGATAGGAACCATATCATCAGCAAGATATACAAGCATATAATCTCTCATTTCCTTAAGATATTTGTGTATATACTTTACAGCTTGCTAGTGAGCTTCCCCTGGGTTTGACTAATATCTACTAACCACGCCTACTTCAAAGTAGATATCTAGCCTAGGACAAAGCATAGTATAGATGAGACTTTCCATAGCCGAAGTATAAGGGATCCTACTCATTTTCTACTTGTCTTCCTGTGCCTGAGGATACTACTTGGAAGATAAGGATAATCTATGTTTAAAGGGTATAATAGCCCCTTTATATTGATCCATGATGTACTTGACCACTACCTTGTCTGTATAAGCAGATTGGGATAAGCTTAACATTCTCTACTTCCTATCTCTAAGAAGCTTAACACCTAGAATGTAGCTAGCTTCTCCCATGTCTTTCATGCTAAATTGAATAGATAGCCAAACCTTAATGGATGACAATATCCCTACATCATTTCCAATGAGTAAAATGTCATCTACATAAAGTACCAAGAAAATCACTTTGCCACTGTCTGATTTCCCATACATAAATAGTTCATCCAGTTTTTGAATAAAACCATAAGCTTTCATAGTTTCATCGAAATGTATGTTCCATACTCGTGACTCTTACTTAAGTCCATAGATGGACTTCTTAAGCTTACAGACTATTTGTTCGTGACCTTTGGCAACAAAACCTTCTGATTGGGACATATAGATGTCGTCGCTAAGATAGATATTTAAGAAGGCCATCTTGACATCCATTTGCCATATCCCGTAGTCATAATGACATGCGATGGCTAAGAGAATTTGGATAGACTTAAGCATGGCTACTGGTGAAAAAGTTTCCTCATAATCAATCCCTTCTTTTTGAGTATAATCTTTAGCAAGCAACCTTACTTTATAGGTTTCAACCTTTCCATCTGTACCTCTCTTCCTCTTGTATACCCACTTATACCTTATGGGTTTTATCCCATCAAGTGCAGTAACAAGATCTCAAACTTAATTGAGGTACATGGACTCAATCTCAGCATTCATGGCTAGCTGCCATTTATCTACATTAGCATTAACAATGAGCTCCTCGTATCTAGTAGGATCTTGTTCTTGATGATCAGAGATAAGATCATTGATTTCTCTAATCCATCTTTTTGGAACTCTTATGATCCTCCCACTACAACGAGACTCAGTTTGTATAGGAACATCCGATAGTGTGTCTCTTAGTTTTTCGATCAAGGTGTTAAGAGTACCTGAAGTTGAATCAGTGACCAACTTCTCTTCTAACTCTATTCTACTTGAGTCCGAGGTAAAAGTAACTTGTTCATCCTCTAAGTATTTAGTATTAGTATTAACAAGTACTTTATGCTCTTGAGGATGATAGAAATATCTATCTCTAATTCTTTTTAGGTATCCAATGAAGTAGCATAATTCTGATCTTGGTTTTATCTTACTTTTTTTGTCAGCACATAAGTTGGATAACCCCATATCTTGATATAGTTCAAACTGGGCTTTCATCCAGTCCACATTTCATCGGGTGTCTTAGGTATTGATTTGGAAGGCACCAAACTCAAAATATATGTCATTGTTTCTAAGGCATGCACCCAAAAAGAAATAGGAAGAAACGCAAGACTCATCATGCTTCTGACCATTTCCATTAAAGTTCTATTTCTTCTCTCAGCTACTCTATTCTGCTAGGGAGTCCCAGGTGTAGTTAACTGAGATACTATGCCGTGATGTACTAAGTAATCCTTAAACTCACCAGGAGATACTTTCCACCATGATCCAATCTCATAGTTTTAATTAATTTACCTGTTTGACGCTCTAGTTCAACCTTAAACTTCTTAAATTTATCAAAAGAGTTAGACTTATGCCTCATTAGATAAATATAAATAAAACGAGCATGATCATCTGTGAAAGTGATAATGTACTCATAGCTTCCCCTAGCTGGTGTAGTCATTGGACCACAAACATCAATATGAACTAGTGCTAGTATTTCCAATGCTCTATCTACCTTTTTGATAAAGGACTTTTTGGTCATTTTACCTTTAAGGTGATTTACACCGAGGCCATTCTTTCAATCTCAATGAACCTAAAGGCCCATCATGGATTAGCCTTTAAATCCGATTGGGATTTATATGTCCCAATCTTAGATGCCACAAATACGACTCATTTGATATGACCTTTCTCTTTTTATTATCAAGTTCAGTTTGAATATTGTTTACTTGATTTCTAATAGGGTGTATATAAAAGAGATTTCCATACATGTTTCCTATACAAATTAAATTACCATAACTACTATTGGAAACACCAGAATAGAAAGAAATAGAATATCCTTGATTATCAATTTGGAAACCGAAATCAAATTCTTTTTTTTAAATATAAAATTTCTTTTAAAATTAACTTCGTATTACAATAATAATAAAAAGAAAAAGCTCAGGATCTCCCATTTCTTTAGCCCATATTTTCGCTCCATTGCCTACTTGAAGTCTATGCTCACCCTACTAAGTCTCCTTGTCCTTCTAAATCCTTATAAAGAGTTACAAACATGGTCAATAGCTCCAGAATCAACTATCCAGGAAGATGTTGATCCAACCATTAAAATAGACTCTAGGTATATAGCAATACCTGAAGTAGACTTGGCTAAGAAGTTTGGCAAATCTTTCTTCCAATGCCCCTTCTTGCCATACTTGAAGCATTTGTCTTTGGGCTTCTCATTGGGCTTGGCCTGACTAGATACTTTGGGTTAGGCCGCTGCATTGTTTTGGACTTTCGACTTCTTGAATTTCTTAGGCTTTACATTAATTGCAGAAGAAGAAGCAGAACAAGAGACCAAAATCTTTGACACGGACTTAATGATCTTCTCTGCTGCCTGGAGCGTTTCTATAAGCTCCGTGAAATTCATATCCAAATTGTTCATGTTATAGTTCAACTTGAACTGAGAATACGAATGAGACGGAGTTTCAAGAACTATGTTAATTTGGCTCTCATGATCTATTGTGCGCTGAGGACCTTGGCCTCCTCGAAGTAGGTAATCATCTTAAACTGAGATGCTTTCGAACCGATACCCCCTCAGTCATTCTAGTGTTCATGATTACTCTAAGAGCTTCCTGCCTTGTGGGCAGGCTCTTATCAGCAAACATGGTACGCAATGACAAATCTATTAGATTTCATCATGTTTATTAAATAAGAACACAGCGAAAATAACCATGAAATCCTTGCACAAGAATCACGTGTTTGCAATTAAAACGAGGATAGATGAAGGAAATGGAGATTACCTTCTATAGCAGAAAAACAAGATTTTTCTTACGAATAGAAATTTGATCAGCAACCCAAGAACCAATTCCCTTTGTTTTGATCGTCCAATCGCACCACTCTAATCCAAGAGTAGGATTGTCTCTAGCAGTAATCCATACATGGTTGAATTGCTCATAAAACCCACTCAAAACTATACTAGTAAAAGAGGAGTGGCTAGGTTTTAATTGGAGAAGTATAGGGATGAAAAAACAATATCTTAGAATTCTCTCTGCAAAAAGGAACGATTCCTATATTTATAGTTTTTAGAATTTGTGTTAATTTCAATTAAGTTCTCCAAGATCTAATGTCTACAATTGGCCCTTGAAGTTTATATAATTTCAACCAAGTCCCATGAATTATAACAAACTTATAATGCATCTATAAATAAAATGTTCTTCTCTTAATTAACCACACAATAATACCGAATAGTACATATTGAGCTTTCAAACTTTTATTGTGTGTGACCCATTAGATTTCCTAGTTTTATTAGTCACATAATGTGAATTAATTCCAACAGCTTTAGAATCAATAATCCTAAATAAAATATAGGATTAATTTATTAATACTCTAATTAATAAATTCATATTTAGCAGATCAAGAGTGACATCTAGCAATGACTCTTGATCATCCAAAAGTTCAGAAAGTCAAGTGGCTTGACGTGAACCTTTCAATAGCAAATAACCAGTGAAATAAACTTCTTTCACCATACTATATCTCATTCGGTCTAGAGCATGGAATTAGTGCCAACTCCCTCTAGAATATTATTAATTCTAACCCGAATATTTTTAGTACTTGTTCAAGAAATCCATTATTCAATATGTGTATCAATTTGAAACTATTTTCAATACATAGTTGCCTTGGCCAAGGACTTTATGAGTAATGATTTCTACAAGTGGCCTTGAGATATACTTTCCAACTATTACGAGTGGTGAATCCTTTATTAACTCTTTTAACTACTTTCGTTTACTTTACATTGTACCCAATATCCATCCCATAGCCAGTCCTTGTAAGACTCCAAAGATTAGACTCAAAGTACAATGCTCGATAAACAAAATACCTTGGAGATCTCAAGTGTAAGGATACCTGCATACTTGCTATAATGAGATTCTATCACTGACACTCAATAGCTATCCAAGTGATTTTCTCATAACTAGGTCATCCAATGAACTTGTTCATATAACAAGCATCTACATATTAATCCTCAGTATCACAATAGTCACGGCTATGAGAACCACTGCTTGGTCTAATCAAGGGATATAACATATATTGGTCTTGACGTATTAACAATGTCCCATCTAATTAATACTATGACTAGGGATTATTCAAGCATAAATGCTACATAATGTAGTAGGAATCTCACGTTATAATCTCTATCATGATTTCCTTAACACTATGTTGTAATAGGGACTTTATCAAACTATTTATGTGCATACTAAAATATAACAATCAAACAGAAAGATAAAGAATGCCTCTTTTATCGATTATTATGCAATATACATGGTACAAGTGATTACCTCTAGGGTACAACAATAACAAAATCAGTGTTATATGCAGTGGCCATGTGCTCATGCTTAGATTGGAGCACACTAGATATGGAAGCTAACATATAGCACTTAGCCATCTCGTCAGCTTTCTTTCATGCCATCCGATCTCTCGATCCTGATTAGTGGATTATTCCTCAATCTTAGGATAAGGATCTGTAAGAATATACTTGTACTCCTCAGCAGTGAATACTATGTTCAGGTTCCTCTTCTAGTGCACATAATTTGTGCCTATCAACTTATTCTCCTTGAGAATGATTGATAATAGACTGAAACTAGACATTTCTAAAATATTGCGAAAAACATTCATTTAGTTTGCAAGAAAGAAAAATGCACATTCTTTGTATTATTTCTTTGATAATAGATAACTTTTAAAAATATTACCAATAATATAAATAGCTTGTCTCTTAGAAAAGCTAATAGAGCTTCATCGGAAGATTAACAGTATTCTAAGTTAAGTATATAACCATCATAGATCAAAACTTCATAAACAGGTAATGGTCTAGAAAAAGTTCCACCAATAGGATGGCCACTGATTCACACCACCTGCAGGTAATCTAAACATAAGTTGGTCGATCCTAGCAAATACCCTAGGCTTTTAGTTTTACTCTTCCATTAGTCCTGACATTTCTGGAAATTCATCCTATATGGGGTCATGCTCAGAATGACACGAGAAAATCCACTATCTATAATGAGAGTTGTGATGAATGCCATGGGGTCATCGATACTCCTCTCCTACTTAATCTTTTATTAAAAATAGAGTTTTAGGCCTATAAATGTTTTCTATAATCTTATGGTTTCATTAAATTTAGTAAAAAACTAAAATTCAATATTATTCTTTATGTCAAGGATTAAATCTTTTGAGAGAATAAACTATGAATTATTTTACTATTCTAATTTAATAACCAAGAAAACTTTATTAAATAACCTTAAGTTTAACATTATTCTCTATATCAAGGATGAAGCCGTCTATAAGGATAAACTATGAAATCTTTTATTTTAAAGTTTCTTAGATTAAAACGTTTTATCAAAAACCATTCTATCTAGTGAGACTTTGGTTTCAGAAGAACTTGTGCATTTAAATGTAATAAGCGTGATAACAAATGTAAACTTTTTCATGCTCAAACTATTTATTTATTCCTAAGTGATCAAACAATAGATTAAATATCATCGATTAAAAATTAATGATCTTGTTTAATCCTAAGGTGGTTCTATCCTCTACTACTCATTTTCATGCAAATTATTCATCCATAGATAAATAAAAAAAACTATTGTATAAAATTAACCTCATACAATGGTTTCAAAACATGATTACATGAAGAAACAATTGAGGTATAAAACTTCAGCAGTGCTATCCCCTTTTTTGGACAAAATTGTTCGCATCTACCTTTGGGCAAAGTGGACCTAGCGCCTGGTCTATTGAGCCTTCTTGGCGCCGGGTCTGCTATGTTTCTGCAAAACCTCTGGCTGGGCAGAATGGACTTAGCACCTGGTTTCTGAAAAATCCTACTTTTCAGCCATTTTTTGCTCGTCAACAATTCCAGTAATCATGTTCTTCAATCCTTAAAATTTACAGGTTAAAAGAAACTCAAAACCGGGCATAAAAACATGCCTTTACAAGCGCTTATGCCTCAAACCATGAGGCATACAACGAATCTACTTAAAACCAGAAGAAAATAATAGGAAAACCATTAGAATACATGATCCTATGCCTCTAACTGTGAGGCGTACATAAACTCTAGAAACCAATGTATGAGGTATCACATAAAATTATGAAAGATTCATTTTTAATAGTGAAGGAACCACCTTTTCTAGTTTTTAACCTTAGTACATGCTTCTAGATGAAAACTGTGGTTCTGATACCACCTGAAGGATCAAAACGGAAATTATCAAAGAAAATGCAGCGGAAAAGTTTTCAGTGTTTCGAGCCACATTTACGAGAGGGTACTTACTTTTTTTTATTGGTCGTGGATTAACCAACCAACGAAGGGCCAGGTTGCATTGGAACTTGCGATGGAAGGGGAGAAAGAGGCGCACGCGGTTCAACCAGTATTCCCTCCAATCTTCTATTCCTAAGCATCAAGCGTCTCCAAACTTTTTATCTTCATCTTCTGGAGTATGACTCTACCTTGCTCTTGGGTTAAATTGGTGAAAGCTCCTTCTTTGGATAATGCAGATACTCTTCAAGAGAGTAAGAAGATAAGAACGTAGAATAGAGAGAGAGGAGAAGATGACACATCAGAGAGTACAAGAAAAAATTAACGTCGTTATTTTTTTTTTCTTCTCCTTTTTTTATTAATTTTGGCTAGCCTAAGGGCTTCCTCAAGCCCTAATGGGCTTGGTGTTATGCTCATAAATCAATCCAAGACTGACTAAATCATCTTAATTAATTAATTATCTTTTCTGGGCATCATAAGATACACAAAGCTAATTAATTAATTCTAAATGCATTCTTAATATATGTCAACATATATTAGTCCAATTAATTCATTTATTACAGTCCAATTCTCTTAATTAATTAATTATCTTTTCTAGAACTTATAAAAATCCAAGAGTAATTAATTAATTATAGTTGGACTCTTAGAATAAATTTTATTCTCTTCCATATAATTATCCATTAAACCCAAATTATGTGTAAATAATACCAAGGTAACTTGAGTTACTTCAGAGACCAAGAGACATATTATTTATTGCTACTAAAAGGACTAAAATGCCCTTACTATTAAATAGCTACATTTTACCATTTCAAATATTCCCATTTATTACCATATGAAAATATTGACCCTATGAATAATATTGCTAAAGTAATATCTCTGACCTACAAGTGAAATAATGGAATTATCCCTTTATGTAACACACATCAATGAGACATGATAAATGTACTAACACACATTTCAAAGATATCGACCATCCTTAGATCTCTAGTCCAATAATCCACGACTCACTTGAATGTACTTATTCATCATTGGAAGCTACCCTAAAGCACATATTCTAGAGTTACGTTCCCAAGGCCCTGGATCATTAGATTATCCTAGACAGTCACAAGGAGGTGATTTCACTTCACTAAGTGAAGCATAGAAACTCTGTTGCATGAGTCCGTCTTAACTAACTAGAGTAATACACCCAACATACAAGGATATTAATCTCACAAAAGAAACCTCACCCAACATATATCAAAATATAAAACCTAGCTTCGCTAAACCACCAACTCATACTCAAGTATGAAGGTATCTGTCCACACTGTAGCAGTAATAGTCTGGCCTCTATAATCATAGTACTTTATAAGAGACCACTACTACAGGTCCCATTCTACGTATTTGAAATATGCTTATTCCAGTGATGCAAATGAGCTACTCACCGATTAAAGCTAAACATTCCTTATTAGAACTCATAGTATAATAGTCTTACCATGATGAAATGCCCAATTTCATCAAATGACTAAGAATTTAATTTTCCTTGTTTGACAAGTACACATGGTCCATACCTTACTGTGAATAATGATCTAACACATAGGCTATTACTTGTCATACTTGGATCTTGAATGTGCAATAATAAAGAAATAAACTAAATTAAATGAATAAATATTTTATTGCAATACATTTACATAGAATACATAGTCTCTAAGGGCATACTGTTCAACAATATATATATATATATATGATATATAGAGTCCGTGAGAATTATGATTTTTAGTAATTACACAGAGAGTTTTTTTTTAGAAAATAGAGAACCCTTTTATGTACATCATCTTCTTCTAAAAAAAAAATTACCCTAGCCGCCAAGTGATTTTGCTAGTACAAAATCCCTCCAGTGTGTTCTTGAGCATGATTCTTGTGCAGATTTCTATTAGAGAAATCTCTAGCCTTGAGATTTAGTGACTTATACGGAACGAAGAAGAAGACATTCTCAGAGTTTTCTAGATCGCACCATGAATAGTGAGGAAGATTTTGTTTCACAGAGGTCTCACGTAAGGTATTTTTCTTCACTGTTTCAATTCCTTTTACGCATAGATGAGATCCTCGGTGGGGAATTCTTGGTTTTCTTCTGCTGCGCAATTGTAATTTGCATGACAAGAATTCCTAACATAGTGTTGCCAACATTCTATGGTCCTTACCAAGGCAAAAAGTTCTTTATCATAGTTGGAATAATTGGCGGCCGCCCCAGACAATTTCTTACTAAAATAAGCAATGGGTTTTCGATCTTGGGTTAGAATAGCACCTTTCCCCATCTCACTTACATCATACTCTATCTCAAATGCTTTCTCAGAGTTAGGCAGGATGAGAGTTGGAGCTTGGCTTAATTTGTCCTTAAGGGTTTGAAAGGCTTGTTGTTGGCTCCCTCCCACTTAAATCCTACATTTTTCTTCACCACTTCGCTTAGAGGGGCTATTAGGGTGCTAAAGCTATTGATGAATCTCCTATAGAAACTAGCTAGCCCATGAAAACTACGAACTAGGGTAATAGCGGTAAGAGTGGGCTAATCGTGAATGGCTTTCACTTTTTCCTCATCAACTTCAATCCCCTTAGCACTTACAACATACATAAGAAATGCAATCCTCTCCAAAAAAAAAAAAAAAAGCATTTTTCCAAGTTAGAATAAAATTTTCCATTCTAAGAGCAATAAGTACACATTAAAGATGATTTAAATGATCCACATATGATTTGCTAAAAATCAATATATCATTAAAGTACACAACAACAAATTTTCCAATAAATTCTCTTAAAACATGATGCATTAAATGCATGAAAGTACTAGGAGCATTAGATAACCCAAAAGGTAGAATAAGTCACTTATACAATTCTTATTTGATTTTGAAAGCCGTTTTCCATTCAACCCTTCCCTATTCCTAATTTAGTGAGAACTGAATTTTAAATCAATTTTAGAGAAAACGCCTGCACCAAACAATTTATTAAGCAAGTCATCTAGCATAGGAATGGGATAGAGATACTTAATCATGGTATTGTTAATGGCACAACAATCCACACACATACGCCAAGTCCCATCCTTCTTGAAAACTAAGAGAATTGGAACCGCTCAAGGGTTTAGGCTCTTGTAATTCCTCCATTTGCTTTTGTAATTCTTTGGACTCCTCCGAATTGGTTCTATAGGTCCGTCAGTTGGGAATGACGGCTCCGGACACAAAGTTTATTTGGTGCTCGATTCCTCTTATGGGTGGCAATCCTCCATGCACCTCCATTGAAAAAACATTATTAAACTCTTAGAATATGGCTGCAATTTCACTTGGTAAAGATAAGGTAGAATCATTAGTAGAAACATAAGTCCTTTGTAAAGAAGAAGAATAACTAGTTCTTTAGCGTCTATTGCTTATATGATCTCACTCCTTTTTGCAAAATAATTCACTCTTCTTTTACCTCCCCTATCTTGTCTTTGCTCACTCCCATCCGTTATGGTCAATAACACTTGTTTTCCTATTCTCTTCCTCAACTCTATCTTTCTCCTATCTAACTCTTATTTTTGTTTGGCATCTTGTGCTCATTTTTCTTTTCTTTTTCCCTCATGAATTTTTTTTTTTTTTTTGGTCTTTGTTCACCTCACTTGGGCGCATGAGGTTTAGAGTGAATTTGGAATTCTCCTTGATAATGGAATAAGTGTTCTTCCTCTAGTCATACTTTACATTCCGATCATATTGCCAAGATCTTCCTAAGAGCAAATGGCCCACTTGCATAGGCACCACATCACATAACACATCATCTTTGTAGTTTCCCATCTCAAAAGATACCAAGATTTGTTTGTTGACCCACAATTCTCCATTATTATTCAACCATTATAGCTTGTAGGGTTTGGGATGTTTAATCTATTTCATGCCCAATTCATCAATTCAGCTTACACTAATCACATTAGTGCAACTCCCACTACCCACAATGATATTACAAGGGGTCTTGTTGATTAGACACATTGTCTGAAATATGTTCTCCCTTTGTTGATAGTCTCAGTCTTCAATGGCTTGGGAGTTCAATGATCTTCTTGTAACTCCAACCAAAGAATACTCTTGGCCAACTACTTCTCCTTCATCATTTTCCACTTTCTTATTTTTTTCATGGTCTTCTTATCTTCTTTCTCCTTCTTCTTCTTCTTTGTCAGTTGAGACTTCTCCATAGGGATTAGTGTACATAGCCTTTTTGCTTAGACACTCATGAGAAGCATGCCCGTAGCCAAGACACTTGAAGAACTTGATGTCTTTATTCCATTCCGGCCACTTCATGTCTTTTCCTTTATCTTTGTTCCATCCTTCCCTAGGTTTGCAATCTTTCCTAAGCTTCCATCTTTCCCTTGGCTTGTACTCCTTTTGGAAAGATTTAGGAACATTATCTTTCATGATTGGCATCTTGCTAGTGGTGTTCAGATTTTGAAAACTAGGTTTAACAAAGGTCCTCCTCTTTAGTTGCCTTTCAATCTTTACGGCGGCATAAACCATATCCTCAAGTCGGTCATAGGAGTGCAACTCCACTACATTTGCTATTTCCCTATTTAATCTACCCAAGAATCTAGCCCTTGTTGCCCTAGGATCCTCTTAAATTTGAGCTCTCATCAACATCACCTCCATTTCCTTATGGTAATCCTCTACACTTTTATTCCTTTGTTTAAGCGATTGAATCTTTTGGTAGAGGTCCTGGTAGTAGTGGTATGGGACAAACCTAGCCCTCATCATGTCCTTTAACAAGTTCTAATTTCCCATGTCTTCTACTCCCATTTACCTCCTTTATGTGCTAACTTGTTCCCACCAAACAATGCATACTTTGAAAACCCTAAAATAGCTAGTCTCACATTTGATCTTTCACTATAAGTATGGCATTGAAAGTATATCTTTATTTTGTTTTCCCATTCAAAAAAGGCTTCGGAATCACTTTACCCATAGAACGTTGGTGGCTTTAACTTGATATGGTTCAACATTCTATCCTTGTCATTTCCTTCCCTCCTACTTCCTCTATTGCCCTATCTTCTATTCAGTTCCCTATATGCATCACCATGTTCTCCCTCATACCATTTATCAACTCCATCAAATTCTCTTTCCAACCCCCTGGGATTATTTCCTCCATTCCTTCCTTGTCCTCTATCTCGTCCTCCTCTTACTCTATGTCTCTCCCCTCATAGGAGCTTGTTGGAAACCCTCAATTGAGTGGTTATCTTAATATTCACCATGTTGAACATTTAGTGGAGGAGTATGGGTATCACCTTCTATCATTCTAGGGCTAAGAGCTTCAAACCGTTCTTGTCTCATTCTTTGTGCCATGGTGGAAGATTGACCCAAATATTGCCTCAATCCCATTATCTCCCTTGGCATATCTTCAAATCTACTATGTGTTATCCTCATCATAGCATTCAAATCCTCTCACAAAGCTCTAGTATCAAGTGCTTCTTCTTGTGGCCTACTAGGACCACTTGGATTAGACCTAAGAAGTTCTTGTTCATGGGCCATGGCAATGGACTTATTTAATGAGTTATACATGCAAAAGAGATTAACAAGAAAGAAGTAGTTCCACTCATCACACCCTTACGTGTTTGCTCTCAATAGTTTTTCATTCTACATTCGTGTATATCCTCTTTGGCACTTTTGATGATAGTTTCTCCCTCTTGCCTTTTCTCAACACTTAAACTTTTTTGTTTAATCCAATTCTCCGCAATAGCTAAGGATTTAGTCCAACTAAGTGAATCCACAAAAACTAATGAATTTTTCAATTAGGGAATCTTAAGGGAATTTCAACAAACACTTATTTGGCACCTTAACAAACAAGCTCTTAAGCAGGAATTTCAAAGAGTAAAGGTGATATGAACCTGGGAAGCACCACACTTTTGGATTACACTCAAGAGTAAGAAACCTACCAAACCCATATACAAGAACAATAAATTCTAGAAAATTAACACTCTTATGATAATGTGAATCTAGCCTACTTCAAAAACACCGTAACAACCTAATCTAACTATAGATTAGAATATCAAGGATAGAAATTTAAAGGCATCTAACTCAATCCTATCAAACACACTAGGTAACCTAGCACATAAGAATTGAGATGAACTTGAAATTATCCCTTAAGATTTAGAGACACAATCAAAGGTGGAACAAAATCCTTTGACTTAGTCTTGATGTTTAATGGACATCACCCAAGAGGATCATCCTCTCCAAAGCTCTGAAAGAATTCTTAAACTCTCACAATTTCATATGCCTCATAAGGTTCTTCTTTACAATGTTATAATAGGGTATTTATAGTCCCCCAACATAACCTATTACAAAGCATTATAGAAGGATGTCATGTTCCTAAACTTAAAACTTTTAAATATTGCAAAATTACCCTAAAATAGCTAAAATAACGTCAAGGGTTTGGGTTCCAGAATAGGGCCAGCATCAAGTAGGTGATAAGGGTTAAAATCACCATTTTTCTCTAGTTATTTAAGGTTATTTTAAGATATATTTGTTATAATAACTAGGCATATTCCTTCCTGTTTGACATTTTGCCTATAAAAGGTATTTTTGGCAAATATGTGTAGATTTAAGGTAAAATTGAGCAGAAAATGCACGCAACCAAAATAAACCTAGCGCTAAGCCTAGCCCAGCCAGTGGACTAGGCACTAGGTTCATTCTGTTCCAGCAACAGAATTTGACCAAGCTTCAGGGGTTTTTTAGAATAGACTTGGTGCCAGGACTGGCAAGTGCACCTGGCGCTTGATATATTATGTCTGACAATGAGAGACGGCAAAAAATAGAGCAAAAAAATGAGGAAAAATAGAGTGCACCTAGCCGTAAGTGGGTCGAAGGCACCCGGCGCCAGGTACGCTCTAGAGGTGGAAATTCTGTATGCGAAAATATGACTTATCCAATGATTTTGGTATTTTTCTACTCCCACTCGGCTAATACTTCCTCAGCAATGAAATTAACATCCAAGAGGCCTATAAAAGCATAAGAAAACACAAGGATTTGAGATATACAACATAGAGAGGTGAATCAACGGGCAAAAATTCTGATGCTGTCATTGAAGGAGGAATTCACCCAAATCAAGGAGGATTGTTAAAGGGAGTCTTCAATGAAGAAGAAAGATGCTTGTCTATGAGTACTGTATTTTCTCTGTCTTCTATTTTTTTTTTTTTAGAAATGATGTATTTAATGCTTTGATTGCAATTTAACATTTTTTTAGAATTCATGATTTTGTGTTAATTTAGTTATTTGATCAATTCTTTGTCATCTTTAGTATTTGATTACTTGATTTTCTTAGTTATTGATGCGAGTTCTTCTAATTAACTTGAGATAATGTTGTTAAGAGTTTCATTGCATTAATTTCGTATTTGTCTAATCTTGATGGACTTGAGGGACGAAGTTAAGGTTATAGGACTAAGTAATCAAAGAGTAGTTGATTTCGCCTCGAGCAAAGAGTTATTAGCTAATTTCATGTTTATAAAGAATTGAGCCTAATGCATGTTTTGGTTAGAATTAGCTTGATTGGCAAATTTGTTAATATAATCAAAATACAGGATTTCTTGGATTGGGAAACGAAGTGGGATTTATCTAAGTAGAATCATAACTTTTGAAATGATTGAATTTTACTTTATATTCCTTCATGGTGCCAAGATGATAATTAGTTAAGAGAATTGCTAATTAGTTCATTGTTGTGTTTTTTAGGATAATAGTTTAAATTACATAAACCTACATCCTTGAGTTGTATACATTTCTTTATTTTTCTTTTTATTCTTTTCTCACTTTATTTGGGTCAATTAAACAATGAATGAAAAGTGATTAGTGTGTACTTATTTCTTTGAGGATCGATACTTGTTAAATCACTATACTATGTTTGCGATGAGTATACTTGCTCACATGTTTATTTTGGAAATAATGTTTTAATTAAAACTTGATTAAGGGATAGATTTAAATTTAATAATTTTTTATACCCAAAATTATCGCATTAAGTTTTTGGCACCATTACCGGGGAACAATATCATGAAAGCTTGGATTTTGTTAATTTAACCATGTTTATATGTTTATATGTCCATATGTCTATATGTAAATATGTATATATGTTCTTTGTGTAAATCGGCATTTTATCTTGTTGTTTGTAACATTGTGTGACTTAATTGACCAGCTAACTTCATGTTGTACTATACATACCACTAACTTTTGAATTTAGATAGTTTGTGAATGCATGTTTTTTTTCCTTTATTTTTATATTATTTAATTTTCCCTTTTGTTTTTTTAATTATTTTTTTCGTTTTTATTTTTGATTTGATTTGTGGTTTTCTTTGAGCGCGAGATTAACATTATCATGGACAACTACTATTGGGCACAAGATCAAAGGAGCTGTAATGATGAGAATTTGACAAATTTGCAAGCTCGGATGGATGCTTTTTATGAGACGTCATTTGAAGAATCAATGCATTCTTTTGTCGCCAATACAAACTCCTCCATTAAGTGGCATGAAGAAGCATCCCAATGTATGAGCCATCAAAGAACACAACTAGCTAAGTTGGTTGAGGATACCATAAATGTAACACCCCATATTTCTATAATGTAGTAGGTTGTAACTTTGTGGGATGTCACCCCGTAAGATTGTTCAGACAAGGGGTCTTTATAAAAACTTCACTCAATAGGCAGCGGAATTTTTTTCAAAATTAGAAAAGTACAAGAATTTGGCTTCTGATACCTACACTCACAGGTATAATAGGTCCAAGACGTTAAATGAGCCTCAGGGAGTCCACCCCGCTTTCATTGCACCTCTGATCTTGAATATTTCAAAGGTAATAACATGTGTGTGAGTAAAAATCACTCAGTGAGTCCTATGTGTGCTAGCACTTTAGTAAAAAGACAGAGTACATAAAACCCTTATGGGGAAAATATTTCATTTGTTCATTGGAAACAATTCCAAAACTCTCAAAAGAAGAGTTTATTCATGACTTAATCATTTTGGAAAACTGGGTTTCAATTTCAAATCATTGCCCCGATTTTCACATCATAGGCATTCATACAACAGAAGGTAGGCATGTATGCAAAGGTCACAAGGCTTTGCCTTTGGTGCCAATATCATTGTGCTTAGACTACAGGTTACAGAACTCAACCGTGCATCACTAGAAGGCCGGATAAGTACACCGCAACATCCTTCCAGGAATAAAATTAGTGCTTACGCCAAGTTTTTAAGTTAGTGCATATACCAAGTATTCAAATTAGAGATTATGCCAGGTATTCAAGTTAGTGCTTACGCCAAGTATTCAAGTTAGTGCATATGCCAAGTATTTAAATTAGTGCATATGCCAAGTATTCAGGTTAGAGCTTACGCTATGTATTTAATTTAGAGCATATGCCAAGATAATTAGTGCTTTGATGTGTTTGAATTTGGGTATAAAAATTATATAAAAATAAGTACATCCCCAATCAAGTTTAAATTAAAATGTTGACCCTAAATTACACATATGAGCAAGCGTACTCAACATTAACATAGCATAGGGTTCAAACGAGTGTCGATCCTTAAAGAACAAGTATGCATTAATCACTTTTCTTTCATTTTTTAACCGATTCCATAAAGTGAAAAATAAATAAAAATAAAAATAAAATAGACTAAAATAATATATACATGTCAAGGATGGAAAATTATGTAACTTAAACCATTATTCTGACAAACATGATCTTAAAGTACCTAATCATTGTCATAACTAATCATTCTCTTGGCATCATAGAGGATTAAGGTAGATTTACTTCTTTGGTCAATCCATGAAATCACTATCTTCAAGATAAATTAGTATTACTTGGTCTCGTCTAATTCATCCAAAAGATGCATTGAACACAATCCTTGATTAAACTTCGTTGTTCTTGGCAAACTTAAAACATGAAGCTAATCAATCAATCTTTGGTCTTGGCATACATCAATTAACCTTTAATTACCCAGTTCTTACCCATTAACCTCTTTGGTCTAATAAGTTAATAGATAACAAATATGAAATTAATGAATTGAAACCACCATCAACCCTTTTGGTCCAACAAGTTAATTGAAATAAACAACCAATTAATTTTGTAATAAGCATAAGTAATTAAATATTAAGTAGAACAATCAATTAATCAAAAGATCAAAGTAACTCTAAAAATCATGAATACATAAAACAATGTCGAATTATAATAAAACAATTAATACATCTTTGTTCAAGAAAAAGAAAACAAAGTAAAAGAAAGCACTCATAGACAAGCCTCATTCTTTTTGTTCTGTAGACCATCCTGCACAATCCTCCTAGAATTGGCAAAATTCCTTATTGATTTGAGTGATTTGAAGCTTAGATCCTTGAATTCTCACTTTTTCCTTATGTTTTCCCTCTATTTATAGGCTTTAGAAGTGCCTAAAATCGTTCCTCTAGGGTTTTGGCTGACTAGAAGTAGAAACATACTAAAACTCTGCAAATTACCAAAAATCGCACATGAAAATCGAGGCACCGCGTCAGCATCAGAATGCAGTCGGCAGTGCCTGTCCTGCCTAGGGTTGGCGCTGGTTGTGATCTGTTTCTCCTGTCATTCATCGATTTTCTTGATTTTTGCGGCAATCTTTCCAGGGTGCAACCAGCACTGGTTCCAGCTCCCTAGCCGGCACTGGTTCGATTTTGTTCCACTTTGTTTCACAGATTTTTTCATTGCTTCAAAGTGCGTGCCAACTGCACATGGCTGACGCCAGTTCCTCTGTCTTGGCTAGTGCCGCCTCTGTTCTGTTTTGCGACATTTTTGTCTTATTTTACACATAAAATCTGAAATAATACACAAAATACCTTTTCAAGGGTAAAATCTCAAATATGATGGAATATAAGCAGTTATTGAACAAAATGCATCACTAAATAGCCTCAAATAACTAGGAAAAATATAACTAATTTAGGCCCTCTGAATTCCCCCACACTTATCTATTTGCTTGTCCTCAAGTAAAGTATCAAAGATAAGTAAAAAAAACACAAGGTTTCACAAAATCACTCAATCAATTTCAAAATAGTATTTCAATGCTTTCTTTATTTAAGACAATAAAACACATGCTA
Organism: Voacanga thouarsii; assembly: GCA_026120185.1. Taxonomy (NCBI): domain Eukaryota; kingdom Viridiplantae; phylum Streptophyta; class Magnoliopsida; order Gentianales; family Apocynaceae; genus Voacanga; species Voacanga thouarsii. The sequence continues at coordinate 2,060,537 of JANUWF010003374.1, read as the reverse complement.
CTGCATCTTTCATAACAAATGCAAGACTTGTGTAAGTGAATACTGACCAGTAGAACCATCCCAACACTTAACATCATTCTCAAACCATTGGAAAGAATTTAGTTTAAGTATAATATACATTCCATAAGCTTACTTTTCATACACTCTCTCCATTAATCTGAGACATATCATGATTCTACTTAGGTCAAGTAGGACTTTCAAGCTTATAATGTAGCTTGTCAGATGAAGGATATAGGAAATCTAATATAAAATATTATGAGAGTTTGCAAGAAAAGGATAAATAAGATGTACCAAGAAATTCCAAACTTTTCTTGTTCTCCTATTCCAAAACCAAATTAAAACCCATAACCTTGTTTAGCAATTATAGTTTAATTCAAGAAAATCTTGCATTTTCATCAGTCATTCTCAAGTCAACACTAATTTTGCACAAGATCATTCAAGATTTCAGCAATGGTGCAAAGTGCTTGATGTGAACTCAAGTTTTGGTTGGGTATCTCAAGCTCGTATCCTATACGGCGCAGAGGAAAATAAATCGAGATACCCTCCCAGGACACTTCTATATGTGGAAAACAAGACATAACGATAAAAAAGGCGACAGCTTTTACCTTTGGGTGATCGTACGAAGAACAAAATTTTCTTCTTCAACTTAAGGCGCGATCCAGCAATCCTCGTGACCAACTTCCACGTGAGTTGAACGTCTACCCACTATTATCATAGTGTATGATTATCTCTAACAGTAATCCACACAGAGGAATACTCAAACACCAAAATTTCTGTGCTAGCAAAAATTAATGGTGGCTAGGGTTTTTCTTTCAAGAAGAAAAACGAGAGAAAGATAGACCAAAGGAAGAGAGAATCGTGTGTTGTGTTTCAGCTATTGGCTAGGGTTTTTTGTGTGTTATTAGCTACTATATATCACACGAAATTCCTTTCCCAAAACTGAGAATTCTAATTCTATTAGAATTCCCTAATTGTAATTGGAAACATCAAGTTCTCACAATTACAACTTGTATCACAAATTATAACTAATTATAATTTGTCTACAACAACTTTTCTTTCTCTCAATTAACCCTACATTGTTATCAAATAACATATTGAGTATATAATCCTCTATTGTGTGTGACCTATTAGATTTCCCAGTCAATTGGTAGAGAACATTAATTAATCCAAACGTCTTTGGGATTAATAATCTATAATTAATTAGAATTAATCGTATTAATTCTAATCAGGATTGGTTTATTCATTTATCAATTAATAGACCCATATTCCCAGATCATGAGCGGTATCTAGCAACACATCTTGACCACCCAAGAGTCTAGGAAGTCAAGTGGCTTGACATGAACCCTTCAATAACAAATTTCAGTGCAATCAACTCATTTTACCATACAATATCTTATTCAGTTTGGAGTACGGAATTAGTGCCAACTCCCTCCAGAATTAATTCTGGCCCGAATACAATAGTACTTGTACTAGGAACCCACTACTCTAGATGTGTATTAATTGGAACTGTTTCCAATACATAATTGCCTTGGCCAAGGACTTTCGAGTAGTAATTCTTACAAGTGGCTGCGAGATATTCGCTCCTACTATTAGGAGTAGTGAATCTTTTATTGACCCTCTCAACTACATTCGTTTACCTCACTGTGTACCTAATATCCATCCCATAGGCGGCCCTTGATCGAGCTCTGGAGATTGAAATCAAAGTACAAGGCTCAGCCAGCAAAGTACCTTGGAGATCTCAAGTCTAAGGATACTTGCACGTTTGCTAATTTGAGATTATATCATTGGCACTAAATAGTTATCCATGTGATTATCTCAAAGCTAGGTCATCCAATGAACTTATTCCATTAATAAGGATCAATGTGTTAACTTTGAGTATCTCAATACTTACGGTTATGAGAACTACCGCCTGATCAAATTAGGAAGTCTAACATATGCTAGTCTTAACGCATTAATGATGTCCTATCTCATTAATACTATGACTAGGGACTATTTAAGTACTAATACCATTCAATGTAGTAGGAATCTTATATCATGATCTCTATCATAATTTCCTTAACACAGTGTTGTACTAGGGACTTTATCAAACAGTTATATTACTTAAAGTAAACAAAAGAAACTATAAGATAAATAATGCCTTTTATTAAAATAAAATGTGTCATATACAATGTACAAGTGATTGCCACTAGGGCACAATACTAACAAACTCCCACTTGAATTAGAGCCAGTCATTCATTTATCCAATACCAAATGACTCAACATGACAATCGTGTTTCTTTTGGGATAGTGCTTTCGTAAGTGGGTCAGCTACGTTCTCATCCGTGGGAACTCTTTCTATATTTACATCATTCCTATATATGATCTCCCAGATCAAATTATAGCGTCACAGTACGTGTTTGGATCGTTGGTGAGACCGCGGCTCCTTTGCTTGTGCAATGGCTCCGTTGTTGTCACAATACAAATTTATTGGACCAACAACACTAGGAACCACACCTAGTTCTGTCACGAACTTCTTGATCTAAACAGCCTCCTTAGCTGTTTCAGAAGTTGCTATATACTCAGCTTCTGTCGTAGAGTCGACAATTGTCTCTTGTTTCGAACTTTTCCAACTTATTGCCCCTCTGCACAATGTAAACACGTAGCCGGATTGTGATTTGAAATCATCTTTATCATATTAAAAACTGGCATCAGTATACCCGTTTATTTTCAAATCATCTTCTCCATATATTAAGAACATATCCTTAGTCCTTCGTAAGTACTTAAGGATATTCTTTACAGCCGCCCAATGACCCTCACTATGGTCGGATTGGTATATGCTCGTCAAACTGAGAGCACAAGATACATCGGGCTTAATACATATCATATCATACATGATAGATCCAACTGCCAAGGCATATGGAATCTGTTAGTGTTGTGCTCTAGAGGCAATCACTTGTATCATGTATATTGCATATTAAATTAATAAGAGGAATTCTTTATCTTTCAGTTTGATTGTTATATCTAAATATGTGTACAAACTGTTAGATAAAGTCCTTAGTACAACACAGTGTTAAGGAAATCATAATAGAGATCATGATGTGAGATTCCTACTATACTATACAATGTTTGTACTTAAATAATCCCTAGTCATAGTATTAATAAGATGGGACATTATTAATACGCGAAGACTGGCACATGTTATATCTCTTGATTGGATCAAGCGGTGGTTCCCAAATCCGTGAGTATTGGGATACTCAGGATTAACGTGTGGATGCTTGTTTTGGAACAAGTTCATTGGATGACCTAGTTATGAGATAATCACTTGGATAACTATTTAGTGCCAGTGATAGAATCTCATTATAGCAAGTGTGCAACTACCCTTAGACTTGAGATCTTCAAGGTACTTTGTTTAACGAGCATTGTACTTTGATTCTAATCTTTGGAGTCTTATCTAGGACTGTCTATGTGATGGATATTGGGTACAATGTCAAGTAAACGAAAGTAGTTGAGAAAGTCAATAAAGAATTCACCACTCCTAATAGTAGGAGAGTATATCTCAAGGCCACTTGTAGAAATCATTACTCATGAAGTCCTTGGCCAAGGCGACTATGTGATGGAAATGGTTCCAATTGATACACAAATCGAGTAATGGATTTCTTGAACAAGTACTAAAAATTCGGGCCGGAATTAATAATATTCTGGAAGGAGTTGGTACTAATTCCATGCTCTAGACCGAATGTGATATTGTATGGTGAAAGGAGTTTATTGCACTGATAATTTGCTATTGAAAGGTTCATGTCAAGCCACTTGACTTTCTGGACTTTTGGGTAGTCAAGAGTCATTGCTAGATGTCGCTCTTGATAAGCTAAATATGGATTTATTAATTATAGAATTAATAAATTTAATCCTTTATTTTATTAAGGATTATTAATTCTAATATTGTTAGAATTAGTTCATATTATGCTACCAATAAGACCAGGAAACCTAATGGGTCACACACAATAAATGTTTGAATGCTCAAATATATTATTTGATAATATTGTGGGGTTGATTAAGAGAAGGGAATATATTTATAGGTGAATTATAAGTTTGTTATAATTCATGGGACCTAATTGTAATTAAGTAAACTTCAAGGACCAATTTGTTGATAATTGGACGTTAAAGGACTAAGTTGCAATTTACGGTAATTATAAATCTGTAAATATAAGGAAACGGTTTCCTTAGGGTAAGAGACACAGACTATTCATGCAATAACAGAGAAACCGTTTCTCTACCTCTCTCTTGATCAAACCCTAGCCGTCTCTCTCTTATTAATCAAAACCCTAGCCTTCTAAATTCTACTAGCATAGAATTGTGAGATTGTGAGCGTTCGACCTTGTGTGGATTATCATTAGAGGGAGTACTTTCTTGGACTTCAGTTGAGCTACTGTGAACTGGTTTTGTGATCTGGATCACGCCTGCGTTCTTGGAACAAAAAAAATTTAAATTCCGACTTCAAGAGGTAATTAGCGTGATCTTCTCTTTTTCCGTTTCTACTGCAAACCCGTGATCCATGGCTTGGATTTCTTGCTATTTTCTGTTGCGTTTAATCTGTTTAATTAATTTAGAAATCCTACAGAATCTTACTCATGTGATCCCTTTCAACTTTTGTCTTGGGAGACATTGACTTTGAAAAGCTTACACCGTGTGACATGGGCAAGAATCCCTTTTTGGATTGATCCATGGTAAACCTCTTTAGCACTTTATCTATGTATGTAGACTATGAAAGACCAAGCAACCTTTTGGATCTATCTCTATAGATCCTTATTCCAAGAATATAGGTTGGTTCACCAAGGTCTTTCATGGAGAATTGTTTGGACAACCAAACTTTAACCGTTTGCAAGACAGGTATATCGTTTTCTATTAGCAATATGTCATCTATATAAAGCAGTAAGAAAATGATTGCACTCACACTAACCTTCTTGTATACACAAGGCTCATCCATATTTTGAATGAAACCAAACTCTTTGATTGTTTCATCAAAACAGATATTCCAACTCCTAGAAGCTTGCTTAAGTCCATAATTAGACCTTTGCAACTTACACACCTTTGTGCCATCACTGGATATGAAACCCTCAGGTTGTGTCATATACACTTCCTCAGTCAGATTTCCATTTAGGAAAGTTGTTTTTACATCCATTTGACAAATCTCATAATCATAATGAGTAGCAATGGCTAGGAGTATCCTGATGCATTTCAACATGGCTACTGGCGAGAAGGTTTCATCATAGTCAATACCATATTGTTGACAATAACCCTTCGCCACTAATCGTGCTTTATAGTTAACTAAGTTACTATCCATGTCCATTTTCTTCTTAAAAACCCACTTGCACTTAATATGTTTAATTCCTTTGGGTAGATCAACCAAAGTCCATACTTGGTTGTCGTACATGGAATCCATCTTTGACTTCATGGCCTCAAGCCACTTGTCAGATTCTGAACTATTCAGAACATCCTTGTAGGTAGTAGGCTCATCTTCATCTATGAGCAATACATCATTGCGGTCACTAATAAGAAATCTATATCTCTCAGGTGCCATGCGTATCATACTAGATCTACGAGGTTCTTGTATATTAGAAGGTTCATCTATTCTCTCAATAGATGTGGGATTAGACAGTTGATCCTCGTTTGTTTGATCTTCATGAACTTCACTAAGTTCAATCTTACTCCCACTGTCCCCCTTGAGCATGTGCTCCTTCTCTAAGAAGATGGTATGCTTCGAAATAAACAATTTGTTTTCAAAGGGTAGATAGAAATAATATCCGAAGGATTCTTTCGGATATCCCACAAACAAACATTTGTCAAACTTACTATCAAGTTTGTCTGACTGTGTCCTTTTAACAAATGTAGGATAACCCTATACTTACAAGTGAGATAACTTTGGCCTCTTATCAAAGAACATCTCAAATGGGGTAGTATCAACCGATTTTGTCGGAACTCTGTTTAGTATATAAACAGAAGTCTCTAGTGCATACCCCCAAAACAATTTTGGTAGGTCTGCAGAAGCCATCATGGTCCGTACCATGTCTAGAAGGGTTTGATTCATTCTCTTAGATACACCGTTATGTTGAGGTGTATGTGGCGGAGTTGATTGAGATAATATCTCATTATCTCTAAGATAACTCAGAAACTCTTGACTCAAGTATTCTCCTCCTCGATCAGATCTTAGAGTCTTAATACTTTTGGCAACTTATTTCTCTATTTCATTCTTGAAGTCTTTGAACCTTTCAAAGGCCTCAGATTTGTATTTCATTAAATACAAATACCCGTATCATGAGAAATTATCGATAAATGTTATGAAATAGTTATAACCTCCTCTTGCTTGTATTGACATTGAGCCACATACATAAGAATATATAAGTTCTAAAAACTCCTTGGCCCGTTCTCCTTTTCCTAGAAAAGGAGTTCTAGTCATTTTTCCTTGTAAACAAGACTCGCATGTGCCATATGATTCATAATCAAATGACCCTAAATCACCAAGCTTGTGTAACTTAGAAACACGATTTTTGTTTACATGGCCCAAATGATAATGCCATAAGTAAGAGGTGTTAGAGTTATCTATTTAGGTTTCTTATTGTTTATATTGAGAATTGGATTGTGTAAGTGTAGAACATATAAACCATTAACCAAAGTTACTGAACCATAATGAATATAATTCAATGAGAAAGAACAACATTTATTCTTAAATATTAAATGAAATCCATATAAGTCTAAACACGCAACTGAGATAATGTTTTTCATTGAAACTGGTACATAATAATAGTTTTTAGTTCTAGAATCAATCCCGAAGGCAGGTTCAGCTCGTATGTCCCCACAGCAAGTGCAGCAACCTTTGCCCCATTTGCAGTACGTAGGTCCATGTCGCCTTTCTCTAGCCTTCCACTGCTCTTTAGTCCCTGCAAGTTATTGCACAAATGAGATCCACATCCGGTATCTAATACCCATATCTCATTTCTAAAGGCAGTATTTATCTCAATCATTTACATACTTGGAGAAGAAGTAGAAGTACTTGTAAGCTTCTCCTCCTTGTTCCTCTTGTGGATAGTATGCTCATCAGCATGAGCATCTTGGGCTAGTAGTGGTGGAATAGGAGCATCTAGCACATAGAGCAACATTTCCGATTTGAGAACGATTCTCAAATTTCTATACCAGTTGAGATAGTATGATTCGGTTAACTTGTTGGTTTCCAAAATGCTACATAAGTTCAAGTTCGTTGACATGATGCAAGTGACCTAGATGTAAAGATAGAGAGCATTAGCTACTTGTATATGCACATGATATGCAAATAATTAGGACTTTAATTAAACGTATTTTTACTCCACTATTTTACTCTAACCAATAGCCCTACTATTGATTCGAGAAAGCCCGTTAGAAGCTTTCCTGGTGGACCGGTATCCAAATTCCTCAAGAATAACCTTGAGTTTGCCCAAACAAGCCACCCTTGAGTTCATTGGTAGGTATCCAATACTAATTACATCGTATGTAACTACCGAATCATTGGGTTATTAACAGCTTTTAATCTTAAAGCCTTTTGGGCTATCCCAATTTTTCCTCTAAATTTCTTTATTCTTGAGTTTGCCCAATCGGGATAAAGAATTTAGTTAAACACAACTCATTAATCAGGAATTTAATTCCATAGCTTGAACATACCCAATGTCAAGTAGGCTTGGGTTTGCCCAACAACCTGGTTTCGAAAAAGGACTCTTGTTCTTACTATATTAACGGAAGGAATTAGGCTTAATATTAATTGAGGGATTTGTTCCTTTTAGTGATTTCGTTGAATGACATGCATAAAATCAATAAATCACATAATTGATAACCGTGGTAATAAAGTGATTACGTGATATGGTTATGGACTTTTCCTTAAATTAATTTCTTTGAGCCATAAAAGAAATTAATATAGTTAACCTTATGTGTTCATGCATGATTTAAGTAGAATGTCTTACCTCCTCGCCTTGTTTTAGTTGCCATCTCTAGAATGGAATAATTGTACTCCAATCTAACCTATGTAAACTAATTACATAATTTTCTAAAGAGAGAAAACCTCAAGTTACATTTGAGGGGAGTTAGATAAGAAGAGAATTACACAAGAATTCTAGAGAAGGCAGGACACGCAGGCCCTATTTCATAAAAACCAAAACTGTAAAATGCATGAACAGATATAATTGGTTTTAGTCCATAACCATCCACCATGCCATTGACTATGCTTAAACAAAATAAACATATACTTTTATCATTCCACAATCAATATTGGAAAGACAAAACAGATTCTAAAATCACCATTTTAGAAAGGTACACTAATTTTAGATTTTGAAAATCATTATTTTGAAAAACAAAATTGTTTGTCTCAAAACTAATTTTGAGAAAATGCTTTTGGGTCCCGTTTATCATCAAATAAGATTTTCCCTTCCAAAATTCTGTTCTAATATTTTTTTTTTTTAAAATACTTGGAAGTCACAAACAGAGCAGAACCGGCGCCGGTTCGGAAGCCGGAGCTGGAGCCGGCGCCAGCTCTATTCTGGTTTCCAAAAAATTTTCTCTTCCAAAACGATTCTCAGACATCGCGAATAGAATGGAACCGGTGCCGGCTTGGAGGCCGGAGCTGGCACCGCCTGTGTTCTGCAACAATGGCGGCGATTTTCAAAAAATTCCAAAAACAATTTCTGGTGCTTTCTTTTTCTGCAAATTTTCAGTGAGAACAATTCTCAGCTGTATTTTCTATTTTGAAGCTATAAACAACAAAAAAATTTGTTATTTTAAACAAAATCAAAGCGGGAAATTAAGATGAAACGGAGGGCAACATCCATGTTGCAAGAAAACGTTTTTCTGCAGAAATTTTTCAGCACCAAAGAAAGCAACTTTTCGAAATACTCTGTGACTATAACATAATAAAATTGTGCTATGGAACCAACTCATAAAGATCAAAATGATTTCGACTCGACCGAAAACGATTTTCACAGCAAATAAAGACAAACACGAAAATAATTTTTCATGCCAAAACAATGTCTGTAGACCACACATAGCATGTCTCTGATACCACTGTTGGGTATCTCAAGCTCGTATCCTATACGGCGCAGAGGTAAATAAATCAAGATACCCTCCCAGGACACTTCTATGTGTGGAAAACAAGACATAACGATAAAAAAGGCAACATCTTTTACCTTTGGGTGATCGTACGAAGAACAAAATTTTCTAATCCAGTAATCCTCGTGACCAACTTCCACGTGAGTTGAACGTCTACCCACTATAATCATAGTGTGTGATTATCTCTAATAGTAATCTACACAGAGGAATACTCAAGCATCAAAATTTTTGTGCTAGCAAAAATTAATGGCGGCTAGGGTTTTTCTTTCAAGAAGAAAAACGAGAGAAAGAGAGATCAAAGGAAGAGAGAATCGTGTGTTGTGTTTCAGCTATTAGCTAGGGGTTTTCGTGTGTTATTAGCTACTATATATCACACGAAATTCTCTTCCCAAAACGGAGAATTCTAATTCTATTAGATTCCCTAATTGTAATTGAAAACATCAAGTTCTCACAATTACAACTTGTACCACAAATTATAACTAATTATAATTTGTCCACAACAACTTTTCTTTCTCTCAATTAACCCCACATTGTTATCAAATAACATCTTGAGTATATAATCCTCTATTGTGTGTGACCTATTAGGTTTCCCAGTCAATTGGTAGAGAACATGAATTAATCCAAACATCTTTGAGATTAATAATCCATAATTAATTAGAATTAATCCTATTAATTCTAATCAGGATTGGTTTATTAATTCAATAATTAATAAACCAATAATCCCAGATCATGAGCGGTATCTAGCAAAACATCATGACCACCCAAGAGTCCAGGAAGTCAAGTGGCTTGACATGAACCCTTCCATAACAAACTTTAGTGCAATTAACTCATTTCACCATATAATATCTCATTCAGTTTGGAGTACGGAATTAGTGCCAACTCCCTCCAGAATTAATTTTGGCCCGAATACAATAGTACTTGTACCAGGAACCTACTACTCTAGATGTGTATCAATTGGAACTATTTCCAATACACAATTGCCTTGGCCAAGGACTTTCGAGTAGTAATTCCTACAAGTGGCCGTGAGATATTCGCCCCTACTATTAGGAGTGGTAAATCCTTTTTTAACCCTCTCAACTGCTTTCATTTACCTCACCGTGTACCCAATATCCATCACATATGCGGCCCTCGATCGAGCTCCGGAGATTGGACTCAAAGTTCAAAACTCAGCAAACAAAGTACCTTAGAGATCTCAAGTCTAAGAATACTTGCACGTTTGCTATGTTGAGATTATATCACTGGCACTAAAGAGTTATCCATGTGATTATCTCAAAGCTAGGTCATCTAATGAAATTATTCCATTAACAAGCATCCATGTGTTATCTTTGAGTATCTCAATACTCACGGTTATGAGAACCACCACCTGATCAAATTAGGAAGTCTAACAAATACTAGTTTTAACGCATTAATGATGTCCTGTGTCATTAATACTATGACTAGGGACTATTTAAGTACTAATACCGTCCAATATAGTAGGAATATCATATCATGATCTCTATCATAATTTCCTTAACACAGTGTTGTACTAGGAACTTTATCTCACAGTTATGTAACTTAAAGTAAACGAAAGAAACTGTAAGATAAATAATGTCTTTTATTAAAATAAAATGTGTCATATATAATTTACAAGTGATTGTCTCTAGGGCACAACACTAACAGTTTTTTCAGAAATACCTACAGCTCAACCACCATTCTTTTTGTGCTCTTCTTTTCTGTCTCTTTCAACTTTTCTTTCTTTTTCTCTTCTTTTTTCAAATGCTGCAACTGTTTGTTTCTTAATCTTTTTCTCTCTCAATTTTTCTGGCAGCCTTTTGTTTTCTCAACCTTACTTGTCTTTTTCTTTTCCTTTCTTCTTTCACAACTCAACACAACTATTGAGGTATGACTGAAAGTAACAAGTCATGATCTTTACACAAGTATTCTCCCTCAACATTCTCCTACAGGTACTTTTATCTATTCAGAGCAATCAGTGATTTGGAAGATAAATCAAACTCTCAGAAATAAGTAATGGACAAAGCATGATAACGGGTTTTAAGAAAGAAATTAACAATTTAGGCTTAAAATAGGCACTTAGGATAATATAAAATGGATAGGCTTGAAAAACTCAAACTATCTAAAGAAGGCCTATTACCGTCATCCCCAAGTTAAATCATGAATGTCTTTCTTATTTCGACTCGAAAGGTATTCAAGTAAGTTTTAGAATGCTCAATGAATTTTAGTGGAACAACAAGTTTTAGAACAATGTAAAGCATTGGATCAAAAACTACTTAGTCCAAGTGTGTGCAAAAAGTTATGCATAAGCCATTATCGATATAGAACATATGCTCTATGATCTATCACAAAGACATGCATTCAAAATACATCTTGAAATCTCAAAGAAAATCAGAAAAAAAATTTGAAAAATTTGCTCTCAAAAGGTTCAAAGAAGAATGAAGCATAGAAGCATAGAATAATTCTCTATCTAATCACTTCCCTACACTTAAACTGGACATTGTCCTCAATGGCCAAACAAATAAAGCAAGAAAATAGTGCCATAGGACCAAAAATAAAGGGGAAAAGATAAGAAAGAAATTACTTCCATTCATTGTGCATTCTTCTATACAAGAGTTTAGTTCCTAGAGAAAGAGGCATTGGCGAAGTACCTAAAAAGAAAACTACAAAAGAAACGCACCAAAGCATAAAAACTAGATAAGAAAATAAAAGAAAATATACAAAAAGTAAAGTAAATAGTACAAAAAAGAAAAAGAGAAGTACATAGCCTAAAAGAAAATGTCATAAAAATATAATGGAGAGAAAAAAAATAAAAAGAGAGTGATAAGTAGGGACACGTGTAGAACAAGCATCTCAATCCTCCCTATTATCATTAGGTGCGGAAGTGCCCTGACTGCCACGTGGTCCAGGAAAATGCTGCCTCCATTCAGCCCATTGCTGCTCCATAGTAGTTTGCCTCCAGGCAATGTCATCGATGGAGTCCCGCATGTGTAGTAGCATCTCCGTCTACTGGGCTAACTGTCCCAGCACTGCGGTTTTAAAGTCAGTCCTGGATTGGGACTGGGAACTACCTGCTCCTGCCCACGATGGTGGTGGTGGGTGCTCCTCCTCCATAAGTGGTGGCAGAACTTGGCCGGGATATTTGACCTCATAGGGAGGTAGCCATTTCTTCCTCTCCTGGCTATACTTGTACCCACAACTCATCAATGTCTACTCCGTTACTAGGTCATGCTCAGTGGTCGTCTCCATTAATTCCCTATTAGTACTGATACCATAGTCTCTCAGAATTTTCATTATGACTAAGGGGAAGATGAAGGCTTTGGTAGAGAGACGATGATGAACCACATCTCTAATAGATTGTATAATCAATGGGATAAGAAGGATAGGCTGAGTGGTCATTATCCTATGCAAGATATATGTATCACTAAGGCGTGTCTCATTGAAACCACTGGCTCGGGGTATAACATTAAAACCAAACATGTAGACTAGAACCCTAAAGTTGGCAGCAAGATCATTGTTAGAATAAAAGCTATTGGCTTGAAAAGCATTATGTTTGCACTACCCTAGAGTAGCTCTAGTCCCAATGGCATCCTAGTTAGGGTCAGAAAGGTTCTTTTGATTGTTAGTATCTATCCCTTGCCAAGTATCATCATCATAGACCTATAGGAGAGTAGCTAAGTGGTTTTGTGTGATAATGATGGGGTTCCCTTTACCCTTATCTCAATGTGTGCAAGGTGTTTATTGCCCTTTTCAACCATGTTGGCATAGAATTCTTGATTAGCACTGGACAATAATTCCCTTTTAGCTGTACTATTGGTCCCTACCCTAACCTCATAAACATCAATCCTAGTTTAAGGGCATAGTCTTGGGTAGGTGCAAAGGTACGCTCCACAATGATCTTATTTGAAGCCCTCCTATTATACCACTCCTCACAGATGGATCAATGAACTCAACTGGCCTAAGGAATAAGAGGTCTATAGATGAAGGGGCGGAGGAAGAAGAAGCCCTAGCCCTTTTTGAGGGTTAACCTCGTGCTCTAGACATGTTGGCAAGTAAGTAATGGTGAAAGTAGGAGGATAAAACAAAGAAGCTCAAAAATTTTAGAAGGGCTGTATCTCCCCTGTTCAAACACAATACACAACTCCTACTCAACGCTCAACCAACTCACAACAATTATTCCCAAACTCCTTTACAGTATATCCCACACCAAGCACAAACAATTCAATCTTCTCCAATCAATCTCTATAATTTACAACACAACCTACAGAATACAAATAAAAGCTCACTGTGAAGCATAAATGTGTTGAACAAACCTAATATGTACGGATGCTTATAACATGATCATGTGAATTATGGAATCATTATGGCACTATAGTAATCAAGTGTAAGACAATTCAAAGCCCATATGTACTAATTACTCAATCATCATAATATCCATAATCATACTTTTTAAGCAAATGCATAAACTCCATAATAATCATGCGAACGAATCAAGTACCCAAGAATCATTAACTCATCATATAACCAATGTCATGCAGCTCAAGAGTTAATTCACAATGCAAGAGAACATTATATATCCCAATTTTCGGCCAAAAATATATCCAAAATTAGAAAAATTCATGTACATCATTATAACTGTGGGAATTCAAGAAAAATTATACCTTTATGGTTGCCTATGCATGGGCAAGCAAAAGATGCAGTCTTTTTGCAAAATCCAAGCTCTTTGCATGTGGATTGAAGATTAGGTTTTCGTGAAAAATGGAAGATTTTAAGACTTTTAATCTGTAAAATCAACAAAAGAAGGATAGATTGATTCTTTAAAAGTGTTTGGGAGGTGAAAAATCAAATCTTGAGAGGTTTGGAAAGTAAAGCCGACACAGGTTAGAGGGAATTTGATAGGGAGTTGGAGAGTTTGAAAGAAAAAATGGCCAAAATGGCCTATTTGACTCCCTTCCCCGACAAGAACCAGCACTGGTTCTAGTCCTAGCCAGCGCCGGTTGTAGTCTATCTAGGCTCCAATTTTATTATTATTATTATTATTATTATTATTATTATTATTATTATTATTATTATTATTATTATTATTATTATTATTATTATTATTATGTGCAAAGAGAAATAAAACTAATGAACAAGCAGTAGTGATGAACAATGCACTTTAATTCATGAAGAAACAAAATGAAACGAAAACACAACAACGAAAATAAAAATTGTTCCAAAACTCAAAACCTGAAAGTAATAAAGGCGTGAATGCTTTCCACGGCCTTGGTCTCTTGGATTTTCTTCAGTCTTTCTTGGCAATGACCCCACTTGACGATCCCCAAGTAGTTTAGCAAGTTGGCCAATTTGGTTCTCCAAGTTGCGCGTGGAAGCCTCTATGTTCCTTGTTGTAGCATCAACCCCTTGGAACTTAGTCTCCATTGAACTTACCAATTAGCCAATCAAGTCCTCGAATGGTGGCTTGGAAGGTGCTGAATTATTATTCAAAGGGGGGTGGTTTATTTGATTACCTCCAAAGTTAAAAGGACCCTACCTAGGTTGATTTCCATTGCTCCAAGAAAAGTTAGAGTGATTTTTCCAACTAGAATTGTAAGTAGAGCTATAACGATTATTACCTGGATGGACGTTACCTGCAAAGGCAGCCTATTCCGTGCTTTCTTGGAATGAACTCATGTTTTGGCATTCATGATTTGGGTGTCCTTCTCCACATAAATCTCAATTTCCATTTACCACTAGGCCTTGAGGCATTGCCATTTGTTCCATCTTTTGAGTCAATGCTTCCACCTTAGCCTCCAAAACTGCCACAGCATCCACTTTGTGCACTCCTTGCACACGAGCTTTAGACCTTGCACTTCTCCAAGAATAGTTATTAGAAGCTAAGTTCTCAATAATATTGAACACCTATTCTGGGGTCTTATGATTGATGGAACCCCCTGTAGAAGAGTCCACCACTTGTCATGTTGCGAATGTAAGGCCATTTAAAAAGATGAGCATCTACATTCCTAACTCAAATCTGTGGTGTGGGCATTTTCTTAGCATCTCCTTGAACCTTTCCCAACATTCATACAAAGGTTTTGACTCTAATTATTGGAAGGAAAATATCTTGCTTCTAAGTTTGGCTGTCCTAGTTGAAGGGAAATTTGGCAAGAAACTTTTCAGCTAGGGCATTCCAAGTAATAATGGAACCTATAGATAAAGACTTTAACCAAGATTTGGCTCTATCTCTCGAGAAAAAAGGAAAAAGTCTTAATTTGATGGCATCTTCCGAAACACCATTCATCTTGAAGGTATCACAAATTTCAAGAAAATTGGCTAAGTGGGCATTAGGATTTTCTTTAGGTAGCCCATCAAATTGGACCATATTTTGGACTATCTGCATGATATTGGGCTTTATTTTGAAATTGTTTGTGTCTACCCTAGGTCTAGTGATATTCAAGCCTGTGCTCGAGATTGCAAGTTTCACAAAGTCATCCATAACACTCTTGTCGTTTCTAGCATTGTTGTTTTGAGCACCGTCCATGTTCGCGAGTAAGTTCCGTTGGATTGTCCAACGGATTTTTAATAGTGTCCTTTCAATTTCAGGGTCAAAATCGACTATCACGCATTTAGATCAAGTCATGTACCACAGTCAATACCTAGAAAAGATAAGAAGCAAGTTAGATAACGAAATTCAAAATTAAATAAAATTAAAAGAAGAAAAAGTTAGTCAATTAAACAAAGTCAAAGTTAGTAAGTTAGATTACAAAGATACACACGATACAAAAGATGGCACCTTGTTGCATAAAGAACAATTGTACATATCTACATATTTACATATTTGCATATTTATATATTCACATGGTTAAATCAACAAAATCCAAGCTTTCATGCTATTGTTACCCGGCAACAATGCCAAAAACTTGATGTGTTTGAATTTGGGTATAAAAATCATATAAAAATAAGCACATCCCCAATTAAGTTTAAATTAAAATGTTAACCGCAAATTACACATATGAGCAAGTGTACTCATCATTAACATAGCATATGGTTCAAACGAGTGTCGATTGTCAAGAAACAAGTATGCATTAATCACTTTTCTTTCATGGTTTAACCGACTCAATAAAGTGAAAAATAAATAAAATAAATAGACTAAAATAATATATACATGTCAAGGATGGAGAATTATGTAACTTAAACGATTATTCTGACAAACATGATCTTAAAGTACGTAATCATTGTCATAACTAATTATTCTCTTAGCATCATAAATGATTAAGGTAGATTCACTTCTTTGGTCAATCCATGAAATCATTATCTTCTAGATAAATTAGCATTATTTGGTCTCGTCTCAACTAATTCATCCAAAAGATGCATTGAACACAATCCTTGATTAAACTTCTTTGGTCTCGGCAAACTTAAAACATGAAGCTAACCAATGAATTCTTGGTCTTGGCAGACATCAAATAACCTTTAATTACCCAATTATTATTAATTAACCCCCTTGGTCCAGTAAGTTAATAGACAACAAATATGGAATTAATGAATTGAAACCGCCATCAACTCCTTTGGTCCAGCAAGTTAATGGAAATAAATATCCAGTTAATCTTGTAATAAGCACAAGTAATTAAATACCAAGAAGAACAATCAATTAATAACAAAATCAAAGTAACTCTAAAAATCATGAATACCTAAAACAATTTCGAATTATAATAAAACAATTAATATATCATTGTTCAAAAAAAAAAAAGAAAATGAAGTAAAAGAAAGCGCTCATAGACAAGCCTCCTTCTTATTCCTTTGTAGACCATCTTGCATAATCCTCCTTCAATTGGTAGAATTCTTCCCTGATTTAAGTGATTTGAAGTTTAGATTCATGAATTCTCTCTTTTTTATTGTGTTTTCCCTCTATTTATAGGCTTTAGAAGTGCATAAAATCATTCCTCTAGGGTTTTTGGCCGACTAGAAGTAGGAAAATACTAAAACTCTGCAAATTATCAAAAATTACACAAGAAAATCGAGGCATCGCCTCAGCATCAGAATGCAGCTGGCATCGCTTGTCCTACCTAGGGTTGGCACCGATTGTGATTTGTTTTTCCTATCGTTCACTGATTTTTCTTGCCAATCTTTCCAAAGTGCAGTCGACGCCGATTCCAGCTCCCTAGCTAGTGCCGGTTCGGTTCTGTTCCACTCCGTTTCACTGATTTTTTCATCATTTCGAAGTGCGTGCTAGCAGCACGTGGCCGGTGCTAGTTCCTCTATCCTGGCCGATGCCACCTCTGTTCTGTTTTGCTATGTTTTTATCTTATTTTACCCCTAACATCTGAAAGAGTGCACAAAATTCCTTTCTAAGGGTAAAATCTTAAATATGAAGGAATATGACCAGTTATTAAACAAAATGTATCACCAAATTGGCTCAAATAACTAGGAAAAATCTAACTAATTTAGGCCTTATCATGCTTACGCCAAGTATTCAACTTAGTTCATACGCTAAGTGTTCAATTTAGTACTTACGCCAAGTATTGAAGTTAGTGCATACACAAAGTATTCAAGTTAGTCATGCTTTGGAGTCAACGGTTGACAAATTTCAAGAAAATAAGAATTTAAGATTCATATTGTTCATTGTGTTTCCAAATCCATAAAAAGGCTCGTACTTGAGCACATCAGTAAACCGTTTTCCATATCAGGAAAACTATTTTTGGGACAAAATATCATTTTCTAGAATTTGATCCCATTGATTCGCAAGTCAGATAATAAATTCCATAGCCTCTGCAGAGCCAATTTAATCATTCCATAGGCACATCAGGCTAATAAATAATTTTTGGGATCAAAATGTCGTATTTCAAAAGTCAATCTCATATTGAGATATCATTTTCCAAAATCATGTTGAAACATGTTAGAGAGTTCCTTTCATACATCAAAATAAGTTTTCAAGTGAATTCGGGTCATTTTACCCATACTCGATCATAAAATTCATTTCCAAGGGCATTTTAATTTTTTACCGAATACCCAACTCCAAAGATTTTCATAAAACATTCCAATAAGGACATTTGGATTAATTTTTCAAATACCCAATTCTAGAAGGAACTTATTTCAAGAAATCTAGAATTCTAATCCAAAAAGAGGAATAAATTCAAAGTTTCTAACCTTATTTCTATAAAATATTCCAATAAGGCCATACCAGTCAATTCATGAATACCCAATTGCAAGAATTACCATTTTCCAAAATCCCAAGCATTTAATCCAAAAAGGACTAAAGTCACAGAATTCATGCTTTAATCAAACGTTAAGGTTTTCGAGCCAAATATGTAGTTTATTCGAGCCCAAAGTAGTCTAAAAATAAATCTTGCTCAGATAAACCTAAAATATATTCAAGGATTTCCAAAATGGTATAAAATGTAGAATTTCATGGAAAAATAAAGCAAACTAGCTTTCAAAAGGGTTTAGAAATCAAAGGGACTCACCTCGCATCCTAATTAACTTTTCTCGTTCACGGCCGTTCGACCACCGTTTCCACCATTTCCAACATACCATTGGTGTTTTACTGATAAACCTACACCAAACATCATTTTAGGTTAAATCTTTTTTGGTTGAAAAGTAACCGACGATTAGCCGACATCGGGTCGACAGTTAAGGAAAACGTTCAACCATCGTTCACGTATTTTTTTTGTTGTTTGTTCAATTCTTTCGTTTTCCATTTTGCATATCCTTCCACCCATCATGCACAATGGATTCACTCCATATTTCTCATTCATTTTATCCAAAATCACACAATTATTTTTCCTTAAGTTCATTCACTTTCCAAGTAAAATCCTGAAATATTACTACTTTGACACATGATTTTATTTCACAAATAACTTTCAATCTACAACTCCGATTTGGCTCTATGACATACCAAAATGACCATAAGACTCTCAATGTTAATTGTATGTAAGCTCTTTTCTAAGTACTAGTTCCTGAGACACAATACTAGGCAAAAATAGCCCCAGTAGTTTTACTTCAATTCTACTATTCATGCTTCCCTTTGTTTTCCTTTAGCCTTTAACGCCTTAAAAACATTAATTCATTCAATTTTCCTTCAAATAATCATTGATTAAGTAATTTTCAGATTCCAATAGTTCACAAGAGTCAAGCTTATTCAACACAAATGCACTTCTTCTAATCAAAATCTAGTATAGTTCATTTTTCCAACCAAGTAACTTCCATTTTCATTCTACTTTGGTCATCATCTCATCAACCAAAAGCAATCCTTCAAACTACCATACATATTCAGCTCTTTCTCACACAAAACATTATCCATAAGCCTTCTAGGCAGCCCGCACACATAAGCATACACAAGGTTCATACACAAAGTTCACAAACCCTAGCTTTTGATCTAAAATCAAGACCTAAAAGTCATGTTTTTATGTTAATACTCATACCAAAATAATCATCGTAACAAGATCTATGACTTTAATTCTTGAAGCATAGACTTTTACCTTGTAATATGGGATCTCTTGGCCTGATTTTGCTCCAGGAACACACCAATTACACACACTTTTTTCTTTCTTTCTCTTTTTTCTTTTTCTCCCTATTTTTCTCTATTCCTTTTCTTTCTTTCTTCTTTCTCTATCCCTTATGGATAAATTTTCGGCTGAAATTCAGCTCCTCAACCGACATTCTTGGTTAAATATTGGTCATTTATTTCTCATTTCCATTAATTGTATGGTGGTTAAAACATAGGTGTGTTCCAATGAAAAATTTACACACCAACAACTTAATTTCCTTCGACAAAATTTTCTCTTCTTTTCTCTTGTATGGCTGTCGATTTTCTTGGCCAACTGCCAACCATTCAACCACCTCTCATGGTCCAAGTATTGGCCAATCATGTTGCACAAGACCTTAATTAAATGGCCTACCAATGATGTGTTCCAATCATAAAAATACACATCATTCTTCTATTTATTTTGTAATTCATTAATTTCATACATCTTGCATGAATTCTTCATGCAACCTCTCTTAAATTGATATATGTTCATGGGCTGCCAATTACAAAATGCCACACATACAAATTTTCGATTGCATTTTCCATTTTTCCTCAGAAATGACCAAAATCGAATCAAAAATGGAAAAAATATTTTATTTCACCATTCAACTCCAAAAATTCCTCTGAATCCATTGGTAATACTTAGATCCTTCAATTTCTTCTTAGTTTGGTCAAATTCGCAACAAAGTCATAAGTGCGGTCAAAATGACGAAAATGGCTCGATAACCCCAAATAATATAATTCACACTAAAACGTGCGTCTCATCGCACTCATCAATTTTCCTTTTCAGTGCCCCCTCAAATTCTTATTTTATTGACAATAATAGCCTTTCGAAGATTTAGGGTATGGGTAGAACAAATCCAATAATTACATCCATGTTTTGACAAAATATTATTGTACTAAAATATTCGATTCATTACACTGGCCATTTTTTGTTCTGACCATTGATATAAATTCTCATCCTACTATAAATAGTAGCCAATCAAAGGTAAAATATGGGGTATTACATTCTCCCCTCCTTACCAAAAATTTCATCTTCGAAATTTAGATTTGTCTTAATTCCATCAAATGTTTAATACTTCTCATATTCTTTCAACCTAATAATATACCTTCACATATATTATTCTCATATGATCTATAATCACACCTCTGGTATTTATATCATTTTGCATATATATCATATTTTTGTTTCCTTAAACAACCATAAATCACTTCTATCGACTATCATGGGTACTTCCCAAGAGTTACCCATCCTAGAATTTCTCTAACCCAAGCACGTTTTACTTCAAATGTCTGATGATTCCTGGTCCATTAGTATTAATATAATCATATCATTTCACACATTACGATAAACTGGGACTCTTAGCACTCAAATATAATACTGAACACTATACAAGTATGCATATTCTTATTCAAACAATTCATATCGCACTATACACACATGGCCTTTAAGTGTTGAACCTCCTTTATTCCTCATCTTACTATTACTGGTCTCAAAATAGAATGTTCAGAATTAGTAAATAATTACTATATAAGGTTTCTCTGACCTCCATCCCTTTACTATTATTTGAATTCGAGGTCAAAGACCTCTTTCAGAGATATTGGATTTGTCTCAAATCACTCTTCTTTTAGCTCTTGAAAATAAATTTTACCTCGAAGCCACATGTCACATCTACTCCAATATCTAATTTTATAAAATATGCTATTTCTATAAATTCACATTTACTTATACTATGATGGACTCCCCAATGTCCCGTTAGAAGCTCAGCTATATTCCATCAAAAGCTCTATTATGGTTTCTGATACGCTTTGATACCATTCGTAACACCCTATATTTTCATAACGTAGTGGGCTGTAATTTTGTGGGATGTCGCCTCGTCTGATTGCTTAGACAAGGGAAAGTTTTTAACAAACTTCACTCAATAGATAGCGAAAATTTTTCCAAAAATAGAAAAGTACAAGAATTTGGCTTTTGATATCTACACTCACAAGTATAACAGGTCCAAAATGTAGCATGAGCCTCTGGGAGTCCACCACGCTTTCGCTGTGCCTCTGATCTTGAATTTTTCAAAGGAAATAACACGTGTGTGAGTGAAAATCACTTAGTGATTCCCGTGTGTGCTAGTGCTTTAGTAAAGAGACAAAGTACATAAAACTCTTATGAGAATAACATTTCATTTGTTCACTGGAAACAATTCCAAAAATCTCAAAAGAAGAATTTATTCTGAACTCAATCATTTTGAAAAATTGTGTTTTAATTTTAAATTATTACCCCGATTTTCACATCACATGCATTCTTCTAACAGAAGGTCGGCCTGTATGCAAAGCTCACAAAGCTTTGCCTTCGATGTGCCACGTATCATTGTGCTTAGACCGCAACCTACAGCACTCAACCGTACATTGCTAGAAGGGTATGTACACCACATCATAATACTGAGAATAAAGCTACTGCTTACGCCAAGTTTTAAAGTTAGTGCATAAGCCAAGTATTCAAGTTACTGCTTACGCCTAATATTCAAGTTAGTGCGTATACCAAGTATTCAAGTTAGCTATGGTTTGGAGTTAAGGGTTGACAAAGTTTAAGAAAACAAGAATTCAATATTCATATTGTTCATCGTGTCTCCAAATCCATAATAAGGCTAGTACTTGAGCACATTAGGAACCTATTTTGCATATCAGGAAAACCATTTTTGGGGTAAAATATCATTTTCAAGAATTTGATCCCACTGACATGCAAGTCAGATAATAAATCCATAGGCTCCATAAGGCCAATCAAATCATTCCATAGGCATATCAGGCTAATAAATAATTTTCAGGATCAAAATGTTATTTTTCAAAAGTCAATCTCATATCGAGAGATCATTTTCCAAAATCATGTTGAAATAGGGTAGAGAGTTCTTTTCATACATAAAAATAATTTTTCAAGTGTATTCGGGTCATTTTACCTATACTCGATCATAAAAGCCATTTCCAAAGTCATTTTGGTCATTTATCAAATACCCGATTCCAAAGGTTTTCATAAAACATTCTAATAAGGACTTTGGATCATTTTTTAAATACCCAATCCCAAAATGGACTCATTTCAAGAAATCTAGAATTCTAATATGAAAAGAGGAATAAATTCAAAGTTTCTAACCTTGTTTCCACAAAATGTTCCGATAAGGGAATTCCAGTCAATTGATGAATACCCGCTTCCAAGAATTACCATTTTTTGAAAATCCCAAGCGTTTAAATCCAAAACTAACTAAATTCACAAAATTCATGCTTTAATCATACATTAAGTTTTCTTAGCCAAATATGATGTTCATTCGAGCCCAAAGTGACTTAAGAATAAATCTTACTCAGATAAACCTTAAATATATTCAGGGATTTCCGAAACGGTATAAAACGTAGCATTTCATGGAAAAGTAAAGCACACTAGCTTTCAAAAGGTTTTAAAAACCAAAAGGACTTACCTCGCGTTCTAATTAACTTTTCTCGTTCACGGCCGTTCGACCACCGTTTTCTCCGTTCCCAACGTACCATTGGTCGTTTACTGATAAACCAACACCAAATGTCATTTTTAGGTTAAATCATGTTTGGTCAAAAATTAGCTGACGATTAGTCGACGTCCAGCTGACGCGCCCGACAGGTAGCCAACGTGCTCGACGGTTAGCTGACATCCAATCGATGTTTAGCTGATGGAGCTAATGGTTAGCCGAAGGTTAAGGAAAACGTTCAACTTTCGTTCACGTCATTTTTTTTGTGGTTGGTTAAATTTCTTCGTTTTTTTTTCATATCCTTCCTCCCTTCATGCACAAGGTATTCACTCCATATTTCTCATTCATTTCATCCAAAATCACACAATTATTCTTCCTTAAGTTCATTCACTTTTCAAGCAAAATCTTAAAATTTTACTGATTTGACACACGATTTGTTTTCGCACATAACTTTTAATCCACAACTCCGATTGGGCTTTATGATATACCAAAATGACCGTGAGACTCTCAAATTTAATTTTATGTAATCCATTTGCTGAGTTCTGGTTACTGAGACATAATACAGGGCAAAAACAGCCCCAATAGGTTTGCTTCAATTCTATCATTCATACTTCCCTTTGTTTTCCCTTCGCCTTTAACACCTTGAGAACATTAATTCATTCAATTTTCCCTCAAATCATCTTCGATTCAGTAATTTACAGATTCAAATAGTTACAAGAGTCATACTTATTCAACACAAATTCACTTCTTCTAATCAAAAGCTAGTATAGTTCATTTTTCCAACCAAGTAACTTCCATTTTCATTTTACTTTGGTCATCATCTCATCAACCAAAAGCAATCCTTCAAACTACCATGCATATTCAGCTCTTTCTCACACAAAAAATTATCCATAAGCCTTCTAGGTAGCCCGCACACATAAGCATACACAAGGTTCATACATAAAGTTCACAAACCCTAGTTTTTTTTTTTTTATCTAAAATCAAGACCTGAAAGTCATGTTTTCATGTTAAAACTCGTAGCAAAATAATCACCGTAATGAGATCTATGATTTTAATTCTTGAAGAATAGACTTTTACCTTGTTTGTGGGATCTCTTGGCTTGATTTTGCTCTAAGAACACACCAAGAACACTCACACTTCTTTCTTTCTCTCTCCATTTTCTTTTTCTCCCTATTTTTCTCTAGCTTTTCTTTCATTTTCTTTCTCTCTTCCTTCTCTATCCCTTATGGACGAATTTCTTGCTGAAATTCAACTTCTCAACTGACATTCATGGTCAAATATTGGCCATTCATTTCTCATTTTCATTAATTGTATGGTGGTTAAAACATCGGTGTGTTCCAATGAAAAATTTACACACCAACTACTTAATTTCCCTTGACAAAAATTTAGCTTCTTTTCTCTTGTATGGCTGCTGGTTTTCTTGGCTAACTTTTAGCCATTCAACCACCTTCTCTTGGTACAAGTATTGGCCAATAATATTGCACAAGACCTTAATTAAATGGCCCGCCAATGATGTATTCCAATCATAAAAATACACATCATTCTTCTATTTATTTTGTAATTCTTTAATTCCATTCATCTTTCATGAATTCTTCATGCAACCTCCCTTAAATTGACATATGTCCATGGGCTACCAATCACAAAATGCCACACGTACAAACTTTTTATTGTATTTTCCATTTTTCCTCATAAATTACAACAATCGGATCCGAAACGGAAAAATATTTTTTTTTTCACCATTCAACTCCAAAAAATCCACTAAATGCATTGGTAATACTTAAACCCTTCAATTCCTTCTTAGTTTGGCCAAATTCATGGTCAAAATCGCGGGTGCAGTCAAAATGACGAAAATGCCCCAATTACCCGAATAACATAATTCAGAGTAAAACGTGCGTCTCATCGCACTCATCAATTTTCCTTCTCAGTGCACCCTTAAATTCTTATTTTATTGACAATAATAGCCATTTGAAGATTTAGGGTACGGGTAGAACAAATTCAATAATTACATCTAGTTCCCGACAAAATATTATTATACTAAAATATTCATTTCATTACACCGATCGTCTTTTGTTCTGGCCATTGATATAAATTTTCATCCTACTACAAATAGTAGCCACTCAAAGGTAAAATATAAGGTATTACAATAAAGGCCCATATGCTTGAACGAGAGAATCCCCAGGGAAAAGAGAGAGGATATGAGGAACAATTATCGAATATGGAGAGGGAGGTATTCAATTATCCTCTATGTGCTAATAATTCTAATCTCTCTTTATCACATGATGTCCTAGGTTCCTCTCTATTCTTGGAGGACCATAGTCCACATGATGATGTCTGGAATTTAATATACCTTAAAGAGTTGGATCTTTCAATGCTATATCATAAGAAGTTCGGGAAATATGGTGGTAATTTATACCCTTCACCCCATTCAAAGGGAGGTAACTTACTTTTTGTAGACCATGCATTGAAAAGGAAGGATTTTCTAATCCTATATTTGAAAACTCTAATACTAAGTTTAAAGGGGAATTTTAATTGTGAACATTCTTTTGAAGGGTTAAAAGGTGATTTCAAGTTTGATGTATTCTTTAGAAACCATATGCACTTATATGTTGACAAAAATATTTGTGTGTCTAAAGGAATGTTAAAGAAAGAGGTTTATGTGTTTTGCTTTAGTGAGAAAAATTGTTTTCATAAACCTTCTATTTCTCAAAAACCTCTCTTCTTTCTACATTCATCATGCTTGTCTTCTATTTTGAGATTTCATTTCTTTTCAAAAGGTTTGATGAGGAAGCATGATGAGTGAAAAGACATTTTGTTTTTTTTAAGTAGTTTGTTTTTCCTCTCCTAAAAAAGGAAAATATTTTTCATCTCAAGTGTGGGAAAGTGAGTCGTGTCTTTATTTGCTTTCATAGGATATTTTAGTATTTTTCTTTAGTTTATTTTCTTTTATTTAGTTGTCTTTAGTTTGTTATTATTTTCCTTGTGTTTTTATTTGTGTTTTATTTTATAGGTAGGAATAAAGTCCTCTTAGACAAGCCTTTCTCTCTATTTCCAGTTTTGATATCTATTGGCACTTTATTGCACTTGGAGAGTATTGCTTAACTTTCTACCCTTTTATTATATTTGGTCCCATCGGCAATGCTTTAAGGTGTTAATTTTTGCCAATGAGGACATTGTCTAGTTAAAGTGTGTGGGAGTGGTGATATTCTTTGTCCAAGTTTCTATCAATCATCTTGGTGTTTTCTTGGTATTGAGCTACAACTTTGGAAAATTTTTGAATTTTGAAAATTTAAAAGTTTGTAAATTTTGGAACTAATGTGCAATGGAAGTATTTTCTTTTCTCTATTCTTCTTCTTTATTGATTTTGGTCTTCTTGGCTTTGCTTTTATTGTTCTATCTTTGACCATTGAGGATAATGTCTAGTTAAAGTGTGGGAGGGAAGAATGGTGAAGAAGTATGTGAAACCCCAGTCACGACCAACCGTAGAGTAAGGGGGTTGGGATGCATATCATGCTTTATTTCATGATTAAATATGTTTTCATATGATTTCTATGTACTTTGAATTTGATATTTATAATCTTGAAGTCTTGTTGGTGAGTGATGTGTGAAAGGGGCAAAATGGTAATTTTTGCCCGAGGTGAAAATAAGGAGATAACTTGTGGATTGAATAGGAAATGATTTTCCTAGTAGAAATAGCAACAAGAGCTGTTGTGATTTAGTGGTCAGAGCTTTGGAATAAATTATTGAGGTCTAAGGTTCAAAGTCCATCATAGAAGCTTTAGCTTGAGTAAATTTTATTTTGCTTGGAAAATGATAGTTTCGGCCATGAGGGCCTAGATCAGTGTGGTGATGATGTCCTAGGAGAGACATGTTAGGAAAATTCTCGCTTCACTCTTTTGTTCTTCGCAAAATGCCTAAAGGGAATTCATTCTCCCTTGAAATTTAGTTTTGCTTAATTTCCAACTCCTTAGCTTGATCAAGGTGTTCTATCCTTTTCCTTTCCAGAAAATTCAGTAGAGGACTAAGGTCTTTTAGGATCAAAATGTCCTAGTAAAAGGCTTCTCATGGTTTGGAAAATGTAAATGATTTGTGGGAAAATTCAAGAGGAAAATCCCTCTTGAAAGCTTGCTGAAATTTTTCCTCTAACTTAGTTCATCTATCTTCATGAAATGAGCTGAAATTTTCCAGCTTGTTGTACCTTCAAAAGGTCGAAAATTCTAGCTCACATTCCCTCCCAAATGCTACCAGAAAAATGGTCTTTAGGATCAGTTGAAACCTGAATGTTTTTTTCCCCAAATTCGGACTGCACAAGCTGGAGTAAAGCAGGAAAAAATCCTGTACGAAATCAGCTTTGTGAGCTCCATACCAAGCTGTTTTCTCCCAGATTTTGTGCAGGACCTTAACCATGTTTTTCCTCCATAAAGAAGGCTGGAAACCAGCCTCGAATACACCAGAAATCCCCTTTAAAACTCGCTGCAAATCTGCTGGAAATGGCAGATGAAAATTCTGCCAGAAAATTTCTGTTCAGCGAAATTTCTGTACAGAATTTTTGTCCAGCTTGTTTCCTATTTTGTTCCAACCAAAAACCCCAACCTACTTCTGTCAAAACCCTCCTTAAACCTCCATCAACAAAGCTCCATTGTTCCCTGAAGCTTCTGCCCGAAATTCCCTCCATGGCTGACCGAAAATCCCTCAACCAAATCCCTGCAATTTAGCTTGATTACTTTCCAAAATTTCAGCCATCTTGTTTAACAACTTTCCATAAAATTTTGCTCAATTGATCAGACATCTTCTCCACCATTGTGCACCTTAGTTTCGGCCATCACAAGCCTCCTTTAACCAGCATTAATTCCCCAGAAAATTGCACAATCCAGTCGGCCATAGGAGACTTCAAAGCTGTCCAGAAAAATCAAGATATTCTTAGAATATCTAGTTTCCAAATTCTCTTCCTAAAAATATTCTTCAAGGATTGTAACAACTAACATTTCCTTTCCTTTCCAAATCAGAGAAATCACTCCCTAAACCCTACAGAATTTCGGCAGCCCCAATTCCTCATAAAATTGGCAGCTTCTTCTTCTCTCTCTCTCTCGATTTTCTTCAAGCAACAAGAACACACACACACACACTACACCAAAAACACCTACTCATTCTCCACACCTAATACCCCTCCAAACCACTTCAAACCCTCACGAAAATCTCCAGATTTGATCTACTCCTTACTGTGCATCCATCAACACCCTTATTAACATCAAACTCCACAAATCATCTTGCTACTTTGGATAAAAAAGTAGAAATTTCTGTGAAGAACAAGAACATCTTCAAGGTAAAGTTATTCTAACAACTTCATCTTCTCCAAACTTGATCTCTAATGAAAACCTATATGAATAATCACACTAATGACTGCTCTCTCTCTCTCTCATGGACCAAAATTCTCTCTCTTGGCCAAATGGTCTCTTCCTCCATGGCAATGCTTTTGCCACCTTTCTTGAACAAGATTAGCCATCTAGGAGTTGAGATCTTCTCTAAACTCCTTCAAGTCATTCATCAATCAAGTAAGTACCTTCAATCCTCTCTTTAAACTTTAGAGTCATGTCTCTAGGTTGATGTTGTGAGAAGATGAATGGCGATGGGTTTGTGTATGTGTTGTTGTCGAGATTGAAGCATGAGTATATGGATGATTGTGAAGGAGATGGGATTTATGCATGGAAGGATTATATTGCTGGATTGAATGATGAGTTGAGGTTTGATGCATGTCATAGGTAGTATTTGTGACGAAGCATGCTAGAGATTATGTGACCATTGAATAGGATTTGTATGCATCGTTAGATTTTGAAGCCATGATCATGTTTGTGCTAGTAGAGGTTAAAGCATGTCTTAATAAATTTAGATCTATGCCTATGTGCAAGACTTGGACGATTTGATGAATTGAAGGATTGAGTATGTTATTGATTATGGTTGAGGAATCTTGATCATGATCTAGTTGTCCCTAAGCAAATTTTATTTCATGAATAAAATATTTACTAATAATTTTTGCTTGAGAATTTCGAAAACCCTAGGAATGGTAGATTTGGAATTATAATATATGTAAAGGATATTTTAGTCAAATAAATAATAACTTTTCTAGAAAATAAAATAAATAAATATTATTTAAAATAAAGAAATTAATTAAAGCCTTTATGGAAAAGATTTTTACTTAATAGAATATTTTCTACATCAAAACCCTTAAGGATTTACTTATTATTTTCCAAGAAAGACTTATTAAATTTAATCTTAACTAGTTTTAGCTATCAATTATTTTCTAACAACTAAGCTATCATTAAATCACTATTTTATCTAGTACCACCTATGGCTCTTGATCAAATAAACTCTAAATTTTCCTTAACAAGATTTAAACTTTCAACTTATTAGAATTTATTTCCTAATCCATTAATTATCTTAAATAACAAATTAAATTTAGCTTATAAACCAATTCAATTATTGTTTTGCCCTAGAGCTTAGAACACTAGGATCATGGTAGTAGTGAATTGAGTTAATTTAAAACTAAGGAAGTGGATTGTGGCTTGAATCTGATTAAGATTTGTATTTGCCCATGTGGGGTTAGGTCAGCTGTTCGAGACCTTGTTGTTGTGAGCAAGAATCAGGTAAGCTCCTACATAAAACCTGATTGATGTGAAATGATATCCTTATGGCAAGACAAATGTGGAGTGCAAGGACACTCGGTTATTTGAAAGTAATTGAGGGTTGAATTCATCATTAATTCCAACGCTTAAATTATTTAAAAGTCTTTGAGCAGAGTTTTCCAAACTTGAAACTCTTTCGAAAACTAATTTCTCCCAAAGCTTTGGAAACCCTCAAATTGTTATTTTCATGAAGCACAATGCTTTGTTCATTTTGTCCCAAGTGGGGAATGTCGTTGAGTACTCAATAAGGGTGGACTACTAGGACTAGTCTTTGAAGGGTTAGGGTAAGTCTCTCAGCTGGTAGCCACCTCTGAGGGGTGAGTCCTTCCCGGATAAGATGCCAGTTCCAGTGAGTCGTGCCGGTCCGAGCTAGCAGTTTATTTTGTTTCAGTCAAGTGACTGTGTTTTTTCCGGAATGGACACCCGGCGGTTGTTTGGGTATAGAGAATGAGGAGTATCTTACCCAGTAGGCCGATCACCTACTTTTGTCAGTCTGCACAACGTGTTAGGCATTCTGACCGGTTATGGGGCCCAAAGTGTGGTAACCCATATCCCTTTCTTTCGAGTGGTTGATTTTATTACTTATGTATGGCTAGAAGAGCCAAAATGGCACTCTTGCTTTTGATAATGTTTATTGCTTGCCAATGTTTCTCTTATAAAGATTTCACACTTTGCATTCATGAACTGTTTCCAGTAAACACCCAAAGCACACACGGACTTATTGAGATTTCTGTCTCACCACCTTTTATCATGATTTCAGGTTGATCCTATTGTGGGTGAGTAGCTACCTTGGAGGAGAATGTGTCTTTTGATTTTATGTATTGCTTTGGGGAGACGAGAGTGGATGATTTTAATTATGGTTTTTGTTTTGGAATTTCATGGATGTTCTTTTGAAGTATTTTGGGTTGTAATAAATTCTTTTTAGTTGGAGTATTGTTTATTTCAACAATTTTATTTGTGACCTAGTTATAAAGACCCCTCGTCCTTTGGACGGGGCGACATCCCCGGCCCTGGCGGGCTTAGGTTTTTTGGGGTGTTACAAGTGGTATCAGAGACTAGGTTATAGACAAATATTGGTGATATATGATTTATTTATTTAAGTTTAAATCTCATCTAACCTATTTTGATGATGCTGTAGGATGGTTAGACTACTTAGGACAACAAGGAAAGGGCAGCAGTGGCACCCACCTTACTATCTAGATCAGGAGGACCTTCCAGTTCCCCAACCTGCCCCTCAGCCAGTTGTCCCTGTAGAGGATGACAATGATGTCGAGGATATCCCTATGGAGGATAATAGTGATGATGTGCTTGACTTGATGGAGGATAGCAGTGAGGACGAGGTCCAGATCCTTGAACCACCTCCAATCCCGGTGATAGATATAAGCTCTAACAGTGAGGATGATGTTATGATAGTGGAGCCTGAACCCCACCCTCCTAATCCCGAGGTGGATTTAGCAGCAGCTAGTGATGACCCGGGGGAGATAGACTATGAGTCTCCACCCAGACCTTCCTTAATTCTTCCCTTCAGCCGAGTTGAGGCCGGGGAGAGTTCTAGGCGCCCTGGGAAGGAGCCTATGGAGGGATTTGCTAGCGGGGAGGGGGTGGATTTCTCTAAAAACACCGGAGGTTGGATATATGAGGCAGATGATGAGGATTCCGATGAGGAGTAGAGAGCTAGGAGTCATTTTGATTTGGATGTTTGTTTATTTTCAGCTTTTCATGAATTGAGATGTTAAGAATTCCTAAAGTTCATTTTTATCAAATTTCAAAATTATGCAAGTTAATTTTTGAAATCGAAATTTATGAGCAATCCTTTAAATAAGTTGCATCTGACTTCTTTTTACTCATACTTGACTAAGTATGCATACACCACTAAAATGATTTGATACTTGAGTGCATACATTTAACATTTGGGGTATGGTATAGAATGGCACCCAAGAGACGTGCAGTTCCTTCCAACAGAAGAACTCCAGAGGTAGACCGGGTAGCACCGGAAGTTGAACCAGAACAGATGCAATCACCCCATCAGGGTAACGAGCAAAGTGATCCCGAGACAGGCATAGGGTTTAATGCCCTGGTAGATGTGTCAATGGGTCAGACACTCAGCAAAGTGGCTGACATTCTTCAGACGCTAACCGAGCGGAGGCATCCTAGAGGGGAAGATGAGGCGTTGGAGAAGTTCTTGGAATTCCAACCGCCTATCTTTATGGGTGAAGCGGAACAAGACCAGAAGGCCGAGCAGTGGGTCGAGCAAATGGAGGATATTTTCGCAACGCTCCAGTATCCTGAGGAGCGGATGGTTAAATTTGTAGCCTTCCGGTTGAAAGGACCAGCTCGGGCATGGTGGCAGCGGTTCTAGGAGGACTGGGTAATGGATGAGCAAGAATGGATGTGGTCCAACTTCGTTGAATCTTTTAGGGCGGAGTACATCCCTCAGTGGATTGTAGAAAAATGGGAGGACGAATTTCAGAATCTGAGGCAGGGGAGCATGTCTGTGGCTCAATACGCAGCTCGATTCACGCAGTTGTCGAAATACTGCCGAAGGCTGGTCGACACTGAGCAGAACCGGATGAGGCAGTTCGTTAATGGGCTAAGACCGGAGCTGAGGGGAGCTTTGGCACCTGCTCCACCGACAACTTACTCGGGGGCGGTGGACGCTACTATTCGCACAGAGAATGAAGATCGCAGCAGGATGGCGGCCAAGCCCTTCCAACCGCCGAGACAACTGCAGGGACACTTCCCGAGGCAGCAATCCCACAAGCGCCCTGCGAATCATCACTGGTAGAACCGGGAAAAGCAAGCCCGAACAGCACCGGCTAGACCTACACCGAACCTCCCGCCCTGCAGGCAGTGTGGAAAGAAAGGCCATGCCGAGAGGAATTGCTGGTCCAAGGGATGAGATAGGAAGTGCTACCACTGTGGTGACCCAAACCACCTGAGGAATGCCTGCTCTAAGCTGCACCGAGTCGGGCAGGGAAACCCGGCTCAGAACCCGGGACCCAACCGGGCCAACACCATGGGAGCAGCCGGAGGTGGAGCATCAAAGCCACAAGTGAAGGCCAAGGTGTTCTCTCTCAATAGAGAGGAAGTTGGGGCCGATGCCGCGGTGGTGGAAGGTACGTTCACTATTTAAGGACGATCCGTTAATGCATTGATTGACCCTGGCTCTACTCATTCCTATATAAACAAGTTGTGTGCATGTCATTTGGGTTGGGATGGAGTGGAGCTACCTTTCATTTTAGAAGTAAGCACCCATTTGGCGAAGATGGTGCAAGCGGATCGGTACGTGAGGGATTGTAAGGTTAAGGTGGGGAGAGAAAATCTGGAGGGAGATTTGATTGTGTTGGACATTGAAGACTATGACTTAATTTTGGGGATGGACTGGTTAGCCAAACATGGGTCTAGGGTAGACTGCAAAAATAAGTCAGTTCAGTTTGTCAGACCGGGTTGTGATGTGTTAGAATTTAATGGAAAGAGGGTGAAAGAGTTGAAGTACTTGATTGCAGGGGCTAAGGCCCGAAAATTATTGAGGCAAGGTTGTAAAGGTTATTTGGCTTACGTGATGAATAAGCTTAAGGACCAGTGTACTCTGGAGGACACAGAAGTAGTGAAGGATTTTCCCGATGTATTTCCAGCGGAGCTTGATTCTCTACCTCCTAGACGAGAAGTGGAGTTCACTATCGACTTAGTTCTCGGAGCGGAACCAGTATCGCGGACTCCGTACCGGATGGCGTCGGCAGAGATGAAAGAGTTGAAAGAGCAACTAGAGGAGCTCGTTGGCCAAGGCTATATTAGACCAAGCACGTCGCCCTGGGGAGCGCCTGTGCTATTTGTAAAGAAGAAGGACGGGACCTTGAGGCTGTGCATCGACTACCGAGGGCTGAACAATTTGACGATTAAGAACAAGTACCCTCTTCCGTTGATTGACGAGCTATTCGATCAACTGCAAGGATCCAGTTGCTATTCCAAGTTGGATTTGAGGCAATGTTACTACCAAGTGCGGATAAGAGAGGAAGATATCCCCAAGACAACCTTCAACACCCGATATGGGCATTATGAGTTCGTAGTAATGCCGTTCGGGGTGACTAACGCTCCAACAGTATTCATGGACCTGATGCACCGAGTATTCCGGCCTTACTTGGACAAGTTTGTAGTAGTATTCATCGACGATATTTTGATCTACTCCAAGTATCCAGAGGAGCATGCGGAGCATCCGAGGCTCGTGTTGGAAAAATTGAGGGAGCACAAGCTGTACGCGAAGTTTAGCAAGTGCGAATTCTGGTTGGACAGTGTGGCATTCCTTGGTCATGTGGTGACTAAGGAGGGAATTAAGGTAGATCCGGCCAAGGTGGAAACGGTATCAAACTGGAAGCAGCCGGAGAATATTACTGAGATCTGGAGTTTCTTGGGTTTGGCGGGATACTACCGAAGGTTTATCAAGGGATTCTTGACACTCGCATCGCCAATGACCCGTTTGTTGAGAAAGGATGTTCTGTTTGTGTGGGACGAGAAATGCGAGAAAAGCTTCCAAGAACTAAAGAGGCGACTGATGACAACACCGGTATTGAGTCTACCAGAGGAAGGCAAATCTTACGCACTGTACACCGACGCTTCGAAAGAAGGACTGGGAGTGGTGTTGATGCAAGACCGGAAAGTGATTGCCTATGCATCACGGAAGTTGCGACCGCATGAAGTGAACTACCCTACTCATGACTTGGAGCTGGCGGCTATAGTGTTCGCCCTAAAGAAATGGCGACACTACTTGTATGGAGCCAAGTACGAGGTGTTCACCGACCATAAGAGCCTGAAGTATATCTTCACTCAGAAGGATTTGAACTTGAGACAACGAAGGTGGATGGAATTCTTGGAAGAATACCGTTACCCAATCAACTACCATCCCGGGAAGGCTAACGTGGTGGCAGACGCCCTAAGCAGAAAAGTTGGGATGGCTAGGCTGAAGGTACAAGAAATGCAAGTAGTTCAGGACATATTGGACACAAGAACGGAAGTGCGAGACAAAGTGATTGTTATCAGCAACTTGAAGTTGGTGTCGGACTTGAAGCTAGAAATAGTGGAAGCTCAGCGAAGCAACGCCGAGTTTCAAATTTTTAAGGATAAGGAGCTTAAGCGACCGAGCAGTGAATTTCGTCAGAACGAAGCAGGAGTTTTTCATTTCAGAGATCGATTGTGTGTTCCCGGGGAGCAACAACTAAGGGTAAAAAATTTGGAAGAGGCACACAAGAGCAAGTACGCAATTCATCCGGGAGAGGTCAAGATGTATCAAGATTTGAAGAGAGCATACTGGTGGCCCGGGATGAAGTGAGATGTGGTCAAGTACATATCGACCTATCTCACTCGCCAGAAAGTTAAAGCGAAGCATAAGAAGTCGGCGGGACTATTGCAGCCATTGCCAGTGCCGGAATGGAAGTGGGAGGAGGTGACTATAGATTTCGTCACCGGACTCCCTATGTCAAAGACTCAGAAGGATGCCATACGGGTAGTAGTGGATCGACTGACCAAGTCAGCCCACTTTATCCCGGTAAATGTAAGGGACTCCATGGAGAAGCTGGCTCAGACATATGTTCGAGAAATAGTCCGACTCCATGGAGGACCTTCGAGCATAGTGTCAGACTGAGACCCGAGGTTTACTTCTCGTTTTTGGGGAAAGTTCCAGGAAGCAATGGGATCAAATTTGAAGTTCAGTACGACGGCGCATCCGCAGACTGATGGGCAGTCAGAAAGGGTGATCCAAATATTAGAGGATATGTTGAGGGCCTGTGTGCTAGATTTCGGGGACAAGTGGATCGAATGCGTACCTTACGCGGAATTATCTTATAACAACAGCTATCAGGCCTCGATCGGGATGGCACCTTATGAGGCTTTGTATGGGCGCAAGTGTCAAGTACCGTTGTATTGGAGTTGGACGGAAGATGGACACGTGAGCAAAACTGGAGAGGTTTGTGTGCAAGAGATGTTGGATAAGGTGAAGCTAATCCGAGAAAGGTTAAAGGCAGCTCAGAGCCGACAAAAGAGTTATGCGGACAACCGGAGGAAGGAATTGGAATTTCAAGTCGGGGACCGTGTGTTTCTGAAGCTATCACCCAACCGGGGGATTGTGAAGCATCCGAAGGGTGGAAAATTGAATTCGAGGTATTTGGGGCTGTTTTTTATTAAGGAAAGAATCGGACCAGTAGCGTACCGGTTGGACTTACCGGATGGGTTGACGGGTATCCATGACGTGTTCCATGGGTTACAGTTGAAGAAGTATGATGTGGATCCCGGTCACGTGTTGAATGAGGAACTGTCAGTGTTGCAGCCAGACTTAAGCTACGTGGAAAAGCCTGTTCGAATATTAGACTGCAGTGTCAAAACCCTCCGGAATAAGCAGATACCGAAAGTTAAGATTCAGTGGGAGCACCATGGCACGTAGGATGCTACATGGGAAGCGGAAGAATGGGTTAAGCGGAAGTATCCCGAGCTGAAATAGAGGTATGCTTGAATTTCGGGGCGAAATTCTTCTAAGGAGTGGAGGATGTGAAACCCCAGTCACGACCAACCGTAGAGTAAGGGGGTTGGGATGCATATCATGCTTTATTTCATGATTAAATATGTTTTCATATGATTTCTATGTGCTTTGAATTTGATTTTTATTATCTTGAAGTCTTGTTGGTGAGTGATGTGTGAGAGGGGCAAAATGGTAATTTTTGCCCGAGGTGAAAATAAGGAGATAGCTTGTGGATTGAATTGGAAATGATTTTCCTAGTAGAAATAGCAACAAGAGCTGTTGTGGTTTAGTGGTTAGAGCTTTGGAATAAATTATTGAGGTCTAAGGTTCAAAGTCCATCATAGAAGCTTTAGCTTAAGTAAATTTTATTTTGGTTGGAAAATGATGGTTTCGACCATGAGGGCCTAGATCAGTGTGGTGATGATGTCCTAGGAGAGACATGTTAGGAAAATTCTCGCTTCACTCTTTTGTTCTTCGCAAAATGCCTAAAGGGAATTCATTCTCCCTTGAAATTTAGTTTTGCTTAATTTCCAACTCCTTAGCTTGATCAAGGTGTTCTATCCTTTTCCTTTCCAGAAAATTCAGTAGAGGACTAAGGTCTTTTAGGATCAAAATGTCCTAGTAAAAGGCTTCTCATGGTTTGGAAAATGTAAATGATTTGTGGGAAAATTCAAGAGGAAAATCCCTCTTGAAAGCTTGCTGAAATTTTTCCTCTAACTTAGTTCATCTATCTTCATGAAATGAGCTGAAATTTTCCAGCTTGTTGTACCTTCAAAAGGTCGAAAATTCTAGCTCACATTCCCTCCCAAATGCTACCAGAAAAATGGCCTTTAGGATCAGTTGAAACCTGAAAGTTTTTTTGCCCAAATTCGGACTGCACAAGCTGGAGCAAAGCAGGAAAAATTCCTGTACGAAAATCAGCTTTGTGAGCTCCATACCAAGCTATTTTCTCCCAGATTTTGTGCAGCACCTTAGCCATTTTTTCCTCCATAAAGAAGGCTGGAAACCAGCCTTGAATACCCCTGAAATCTCCTTCAAAACTCGCTGCAAATCTGCTGGAAATGGCAGACGAAAATTCTGCCAGAAAATTTTTGTTCAGCAAAATTTCTGTACAGAATTTTTGTCCAATTTGTTTCCTATTTTGTTCCAACCGAAAACCCCAACCTAATTCTTTCAAAACCCTCCTTAAACCTCCATCAACAAAGCTCCATTGTTCCCTGAAGCTTCTGCCCGAAATTCCCTCCATGGCTGACCGAAAATCCCTCAACCAAATCCCTGCAATTTAGCTTGTTTACTTTCCAAAATTTCAGCCATCTTGTTTAACAACTTTCCATAAAATTTTGCTCAATTGATCAGACATCTTCTCCACCATTGTGCACCTTAGTTTCGGCCATCACAAGCCTCCTTTAACCAGCTTTAATTCCCCAGAAAACTGCACAATCCAGTCGGCCATAGGAGACTTCAAAGCTGTCCAGGAAAATCAAGATATTCTTAGAATATCTAGTTTCCAAATTCTCTTCCTAAAAATATTCTTCAAGGATTGTAACAACTAACCTTTCCTTTCCTTTCCAAATCAAAGAAATCAATCCCTAAACCCTATAGAATTTCGGCAGCCCCAATTCCTCATAAAATTGGCAGCTTCTTCTTCTCTCTCTCTCTCGATTTTCTTCAAGCAACAAGAACACACACACACACGCACTACACCAAGAACACCTACTCATTCTCCACACCTAATACCCCTCCAAACCACTTCAAACCCTCACGAAAATCTCCAGATTTGATCTACTCCTTGCTGTGCATCCATCAACACCCTTATTAACATCAAACTCCACAAATCATCTTGCTACTTTGGATAAAAAAGTAGAAATTTCTATGAAGAACAAGAACATCTTCAATGTAAACTTATTCTAACAACTTCATCTTCTCCAAACTTGATCTCTAATGAAAACCTATATGAATAATCACACTAATGACTTCTCTCTCTCTCTCTCTCTCTCTCTCTCTCTCTCTCTCTCATGGACCAAAATTCTCTCTCTTGGCCAAATGGTCTCTTCCTCCATGGCAATGCTTTCGCCACCTTTCTTGAACAAGATTAGCCATCTAGGAGTTGAAATCTTCTCTAAACTCCTTCAGGTCATTCATCAATCAAGTAAGTACCTTCAATCCTCTCTTTAAACTTTCGAATCATGTCTCTAGGTTGATGTTGTGAGAAGATGAATGGCGATGGGTTTGTGTATGTGTTGTTGTCGAGATTGAAGCATAAGTATATGGATGATTGTGAAGGAGATGGGATTTATGCATGGAAGGATTATATTGCTGGATTGAATGATGAGTTGAGGTTTGATGCATGTCATCGGTAGTATTTGTGACGAAGCATGCTAGAGATTATGTGACCATTGAATAGGATTTGTATGCATGATTAGATTTTGAAGCCATGATCATGTTTGTGCTAGTAGAGGTTAAAGCATGTCTTAATAAATTTAGATCTATGCCTATGTGCAAGACTTGGACGATTTGATGAATTGAAGGATTGAGTATGTTATTGATTATGGTTGACCATGGAATCTTGATCATGATCTAGTTGTCCCTAAGCAAATTTTATTTCATGAATAAAATATTTACTAATAATTTTTGCTTGAGAATTTCGAAAACCCTAGGAAGGGTAGATTTGGAATTATAATATATGTAAAGGATATTTTAGTCAAATAAATAATAACTTTTCTAGAAAATAAAATAAATAAATATTATTTAAAATAAAGAAATTAATTCAAGCCTTTATGGAAAAGATTTATACTTAATAGAATATTTTCTACATCAAAACCCTTAAGGATTTACTTATTATTTTCCAAGAAAGACTTATTAAATATAATCTTAACTAGTTTTAGCTATCAATTATTTTCTAACAACTAAGCTATCATTAAATCACTATTTTATCTAGTACCACCTATGGCTCTTGATCAAATAAACTCTAAATTTTCCTTAACAAGATTTAAACTTTCAACTTATTAGAATTTATTTCCTAATCCATTAATTATCTTAAATAAAAAATTAAATTTAGCTTATAAACCTATTGAATTGTTGTTTTGCCTTAGAGCTTGGAACACTAGGATCATGGTAGTAGTGAATTGAGTTAATTTAAAACTAAAAAAGTGGATTGTGGCTTGAATCTGATTAAGATTTGTATT
Organism: Voacanga thouarsii; assembly: GCA_026120185.1. NCBI lineage: Eukaryota > Viridiplantae > Streptophyta > Magnoliopsida > Gentianales > Apocynaceae > Voacanga > Voacanga thouarsii. The sequence continues at coordinate 2,021,097 of JANUWF010003374.1, read as the reverse complement.
TGCCCATGTGGGGTTAGGTCAGCTGTTCGAGACCTTGTTGTTGTGAGCAAGAATCAGGTAAGCTCCTACATAAAACCTGATTGATGTGAAATGATATCCTTATGGCAAGCCAAATGTGGAATGCAAGGACACTCGGTTATTTGAAAGCAATTGAGGGTTGAATTCATCATTAATTCCAACGCTTAAATTATTTAAAAGTCTTTGAGCAGAGTTTTCCAAACTTGAAACTCTTTCGAAAACTAATTTCTCCCAAAGCTTTGGAAACCCTCAAATTATTATTTTCATGAAGCACAATGCTTTGTTCATTTTGTCCCAAGTGGGGAATGTCGTTGAGTACTCAATAAGGGTGGACTACTAGGACTAGTCTTTGAAGGGTTAGGGTAAGTCTCTCAGCTGGTGGCCACCTCTGAGGGGTGAGTCCTTCCCGGATAAGATGCCAGTTCCAGTGAGTCGTGCCGGTCCGAGCTAGCAGTTTATTTTGTTTCCGTCAAGTGACTGTGTTTTTGCTGGAATGGACACCCGGCGGTTGTTTGGGTATAGAGAAGGAGGAGTATCTTACCCAGTAGGTGTAACACCCCACTACCTAGGCCCAACAGGGCCGGGGATGTCGCCCCGTCCAAAGGACAAGGGGTCTTTATAACTAGGTCACACAAAAGAAAATAAAAGTAATACATTGAAATTGAACTTGTTACAACCCAAAAATACATGAGCAAATCCAAAATAAATTGTTCGCTACCATCTCTCAAAACAACACATAAGAAAAATAACATAAAGTCTTCAAAGCATAGGCAACAAATCTAGCTATTCATCTCCACAGCAGGATCGCCCTGAAAACATGGCATAAAAGGTGGTGTGATAAAAATCTCAGTAAATCCGTGTGTACTTTGAGTGTTCAGTAAAAACAGTTCGTGGATGCAAAATGTGAAAACTTTATAAGAGAAATATTGGCAAGCATTAAACATTAGTAAAAAACAAGAGTGGTGTTTTTGGCTTTTCCAGCCATACATAATTTATAAGATCAACCACTCAAAAGAAAAGATTATAGGTTACCACACGTTGGGCCCCATAACCGGATGGTCAGTATGCCACACTTTGTGCATACTGCCGGTCAGAATGCTGACACTTTGTGCAAACTAACAAAAGGTAGGTGATCGGCCTACCGGGCAAGATACTCCTCCTTCTCTATACCCAAACAACAACCGGGTGTCCATTCTGGCAAAACACAGTCAATTTGACTGAAATAAAATTGCTAGCTCGGACCGGAATGACTAAGTAGTACTAACGTTTCTCTAAGTTGAGTTTTATCTTCTGGAGGTGGCCTCCTGCCAGAAGACTCACTCTTGCTTTTCAAAACTAGTATTACTAGCCTACCCTTATTGAGTACTCAACGATTGATTGTCCCACTTGGGAGAAAACTGATAAAATATAGCTTTGCTTGAAAATGAAAATCAAGGGTTTCTAAAGTCCATGCCAAAATCAGTTTTAGAAATAGTTCAGTGTTTGAGTAAAACTGCTTTGAAAATTTTCAAATAATTGGTTTGACTGAATCAAGAAAAGAAACAGTCCTTAATTGCCTTTACCAAATCAGTATTCACATACTTCGTGTTTAGCTTGCCATGGTAACCTTTTACAATAAACAAGTTTTATGCAGGAGCTTACCTGATCCTTTGCTTGCTCAAATTCAAAAGTCTTCCAAGGCTGACCTAACCCTGCCTGGGGTAAACACAAGACATAAGGTTACACTCAAGCTTTATTCACTTACACAAATAATCCTAATTCAACTTATTACAATCACGACCCTAATGTTCTAAGCTTTAAGGTTAGGTGATAAAGAATTTTATAAAATAAGTCTAGTTTGATAAGTTGAAATAACTAGGGGTTCTAAAATAATTATTAATAAATTATAGACTCAATTAATAATTCTTGAGTGTTATTATTAATAAATAAACCAAGGTTTGAATTTTAAATATTATTAAGTCTTATTTAATATTAAGAAATGGTAATCTAAAAATAGCTTTATTATTAATAAATAATAATTTAAATAAATAATAATTTTTAATTAATTTCGAAGAGACAATAAATAAATAATTAATAATAATTAAAATTTATTAATAGATTATTTTAAATTTTCGTTTAATAAAAATATTAATAGTTTGATTTAATATTCTAATACAAATCCCCTAGTGTTTCAAATTTTTGAAGAAAAATATAGTAGTAATTTTAATTTATGTAATAAAATTTGCTAATGAATATATCTTAGAATTTACAAGAAAATAATCTTACATCATGGTCTTCCTATTGCTAAAAAAAAAGATTCATGATCCCATTCTCCATCATCAAACAAGAAATTAATCTATTCATGAACAAACACTTGAACTATCTCATACTATCACATGGCCAAAATCCTACTAAGCATAATCATCAAACATGATTTCCATGGGAAAATAAGATCATCAAAAGCCTAATTACCTTTGGTGTTGTAATATCTAATCATGCTTCAACATCCATTAAATTCATCAAGCATGAAGAATATATATTTATTCGAAAGGAAAACACATACATCCTAGTCAAATACAACCATCATCATGTCATAACATCATTCCCTAATCCACATGCATATATTCAATCTCCCAATCATAATCCATTTCTCTATCATCAACTAGGAGACATGATTTCAGAATTTAATAAGAGAAATTTAAGAATGAATACTTGATTGTCGAGTCTTTTGGTGAAGACAAAAGAAGGTCCACGCGCGATGAAATGACTTGAATGGTCCAATGAAACAACGTTCATGGTTGATGGTTTGATCAACCATTTCGGTTAGAATAGGGAGAGAGAGAGAGAGAGAGAGAGAGAGAGAGAGAGAGAGAGAGAGAGAAAGAAAGAGAGCATTAGATAGGGATATTAAGAATTGAATGGAAGAAGATGAACAAGAAGATTTTTCTTGTTTTACCTTGTTGATGTTCTTGAGGTCTTCAAGAAACCCTGATTTTTTAATTCGGTTGAAAATTCTTTCTTGCGAGATTTTGTGTTATAAATGGCAGAAATGAAGTCTAGGGATTAAGTAGAGATGATTAGGAGTATTTGAGAGTGATTGGTGGTGTTTGGAGTTGGTTTAGGCTTGAAGAAGTTTAGTGTGTGTTCTTGGTGTTCTTGGTGTTTTAGGTGAAAATGGAGAGAAACTAGAAGAAGTGCTGCACGATTTCTGCTAGAAGGCTGGCCGAATGGTAGGGTGTGATTGAGGGTTTCGGTTTTCAGCTTTGTGAGAGAGAGAAATCAGATTTTATTTGAAATTTAAATGGAGGAAATGGTGGAGATGTTTAAGGTAAAAAATCATCTATGGTGTTTGATCAAGAGAGGTGTCTAGGAGCTTTAATTGTGTCGGCTGGAACAAGCATGTTTTGCTGAAATGGTTGAGGGTTATTGTTGCTCAAGGCTGGCCGAAATTCAGTCCTTAAAGGCAGAGAAAATTCTGGTTATTTCAGCTTAATGCAAGAGTGATTTATGGGAGTGAAATGCTGGAATTATTTGAAGTTCAAATGGAGTTTGAATGGAGTGATCTTAGGAGTGTTTTGTGGTGCAGCCAAGGAGTCCTTATGCTTCAAGGTAAGTGTGGGTTTAATGGTATTCAGAGTATGGCTGAGCAAGGCTCAATTCTACAGAGATTGAAGGTGACTTTCGGTTCTAGGCTAGAAAGGAACAAGGTTGGAAAAATTCTGCTCTCAAGTGTTCATGGCTTTTCTGAAAATTTGCAGAATTTTGGTATAGGATTTTCGCACCTTCTTAGCTCGGTTTTTTAGAGGTTCTTCAGGGTTGTTTGAGGGTCTTCCAAGGGTGGTTTTTCAGCCTCATTTCTGGACAAATTCAGAGAAGTTTGCTGGCTTGAAGATGAACTAAAAACAGCTTCATTTCCTTGATGAAGAGCTACGAATTGCCCAGAAAAATATCTGGTTTGGTGTTGTTTTGTGCAGTCCAAAAATTGCACAAATTTTCCAGCTTCCAAGCCACTTGAAATGACCATTTTCTTGGCAGCAAATGGTTGGGTTTATGGCCTGAATTTTCGAAGAGAAGGGCTGCAAAAATCTGGAAATTTTCCAGATTTCCTACCACTAAAGCATGAACATCTTGAAGATAGTTTTGAAGGTTCTTCCATGGTGATTGATTTTCTCTTGGAACCCTTCTTATTTCCCCTCATATTTTTCGATCAACCTCCCTTCCCCAAAGCTGATTTTTGAAATTAAAGGGGAAGAAATTATCACAGAATTTTTTTGGAATTCAAAGAAAAAGATTTAATGGATTTTAGTTTATTTGAATTATGAAAACGCTAGGACAAAGCTAGAGGTAATAAAATGGACAAGAATTCTTCTAGAATTCTTGTAGGACATGAGAATAAGATTAGGACATTCTCTTCATGTCTCCCTTAAGACAATCATTCCTATTTTCATGGAATGCAAGAAAACAAAAATTCAAACTTAATTAAGATAATCATGGTAAAAGCTTAAATGATGGGATTTGAACTCATGACCTTAGAGATTAATTTCAAGACTCTAACCACTAAACCACAACAATTCTTGTTCTTATTTTCTCACCCACATATTTTGCTTATCTACTCCTCAAGTTATCTTCCTATACTGACCTCAAGCAAAATTACCATTTTACCGCTCCTACTCAATAAGCATAACTAAGCGTTTAAACCTGTAATCTACGATTCTAAAGCACATAAAATCATTCAAAAACATATATATTCATGCAAAATAATATGATATGCATTCCCGACCCCCTTACTCTAGGGTTGGCTTTAGGTGGGGTTTCACAATAGGCCGATCACCTACTTTTGTTAGTCTGCACAACGTGTTAGGCATTCTGACCGGTTATGGGGCCCAAAGTGTGGTAACCCATATCCCTTTCTTTCGAGTGGTTGATTTCATTACTTATGTATGGCTAGAAGAGCCAAAATGCCACTCTTGCTTTTGACTAATGTTTATTGCTTGCCAATATTTCTCTTATAAAGATTTCACACTTTGCATCCATGAACTATTTCCACTAAACACCCAAAGCACACATGGACTTACTGAGATTTCTATCTCACCACGTTTTATCATGATTTCAGGTTGATCCTGTTGTGGGTGAGTAGCTACCTTGGAGGAGAATGTGTCTTTTGATTTTATGTATTGCTTTGGGGAGACGAGAGTGGATGATTTTAATTATGGTTTTTGTTTTGGAATTTCATTGATGTACTTTTGAAGTATTTTGGGTTGTAATAAATTCTTTTTAGTTGGAGTATTGTTTATTTTAGTAATTTTATTTGTGACCTAGTTATAAAGACCCCTCGTCCTTTGGACGGGGCGACATCCCCGGCCCTGGCAGCCCTAGGTTTTTCGGGGTGTTACAAAGTATTTCTCCATATCTTTTTTGTGGAAATTTCTCAAAAATTTCAGTGGTTTTATTGTTCAGTGTGGTTGTAATTCTTTTTCTTACTTGGATATGAGTTTTGTCATTCATTAGGTGAATTTGATGAAATTGGTTTTATTGAATAAGATATTTTTCAAGACATGAATTTTTTTTTATTAATCTTGTTTATGCATTGATGTTTGAATGTTATTTGACTTATCTAGTTGAAATATAGAAGATATGATAAATATAGGAAGAGTTTATTGGCTAACTCTTGTATTATGAATTTAAATTTTTCTAGCTTTGAGTTATGATGAAAAATATGAGTTGATAAAAAGATCTTGAGAGGAAAGATTGAGGAGAATGCAGAAAAAAAAATTTATTTGAGTTGAAAAAAATAATAATGAGTAGAAACAACACTATTGTTTGTGTGAATTGAGAATAATGCTCTTATTAACGATTGTTGAAGACCTTTAGCTGAAAAGGGTGTCAATATGGGAAGAAGTAGCAAGTGAATTCGGTGCACTCTCTTGAGGCTATCCCGAGGGCAAAAAGGCAAGAAAGAGAATAGAAAGAAAGAATTTTTGGAAAAAAAGATGAGTGATGACTGAAATAGGGGCCAATACGATGTGTGAAGAGAAATTCGTGCACTTGAGGTTATCAATTCCCTAAGTCATTAAAAAATTTTGAGAAAAAATTTGGAGTGCTTTCCTCACATCATAACTTAAATTGTGCAATTTTTGAATTTGGTAGATGGCTTGACTAATGTGATTCATATTATCTATATTTTTACTTGAAGAGTGAAATAATTTTCCTAGACTGAGGTATACACTTGATTAATTTGTCTTCAAGAATTTTGTGATGTCTTGTCCAATATTTCAAAGTTTGAATTATTTTCAAAGAGTATGAATGACAAGGGTTGTATCTAAAGTATGAAAGGAAGACATGATCTTTGCTGTGGTGAAAATTTTTTGAATGAGAAAGAACTTGTGTTTTCTTAGTGAATTTTCTTGGATTAAAGTTTTTTGCTTGAGGATAAGTAAATGTTCAAGTGTGGGAGTATGTGATAGAGGTTAAAATCACCCTTCTTTTTCTAGTTATTTGAGGTTGTTTTAAGATATTTTTGTTGTAATAACTAGGCATATTCCTTCCTATTTGATATTTTACTTGTAAAAGGTGTTTTTGACAAACATATACAAATTTAAGGTAAAATTGAGCAGAAAGTGCACGCAACCAGAATAGACCTGGCACCAGGCCCAGCCAGTGGACCAAGCGTTAGGTCCATTCTGCTCTAGTAGAAGAATCTGAGCAAGCTTCAGGGGTTTTCTAGAATAGACCTGGTGCCAGGACTGACAAATGCACCTGGCGCCAAGTCTATTCTATCTGCCAAGGAGAAGCGGACAAAAACAGAGCAAAAAAAGAGGAAAAATAGAGTGCACTTGGTGCCAGATAGATTGAATGTACCTGACACCAGGTACGCTCTGGAGGCGAAAATTCTGTACGCAGAATTAGGGCTTATCCAATGATTTTGGTATTTTCCTGCTCCTTCTCGGCTAAGACTTCCTCAGCCATGAAATTGGCATCTAGGAGGCCAATAAAAGCAAAATAGAATACAAGGGTTTGAGATATACAACTTAGAGAGGTGAATTAAAGGGCAAAAATTCTGAATCGCTTATTGAATGAGGAATTCACCAAAGTAAAAAATGATTGTTCAAGGGAGTCTTCAAGGAAAAAGAAAGAAGCTTGTCTCTTTCTCTTTGTCTTCTGTTTCTTTAGCAATGATGTATTCAATACTTTGATTGCAATTTAACACTATTTTAGGATTCATGATTCTGTGTTAATTCAGTTATTTGATCAATTCTTTTTCATCTTTGGTATTTGATTACTTGATTTTCTTGGTTATTAATACAAGTTCTTCTAATTGACTTGAAACTACAATGTTAGGAGTTTCATTGCATTGATTTCACATTTGTCTAATATTGATGGAGTTGAGCAACAAAGTTAAGGTTATAGGAATAAGTAATCAAAGGGTAGTTGATTTTGCCTCGAGTAAAAGGTTATTAGCAAATTTCATGTTTATAAGGAATTGAGCCTAATGCATGTTTGGTTATGATTAGATTGATTTGCAGATCTATTAATGTAATCAAAATATAGGATTCCATAGACTGAGAAACGAAGTGGGATTTATCTAAGTAGAATCATAACTTGTGAGAAGATTGAATTTTACTTTATATTCTTTTGTGATGCCAAGATGATAATTAGTTGAGAGAATTACTAGTTAGTTCATTATCGTGTTTTCTAGGATAATGGTTTAAATTACATACACCTACATCCTTGAGTTGTATATGTTTCTTTGTTTTTATTTTTATTCTTTTCTCACTTTATTTGGGTAGGTTAAATAATGAATGAAAAATGATGAGTGTGTAGTTGTTCCTTTGAGGATCGATAGTCGTTAATTCCCTTTACTATGTTTACGATGAGTATACTTGCTCCCGTGTTTATTTTGGGATTAATATTTGAATTAAAACTTGATTAAGGGATGGATTTAAATTTCAAAATTTTTTATACCTAAAATTAATGCATCAATAGTCCTCGTGGAGTTGGAAATGAATCTAATATGGAGAAATAGTACTCGTACGCAAAAAGTTGGAATAAACTTTGAGACTTTATCTAGTCCACAGTCGTCACCGGTTTTGGCTGCTAAGGCCGGTGCCGGGTCTATTCTGTTGGAACAGTACCTACATCAAATTTTGGAGAGTTTTTGTAGATCACAATTGTTGCCTGGTCGGGCTATGCAGGACAGCGTTGGGTACGCATTGCTGGGTGACATTTCTGCGCAAATAGCTTCCGGTTGAAATCCTTTGTACACCAGCAGCATGGTCCATTCTCTATCCTCTTTCCGTTCTCTCCTTGATGCTTTGCATCCCAAGCATTGTTCTTGACCTCTAAGATGGCCTTGGTTGTCCCCTTGATCTTCCAAATAGTCTTGAAGCCAAGATTGTTTCCATTTGAAGCTCCCTTGGGTCGCATTCCTTCATTTGCCCGTTTGCCCTTTAATCCTTGTTCATTTGTTTGCAGGACCTTCCACAAGGATTGTTGCTTTCTTTGTACTCTTTTTGGCCTTCCTTTTTTTATGCACTCCTTTATCATTCTCTTGGCCCTTGGTTTGTTGGCTTTAAATTCCTCTTGAATCCTCTTGAAAAGGGATCTCACCTAAGGTGCCATGAGTTGTGGCTTGGATAAAGCTTTTGAGTGGCCTTCATGCTTGAGGTGATTCCTATCATTTCTCCCTTCTTGGAAATGATTTGTCCTCTAATCAAAACTTGCACAAGAATTCAAACAAGATAGTTTTTGTGAAAGTAAAATGACATGGCTTTGTACCTCATTATTCTCTATATGTTCTCTTTTCACTACCCTCATTTTTTATCTCATTTTACCTCCTCTCTCTCTCTCTCTCTTCTTGTTTGTCTCTCTTTTCTTTTTCTCTATAATTTGGGATGATTACTATCCTTTTAACCCCATCTTCCTTCATTTTCTCAATTTTTATCTTTCTTTCTTCTCTCACATCAACCTCTTGTTCCCCCTTCTTTTTTTCTTCCCTCTTTTCTTATTTTTTCTCCTCACTTTCTTTCTCACTCATCTTCTTTTTCCTATTCTTTCCCTTTCTTCTTTCTTTTTCCTTTTCCCTCAAGAAATTTTGATCTCTCAAAACCTCACTAAGGGATAAGGAAAGTGGAGCGATTTTCTTTCCATATTTTCTCAAAGAATAAGTGTTCTTCTTCCCTTCATGAACCATATCTCTATTAAACATCCAAGGTCTTCCCAACAAAATATACCCCACATGCATGGGAAACACATCGCAAACTACTCCATCCTTATACTTCCTCATATCAATGGCAATCTTGGCTTGTTTGTTCACCTTCATATCTCCACAACTGTTCAACCATTGTAACTTGTAAATTCTAGGTTGTTTCAAGGTTTTTATTCCTAACTCCTCCACTAATGTATCATTGGTCACATTTTTACAACTCCATCCATCAATGAGGACACTACATAGTTTTTGCTTGATTAGATACCTTGAAAAAAAATATATTCTCTCTTTGCAAATTTTCTCCTTCTTCCAGTCCCTCATAAGCATTTTCAACTTCCATTACTACTCCAAACATTGCACATCGTTTCTCAATTTTATCCCCATCTCTTACATCCACTTTATCTCCTCCACTAGATTTGGCATCATTTTGAGAAGTTGAACTAGATGCTTCAATCTCACTAATTTCACTTATTTCATTTGCTTTTCCACCACTTCTAGCCTACTCTTCTTTTTCTCCTCTTGTGGATGTAAGCTTTCTCTCACTTCATAAGTACTTGAAGCACTTTGAGAACCTTTATCTATAGCACGCATTTGCTCATTCTTTAACTCAATTTTTGAATTCTTTAGCTCTTCAACAAATTCCATACTCTTTTGCTCAACTTCTTCTTACTCATTCTCCTCTAACACTTCCAATAGATTTGACTCATCCTCTAGAAAGAATAGAATGTTGTAATATTCCTTAGTCACCCTATTTGTTGAATTCAATGGTTCCACGTTTTCTTCATCATCATCACTAAGCTCCTTATCAAGCTCAACAATATTTTTCTCAACTTCTTCATGCACTACTTCATCATTTTGATTGAGCATTTCTTGGCCTTTAGCTTCCCTTTCTAGCTTCCCTTCCATCTCAAAGCATGTAATTCATCTTGCTCAACCCTCTCAACTTTTTCTTTACTTCTTGCCCTTCTTAGCTGCTCAACATCTACAATATTTTTTGGTTTCAAGTCTAGCTTAATACTTCTCAATTGTTCTCTCTCCTTCACAATTGTGCACCCCACAAAATTTTTCATATTCCATTTTTTTTGTCTACCTTCTGCTATAAAAAATCTCACAAGTCAATACTCCACTACTCATTTGTTTAATTCTTTTTAGACAATCATAGGGAGTGTGGTCAAAACTCTCACATATTTTTCATTTACACTTTTTCAAGTTCTTTTAGTCCCTTTGCTTTGTAGGTTTTTGTGCTCCTCTCACATAAACTTCCTCATTTCAATATTCCACACTCCTATGTCCTTCTTTTTCATATTCTTAATTTTGTTCCTCAAAACTATCATATCTTTCACCACTTGAATAAGATTCTGCATTATTTTCACTCCTCCTACTTCAATCTTCCATAAGACTCAAGTTTTCACATTCTTGATCACATTCCCTTAGGTCGCCTTCATAGTTATCATACTCCCTTCCACTGGTACTTGGTCCTTTATCATGTTCACCCAAATATCTCATGCTCTCATAATCATCCTCCTCATATTCTTGCTCATGTTCATTATATTCTCCATAAATACTCTCACTATAGCAAGACTCTTGATAATTGTCTTACCCTTCACTTTTACTCGAACTAGCCATTATGAATTTTCTTTCAAGAGAAGTACCCACAAAAATTGAAGTAGAAAATACAAGAAAAATTCCTCACTTCACTCCCTCATGTGTTTACACTTAATTTTTAGTTGTCATTCTTCACTCGTGTTTGCACTGTTCTCGGCTTTTATTACAATGAACTCACCCTTCTGCCTTTTTTTCAAACTCTTAATTCCACACTTTCCCAACTCTTTTCCACTTCAAAATATTTTGTTCTACTAATCAAGTAAACTAAATTCTATGGAATATGGAAAAAAGGTATCTTAAAGGCAATTTTATCAAACACTTGGTCTGCAATAAAAAAAAATGCATAGATTTCAAAGAGTTGTTAAATGAAGTGATGCTATCACAACCTCAATCGCAATTTAACAATTAACAATCACTTAAATGCTCTTCACTAAACAAATTATTCATCATACTTTATGAAAGGAATTTTTAGTAGTTAAGTATATGTATTCACAATTCATTTGGACAATATATCAAACACATTGAATGCAATCTCGTAGCTCAATATTGTATAGCAAATTTCAGCTTGGTTTTGGTCCCAAATCAACAAATTTTAATATCAAATGATTCCTCAAACATCAATATACTATATAGACTCAAATTAACAACATTTCCATGGTTTAAATTCAAGTTTTTCACATCCAAAAATTGCAAAAGAAAAAGTGACGAAAATTTGAAAATCAATAGGTCTTAAAAAAGATTGTACCTTAGGCCAAAGAGAGCTTGTTGATTAGAATCAACACAATACAAGCTCTGATACCACTTTGATATGATCTTGGGGAGCACCAAACTTTTAGATTAAACTCAAGAACAAGAAACCTACCAAACCTACACAAAAGAATGCTAAAATGCTAGAAAATTAACAATCGTGTGATAATGTGAATTTAGCCTACTTCAAAGACACCTTAACACCCTAATCTAACTATAGATTAGAACACCAAGGATAGGAATTTGAAGGCACATAACTTAATCCTACCAAACATACAATGTAACCTAGCACATAAAAATAGAGTTGAAGTTGAGATTATCCCTTAAGATTTAAAAACAAGATCAAAGTTGGGACTAAATACTTTGATTTAGTCTTGATATTTAATGGACATCACCCAAGAGGATCACTCTCTCCAAAACTCTCAATGAGTTCTTGAACTCTCACAATTTCATATGCCTCCTAAGGTTCTTTTTTATAATGTTATAATAGGATATTTATAGTCCCCCAACATAACATAATACAAAGCATTATAGAGGGATGTTCTATTCCTAAACTAAATACTTTTAAATATTACAAAATGACTCCAAAATAGCTGTAAAATGACAGGGGTTCAGGTTCCAGAACAGGGCTGGCACCAGGTAAGCCTCATGGGGGGTGGTGCCAGGTCCAATTTGGAGAAACAGTATTCGTATGCAAAAAAGTTAGAACAAACTTCAGGACTTTAACCAGTCCACATCTAACACCGGTTCTAGCTACTAGAGCCGGTGCTAGGTCTATTCTATTAGAACAGTACATCCGTTAAATTTTGAAGAGTTTTTGCAGATCACAGCCGGTGCTTGGTCGGGCTACGTAGGCCAACATTAGGTATGCACTGCTGGGCAATGTTTTTGCGTGAATAGCTTCCAGTTGAAATCCTTCGTACACCAGCAACATGGTCCATTCTCGACCCTCTTCTATTCTCTCCTTGATGTTTTTGCATCCCAAACATTGTTCTTGTCTTCTAAGGCAGCCTTAGCTGTCCCCTTGAATTATTCAAATAGTTTTAAAGCCAAGATTTTTTCCATTTGAATCTCCCTTGGGTCGCATTTCTTCATTTGCCCATTTGCCCTTTAATCCTTATTCATTTGTTAGGCTTGACCTTCTACAAGGATTTTTGGCTTCTTTGTACTCCTTTTGCCCTTCCTTTCTTTATCCACTCCTTCATTATTCTCTTAGCCCTTGATTTTTTGGCTTGGTTAGCCTTAAATTCCTATTGAAACCTTTTGAAAAGGGATCTCACCCAAGGTGCCATGAATTGTGGCCTAGACTTCTCTTTGCCTTCTTTTAAGTGGCCTTCGTGCTTAGGGTGATTCCTATCCAAATAACTCAATTAATACAAGAGCAAGACTAAAAGGAATAAGGAAGCAATTCCAAACAAGAAATGAACAAGAAGTAGTAAAACAAAGAAACAAGAACTACTAGCAAATAGGAAAAGGAAGAACAAGATAATCACAAGTGTGCAATAGCAATGATGAGTTCAATGGGCATGGATTTCAATAATAAAGTGATATATCAAGTCCCAGCATCCCAAATAATGAAGAACAACTGTCAAAACTCACAACTACAACCACAAACATTCTCTTAGAGCATATATCAAATACCTTGGTTGTAATCCCGTCACTTAAAAATAACCAATAATTGCACCCAAATTCAAGCCCCTTTTTACCACAAACACAAGATAAATATGTTTCCAAACATTATAATAACATCAAGGAGTAATTTTTTCAAGAATAAATCAAGAAATAACAAAGATATCATGACCTATTTAAGGCTTTGTTTTGAGTTACGGGATTTTCCCTGTTTTTCTTCAAATTTGAAATGTTCTTTTTCTTGATGTCAAGTTTTGATTAGAATTAATTATTTCCGTACTCTAATACCAAACTCTTTGATATGATCTTGTATGGGTAAATTTATGTAACAATGGCAAACAAATGGTCAAAATTCTTGGCTGAACTAGTAAAACCTAAACAGGGGAATTTTGTGGCTAAAAATGAAGAAAGAAAACTATCTAACTATTCTCTAGTAAACCTTTAAAGAACTAAGAATAAAAGACCCACAAGAAATATAGTAAGATCTACTATAAATTCACCCAAATATCCTTGACACAACAAAGGAAATTAAGAATAAAAGAAGTAGAACTATAGGCACCCAAATAATGAATTCAAGATAAACCTTTGACGAACAAAGTAAATAAGACCCAATCAAGAGAAACCAAATTGGATATCTAAAGGATTTAAAGACACATTCAAATGGAGGACTTGTTGGGTATCTCATGCATATCATCCCAGGATCCGCATACATGTGCAAAGCAAGACATAAAGAGAAGAAGATCACCTACAAAGGTAACGGCTTTACCTTTCTTGGAGTGTCTGAAAAACAAAAAATTTCTTCTTCTTGTTGGAGGCGCTATCCAGCAATCCTCTTGATCAAACACCACGAGAGTTGAATGTCCAACCACTATAATCATAGTGTGTGATTATGTCTAATAGAAATCCACAAAGAGGATCACACTCAAGCACTAAGAATTTTCTGTGCCAGCAAAAAACTAAGTGGCGGCTAGGGTTCCTCTTGTTTTTCAAGAAAAACCAAGAGAAAGAGAAGAAGAAGAGAAGGGTTTTTAAGAGAGTTGTTTTCCTTGTGTTGCTCACACAAAAATAGGTATCATGTGTCTATCCTATAGAACACGAAAAAACCCTAGTTAAAACATTCCAGTTGAGAATTCAATAACAATTAGAATTCCCTAATTGTAATTAGAAAGATCAAGTTCTCACAATTACAATTTGGACCATAAATTATAACTAATTATAATTTAGCCACATCAACTTCTCTTTCTCACAATTAACTCCACTATGTTATCAAATAATATCTTGAGTATATATTCCTCTATTGTGTATGACTTATTAGATTTCCCTGTCAATTGGTAGCGAACATGAATTAATTCAAACGTCTTTGAGATTGATAATCCATAATTAAATAGAATTAATCATATTATTCTAATCAAGATTAGTTTATTAATTCATCAATTAATAAATCCATATTCCCAGATCATGAGCGGTATCTAGCAATACATTATGACCATCTAAGAGTCCAGGAAGTCAAGTGGTTTGACATGAACCCTTCAATAACAAACTATAGTGCAATTAACTCATTTCACCATACAATATATCATTCGGTTTGGAGTACGGAATTAGTATCAACTCCCTCCAAAATATATATTAATTCTGGCCCAAATATTATAGTACTTTTACCGGGAACCCACTACTCTAGATGTGTATCAATTGGAACTATTTTCAATACACAGTCGCCTTGGCGAAGGACTTCTTGAGTAGGAATTCCTATATGTGGCCGTGAGATATTCGCCCCTACTATTAGGAGTGGTGAATCCTTTATTGACCCTCTCAACAACTTTCGATTACTTTACAATGTACCAAATATTCATCCCATAGGTGACCCTCAATCTGGCTCTATAGATTGGAATCAAAACACAATGCTCAACAAACAAAGTACCTTGGAGATCTCAAGTCTAAAGATACTTGCACGTTTGCTATTTTAAGATTATATAACTGTTACTAAATTGTTATCAATGTGATTGTCTCATAGCTAGGTCATCCAATATACTAGTTCCATTAACAAGCATCCATGTGTTAACTTTGAGTATCTCAATATTCACGGATATGAGAACCACCGCCTAATTAAATCAGGAAGTCTAACACATGCTAGTCTTAACGCATCAATGATGTCTTGTCTCATTAATCCTATGACTAGGGACCATTTAAGTACTAACACTACAGAGTGTAGTAGGAATCTCATATCATGATACACTGTGTTGTACTAGGGACTTTATCTAATAGTTATTTTACATAAAAGTAAACACAAGAAAGTGTAAGATAAATAATACATTTTATTAAAATAAAATGTGTTTTATAAAATGTACAAGTGATTACCTCAAGGGCGTAACACTAACAAACTCTCACTTGTACTAGAGCCAATCATTCATATATCTAATACTAAATGACTCAACATGCTTATCATGTTTCTTTTGGGATAGTGCTTTTGTAAGCGGGTTAGCTATGTTCTCATTCATGGGAACTCTCTCTATCTTTACATCATTCCTATTTATGATCTCCCGGATTAGATGATAGCATCAGAGTACGTGCAATAGTCCCTTGTTTGGAACTTTTCCAACTTATTGCCCTTCCGCACAACGTAAACACTTAGCCATATTGTGATTTGAAATCATCTTTGTTAGATTGAGAACTGGCATCAGTATACATGTTTATTTTCAAATCACCTTCTCCATATACTAAGAACACACTCATAGTCCTTCGTAAGTGCTTAAGGATGCTCTTTACTTCATTCCCAATGACCCTTACCAGGGTTAGATTGGTATCTACTCGTCAAGTTGAGAGCATAAGATACATCAGGCTTTATACATATCATAGCATACATGATCGATCCAACTACCAAAGCATATAGAATCTTACTCATGTGGTCCCTTTCAACTTGTGTCTTAGGAGATATCGACTTTGAAAGGCTTAAACCATATGACATGGGTAAGAATCCCTTTTTAGATTGATCCATGCTAAACCTCTTTAGCACTTTATTTAAGTATGTAAACTGTGAATGACCTAGCAACCTTTCAGATCTATCTCTATAGATCCTTATTCCAAGAATATAGGTTGCTTCACCAAGGTCTTTCATGGAGAATTGTTTGGACAATCAAATTTTAACCGTTTGCAAGACAGCTATATCATTTCCTATTAGCAATATGTCATCTGTATAAAGCAATAAGAAAATGATTGAACTCCTACTGACCTTCTTGAATACATATGGCCCATCCATGTTTTGAATAAAACCAAACTCTTTGATTGTTTCATCAAAACGGATATTCCAACTACTAGAAGCTTGCTTAAGTCCATAAATAAGCCTTTGCAGCTTACACACCTTTGTGCCATCACTGGATGTGAAACTTTCAGTTTGTGTCATATACACTTCTTCAGTCAGATTTCGGCTTAGAAGAGCTATTTTCACATCCATTTGCCAAATCTCATAATCATGATGAGCGGCAATGGCTAGGAGTATCCTAATAGATTTTTACATGGGTACTGGTGAGAAGGTTTCGTCATAGTCAATACCATGTTGTTGACGATAACCTTTCACCACTAAACGTGTTTTATAGGTAACTAAGTTACCATCCATGTCCGTTTTCTTCTTGAAAACCCATTTGCATCCGATAGGTTTAATTCTTTTGTGTGTATCAACCAAAGTCCATACTTAGTTGTCCTATATGGAATCCATCTCTGACCTCATGGCCTCAAGCCATTTGTCAAATTCTGAACTGTTTAGAACATCCTTGTAGATAGTAGGCTCATCTTTATCTATGAGCAATACGTCATTGTGGTCATTAATAAGAAATTCATATCTCTCAAGTGCCACACATATCCTACTAGACCTACGAGGTTGTTGTATAGTAGCAGGTTCATCTATTCTCTTAATAGATGTGGGATTAGACTGTTGATCCTTGATTGTTTGATCTTCTTGAACTTCACTAAGTTCAATTTTACTCCCACTGTCCCCTTTGAGCATGTGCTCATTCTTTAAGAAGACGGCATGCTTTGAAACAAACACTTTATTTTTCGAAGGGTAGGTAGAAGTAACATCAGAAAGATTCTTTCAGATATCCCACAAACAAACACTTGTAAAACTTACTATCAAGTTTGTCTTACTATGGCCTTTTAACAAAGGTAGGACAATCCCATACTCGCAAGTGAGATAATTTTGGTTTCTTACCAAATAACATCTCAAATGGGGTAGAATCAACTGATTTTGTCGGAACTCTATTTAGTATATAAACAGAAGTCTCTAGTGCATATCCCTAAAATGATTTTGGTAGGTTTGCTAAAGCCATCATGGTCTGTACCATGTCTAGAAAGGTTCGATTCCTTCTCTTATTATCTCTAAAATAACTCAGAAACTCTTGGCTCAAGTATTCTCCTCCTCGATCAGATTTTAGAGTCTTAATACTTTTGCCAAGTTATTTCTATTTCATTCTTGAAGTCTTTGAACTTATCAAAGGCCTTAAATTTATATTTCATTAAATACAAATACTAGTATCATTAGAAGTCGTCGATAAAGGTTATGAAATAGTTATAACCTCCTCTTACTTGTACTGACATTGGGCCACATATATCAAGAAGTATGAGTTCTAATAACTCCTTGGCCCTTTCTCCTTTTTCTTAGAAAAGGAGTTTTAGCCATTTAACCTAGTAAACAAGACTCGCATGTGCCATATGATCTATAATCAAATGATCCTAAGTTTGTGTAACTTAGAAACATGATTTTCGTTTACATGGCCTAAATGATAATGCTATGAGTAAGAAGTGTTAGAGTTATCTATTTTAGGTTTCTTATTATTTATATTGAGTACTGGATTATCCAAATCTAGAACATATAAACTATGAAACAGAGTTGCTGAACCATAACAAATATTATTCAAAAAAAAAAAACAACATTTATTCTTAAATATCAAATGAAATCCATTTAAGTCTAAACACGTAACTGAGATAATATTTTTCATTAAAAATGGTACATAATAATAGTTTTGTAATTCTAGAATTAATCTCGAAGGCAGGTTCAACTCGTATGTCTCTAGAGCAAGTGCAGCAACCTTTGCCCCATTTGCGGTACGTAAGTCCACGTCGCCTTTCTCTAGCCTTCTACTGCTCTTTAGTCCCTGCAAGTTATTGCACAAATGAGATCCACATTCAGTATCTAAACCTCATATCTCATTTTTAGAGGCAGTATTTATCTCAATCATAAGTACACCCGGAGTAGAAGTAGAAGTAGAAGTACTTGCAAGTTTCTCCTTCTGCTTCTTGTCCTTAACAGTCTCCAAGTAAGCTTTGCAGTTGCGCCTCCAATGGCCCATCTTTCCACAATGATGGCATGGGCCTTTGGTAGTAACATCGTTCTTGTTTAAACCACCTTTGGGCTTCATGGTAGCCTTCTTCTTCTTTTGAACTTTCTTGTTAGAAGAAGTATATTCTACCATTACAACTGCATTGGAATCCTTCTTCATAGAGGACTCCGCTGTTTTGAGAAGATCGATCAGCTTAGGAATGGTGGACTCTGTGAAACCCCACCTAAATCCAACCCTAGAGTAAGGGGATCGGGATGCATATCATATTATTTTGCATGAATATAGATATTTTTGAGTGATTTTATGTGCTTTAGAATTTTGGTTTATAGGTTAAAAGGCTTAGTTATGCTTATTGAGTAGGAATGGTAAAATGGTAATTTTGCTTGAGGTCATAATAGGAAGATAGCCTGAGGATTAAATAAGAGGAATATGTGGGTGAGAAAATAAGAACAAGAGTTGTTGTGGTTTAGTGGTTAGAGCTTTGGAATTAATCTCTAAGGTCATGAGTTCAAATCCCATTATCTAAGTTTTTATCATGATTATCTTGATTAAGTTTGAATTTTGTTTTCTTGCATTCCATAAAAATAGGAATGTTGTCTTAGGGGAGACATGAAGAGAATGTCTTGATCATATATGCATGTCCTAAAAAGAATTCTAGAGGAATTCTTGTTCTTTTTATTACCTCTAGCTTTGTCCTAACATCTTCACAATTTAAATAAACTAAAAACTATTAAATCTCTTCTTTTAAATTCCAAAAATTCTGTGATAATTCTTCAACCTTGAATTTCGAAAATCAATCTTGAAGGATAGTGGATTGGCCGAAAGTAGGAGAGAAGTTAGGAAGGATTCCCAAGAGAAATAAATCACCATGGTAGAACCTTTAATCCTACCTTCATGTTGTTCATGGTTTTAATAAAGAAAAATCTAGAAAAATTCCAGCATTCTTGACAGTCCTGCTTTCAAAAAAATTCAGCCACTAATCCTAACCATTTGTTGCCAGAAAAATGGTCATTTCATGTGGCTAGAAGACTGAAAATTCTGTGCAAAATTCGGACTGCACAAACCAGAAAAAAATTCTGGGCAGTTTCGCAACTCTCAACCAGAAAATGAAGCTGTTTTATTCCACCTTCAACCCAGCAAACTTCTTTGCTTTTCCTCCATAAAGGAAGCTGGAAGACCTCCCTTAAAAAACCCTCAAACACTCCAAGAAAACCAGCTGCAAATCGGGCTGAAGAAATGCATAAAATTCTGCATAAAAAAGCATTTCCATTTGAAACCTTGAATAAGTTGAAACCAGGAAAAAAAATTCCAGTTTTGTCTCCCTAGGTCTAGACCGAAAAACACCTTCAAACCTCTGCAAATTGGACCTTGTTCAGCCATGGACTGAAAACCATTAACCTCTACACTTACCTTGAGTACTTGGACTCCATAATCATACCTCAAAAACCTCCTAAGATCACTCTATCCAAAACTCATTTGAACTTCAAAAAAATTCCAGAATTCTTGCTTCATTAAATCACTCTTGTATCAAGCTAGCAAACCAGAATTTTCTCTGCCATTGTAAACTGAATTTTGGCCAGCCTTAGAGCTATATTAACTTTCATTCATTTCAGCAAAACTAAGCAGTTTAGTCGGCACCATTGAAGAGGAAGGAAACCTCTCTCAACCAAACACCATTAACATATCCTATACCTCAAACCACTCCTCAAATCACTCCATTTGAATTTCAAACAATCAGATTTTTCTCTCCCTCTCTAAGCTAAAAACCGAAACCCCTGAATTCCATAGACCATTTGGCCAGCACTCACCAACAATTCGTCCAGCATTTTCCCTCAACTCTCTCCATTTTCACCAAGAACACCAAGAATACACACTACCTTTATTCAAGCCAAAGACTACTCTAAACACCTCCAATCCCTCTCAAAAACTCTAGAACACTCCTACATACTCCCTAGAGTTCATTTCTGGAATTTATAACATCAAATCTCAAAAACAAAAATTAGCATTCGGATCAAAACCAGTTTTTTCCTCTTGAAGTCTCAAGAACATCATCAAGGTAACCAAGAACAATTCTTTTGTTCTTCTTCTTCCCTTCAATCTCTAACATATCATGCTACTGCTCTCTCTCTCTCTCTCTCTCTCTCTCTCTCTCTCTCTCTCTCGGCCAAAATGGTTATGACAACCATGGCTATTTTCTCTCCTCCTCTCTTGGACAATTCAAGATTCTCAGCGTGGACCTTCTTAAATCTTCATCGAAGTAATCATTAACCAAGTATTTTCCCTTAACCTATCTTCTAATTATGAATTCATGTCTCTTAAATGTTGATAGGGAGAATAGAATATGAATGGGGGATTGAGTATATGCATATGTATGAAGGGGTTGAGATTAGGACATGCGAGTGATTGATCATGTTTAAGCTATATAGATTTTCTTGAGAATCAATGTATGATCATCATGTCTTAAGAAAATTCTGGATGGTTAAAGCATATTAGATGAAATGACACCTTTGGTGAATAGGATTTTCATGTTCTTATCTTCATTGAAGCCATGGTTATGATTATGCTTAGTAGAGATTTGCCATGTGATAGCATGTGTAGATTTTAGCCTATGTTCATGAATGGATTAGTTTGTTGTTTGATGTTGGAGAATATGTTTATGATTCTTGTTAGCAGTAGGAAAATTATGATCATGATCTTGTTGATCCTAGGTTATTTTAATTAACAAATTTTAGTATCTTACGTAAAATTACTACTATATTTTTCCTCTAATGATTTTGAAATTTCTAGGAAGCTTTGGAAATGTGGTATTAAATGAAATATTGATATTTTACTAGTCAAATAAATAATATTTTTCATTAAAAATAATATATGCATATGTATAATATTAAATAAGATCTTTTTTATAAAAATACTATTAATAAATAAAATATTAATGACCTTGTAGGCCTATAGCCATAAATATTATTCATATTTAAATTTGTTTATCATTTATTAAACAAAATTTAATATAATTTATTTATTTTATTTATTACTAATTATTTATTATCTATTAAAAATTTTTAATTAAAAATTAATTGTAAATTTATTACTTATTTAAGTAACATTATTTTTAAATTACCATTTATTAATATTATTTAGGACTGGATATTATTCAAAATTCAAACCTTAGTTTATTTATTAATAACACTCAAGATTTATTACTTGAGCCTATAGCTTATTAGCAATTATTTTTACAACCTCTAGTTATTTTAACTTATCAAACTAGACTTATTTTATAAAATTCTTTATCAGCTAGCCTTAAAGCTTAGGACATTAGGGTCATGATTGTAATAAGTTGAACTAGGATTATTTGTGTAAGTGAATTTGGCTTGAGTGTAACCTTATGTTTTGTGTTTACCCCAGGCGGGGTTAGGTCAGCCTTGGAAGACTTTTGAATTTGAGCAAGCAAAGAATCAGGTAAGCTCCTGCATGGAATTTTGTGAAGACCAAGAATTACTGTGGCAAGTTAAACGCGATGTGTGCGAAAATTCATGTTGTAAAGGCAATTAAGGATTATTTTTCCTATTTATTTCAGTCAAGCAAATCATTTGAAAATCAAACAAGTAGTTTTACACAAAATGCTAAACTTTTTCTAAAACCCAACTTTGTCAAGAATTTTAGAACCCTTAATTGCTATTTCCAAATAAAGCAATGTATGATCCATTTTCTCCCAAGTGGGACAATCAACGTTGATTACTCAATAAGGGTAGACTACCAGGACTAGTCTTTGAAAGGTTAGGGTAAGTTTCTCAGTAGGTGGCCACCTCTGAGGGGTCAGTCCTTCTTGGATAGGATGCCAGTCCGGTAGGTCATTCCGGTCCAAGCTAGCGAGTTTCAGTCATGTGGACTGTGTGTTTTCGGAGTGGACAACTGGTAAGTTTGGGTGTAGAGATAGAGGAGTATCTCACCCAGTGGGCCGTACACCTGCATTTTGTCAGCTTGCACAAAGTGTGGCATTCTGACTGTTATTTAGTCATGGGGCCCAACGTGTGGTAACCCATGGCTACCCATTTGAGTGGTTGTATTTATTGTGCACATGTATGGTTTGAAAAGCAAAACACCACTCTTTATTTTCAACACTTAATTAATGCTTGCCAGCACTTTCTCTTATGAAACTTTTACAACTTACATACATGAATTGTTTTACCAGAAACACTCAAGGCACACACGGGCTTATTGAGATTTTTGTCTCATCACCCCTTTTTATGCCATGTTTACAGATTGATCTGGTTATGGAGGTCATTAGCTAGACTTGTTGCCTATGCTTTCAAGACTTCATGTTATTTTCTTTATGTGATGTTTTGAGAGAATGTAGCAAACAATTTATTTTGGATTTGTTCCTATACTTATCTTTTGGGGTGTAATAAGTTTAATTTTAAAGTATTTATTTTATTTTATTATATGTGACCTAATTATAAAGACCCCTTGTCCTTTGGATGGGGCGACATCCCCGGCCCTGTTGGGCCCAAGTAGTGGGGTGTTATAGACTCAATTCATGTAATAAACAAATTGTGAGAAACTATTAGGCAAAGACTGTAGAATTAAGTCAACACTTAAGTCATGATCCATCGCAAACCCGAGAGATCCAAGCTTCTCTATTTAGCCCAGCATCTTTAGCCCATGAGTGGCTAGAAGAACCCTTTTCCATTTTGCAATGGAATAGTTGCTTCGAGATCTCGTTTCTCTTAATTCTGGCTTGGGCGTCAAACAGCTCTCGAAGACATAGTATAATCAATTGAGCATTTATATGCTTGTGCTGTTTTTGTAGCTCAAGAGTCATGGATGCCAGCATAATAAATGATGTTGTATCACTATCCTCCTTGTGCCTTTTGTAGATAGCATACTCATCAGCATGAGCATATTGAGCTGGTGGTGGTGAAATATGAGCATCTAGCACGTAGAGTAACTTTTCCAATTTGAGAACGATTCTCAAATTTCTATTCTAGTCATGGTAGTTTGATTCATTTAACTTGTTGGTTTCCAAGATGCTATGTAGGTTTAGATTTTTTGACATAATGCAAGTGTCCTAGATGTAAAGATAGAGAGGATTAGCTACTGTATATGCACATGAAATGCAAATAATTATGACTTTAATTAAATGTATGTTTACTCTACTATTTTACTCAAACCAATAGCCCCCACTACTGATTCGGGAAAGCCCATTAAAAGCTTTCCTAGTAGACCAGTATCCAAATTCCTCAAGAATAACCTTGGGTTTGCCCAACAAGCCACCCTTGAGTTCATTGGTAGGTATCTAATACCAATTACATCGTGTGTAACTACCAGATCATTAGGTGATTAACAACTTTTAATCTTAAAGCCTTTTGGGCTACCCTAACTTTTCCTCTAAATTTATTTATGCTTGAGTTTGCCCAACTGGGATAAAGAATTTAGTTGAACCCAACCCATTAATTAGGAATTTAATTCCAAATGAATTTAATTCCATAGCTTGAACGTGCCCGATGTCAAGTAGGCTTGCGTTTGCCTAACAACCTAGTCTCGAAAAAAAACTCTCATTCTTACTATGTTAATGGAAGGAATTAGGTTTAATATTAATTGAGGGATTTGTTCCTTTTAGTGATTTCAATAAATGACATGCATAAAAATCTATAAATCACAAAATTGATAATCATGGTAATAAAGTGATTACGTGGTATGGTTATGGACTTTACCCTAAATTAATTTCTTTGAGCCATAAAGAAATTAATATTATTAACCCTATATGTTCATGCATGATTTAAGTAGAAGGTCTTATCTTCTCACCTTATGTTGGTTGCCATCTCCAAAATAAAATATATGCAAGAGCTTGTTTACTTTGGTATATATGCTAAAGCCCTCAAGTTCC
Organism: Voacanga thouarsii; assembly: GCA_026120185.1. Lineage (NCBI taxonomy): Eukaryota > Viridiplantae > Streptophyta > Magnoliopsida > Gentianales > Apocynaceae > Voacanga > Voacanga thouarsii. The sequence goes on along the minus strand of JANUWF010003374.1, from coordinate 1,996,700 downwards.
CTTTAGTTATTACGCATATTTTGAAAGACTTTGGAATGAGGATGGATGGAGAGTTGAGTGAGCCCACTACTGACCGAGACCTAGTAACGGAGCATACCTTGATTCAGTATGGGTATTGCTATGATGGAAGGGCAAAATGGTGGAAAAAGCTTTTTGAGGTACAACACCCTGGGCGGGAGGAGCTATCCCCTAATCAGGAGGAGGATGAGGAGCCGCCTACTAGACCTGCCCCTCGTGACACTAGTTCTCATTCACTTACTAATTTTGAGGCACGAGTGAAGGCTCAGTTAGAAAGCCAAATAACCATCTTTCTCCAGCTTCGCGACTCCATTGCAGACATTCGTCACCGCCAAGATGTTCAAGGCCAAAAGTTGGCGACTTTGATCCAATATCCACTAGTGCATCTTCGAGTCAAGCAGCCAACGATGATGATGATGCTAAGAATGATGAGGAGGAATCATAACTTACTCTATTGTATCTTATTTTATTTTCTGTTATTTCTTTTTCTTTTAAATTTTTTAACCTTTACTGTGAAACCCCAGTCAAAACCAGTCTTGGAGTAAAGGGGGTTGGGATGCATATCATACTTTATTGCATATTTAAATATATTTTTATATGATTTTCTATGTTTTGGATTTGAGATTTATTGCCTTGAAGGCTTGGTTGTAGGTAATGCTTGAGAAGGGCAAAATGGTAATTTTGCATGAGATGGAAAAAGGGAGATAGCTTGAGGATTGAATAGAATATATATATATATATATATATATACACACACACACACACACACACACACATATATATATATATATATATATATTTTAGAGGGAAAATAAGAACAAGAGTTGTTGTGGTGTAGTGGTTAGAGTCTTAGAATTAGTTCTTGAGGTCTTTGGTTCAAATTCCATCATAGGAGCTTTAGCTTGGTTAAATTTTATTTTTGCTTGGGAAGTAATAATTTCGGCTTTAGGTGCTTGGAGTAGGGTAGAGAAGTTGTCCTAAGAGAGACATGTTAGGAGTATCCTCATTCTACCCCTTTGCCCTACACGAATTTCCTAAGGGGAATTCATTTCCCCTTGATCTTTGATTTTCCTAATTTTTCAACTCATTAGTTTGATCAAGTTATTCTAGCCATTTCCTTTCCAGAAATTTCAGTAAAGTACTGTGGTTTTGTAGGATCAAAATGTCTAAGTGAAAGGCATTTTATGGTCTGAAAATATGGAAGAGTTGTGGGAGATTCCAAGAGGATAAATCCCTCTAGTGAACTTGTTAAAAATTCACTCTAGCTAGGTTCATTTCCCTTCATGCATAGAATTGAAATTTTTCAGCTTTGTGTGCCTTCAAGGTGTCAAAATTCTTAACCATTATTCCCTCCCAAATGCTGTCAGGAAAAGACCCTTTTGTTCAGCCTAGAATCTGGATTTTTCTGGCTATTTTCGGACTGCACAAAAGTGGTGCAAAACCAAAAAAATTCCTGTGCAAATTGCAGCTTTGGAGATCCAAAACCAATCTATTTTCTTCCAGATTTTGTTTAGCACCATAGCCATGTTTTTCCTCCATGAAGAAGGCTAGAAAGTAGCTTTGAAAGCCCTTGAAATTCCCCTTCAAAATCTCTGCAAGCTGGCCGGAAAATGGCAGCTAAAAAACTGTCCAGGAATTCAAGCCTAGCGAAAATCCTGTGCAGTCTACTGTCCAGCTTTGTTTCCTAATTCTCTCTCAGCCGAAACCCCATCCTTTTTCTGCATAAACTTCCCTTAAACCTTCAATAACTAAGCTCCATTATCTCTCTTAAGCTGCTGCACGAAATTCAGACATGGCTACCTAAAAATCTCTCCAACAAATCCCTGCAATCATGCTTGATTGATTACCAAAATTCCAGCCACCTTGGTTTAGCAACCTTCCATAAAGTATCCCTCAAATAACTAGAATTTTTCTTCACCATTATGCTCCTTGTTTTTGGCCACCATAAGCCTCCTTAAGCTAGCTTTCAATCAACCGAAATACTGCTCAAAATAGTCAGCCATGGATGACTTCCAGAGCTCTCCAATAATCAAGATATTCTTTAATATTTAGTTTCCAAATTTGCTTCCTAAAAATATTCTTCAAGGATTTTAACAACTAGCCGTTCATTTTCCCTTCCAAACCAGAGAGCCATCTTCCTAAACCCTACAGAAAATTCGGCAGCCCCAGTTCTCACAAAATTTCGGCAGCTGCAAAACAAAAACTCTCAAATCCCTTCAACCTTCAAGAACACACATAACACACCAAGAACACCTACTCCTTCCTTTCACCTAATACCCCTCCAAACCATTTCAAACCTTCTCTAAAATTTCTAGATTTAACCTACTCACTGCCGTGAGTCCATCAACACCATTCTTAACATCAAACTCCACAAACCAACTTGCTAGTTTGGATAAAAAACCAGAGAATTCTGTGAAGGTTCAAGAACACCTTCAAGGTTGGTTTGTTCTAACAACTTCATCTTCTCCAATCTTGATCTCGTAGTGAAAATATATATGAATAAACATGCTAATGGTCCCTCTCTCTCTCTCTCTCTCTCTCTCTCTCTCATGGCTGAAACTCTCTTCTCTTGGCCGGATGGCTTCTCCTCCCATGGCCATGCTTTCTCCATCTTCCTTGGACGAAGCTTGGCATCTAGGAGTTGAGATCCATTCTTAACTCCTTCAAGGTATTCCTCAACTAAGTAAGTCATTTCAATCTTTCTTTTAAATTCTAGATTCATGTCTCTAGGATGATGTTGATAGTATGTGGATTGGGATAGGATTTGAGTATGTATTGTTGAGATTGAAGCATGAATATATGTATGAATATGAAGGAGATGAGATTTATGCATGGATGGAATATCTTGGTTGATTGTATGATGATTTGAGGTTTAATGCATGCCTCCATGATTAAGTATGCTAGAGATTATGTCACCTTTGGTGAATATGATTTATATTCATGTTGGATTGTTGAAGCCATGATCATATTTATGCTAGTAGAGGTTAGATCTATCTTGATAAATTGAGTTCTATGCTTGTATGCATGATTTGGATGATTTGATGAATTGAAGGATTGTATATGTTCAAGACGACTGGGAGGCGGACTTGCAGGAATGGACGTGGTCTAACTTCGTTGAGGCCTTCAGAGTATATCCTACAGTGGATTGTGGAGAAGCGAGAAGATGAATTTCAGAATCTGAGGCGGGGAAGCATGTCGGTGGCCCAGTACGCGGCCCGGTTCACCCAGTTGTCCAAATACTGCGTGCGATTGGTGGACACCGAGTAGAATAGGACGAGGCAGTTTGTCAAGGGGTTGAGACCGGAGTTGAGGAGAGCATTAGCATCTGCTCCTCCGACCACCTATTCAGGGGCTGTAGACGTAGCTACTCGAATGGAAAATGAGGATCGCAGCAGGATGGCTGCAAAACCCTTCCAACCGCTAAGTCAGCCGCAGGGACACTTCCTAAGGCCGCAACCGTACAAGCGCCCAGCTAATCACCAATGGCAGAACAGGGGAAGTAAGCCCAAACAGCATCAGATGGACCTGCCCCGAATCTTCCATCCTGTAGGCAGTATGGAAGGAAAGGCCATACCGAAAGGAATTGTTGGTCTAAGGGTAGTGAAAAGAAGTGCTATCACTGTGGTAACCTGAACCACCTGAGGGACACTTGCCCCATATTGCACCGAGTCGGGCAAGGAAACCCGACTCAGAACCTGGGACCCAACCGAGCCAACCCCACAAGAGCATCCGGGAGTGGAGCGCCGAAGCTGCAAGTGAAGGCTAAGGTATTTGCTCTCAACTGAGAGGAAGTTGGGGCCGATGCAGCGGTGGTAGAAGGTACGTTCACTATTCAAAGACGTTCCATTAATGCTTTGATTGATCCTGGCTCTACTAACTCCTATATAAATAAGTTGTGTGCATGTCATTTGGGTTGGGATGGAGTGGAGCTACCTTTCATTCTAGAGGTAAGCACACCTCTGGGGAAAAGGGTGCAAGCGGATCGGTATGTAAAAGAGTGTAAAATTAATGTGGGGAGAGAAATTCTGGAGTGAGATTTGAAAGTGTTAGACATTGAGGATTATGAATTGATTTTGGGGATGGACTGGTTAGCCAAGCATGGGGCTAGGGTGGACTGTAAAAATAAGGCAGTCCAGTTCGTCAAACCGGGTTGTGACGTATTGGAATTTAATGGCAAGAGGGTGAAAGAATGTAAGTACTTGACTGCGGGGGCTAAAGCCCAAAAATTGTTGAAGCAAGGGTGTCAAGGGTACCTGGCTTACGTGATAAACAAGCCGAAGGACTAGTGCACTCTGGAGGACACTGATGTAGTGAAGGGTTTCCCCGATGTGTTTCTGGCGGAGTTTGATTCACTACCTCCTAGCCGAGAGGTGGAACTCACCATCAACTTAGTCCTGGGAATGGAACGAGTATCGCAGACTCCATACCGGATGGCACCGGCAGAGTTGTAAGAGCAATTGGAGGAGTTAGTAAGTCAAGGTTATATCAGACCTAGCACGTCGCTTTGGGGAGCGCCTGTGCTATTTGTGAAGAAGAAGGACGACACTCTAAGGCTATGCATTGACTACCAGGATTTGAATAACATAACGATAAAGAACAAATATCCCTTGCCGTTGATAGACGAACTATTCGACCAGTTGCAAGGGTCCAGTTGCTACTCTAAGTTGGATCTGAGGCAACGGTACTACCAGGTGCAGATAAAAGAGGATGATATCCCCAAGACAGCCTTCAATACCAGATATGGACACTACGAGTTCATGGTGATGCCATTCGGGGTGACAAACGCCCCAGTAGTATTCATGGACCTGATGCACTGATTATTCCAACCCTTTCTGGACAAGTTCATACTGGTCTTCATCGATGATATCCTGATCTACTCCAAGAGTCCGGAGGAGCATGCGGAGCATTTGAAGCTCGTATTAGAGAAGCTTCGGGAGCACAAGCTGTACGCTAAGTTCAGCAAGTGCAAATTCTGGTTGGACAGAGTGGCATTCCTTGGCCATATGGTGACCAAGGAGGGAATTAAGGTGGACCCGACAAAGGTTGAAGCAGTATCAGACTAGAAGCAGCCGGAGAGTGTCACCGAGATCCGGAGTTTCGTGGGGCTGGCCGATTACTACCGAAGCTTTATCAAGGGATTTTTGACACTTGCAACACTAATGAACCGATTATTACGAAAGGATGTTCCATATGTGTGGAACGAGAAATGCGAGTAGAGTTTTCAAGAGCTGAAGCGCAGACTGAAGACAGCACCGGTATTGAGTCTACCGGAGGAAGGCAAACCATATGCGCTGTATACCGACGCTTCGAAAGAAGGACTGGGAGTAGTGTTGATGCAGGACCGGAAAGTGATTGCTTATACTTCCCAAAAGCTGAGACCTCATGAAGTCAAGTACCCTACTCATGATTTGGAGCTGGTAGCTATAGTGTTCGCCTAAAAGAAATGGCGACACTACCTGTATCGAGCCGAATATGAGGTGTTAACCGATTATAAAAGTCTTAAGTATATCATCACCCAGAAGGATCTGAACTTGAGGCAGCGAAGATGGATGGAATTCTTAGAAGAATACCGATGCCCGATCAACTACCATCCAGGGAAGGCCAATGTTGTGGCAGACGCCCTGAGTAGGAAGGTTGGGATGGCCAGGTTAAGAGTGCAGGAAATGCAAGCAGTTTAGGATGTGTTGGACAGAAGGGTGGAAGTGCAAGATAAAGGAATTGTCATCAGCAATTTGAAGTTGGTGCCGGACCTGAAGAAGGAAATCATGTAAGCTCAACAAAATAATGCTGAGTTCCAACTTTTCAAGGACAAGGAGCTAAAGCGGCCCGGCAGTGAATTCTATCTAGACGAGACGGGAGTTCTACATTTCAGGGATCGGTTGTGTATACCCGGAAAACAGCAATTAAAGGACCGAATTTTGGAAGAAGCGCACAAGAGCAAGTACGCCATTCATCCGGGGGAAGTCAAGATGTATCAGGACTTGAAGAGAGCCTATTGGTGGCCCGGACTGAAGCGAGATGTGGTCAAGTATGTCTCGACCTGTCTCACCTGCTAAAAAGTTAAAGCAGAGCATAAGAAGTTTGCGGGACTATTGCAGCCATTGCCAGTGCCGGAAAGGAAATGGGAAGAGGTGACTATGGATTTCATCACCGGGCTTCCCATGTCAAGGACTCAAAAGGACGCCATATGGGTAGTGGTGAATCGACTAACCAAGTCGGCCCATTTCATACTAGTGAATGTGAGGGACTCGATGGAGAAGCTGGCCCAGACTTATGTTCGAGAGATCGTTCGACTACATGGAGTGCATTCAAGCATAGTGTCAGATCGAGACCCGAGGTTTACGTCTCGTTTCTGGGGAAAGTTTTAGGAAGCAATGGGGTCGAATCTGAAATTCAGTACGACGGCACATCCACAGACCGATGGGCAGTCGGATAGGGTGATACAGAGATTGGAAGATATGCTGAGAGCCTGTGTTTTGGACTTCGGAGATAAAAGGATAGAGTGTGTACCGTATGCAGAATTATCATATAACAATAGCCATCAAGCTTCGATCGGCCGTATGAGGCTTTGTATGGGCGTAAATGTCAGGTACCGTTGTATTGGAGTTGGTCCGACAACGATCATGTGGGAAAAACCGAAGAAGTATGTGTCCAAGAGATGTTGGATAAAGTGAAATTGATCAGGGAGAGGTTAAAGGCGGCACAGAGTCGGCAGAAGAGCTATGCGAACAATCGGCGAAGAGAATTAGAATTTCAAGTGGGGGACAGCGTATTTTTGAAGTTGATGCCGAATAGTGGAATTTTGAAGCATCGAAAGGGTGGAAAATTGAATCTGAGATATTTGAAGCCATTTCCGATTAAGGAAAGAATTGGACCAGTAGCTTGCTGATTAGACCTACCGGATGGGTTGACGGGTATCCGTGACGTGTTTCATGTGTCACAATTGAAGAAGTATAATGTGGATCCTGGTCATGTATTGAATGATGAACCGTTAGTATTGCAGCCCGACCTGAGCTATGTGGAGAAGCCTGTACGAATATTGGACCGCAGCGTCAAGACTCTCCAGAACAAACAGATACCAATGGTTAAGATTCAGTGGGAGCATCATGGATCACAGGATGCCACATGGGAGTCGGAAGAATAGATTAAATGGAAGTATCCCGAGTTGAAATAGAGGTATGCTTGAATTTTGGGACGAAATTCTTCTAAGGAGGGGAGGATGTGAAACCCCAGTCAAATCCAGTCTTGGTGTAAGGGGGTTAGGATGCATATCATACTTTATTGCATGTTTAAATATATTTTTATATGATTTTTTGTGTTTTGGATTTGAGATTTATTGTCTTGAAGGCTTGGTTGTGGGTATTGCTTGAGAAGGGCAAAATGGTAATTTTTCTTGAGGAGGAAAAAGGGAGATAGCTTGAAGATTGAATAGAATATATATATATATATATATATATATATATATATATATATTAGAGGGGAAATAAGAATAAAAGTTGTTGTGGTGTAGTGGTTAGAGCCTTAGAATTAGTTCTTAAGGTCTTGGGTTCAAATTCCATCATAGGAACTTTAGCTTGGTTAAATTTTATTTTTGCTTAGGAAGTAATAATTTCGGCTTTATGTGCTTGGAGTAGGGTAGAGAAGTTGTCCTAAGAGAGACATGTTACGGGGTATCCTCATTCTACTCCTTTGCCCAACTCGAATTTCCTCAGGGGCATTCTTTTCCCCTTGATCTTTGATTTTCCTAATTTTTCAACTCATTAGTTTGATCAAGTTGTTCTAGCCATTTCCTTTCCAGAAATTTCAGTAAAGTACTGTGATTTTGTAGGATCAAAATGTCTTAGTGAAAGGCATCTTATGGTTTGAAAATGTGGAAGAGTTGTGAGAGATTCCAAGAGGATAACTCCCACTAGTGAACTTGCTAAAAATTCACTCTAGCTAGGTTCATTTCCCATCATGCATAGAGCTGAAATTTTCCAGCTTTGTGTGCCTTCAATGTGTCGAAATTCTTAACCATTATTCCCTCCCAAATGCTGCTAGGAAAAGGCACTTTTGTTCAGCCTAGAATCTGGATTTTTCTGGCTATTTTCGGACTGCACAAAAGTGGTACAAAACCAGAAAAATTCCTGTGTAAATCACAGCTTTGGAGATCCAAAACCAAGCTATTTTCTTCCATATTTTGTTCATCACCATAGCCATGTTTTTGCACCATGAAGAAAGATAGAAACCAGCCTTAAAATCCCCTGAAATTCCCCTTCAAAATCTCTGCAAGCTGGCTGGAAAATGGCAGCCAAAAAACTATCCAGGAATTCCAGCCTAGCGAAAATCCTGTGCAGTCTACTATCCAGCTTTGTTTCCTAATTCTCTCCCAATCGAAACCCCATCCTTGATCTGCATAAACTTCCCTTAAGCCTTCAGTAACTGAGCTCTTTTATCTCTCTTAAGCTTCTGCACGAAATATAGATATGGCTGCCTGAAAATCTCCCCAACAAATCCCTGCAATCATGCTTGATTAATTACCAAAATTCCAGCCACCTTAGTTTAGCAACCTTCCATAAAGTATCCCTCAAATAACCAGACTTTTTCTTGACCATTATGCTCCTTGTTTTCGGCCACCATAAGCCGCCTTAAGCTAGCTTTCTATCAACCGAAATACTGCTCAAAACAGTCGGCCATGGCAGACTTCCAAAGTTCTCCAATAATCAAGACGTTCTTGAATATTTAGTTTCCAAATTTGCTTCTTAAAAATATTCTTCAAAGATTTTAACAACTAGCCTTTCCTTTTCCCTTCCAAACTAGAGAGCCATCTTCCTAAACTCTACAGAAAATTCAGCAGCCCTAGTTCTCACAGAATTTCGGCAGCTGCAAAACAAAATCTCTCAAATCCCTTCAACCTTCAAGAACACACACAACACACCAAGAACACCTACTCCTTCTTTTCGCCTAATACCCCTCCAAACCACTACAAAACTTCTCTAAAATTTCAAGATTTAACCTACTCACTGCTGTAAGTCCATCAACACCATTCTTAACATCAAACTCCACAAACCAACTTGCTAGTTTGGATAAAAAACCAGAAAATTCTATGAAGGTTCAAGAACACTTTCAAGGTAGGTTTGTTCTAGCAACTTCATCTTCTCTAATCTTGATCTCTAGTAAAAATATATATGAATAAACATGCTAATGGTCCCCCTCTCTCTCTCTCTCTATCTCTCTCTCTCTCTCTCTCTCTCTCTCTCTCTCTCTCTCTTCCTCTCATGGCCGAAACTCTCTTCTATTGGCCGGATGGCTTCTCCTCCCATGCCCATGCTTTCTCTATCTTCCTTGGACGAAGCTAGGCATCTAGGAGTTGAGATCCATTCTTAACTCCTTCAAGGTTTTCCTCAACCAAGTAAGTCCCTTCAATCTTTTTTTTAAATTCTAGATTCATGTCTCTAGGATGATGTTGATAGTATGTGGATTGGGATAGGATTTGAGTATGTATTGTTGAGATTGAAACATGAATATATGTATGAATATGAAGCAGATGGGATTTATGCATGGATGGATTATCTTGGTTGATTGTATGATGATTTGAGGTTTAATGCATGCCTCCATGATTAAGTATGCTAGAGATTATGTCACATTTGGTGAATAGGATTTATATTCATGTTGGATTGTTGAAGCCATGGTCATATTTATGCTAGTAGGGGTTAGATCATGTCTTGATAAATTGGGATCTATGCTTGTATGCATGATTTGGATGATTTGATGAATTGAAGGATTGTATATGTTCATGATTGTGAATAGCCATGGAAATATGATCATGATCTAGTTGTCCCTAAGCTAATTTTTATTTCATGAATAAAATATTTAATAATATGGTTTGGCAAGTAATCTCGAAAAAACCCTAGGAAGGATGGAATGGGATTATTATATATATAAAGGATATTTTAGTTTAATAAATAATAGTTTTGACCAAAAAAATAAAATATATCGATATTATAAAAAAATAATGAATTCAACTAGAGCATTTTTTTAAAATAATCATAATTAGTAAAATACTTATTGTTAAAATTTAATTATTATCTTTTAATCAAAACCTATTAAAACTTATTTATTATTTTCAAAGCAAGGCTCATTAAAATTCATTTTCAACTAACTTTAGTTATCAATTATTTTCTAACAGCCAAATTATTAGTAAATCATTATTTTTCCAAAAAACCACCTAAGACTCTTCATCAAATAAACTCTAAATTTTTCTTAGCAAGATTTAAACTTTCAACTTATTAGAATTTTTTTTTCCCAAACTATTAATTATTTTAAATATCAAATTAGGCTTAACTTATAAACCAATTTTTTTTTATTGTTTGGCCTTAGAGCTTGGGACACTAAGATCATGGTAGTAGTAAGTTGAGTTGATTTAAAATTGAGGAAGTAGATTGTGGCTCGAAATTGATTGTGATTTGTATTTGCCCATGCGGTGTTAGGTAAGCTGTTGGAGACCTTTTATTGTGAGCAAGAATTAGGTAAGCTCCTGCATAAAACCTGATTAATGAAAAGTGTTTAATTATGGCAAGCCAAATATAGAGTGCAAGGACACTCATCTTTGTAAAGGAAATTGAAGATTGTCTCCTGTCTTATTTCTGTCAAACAAATTATTTGAAAACCAATAAGCAGATTTATTCAAACTCAAACCTCTTTCTAAAACTGATTTTGACAAAGACTTCGGAAACCCTTAATTGCCATGTTCAAGTGGAACTATGTTTTATTCAATTTTTTTTCCCAAGTAGGATATATTACGTTGAGTACTCAATAAGGGTGGACTACTGGGCTAATCTTTGAGGGGTTAGGGTAAGTCTCTCAGTAGGTGGCTACCTCTGAGGGGTGAGTCCTTCCCGGATTAGACGACAGTCCAGTAAGTCGTACCGGTCCGAGCTAGCAGTGTTCTTTTTCAGTCAAGTGACTATGTTTTGCCGGAATGGACACCCGGTTGTTGTTTTGGTATTGAGAAGGAGGAGTACCTTACCCAGTAGGCCGATCACTTACTTTTGTCAGTCTGCACAAAGTGTAGCATTTTGACCGGCGGTATGCACAAGGTGTGGCATGCTGACCATCCGGTTATAGGGCCCAACGTGTGGTAACCCGTAATCCTTTCTTTTGAGTGGTTGATTTTATAAATTATGTATGGCTAGAAATGCCAAAACACCACTCTTGTTTTTTATTGATGTTTATTGCTTGCCAGTGAACTCTTATAAAGGATTTTATACTTTGCATTCACGAACTGTTTTCACTTAACACCCAAAGCACACACGGAACTACTGAGATTTCAGTCTCACAACCATTTTACCAGAATTTCATGGTCGATCCTGCTATGGGGATGAGAAGCTAGATTATACCAGCTTCGGAAGATTTTCTGATGATTTATTTTTGTGTAATGTTTTGGGGAGATGAGAGTGGATAAATTTTATTACGGATTTGTTTTTGGTTTTTTAGGATTTATTCTTGGATTGATATTTATTTTGGGATGTAATAAATTTTAAGTTCAAGTATCATTTATATTCCGCTATTTCATTTGTGTGACCTAGTTATAAAGACCCGTTGTCCTTTGGACGAGGCAACATCCCCGACCCTGGCGGGCCTAGGTAGCGGGGTGTTACAAGTGGTATCAAGGCCTAGGTTTAGGAAAATAATGATTGTATGCGTGTTATTTATTTAAGTTCAGATCTTTATCTAACCTATCTTATTGATGCTGTAGGATGCTTAGGATGCTTAGGACCGCGAGGAAAAGGCAGCAGTGGCACCCGCCTATCCCTATATACCCGGACGACCTTCCAGTTCCCCAGCCTGCCCCTCAGCTAGTTATCCCTATGGAGGATAGCAGTGATGATGAGGTCCAGATCTTTGAGCCACCCCCAATTTCTGTGATAGACATAAGCTCTGATAGTGAGGATGAGGTGATGACAGTGGAGCCTAAACCCCACCCTCCTATTCCCGAGGTTGACTTAGCAGCAGATAGAGATGACCCGGGGGAGATAGACTATGAGTCTCCACTTAGGCCTTCTTTCCTCCCTTCTTCTAGCTGAGTTGAGCCCGGGGAGAGTTCTAGGCGCCCTGGGAAGGAGCCAGTGGAGGAATTTGCTAGCGGGGTTAGGGTAGATTTTTCTAAGAACTCGGAAAGATAGTTTTATGAGGCGGATGATGAGGATTCTAATGAGGACTAGAGGACTAGGAGTTATTTTGATTTGGTTGTTTATTTGTTTACTATTTTTTGAGAACTTAGATGTCAAAGATTTCTAATTCTACTTTCTATCAAAATTTCGAATTTATACAAGTCCATTTTTGAAAGAGAATTTATTCCTTAGACCAAATTTATCTTCGATTTCTTTTACACATATTTGACTATGAATGCATGTGCAACTAAAATGATTTGAACTTTACATGCATACACTTATCATTTGGGGTGTGGTTTGGAATGGCACCCAAGCGCCGTGCAGCTTCAGCTGGTGGAAGTGTTCCAGAAGACGATCATGTGGCATCGGAAGTGGAAACAGCCCAGATGTAATCACCCAACCGGGGTGAAGGGAACAGTCAGAATATGGGATCGAGGTCTAAAGTTAGAGTAGATGTGACCTTGGGCCAGGCATTCAGCAAAATGGCTGAGATTTTGCAGTCGATGACCGACAGGCGAAACCCAAGCGGTGAGGACGAGGCCTTAGAACGGTTCTTGAAGTTTCAGCCGCTCGACTTCCTGGGCGAAGCAGAATAAGATCAGAAGGCAGAACAGTGGGTCGAGCAGATGGAGGACATATTCGCAATGCTCCTGTACACCGAGGAGTAGATGGTTAAGTTTGCAGCTTTCCGATTGAGAGGTCCAGCTCGGGCATGGTGGCAGCTCGTCCAAGACGACTGGGAGGTGGACGAGCAGGTATGGACATGGTCCAACTTCGTTGAGGCTTTCAGGGCAGAGTATATCCCACAGTGGATTGTGGAGAAGCGAGAAGATAAATTTCAGAATCTGAGGCAGGGAAGCATGTCGGTAGCCCAGTACGCAGCCCGGTTCACCCAGTTGTCCAAATATTGCGCGCGATTGGCGGACACCGAGCAGAATAGGACGAGGCAGTTCGTCAAGGGGCTAAGACCAGAGTAGAGGAAAGCATTAGCACTTGCTCTACCGACCACCTATTCGGGAGCTATAGACGCAGCTACTCGAACGGAGAATGAGGATCACAGCAGGATGGCGGCAAAACCCTTCCAACCGCCAAGGCAGCCGTAGGGACACTTCCCGAGGCCACAACCCCATAAGTGCCCAGCTAATCACCAATGGCAGAATCGGGGGAAGCAAGCCCGGACAGCACCAGGTAGACCTGCCCTGAATCTTCCATCCTGCAGGTAGTGTGGAAGGAAAAGCCATACTAAGGGTAGTGAAAACAAGTGCTATCACTGTGGCGACTCGAACCACCTGAGAAACACTTGCCCCAAATTGGACCGAGTCGGGCAAGGAAACCCGACTCAGAACCCGGGACCCAACCGAGCCAACCCCACAGGAGCATTCGGGAGTGGAGTGCCGAAGCCGCAAGTGAAGGCCAAGGTATTCACTCTCAACAAAGAGGATGTTGGGGCCGATGCAGCGGTGGTAGAAGGTACGTTCACTATTCAAGGACGTTTCGATTGTGCTTTGATTGATCCTGGCTCTACTCACTCCTATATAAACAAGTTGTGTGCATGTCATTTGGGTTGGGATGGAGTGGAGCTACCTTTCATTCTAGAGGTAAGCACACCTCTGGGGAAAAGGGTGTAAGCGGATCGGTATGTAAAAGAATGTAAAATTAATGTGGGGAGAGAAAGCCTGGAGGGAGATTTGATAGTGTTAGACATTGAGGATTATGACTTGATTTTGGGGATGGACTGGTTAGCCAAGTATGGGGCTTGGGTGGACTGTAAAAATAAGATAGTCCAGTTTGTCAGACCGGGTTGTGATGAATTAGAATTTAATGGCAAGAGGGTGAAAGAATGTAAGTACTTGATTGCGGGGGCTAAAGCCCGAAAATTTTCAAGCAAGGGTGTCAAGGGTACCTGGCTTACGTGATAAACAAGCCGATGGACCAGTGCACTATGGAGGACCCTGAAGTAGTGAAGGATTTCCCCGATGTGTTTCCGGCGGAGCTTGATTCTCTACCTCCAAGCCGAGAGGTGGAACTCACCATCGACTTAGTCCTGGGAGCGGAACCAGTATCGCGGACTCCGTTCCGGATGGCACCGGCAGAGTTGAAAGAGCAGTTGGAGGAGTTAGTAAGTCAAGGTTATATCAGACCTGGCACGTCGCTTTGGGGAGCACCTGTGCTATTTGTGAAGAAGAAGGACGGCACTCTGAAGCTATACATTGACTACCAAGGTTTGAATAACTTAACGGTCAAGAACAAATATCCCTTACCGCTGATGGACGAACTATTCGGCCAGTCGCAAGGGTCCCGTTGCTACTTGAAGTTGGATATGAGGCAAGGGTACTACCAGGTGCGGATAAGAGAGGATGTGTGAAACCCCAGTCAAAACCAACCTTAGAGTAAGGGGATTGGGATGCATAGCATATTTATTTGCATATTTTAATATATTTTTGTATGATTTAATGTGCTTTGGATTTGTGTTTTATAGTCTAGAGGGTTTGATTATGATTATTGAGTGAGAAGGGCAATATGGTAATTTTTGCTTGAGGTGGAAAAAGGGAGATAGCTTGAGGATTGAATAGGAAAATATTTTTAGGGGGAAAATAAGAATAAGAGTTATTGTGGTTTAGTGGTTGGAGCTTTGGAATTAATTCTTGAGGTCTTGGGTTCAAATTCCATCATAGGAGCTTTAGCTTGGTTAAATTTTATTTTTGCTTGGAAAGTATCATTTTTGGCCTTAGTGGTGTTTGGAGTAGGGTAGAGATGTTGTCCTATGAGAGACATGATAGGAGTCTTCAAATCCTACTCTTTTGCTCTACACAAAATTCCTAAGGGGAATTCATTTCCTCTTAATCCTTAATTTTTCCTATTTCTCAATTCATTAGTTTGTTCATTTTGTTCAAGCCAATTTTATTCTAGAAAAATTCTAGCAATGTGCTGTGGCTTTGAAGGTTCAAAATGTCTTAGTAAAGGATATCATATGGACCGAAACAATAGAAGTGGGGGAAAGATTTCAAGTGAATTAAATTCCTTAGTGAAAGGACATCACTCTAACTAGGTTCATTTCCCTTCATGCTTAGAACTGAAATTTTTTCCGGCTTTGTGTGCCTTCAATGTGACGAAATTCTTAACCATCATTCCCTCCCAAATGCTACCGGAAAAAGGCCCTTTTGATCAGCTTAGAACCTGGATTTTTATAGCTAATTTCGGACTGCACAAAGGTGGTGCAAAATCAGAAAAATTCCTGTGCAAATCACAGCTTTGGAGGACTAAAACCAAGTTGTTTTCTTCCAATTTTTGTTCAGCACCTTAGCCATGTTTTTCCTCCATGAATTAGGCTGGAAACCAGCCTTGAAATCCCCAGAAATTCCCCTTCAAAACCTCTGCAAATTGGCTGGAAAGATGGCAGCTAAAGCTGCCCAGAAAAATTCTAGCCTTGCGAAAAATGTTGTACAGTAGTTTTTCCAGCTTTGTTTCCAAATTCTCTCCTAGCCAAAACTCCATCATTTTGCTGCTCAAACCACCCTTAAACCTCCATTAACTGAACTCCATTGTCTTCCCTAAGTTCTGCACAAAATCCAGTTATGGCTGCCAAAAAGGTTTCCAAAAAAATTATGCAATCATGCCTTGATTTGGATACCGAAATTCCAGCCACCATGATTTAACAACTTTCCATAAAATATACCTCAAACAACCAGACCTTCCCTTCACTATTAGACTCCTTAATTTCAACCACCATTAGCCTCCTTCAACCAGCTTTCATCCCGCCAAAATTCTGCACAAGCAGTCGGCCATGGCAGATTTCCAAGAGCTCTTCCATAATCAAAGATATTCTTGAATATTTAGTTTCCAAATTTGCTTCATAAAAATATTCTTCAAGGATTCCAACAACTAGCCTTTCCTTTTCCCTTCCAAACCAAAAAAACCATCTACCTAAACCCTATAGAAAATCGGCAACCCTAATCCTCATAGAATTTCGGCAGCCTCCATCCAAAAGCTCTCTACTCTCTTCAACCTTCGAGAACACATAGTACACCAAGAACACCTACTCCTTTCTTTCACCTAATACCTCTCCAAATCACTTCAAACTACCTCTAAAAATTCCAGATTTCATCTATTCATTGCTGTGAGTCCATCCGTACCATTTTTAACATCAAACTCCAAAATTCAACTTGCACTTTTGGATCAAAAACCAGAAATTTTGTGAAGGCTCAAGAACACCTTCAAGGTAGGATTATTCAATCAACTTCATCTTCGCTATTCTTCAATCTCTAATGAACATATATGTGTTTAAGCATGCTAATTAGCTTTCTTCTTCTCTTTTGTCCCTCTCTTTCTCTCTTGGCCGAACTACTCACCTTCTTGGCCGAATGGTTCCTTCTCCATGGCCATGTTTTATTCATCTTTATTGGACGAATTTAGACCTCTAGGAATTGAGATCCATACGAAACTTCTTCAAGGAATTCATCAATCAAGTAAGCCATTTTAACCCATCTTTTAAATTCTAGATTCATGTCTCTAGGATGATGTTGATAGAAGATGGATTTCGAATAAGGTTTGAGTATATATGTTGGATTTCTATCATGCATAATCAGATTAAGCGCAGCGGAAAACAACAAGAAATCCAAGCCATGGATCACGGGTTTGCAATAGAAATGGGAAAAAGGAGAAGATTGCATTTATTACCTCGTGAAGCGGAATTCAAAAATTTCAAAAACAAGAACTCATGCGCGATCTAGATTATCCAAAACCGTTCACTGCAGCTCAACTGAAGTCCAAGAAAGAACTCCCTCTAATGATAATCCACACAAGGTTGAATGCTCACAATCTCACAATTCTATGCTAGTAGAATTCGGGAGGCTAGGGTTTTGATCAAGAAGAGAGACGGCTAGGGTTTGATCAAGAGAGAGGCAGAGAAACGGTTTCTCTGTTATTGCATGAATCGTCTGTCTCTAACCCTAAGGAAACCATTTCCTTATATATATATAGATTTATAATTACCGTAAATTGTAACTTAGTCCTTCAACGTCCAATTGTCAACAAATTGGTCCTTAAAGTTTACTTAATTACAATTAGGTCCCATAAATTATAACAAACTTATAATTCACCTGTAAATATATTCCCTTCTTTTAATTAACCCCACAATATTATCAAATAATATATTTGAGCATTTAAACCTTTATTGTGTGTGACCCATTAGGTTCCCTGGTCTTATTGGTAGTATAATATGAATTAATTCTAACAATATTAGAATTAATAATCCTTAATAAAATAAAGGATTAAATTTACTAATTCTCTAATTATTAAATTCATATTTAGCATATCAAGAGCGACATCTAGCAATGACTCTTGACCACCTAAAAGTCTAGAAAGTCAAGTGGCTTGACATGAACCTTTCAATAGCAAATTATCAGTGCAATAAACTCCTTTCAACATACAATATCTCATTCGGTCTAGAGCATGGAATTAGTGCCAACTCCCTCCAGAATATTATTAATTCTGGCCCGAATATTTTAGTACTTGTTCAAGAAATCCATTACTCGATATGTGCATCAATTGGAACCATTTCCATCACATAGTCACCTTGGCCAAGGACTTCATGAGTAATGATTTCTACAAGTGGCCTTGAGATATACTCTCCTACTATTAGGAGTGGTGAATCCTTTATTGACCGTCTCAACTACTTTCATTTACTTTACGTTGTACCCAATATCAATCCTATAGGCGGTCCTAGATAAGACTCCAAAGATTAGAATCAAAGTACAATGCTCGATAAACAAAGTTCCTTGGAGATCTCAAGTCTAAGGATACTTGCACACTTGCTTTAATGAGATTCTATCACTGGCACTAAATAGTTATCCAAGTGATTATCTCGTAGCTAGGTCATCCAATGAACTTGTTTCAAAACAAGCATCCACACGTTAATCCTGAGTATCCCAATACCCACAGATATAAGAACCACCGCTTGATCCAATCAAGAGATATAACATGTGCCAGTCTTGGCGTATTAATAATGTCCCATCTTATTAATACTATGACTGGGGATTATTTAAGTACAAACACTGCATAGTATATAGGAATCTCACATCATGATCTCTACCATGATTTCCTTAACACTGTGTTGTACTAGGGACTTTATCTAACGATTTGTACACATATTTAGATATAACAATCAAACTGAAAGATAAAGAAAGCCTCTCATTAATTTAATATGCAATATACATGGTACAAGTGATTGCCTCTAGGGCACAACACTAACAAACTCCCACTTGCACTAGAGCCAATCATTCATGTATCGAATACCAAATGACTCAACATATTTATCATGTTTCTTCTGGGAAAGCGCTTTAGTGAGTGGATCAGCTGTGTTCTAATCTGTGGGAATTCTCTCTATCTTTACATCTCCTCTATCTATGATTTCTCTAATCAAATGATAGCGTCTAAGTACATGCTTGGATCGTTGATGAGTTCGTAATTCCTTTGCCTGTGCAATGGCTCCATTGTTGTCACAATACAAAGGTATCAAATCAACAATGTTGGGCACCACGCCAAGTTCAGTGATGAACTTCCTGATCCATACTGCTTCTTTAGCTGCTTCAGAAGCTGCTATATACTCTGCTTCAGTAGTCGAATCGGCAGTAGTCTCTTGTTTGGAGCTCTTCCAATTAACTGCCCCACCACCTAATGTAAATACGTAGCCAGATTGTGATTTGAAGTCGTCCTTATCGGACTGAAAGCTGGCATCAGTATACCCTCTTTCTTGTAAATCACCATCTCCATATATCAAGAATGCATCCTTAGTCCATCGTAAGTACTTAAGGATATTCTTTACAGCCGCCCAGTGACCCTCTCCAGGATCAGATTGGTATCTGCTCGTCAAACTAAGAGCACACGATATATCGGGCCTAGTACATATCATAGCATACATGATAGACCCAATTGCCAAAGCATATGGAATTCTACTCATATGATCCCTTTCAACTTGTGTCTTTGGAGACATTGACTTTGAAAGGCTTACACCATGTGTCATAGGTAAGAATCCTCTTTTGGATTGATCTATGCTGAACCTTTTCAGCACTTTGTCTATGTATGTAGACTGTGAAAGACCTAGCAACCTTCTAGATCTATCTCTATAGATCTTTATTCCCAGAACATAGGAAAAGCCAAAACACCACACTTGAGTGGTTGATTTTATTGTGCACTTTTGATTATGTATACTTGGAAAAGCCAAAACGCCACTCTTGTTTTTTACTAATGTTTATTGCATGCCAGCAATTCTTTTGTAAATATTTTATACTTTGCATTCACGAACTGTTTTCACTGAACACCCAAAGCACACACAGACTAACTGAGATTTCTATCTCACCATCATTTTACCATGATTTTAGGTCGATCCTGCTGTGGGGATGAGTAGCTAGTGTTATCTTCCTTGGAAGAGAATGTTGTCTTTTATTTTTATGTATTACTTTGGGGAGTTGAGAGTGGATGATTTCATTTATGGATTTGTTTTTCTTTTAGGAAGTCTTGGATTTAATCTTGGATTTATTCTGGGGTTGTAATAAATTTTAAGTAAATTATTATTTTTATTCAGCTATTTTATTTGTGTGACCCAGTTATAAAGACCCCCTGTCCTTTCGACGGGGCGACATCCCCGGCCCCAGGCGGGCCTAGGTAGCGGGGTGTTACAGGATGATATCCCCAAGACAGCTTTCAACACCAGATATGGACACTACGAGTTCGTGGTGATGCCGTTCGGGGTGATAAATGCCCCAGCAGTATTTATGGACCTGATGCACCGAGTATTCCGACCCTATTTGGCCAAGTTCGTAATGGTCTTCATCGATGATATCTTGATCTACTCCAAGAGTCCGAAGGAGCATGCGGAGCATTTGAAGCTCGTATTATAGAAGCTTTGGGAGCACAAGCTGTATGCTTAGTTCAGCAAGTGCGAATTCTGGTTGGACAGTGTGGCATTCCTTAGCCATGTGGTGACCAAGTCAGGAATTAAGGTGCACCTGGCAAAGGTTGAAGCGGTATCAGACTAGAAGCAGCCAGAGAGTATCACCGAGATCTGGAGTTTCTTGGGACTGGTCGGTTACTACAGAAGTTTTATCAAGGGATTTTCAACACTTGCATCACCAATGACCCGATTACTACGAAAGAATGTTCCATATGTGTGGAACGAGAAATGCGAAAAGTGCTTTCAAGAACTGAAACGCAGACTGATGACAGCACCGATATTGAGTCTACCGGAGGAAGGCAAACCATACGCGCTGTATACCGACGCTTCGAAAGAAGGACTGGGAGCAGTGTTGATGCAGGACCGGAAGGTGATTGCTTATACTTCCCGGAAGCTGAGACCGCATGAAGTCAACTACCCCACTCATGATTTGGAGCTGGCTGCTATAGTGTTCGCCCTAAAGAAATGGCCGCACTACCTGTATCGAGCCGAATATGAGGTGTTCACCGATCATAAAAGTCTGAAGTATTTCTTCACCCAGAAGGATCTGAACTTGAGGCAGCGAAGATGGATGGAATTCTTAGAAGAATACTAATGCCCGATCAACTATCATCTCGGGAAGGCCAATGTTGTGGCAGACGCCCTGAGCAGGAAGGCTCGGGTGGCCAGGTTAAGAGTGCAGGAAATGCAAGCAGTTCAGGATGTGTTGCACAAAAGGGTGGAAATGCAAGATAAAGGAATTGTCATCAGCAATTTGAAGTTGGTGCCGGACCTGAAGAAGGAAATCGTGGAAGCTCAGCAAAACAACGCCGAGTTCCAACTTTTGAAGGACAAGGTGTAATACCCCGAAGCCTAGGCCCGCCAGGGCCGGGGATGTCGCCCCATCCAAAGGACAAGGGGTCTTTATAACTAGGTCACACAATTAAAATAGCGAAATGAAAATAATAATTTAACTTAAAATTTATTACAACCTAAGAATATATCCACGAATAAAACCATGAATTCCCAAAAGAAAAACAAATCCATAAATAAAAAATCATCCACACTCAACTCCCCAAAGCAATACATAAAAATAAAAGACAACATTCTCTTCCAAGGCAGATAACACTAGCTACTCATCCCCACAGTAGGATCGGCCTGAAATCATGGTAAAAAGGTGATAAGACAGAAATCTCAGTAAGTCCGTGTGTGCTTTGGGTGTTCAGTAAAAACAGTTCATGGATGCAGAGTATAAAAACTTTATAAGAGAAATATTGGCAAGCAATAAACATTAGTCAAAAGCAAGAGTGGCGTTTTGGCTTTTCCAGCCATACATAATTCATAAGATCAACCACTCAAAAGAAAGGATTATGGGTTACCACACGTTGGGCCCCATAACCGGATGGTCAGTATGCCGACGCTGTGTGCATACTGCCGGTCAGAATGCCGACACTTTGTGCAGACTGACTAAAGGTAGGTGATCGGCCTACCAGGCAAGATACTCCTCCTTCTCTATACCCAAACAACAACCGAGTGTCCATTCCGACAAAACACAGTCACTTGACTGAAATAAAAACTGCTAGCTCGGACCGGCATGACTAAGTAGTACTGACGTTTCTCTAAGTTGAATTCATCTTCTGGAGGAGGCCTCCTGCCAGAAGACTCACTCTTGCTCTTCAAAACTAGTACTACCAGTCTACCCCCATTGAGTACTCAACGACGTTTCCCACTTGGGATAAAATGAACAGAACATTGTTCCACATGAAAATGGCATTTTGAGGGTCTCCAAAGTCCTTGTAAAAATCAGCTTTAGAAAGAGTTTGAGTTTGGCAAATCTGCTCCTTGATTTTTAAATAATTCAAATGTTTGAAATAAGAGAGAGTTCAACCCTCAATTTCCTTTACATAAATGAGTGTCCATACACTCTACATTTGGTTTGCCATAGAAAAAACATTTCACATCAATCAGGTTTTATGCAGGAGCTTACCTGATCCTTGTCCACAACAAAGGTCTCCAACAGCTGACCTAACCCCGCATAGGGTAAATACAAACCACAATCAAACTCAAGCCAAAGACTCACTTTCTCAAATAAAACTAACTCATCTTACTACAATCATATCCCTAGTGTCCCAAGCTTTTAAGGCTCAACAATAAATAAAAAGGGTTTATAAAATAAATCTAGTTTCATATTAAAATAATTAGAGTTTTGGAAATAAGTACTAATAAGTTGAAGGTTTAAATCTTGCTAAAATAATTTAGAGTTTATTTGATGAAAAGTCCTAGGTGGAATTAGGTAAAATAATGATTTATTAATAATTTAGTTGTTAGAAAATAATTGCTAACTAAAATTAGTTGAAAATAAATTTAATGAGTTTTGCTTGAAAAATAATAAGCAAATCCTTAATGGATTTTGATTAAAAGATAATAATTAAATTTTTAGTAATAAATATTTTATTAATTATAATTATTTCTATAAAAGGCTTTAATTGATTTTATTATTTTAATATATATATATATATATATATATATATCTAGCAAAAATTATTATTTATTTGACTAAAATATAACTATTTTATATAAAAGACCAAATCCACATTTTCTCATGGTTTTCAAAATTTTACTAGAAAAATCATATTATTAAATATTTTATTAATGAAATAAAATTTAGCTTAGGGACAACTAGATCATGATCATATTCCTATAGCTAACCACAATCATGAATATATACAACCCTTCAATTCATCAAATCATCCAAATCATGCATACAAGCATAAATCTCAATTTATCAAAACATGATCTAACCCCTACTAGCATAAATATGATCATGGCTTCAACAATCCAACATGAATATAAATCCTATTCACCAAAGGTGACATAATCTCTAGCATACTTCATCACAAATACTACATATGACATGCATCAACCTCAAATCATCATATAATCATCCAAGATAATCCTTCCATGCATAAATCCCATCTCCTTCACAATCATACATATATTCATGCTTCAATCTCAACAATATATATATATACTTAAATCCTATCGCCATCCACCTACTATCATCATCATCCTAGAGACATGAATCTAGAGTTTAAAAAGGAATATTGAAGGTACTTACTTGGTTGATGAATGCCTTGAAGGAGTTTAGAGTAGATCTCAACTCCTAGATGTCTAACTTTGTCTATGGGAGATGGCGAAAGCATGTTCACGGGAGAAAAAGTCATCCGGCCAAGAGAGGGGAATTTTCAGCCATGAGAGAGAGAGAGAGAGAGAGAGAGAGAGAGAGAGAGAGAGAAAGAGACCATTAGCATGTTTATTCACATAGGCTCTCACTAGAGATCAAGATTGGAGAAGATGAAGTTGTTAGAATAAATTTACCTTGAAGGTGTTCTTGACCTTAACAGAAATTTCTGATTTTTTATCGAAAAGTGCAAGTTGGATTTTGGAGTTTGATGTTAAAAATGGTACGGATGGACTCACAACAATGAATATATGGAATCTAGAATTTTTAGAGGTAGTTTGAAGTGATTTGGAAAGGTATTAGGTGAAAGGAAGGAGTAGGTGTTCTTGAGGTTGAAGAGAATAGAGAGTTCTTGGATGGTGGCTGCCGAAATTCTGAAGAGATTTGGGCTGCCAAACTATTTGTAGGGTTTAGGAAGATGGTTTTTATGGTTTGGAAGGAAAAAGGAAAGGCTAGTTGTTAAAATCCTTGAAGAATATTTTTGGGAAGCAAATTTGGAAACTAGATATCACAAGAATATCTTTGATTATTGGAGAGCTTTCGGAGATCTGCCATGGACGAATTTCTGGGCAGTGCTTTGGTTGAATGAAAGCTGGTTGAAGGAGGCTTAGGGTGGCTGAAATTATGGAGTATAATGGTGGAGAGAAGGTCTGTTTGTTTGAGGTATATTTTATAGAAAGTTGTTAAATCATGGTAGCTGGAATTTTGGTATCCAAATCAAGGAATGATTGCAGACTTTTTTTGGAAATATTTTAGGCATCCATGGCTGGATTTTCATGCAGAACTTTGGGAGGACAATGGAGTTCTGTTAATGGAGGTTTAAGGGTGGTTTTTGCAGAAAAAGGATGGAGTTTCGGCTAGGAGAGAATTAGGAAACAAAGCTGGAAAAAAAACCACTGCATAGATTTTTGTAAGGCGGGAATTTTCTGGGCAATTTTCGGCTGCCCTTTTCCAGGAGATTTACAGAGGCTTTGAAGGGGAATTTTAGGGGCTTTCAAGGCTGGTTTCCAGCCTACTTCATGGAGGAAAAACATGGCTAGGGTGCTGTACAAAAACTTGAAGAAAACAGCTTGGTTTTGGACCTCCAAAACTGCTATTTGTACAGGATTTTTTCCTGGTTTTGCACCATCTTTGTGCAGTCCGAAAATAGCCATAAAAATCCAGATTCTAAGCTGCTCAAAAGGGCCATTTTCTAGCAGCATTTGGGAGGGAATAATGGTCAAGAATTTTGACACCTTGAAGGCACACAAAGCTGGAAAATTTCAGTTCTATGTACAAAAGGAAATGAACCTAGCTAGATTGAATTTTTAGAAAGTTCACTAAGGAATTTAATTCACTTGAAATCTTTCCCCCTCATCCATTGTTTCGGTCCATATGATGTCTTTTACTAAGACATTTTGAACCTTCAAAGCCACAACACATTGCTGGAATTTTTCTAGAATAAAATTAGCTTGAACACAATGAACAAACTAATGAATTGAGAATTAGGAAAAACTAAGGATCAAGAGGAAATGAATTCCCCTTAGAAATTTTGTGTAGAGCAAAAGAGTAGGATTTGAAGACTCCTATCATGTCTCTCATAGGACAACATCTCTACCCTACTCCAAACACCACTAAGGCCGACAATGATACTTTCCAAGCAAAAATAAAATTTAATCATGCTATAGCTCTAACAATGGAATTTGAACCCAAGACCTCAAGAATCAATTCTAAGGCTCTAACCACTACACCACAACAACTGTTGTTCTTATTTTCCCTCCAAAAAATATTTTCCTATTCAATCCTCAAGCTATCTCCCTTTTTCCACCATAGGTAAAAATTACCATTTTGCCATTCCCACTCAATAATCATAATCAAGCACTCTAGACTATAAAACACAAATTTAATGCACATAAAACTAGATAAAAATATATTTAAACATGAAATAAAATATGATATGCATCCCAACCCCCTTACTCTAAGGTTGGTTTCGACTGGGATTTCACATAAGGAGCTAAAGCGGTCCGGCAGTGAATTTTGTCTAGACGAGACGGGAGTTCTACAGTTCAGGGATCGGTTGTGTATACCCGAAAAGCAGCAATTAAAGGACTGAATTTTGGAAGAAGCACACAAGAGCAAGTACACCATTCAACCGGGGGAAGTCAAGATGTATCAGGACTTGAAAAGAGCCTATTGGTGGCCCGGACTGAAGCGAGATGTGGTCAAGTATGTCTCGACCTGTCTCACCTGCCAAAAAGTCAAAGCAGAGCATAAGAAGTTAGCGGGACTATTGCAGCCATTGCCAGTGCCAGAATGGAAATGGGAAGAGATGACTATGGATTTCGTCACCGAGCTTCCCATGTCAGGGAATCAAAAGGATGCCATATGGGTAGTGGTGGATCAACTAACCAAGTCAGCCCATTTCATACCGGTGAATGTGAGGGACTCGATGGAGAAGCTGGCCCAGACTTATGTTCGAGAGATCGTTCGACTATATGGAGTGCCTTCAAGCATAGTGTCAGATCAAGACCCGAAGTTTACGTCTCGTTTCTGGGGAAAGTTTCTGGAAGCAATGGGGTCGAATCTGAAATTCAGTACGACGGCGCATCTGTAGACCGATGGGCAGTCAAAGAGGGTGATACATAGATTGGAAGATATGCTGAGAGCCTGTGTTTTGGACTTCGGAGATAAATGGATAGAGTGTGTACCGTATGCAGCATTATCATATAACAATAGCCATCAAGCTTCAATCGGGATGGCACCGTATGAGACTTTGTATGGGCGCAAATGTCAAGTACCGTTATATTGGAGTTGGACCGAAGACGGTCATGTGGGCAAAATCGGAGAAGTATGTGTCCAAGAGATGTTGGATAAAGTGAAATTGATCAGGGAGAGGTTAAAGGCAGCATAGACTCGGCAGAAGAGCTATGCGGACAACCGGCGAAGAGAATTACAATTTCAAGTAAGGGACAACGTATTTTTGAAGTTGACGCCGAATACAGGAATTTTGAAGCATCCAAATGGGGGAAAATTGAATCTGAGATATTTGGGTCCGTTTCCGATTAAGGAAAGAATTGGACTGGTAGCTTACCGATTAGACCTGCCGGACGGGTTGACGGGTATACATGACGTGTTTCATGTGTCACAATTGAAGAAGTATAATGCGGATCCTGGTCATGTATTGAATGATGAACCGTTAGTATTGCAGCCTGACCTGAGCTATGTGGAGAAGCCTGTACGGATATTGGACCGCAGCGTCAAGACTTTCCAGAACAAACAGATACCAATGGTTAAGATTCAGTAGGAGCATCATGGATCACAGGATGCCACATGGGAGTCGGAAGAATGGATTAAATGGATGTATCCCGAGTTGAAATAGAGGTATGCTTGAATTTTGGGACGAAATTCTTCTAAGGAGGGGAGGATGTGAAACCCTAGTCAAAACCAGTCTTGGAGTAAGGGGGTTGGGATGCATATCATACTTTATTGCATGTTTAAATATATTCTTATATGATTTTCTGTGTTTTGGATTTGAGATTTATTGTCTTGAAGGCTTGATTGTGGGTATTGCTTGAGAAGGGCAAAATGGTAATTTTGCTTGAGGTGGAAAAAGTGAGATAGCTTGAGGATTGAATAGAATATATATGTATATATATATATATATATATATTTAGAGGGGAAATAAGAACAAGAGTTATTGTGGTGTAGTGGTTAGAGCCTTAGAATAAGTTCTTGAGGTCTTGGGTTCAAATTCCATCATAGGAACTTTAGCTAGGTTAAATTTTATTTTTGCTTGGGAAGTATTAATTTCGGTTTTATGTGCTTGGAGTAGGGTAGAGAAGTTATCATAAGAGAGACATGTTAGGAGTATCCTCATTCTACTCCTTTGCCCTACACGAATTTCCTAAAAGGAAATCATTTCCCCTTGATCTTTGATTTTCTTTATTTTTCAACTCATTAGTTTGATCAAGTTGTTCTAGCCATTTCCTTTCAAGAAATTTCAGTAAAGTACTGTGGTTTTGTAGGATCAAAATATCTTAGTGACAGGAATCTTATGGTCTGAAAATGTGGAAGAGTTGTGGGAGATTTCAAGAGGATAAATCCCTCTAGTAAACTTGCTAAATATTCACTCTAGCTAGGTTCATTTCCCTTCATGCATAGAACTAAAATTTTCCAGCTTTGTGTGCCTTCAAGGTGTCGAAATTCTTATTCCCTCCCAAATGCTGCTAGGAAAAGGCCTTTTTGTTCTGCCTAGAATCTAGATTTTTCTGGCTATTTTCGGACTGCACAAAAGTGGTTCAAAACCAGAAAAATTCCTGTGCAAATCGCAGCTTTGGAGATCCAAAACAAAGCTATTTTCTTCCATATTTTTTTCAGCACCTTAGCCTTGTTCTTCCTCCATGAAGTAGGCTGGAAACCAGCCTTGAAAGCCCCTAAAATTCCCCTTCTAAATCTCTCAAGCTGGCTGGAGCATGGCAGCCGAAAAACTGTCCAGGAATTCCAGCCTAGCGAAAATACTATGCAGTCTACTGTCCAGCTTTGTTTCCTAATTCTCTCCCAGCGGAAAACCCATCCTTGTTCTACATAAACTTCCCTCAAACCTTCAGTAACTGAGCTCCATTATCTCTCTTAAGCTTCTGCACGAAATTCAGACATGGTGCCCGAAAATGTCTCCAACAAATCCCTGCAATCGTGCTGGATTGATTACCAAAATTCCAGCCATCTTGGTTTAGCAACCTTCCATAAAGTATCCCTCAAAAAACCAAACTTTTTCTTCACCATTATGCTCATTGTTTTTGGCCACCATTAGCCTTCTTAAGCCAACTTTCAATCAACCGAAATACTGCTCAAAACAGTCGGCCATGGCAGACTTCCAAAGTTCTCCAATAATCAAGATATTCTTGAATATTTAGTTTTCAAATTTGCTTCCTAAAAATATTCTCCAACGATTTTAACAACTAGCCTTTCCTTTTCCCTTCCAAACCAGAGAGCCATCTTCCTAAACCCTACAGAAAATTCGGCAGCCCTAGTTCTCACAGAATTTCGGTAGCTACAAAACAAAATCTCTCAAATCCATTCAACCTTCAAGAACCCAAACAACACACCAAGAACACCTACTCCTTCCTTTCACCTAATACCCCTCCAAACCACTTCAAACCTTCTCTAAAATTTCAAGATTTAACCTACTCTCTACCGTGAGTCCATCAACACCATTCTTAACATCAAACTCCACAAACCAGCTTGCTAGTTGGGATAAAAAACCAGAAAATTCTGTGAAGGTTCAAGAACACCTTCAAGGTAGGTTTGTTCTAACAACTTCATCTTCTCCAATCTTGATCTCTAGTGAAAATATATATGAATAAACATGCTAATGGTCCCTCTCTCTCTCTCTCATGGCCGAAACTCTCTTCTCTTGGCCGGATGGCTTCTCCTCCCATGGCCATGCTTTCTCCATCTTCCTTGGACGAAGCTTGGCATCTAGGAGTTGAGATCTATTCTTAACTCCGTCAAGGTATTCCTCAACCAAGTAAGTCCCTTCAATCTTTCTTTTAAATTCTAGATTCATGTCTCTAGGATGATGTAGATAGTATGTGGATTGGGATCGGATTTGAGTATGTATTGTTGACATTGAAGCATGAATATATGTATGAATATGAAGGAGATGGGATTTATGCATGGATGGATTATCTTGGTTGATTGTATGATGATTTGAGGTTTAATGCATGCCTCCATGATTAAGTATGCTAGAGATTATGTCACCATTGGTGAATATGATTAATATTCATGTTGGATTGTTGAAGCCATGATCATATTTATGCTAGTAGGTGTTAGATCATGTCTTGATAAATTGAGATCTATGCTTGTATGCATGATTTGGATGATTTGATGAATTGAAGGACTGTATATGTTCATGATCGTGAATAGCCATGGAAATATGATCATGATCTAGCTGTCCCTAAGCTAATTTTTATTCATGAATAAAATATTTGATAATATGGTTTGGCTAGTAATCTCGAAAAAACCCTAGGAAGGGTGGATTTGGATTATTATATATATAAAGGATATTTTAGTCAAATAAATAATAGTTTTGACAAAAAATAAAATATATCGATATCATATAAAAATAATGAAATCAACTAGAGCCTTTTTTTGAAATAATCATGATTAGTAAAATACTTATTTTTAAAATTTAATTATTATCTTTTAATCAAAACCTATTAAAACTTATTTATTATTTTCCAAGCAAGGCTCATTAAAATTCATTTTCAACTAACTTTAGTTATCAATTATTTTCTAACAGCCAAATTATTTGTAAATCATTATTTTCCTAAAAACCACCTAAGACTCTTCATCAAATAAACTCTAAATTTTTCTTAGCAAGATTTAAACTTTCGACTTATTAGAATTTATTTCCTAAATCAATAATTATTTTAAATATCAAATTAGGCTTAACTTATAAACCTATTTATTTATTGTTTGGCCTTAGAGCTTGGGACACTAGGATCGTGGTAGTAGTAAGTTGAGTTGATTTAAAATTGAGGAAGTAGATTCAGGATCGAAATTGATTGTGATTTGTATTTACCCATGTGGGGTTAGGTCAGTTGTTGGAGACCTTTTATTGTGAGCAAGAATCAGGTAAGCTCCTGCATAAAACCTGATTGATGAAAAGTGTTTAATTATGGCAAGCCAAATGTAGAGTGCATGGACACTCATCTTTGTAAAGGCAATTGAGGATTGTCTCCTATCTTATTTCCATCAGACAAATTATTTGAAAACCAATAAGCAGATTTATTCAAACTCAAAACTCTTTCTAAAACTGATTTTGACAAAGACTTTGGAAACCCTTAATTGCCATGTTCAAGTGGAACTATGTTTTGTTCATTTTTTTTTCCAAGTAGGATATGTTACTTTGAGTACTCAATAAGAGTGGACTACTGGGCTAGTCTTTGAAGGGTTAGGGTAAGTCTCTCAGTTGGTGGCTACCTCTGAGGGGTGAGTCCTTCCCGGATATGATGACAATCCAGTAAGTCGTACCGGTCCGAGCTAGCAGTGTTCTTTTTCAGTCAAGTAACTGTGTTTTGCCGGAATGGACACCCGGTTGTTGTTTGTGTATAGAGAAGGAGGAGTACCTTGCCCAGTAGGCCAATCACCTATTTTTGTCAGTCTGCACAAAGTGTGGCATTCTAACCGGCGGTATGCACAAAGTGTGGCATGCTGACCATCCGGTTATAGGGCCCAGCGTGTGGTAACCCATAATCCTTTCTTTTGAGTGGTTGATTTTATAAATTATATATGGCTGGAAATGCCAAAACACCACTCTTGTTTTTTATTGATGTTTATTGCTTGCCAGTGAACTCTTATAAAGGATTTTATACTTTGCATTCATTAACTGTTTTCACTGAATACCCAAAGCACACACGGACTTATTGAGATTTTTGTCTCACCACCATTTTACCATGATTTCATGGTCGTTCCTGCTGTGGGGATGACTAGCTAGATTATACCTACTTCAGAAGATTTTCTGATGATTTATTTTTGTGTAATGTTTTGGGGAGATGAGAGTGGATAAATTTTATTACGGATTTGTTTTTGGTATTTTAGGATTTATTCTTGGATTGATATTTATTTTGGGATGTAATAAATTTTAAGTTCAAGTATCATTTATATTCCGCTATTTCATTTGTGTGACCTAGTTATAAAGACCCCTTGTCCTTTGGACGGGGCGACATCCCTGGCCCTGGCGGGCCTAGGTAGCGGGGTGTTACAAGTGGTATCAGTGCCTAGGTTTAGGCAAATAATGATTGTATGCGTGTTATTTATTTAAGTTTAGATCTTTATCTAACCTATCTTATTGATGTTGTAGGATGGTTAGGATGCTTAGGACCACAAGGAAAAGGCGGCAGTGGCACCCGCCTATCCCTATATACCCGGAGGACCTTCCATTTCCCCAGCCTGCCCCTCAGCTAGTTATCCCTATGGAGAATAGAAGTGATGATGAGGTCCAGATCATTGATCCACCCCCAATCCCGGTGATAGACATAAGCTCTGACAGTGAGGATGAGGTGATGATAGTGGAGCCTAAACCCCACCCTCCTATTCCTGAGGTAGACTTAGCAGCAGATAGCGATGACCCGGGGGAGATAGACTATGAGTCTCCACCTAGGCCATCTTTCCTCTCTTCTTTCAGCCGAGATGAGCCCGGGGAGAGTTCTAGGTGCCCTGGGAAGGAGCCAATGGAGGGATTTGCTAGAGGGGTTGGGGTAGATTTTTCTAAGAACTCTGGGGGATGGTTGTATGCGGTTGATGATGAGGACTAGAGAACTAGGAGTTATTCTGATTTGAATGTTTATTTGTTTACTATTTTTCGAGAACTTGGATGTCAAGGATTTTTAATTCTGCTTTCTATCAAAATTTTTAATTTATACAAGTCCATTTTTGAAAGAGAATTTGTTCCTTAGACAAAATTTATCTTCGATTTCTATTACACATATTTGACTATGAATGCATGTGCAACTAAAATGATTTGAACTTTACATGCATACACTTATCATTTGGGGTGTGGTTTAGAATGGCACCCAAGCGCCGTACAACTTCAGTAGGTGGAAGTGTTCCTGAGGCCGATCAAGTGGCACCGGAAGTGGAAACAGCCCAGATGCAAGCACCCAACCGGGGTAAAGGGAGCAGTCAGAATATGGGATCGAGGTTTGAAGTTCCAGCTGATGTCACGATGGGCCAGGCATTCAGCAAAATGGCTGAGATTTTGCAGTCGATGACCGAGAGGCGGAACCCAATTAGTGAGGACAAGGCCTTAGAACGGTTCTTGAAGTTTCAGCCGCTCGACTTCCTGGGCGAAGCAGAATAAGATCAGAAGGCAGAACAGTGGGTCAAGCAGATGGAGGACATATTCGCAATGGTCCAGTACACCGAGGAGTGGATGGTTAAGTTGGCAGCTTTCTGAATGAGAGGTCCAGCTCAGGCATGGTGGCAGCGGGTCTAAGATGAATGGAAGGCGGACGAGCAGGAATGGACATGGTCCAACTTCATTGAGGCCTTCAGGGCAGAGTATATCCCACAGTGGATAGTGGAGAAGCGAGAAGATAAATTTCAAAATCTGGGGAAAGGAAGCACGTCGGTGGCCCAGTATGCAGCCCGGTTCACCAAGTTGTTCAAATACTGCGTGCAATTAGTGGACACCGAGCAGAATAGGACGAGGCAGTTCGTCAAGGGGCTAAGACCGGAGTTGAGGAAAGCATTAGCACTTGCTCCACCGACCACCTATTCGGGGGTTGTAGACGCAGCTACTCGAACGGGGAATGAGGATCACAGTAGGATGGCATCAAAACCCTTCCAACTGCCAAGGCAGCCGCAGGGACACTTCCCGATGCCACAACCCCACAAGCGCCCAGCCAATCACCAATGGTAGAATCGGGGGAAGCAAGCCCGGACAGCACCAAGTGGACCTGCCCCGAATCTTCCATCCTGTAGGCAGTGTGGAAGGAAAGGCCATACCGAAAGGAATTATTGGTCTAAGGGTAGTGAAAAGAAGTGCTATCACTATGGCGACCCGAACCACCTGAGGAACACTTGCCCCAAATTGGACCGAGTCGGGCAAGGAAACCCGACTCAAAACCAGGGACCTAACCGAGCCAACCCCACGGGAGCATCCGGGTGTGGAACGCCGAAGCCGCAAGTGAAGGCCAAGGTATTCGCTCTCAACAGAGAGGAATTTGGGGCCAATGCAGCGGTGGTAGAAGGTACGTTCACTATTCATGGACATTCCGTTAATGCTTTGATTGATCTTGGCTCTACTCACTCCTATATAAACAAGTTGTGTGCATGCCATTTGTGTTGGGATGGAGTGGAGCTACCTTTCATTTTAGAGTTAAGCACACCTCTAGGGAAAATGGTGCAAGTGGATCGGTATGTAAAAGAGTGTAAAGTTAATGTGGGGAGAGAAAGCCTGGAGGGAGATTTGATAGTGTTAGAGATTGAGGATTATGACTTAATTTTAGGGATGGACTGGTTAGCCAAGCATGGGGCTAGGGTGGACTGTAAAAATTAGACAGTCTAGTTCATCAGACCAGGTTGTGATGTATTGGAATTTAATGGCAAGAGGGTGAAAGAATGTAAGTACTTGATTGCGGGGGCTAAAGCCCGAAAATTGTTGAAGCAAGGGTGTCAAGGGTACCTGGCTTGTGTGGTAAACAAGCCGAAGGACCAGTGCCCTCTGGAGGACACTGATGTAGTGAAGGATTTCCCTGATGTGTTTCCGGCGGAGCTTGATTCTCTACCTCCTAGCCGAGAGGTGTAACTCACCATCGACTTAGCCATGGGAGCAGAACCAGTATCGCGGACTCCGTACCGGATGGTACCGGCAGAGTTGAAAGAGCAGTTGGAGGAGTTAGTTAGTCAAGATTATATCAGACCTAGCACATCGCTTTGAGGAGGGCCTGTGCTATTTGTGAAGAAGAAGGACGGCACTCTGAGGCTATGCATTGACTACCGGGGTTTGAATAACTTAACGGTCAAGAACAAATATCCCTTACCGTTGATTTGACGAACTATTCAACCAGTTGCAAGGGTCCAGTTGCTACTCTAAGTTGGATATGAGGCAAGGGTACTACCAGGTGCGGATAAGAGAGGATGTGTGAAACCCCAGTCAAAACCAACCTTTGAGTAAGGGGGGTGGGATGCATAGCATATTCATTTACATTTTTAAATATATTTTTGTATGATTTTATGTGCTTTGGGTTTGTGTTTTATAGTCTAGAGTGCTTGATTATGATTATTGAGTGAGAAAGGCAATATGGTAATTTTTGCTTGAGGTGAAAGAAGGGAGATAGCTTGAGGATTGAATAGGAAAATATTTTTAGGGGGAAAATAAGAATAAGAGTTATTGTGGTTTAGTGGTTGGAGCTTTGGAATTAATTCTTGAGTTCTTGGGTTCAAATTCCAACATAGGAGCTTTAGCTTGGTTAAATTTTATTTTTGCTTGGGAAGTATCATTTTCGGCCTTAGTGGTGTTTGGAGTTCGGCAGAGATGTTGTCCTATGAGAGACATGATAGGAGTCTTCAAATCCTACTCTTTTGCTCTACACAAAATTCCTAAGGGGAATTCATTTCCTCTTAATCCTTAATTTTTCCTATTTCTCAATTCATCAGTTTGTTCATTTTGTTCAAGCCAATTTTATTCTAGAAAAATTCTAGCAATGTGTTGTGGCTTTGAAGGTTCGAAATGTCTTAGTAAAGGACATCATATGGACCGAAACAATGGAAGAGGGGGAAAGATTTCAAGTGAATTAAATTCCTTAGTGAAAGGACATCACTCTAGCTAGGTTCATTTCCCTTCATGCTTAGAACTGAAATTTTTCCAGCTTTGTGTGCCTTCAAGATGACGAAATTCTTAACCATCATTCCCTCCCAAATGCTGCTGGAAAAAGGCCCTTTTGATTAGCTTAGAACCTGTATTTTTCTAGCTAATTTCGGACTGCACAAAGGTGGTGCAAAATTAGAAAAAATCCTTTGCAAATCGCAGCTTTGGAGGATCGAAACCAAGCTGTTTTCTTCCAGTTTTTGTTCAGCACCTTAGCCATGTTTTTCCTCCATGAATTAGGCTGGAAACTAGCCTTGAAAGCCCCAGAAATTTCCCTTCAAAACCTCTGCAAATTGGCTGGAAAGATGGCAGCTAAAGTTGTCCAAAAAAATTCCAGCCTTGCTAAAAATGCTGTATAGTAATTTTTCCAGCTTTGTTTCCAAATTCTCTCCTAGCCAAAACTCCATCATTTTTATGCTCAAACCACCCTTAAACCTCCATTAACTGAACCCCATTGTCCTCCCTAAGTTCTCCACGAAAATCCAGTTATGGCTGCCAAAAAGATTTCCAAAAAAATTCTGTAATCATGCCTTGATTTGGATACCAAAATTCCAGCCACCATGATTTAACAACTTTTCATAAAATATACCTCAAACAACCAGACCTTCCCTTCACCATTAGACTCCTTAATTTTGACCACCATTAGCCACCTTCAACCAGCTTTCATCCAGCCAAAATTCTGCACAAGCAGTCGGCCATGGCAGATTTCCAAGAGCTCTTCCATAATCAAAGATATTCTTGAATATTTAGTTTCCAAATTTGCTTCATAAAAATATTCTTCAAGGATTCCAACAACTAGCCTTTCCCTTTCCCTTCCAAACCAAAAAAACCATCTACCTAAACCCTATAGAAAATCGGCAACCCTAATCCTCATAGAATTTCGGCAGCCTCCATCCAAAAGCTCTCTACTCTCTTCAACCTTCAAGAACATATAGTACACCAAGAACACCTACTCCTTCCTTTCACCTCATACCTTTCCAAATCACTTCAAAATACCTCTAAAAATTTCAGATTTCATCTATTCATTGCTGTGAGTCCATCCGTACCATTTTTAACATCAAACTCCAAAATTCAACTTGCACTTTTGGATCAAAAACCAGAAATTTTGTGAAGGCTCAAGAACACCTTCAAGGTAGGATTATTCAATCAACTTCATCTTTGCTAATCTTCGATCTCTAATGAACATATATGTGTTTAAGCATGCTAATGAGCTTTCTTCTTCTCTTTTCTCCCTCTCTTTCTCTCTTGGCCGAACTACTTACCATCTTGGCCGAATGGTTCCTTCTCCATGGCCATGTTTTCTTCATCTTTCTTGGACGAATTTAGACCTCTAAGAATTGAGATCCATTCGAAACTCCTTCATGGAATTCATCAATCAAGTAAGCCATTTTAACCCATCTTTTAAATTCTAGATTCATGTCTCTAGGATGATGTTGATAGAAGATGGATTGCGAATAAGGTTTGAGTATATATTGTTGAGGTTGAAGCATGAATGTATGTATGAATATGAAGGAGATGGGATTTATGTATGGATGGATTATCTTGGTTGATTTTATGATGATTTGAGGTTTAATGCATGTCTCCATGTCATAGGTAATATTTGTGATGAAGTATGCTAGAGATTATGTCACCTTTGGTGAATGAGATTTATATTCATGTTGGATTATTGAAGCCATGATCATATTTATGCTAGTAGGGGTTAGATCATGTCTTGATAAATTTAGATCTATGCTTATATGCATGATTTAGATGATTTGATGAATTGAAGGATCGTAAATGTTCATGATTGTGGTTAGCAATAGAACTATGGTCATGATCTAGTTGTCCCTAAGCTAATTTTATTTCATGAATAAAATATTTCATAATATGATTTTGCTAGTAATTTCGAAAAAAACCCTAGGAGGGGTAGATTTGGATTATAATAAGGATATTTTAGTCAAATAAATAATAGCTTTTGCTAGAAAAATAATATATATATATTATTTAAAATAATAAAATCAATTAAAGCCTTTTATGGAAATAATTATAATTAGTAAAATATTTATTACTAAAAATTTAATTATTATCTTTTAATCAAACCCATTAAAAATTTATTTATTATTTTTCAAGCAAGACTCATTAAATTTATTTTCACCTAATTTTAGTTATCAATTATTTTCTAACAACTAAATTATTAATAAATCATTATTTTACCTAATACCACCTAGGACTCTTCATCAAATAAACTCTAAAATTTTTTTAATGCAAAATTTAAACCTTCAACTTATTAGTACCTATTTCCCAAACTTTAGTTATTTTAATATCAAACTAGATTTATTTTATAAACCCTTTTATTTATTATCGAGCCTTAAAGCTTGGGACACTAGGGACATAATTGTAGTAAGTTGAGTTAGTTTTATTTGTGAAAGTGAATCTTTGGCTTGAGTTTGATTGTGGTTTGTATTTACCCCATGCGGGGTTAGGTCAGCTGTTGGAGACCTTTGTTGTGAGCAAGGATCAGGTAAGCTCCTGCATAAAACCTGTTTGATGAAAAATGGTTTTTTTTTTTTTTTATGGCAAGCCAAATGTAGAGTGCGTGGTCACTCATTTCGGTAAAGGCAATTGAGGATTATTTCCATTCTCATTTTAGACAAATAAATTATTTGCCAATCAAGGGGTGGTTTTACTCAAAACCTAAAATTCTTTCTACAACCAATTTTGCCCCAAACTTTGGAAAACCTTAATTGCCATTTTCAAGTGGAACTATGTTTCGTTCATTTTTCCCAAGATGGGATACGTTACGTTGAGTACTCAACTGGGGTAGACTGGTAGTACTAGTTTTGAAGAGCAAGAGTGAGTCTCCTGCTGTGGGGATGAGTAGCTAGTGTTATCTTCCTTAGAAGAGAATGTTGTCTTTTATTTTTATGTATTGCTTTGGGGAGTTTAGAGTGGATGATTTGATTTATGGATTTTTTTTTCCTTTAGGAAGTCTTGGATTTATTCTGGAGTTGTAAAAAATTTTAAGTAAATTATTATTTTTATTCTGCTATTTTATTTGTGTGACCTAGTTATAAAGACCCCTTGTCCTTTGGACGGGGCGACATCCCCGGCCCCGGGCGGGCCGAGGTAGCGGTGTGTTACAGGATGATATCCCCAAGACAGCCTTCAACACTAGATATGGACCTGATGAGTTCGTGGTGATGCCGTTCGGGGTGACAAACACACCAGCAGTATTCATGGACCTGATGCACCGAGTATTCCGACCCTACCTGGACAAGTTCGTAGTGGTCTTCTACGACGATATCTTGATCTACTCCAAGAGTTCGGACCATTTGAAGCTCGTATTAGAGAAGCTTCAGGAGCACAAGTTGTACGCCAAGTTCAGCAAGTGCGAATTCTGGTTGGACAGTGTGGCCTTCCTTGTCCATGTGGTGACCAAGGAGGGAATTAAGGTGCACCCGGCAAAGGTTCAAGCGGTATCAGACTAGAAGTAGCCGGAGAGTATCACCGAGATCCGGAATTTCTTAGGACTGGCCGGTTACTACCGAAGGTTTATCAAGGGATTTTCGACACTTGCACCACCAATGACCCGATTACTATGAAAGGATGTTCCATATGTGTGGAACGAGAAATACGAGAAGAGTTTTCAAGAACTGAAGTGCAGACTGATGACAGCACCGATATTGAGTATACCGGAGAAAGGCAAACCATACGCGCTGTATATCGACGCTTCGGATGGCAAACCAACGTATTTTTTAAGTTGACGCCAAATAGAGGAATTTTGAAGCATCTAAAGGGCAGAAACTTAAATCTAAGATATTTAGGGTCGTTTCCGATTAAGGAAAGAATTGGACCGGTAGCTTACCGATTAGACCTGCCGGACGGGTTGACGGGTATCCATGACATGTTTCATGTGTCACAATAGAAGAAGTCTAATGCGGATCCTGGTCAGGTACTGAATGATGAACCGTTGGTATTGCAGCCCGACCTGAGCTATGTGGAGAAGCCTGTACGGATATTGGACCGCAGCGTCAAGACTCTCCGGAACAAACAGGTACCAATGGTTAAAATTCAGTGGGAGCATCATGGCTCACAGGATGCCACATGGGAGTCGAAAGAATGGATTAAATGGAAGTATCTCAAGTTGAAATAGAGGTATGCTTCAATTTCGGGACGAAATTCTTCTAAGGAGTGGAGGATGTGAAACCCCAGTCAAAACCAGTCTTGGAGTAAGGGGAGTTGGGATGCATATCATACTTTATTGCATGTTTAAATATATTTTTATATGATTTTCTGTGTTTTCGATTTGAGATTTATTGTCTTGAAGGCTTGGTTGTGGGTATTGCTTGAGAAGGGCAAAATGGTAATTTTGCTTGATGTGGAAAAAGTGAGATAGCTTGAGGATTGAATAGAAACTATATATATATATATTAGAGGGGTAATAAGAACAAAAGTTGTTGTGGTGTAGTGGTTAGAGCCTTAGAATAAGTTCTTGAGGCCTTGGGTTCAAATTCCATCATAGGAGCTTTAGCTTGGTAAAATTTTATTTTTTCTTGGGAAGTAATAATTTCGGCTTTATGTGCTTGGAGTAGGGTAGAGAAGTTGTCCTAAGAGAGATATGTTAGCAGTATCCTCATTCTACTCCTTTGCCCTACACGAATTTCCTAAGGGGGATTCATTTCCCCTTGATCTTTGATTTTCCTTATTTTTCAATTCATTTGTTTGATCAAGTTGTTCTAGCCATTTCCTTTCCAAAAATTTCAGTAAAGTACTGTGGTTTTGTAGGATTAAAATGTCTTAGTGAAAGGCATCTTATGGTCTGAAAATGTGGAAAGTTGTGGGAGATTCCAAGATGATAAATCCCTCTAGTGAACTTAATAAAAATTCACTCTAGCTAGGTTCATTTCCCTTCATGTGTAGAACTGAAACTTTCCAGCTTTGTGTGCCTTCAAGGCGTCAAAATTCTTAACCATTATTCCCTCCCAAATGCTGCCAGGAAAAGGCCCTTTATTTCAGCCTAGAATCTGGATTTTTCTGGCTATTTTCAGACTGCACAAAAGTGGTGCAAAACCAGAAAAATTCCTGTGCAAATCGCAGCTTTGAAGATCCAAAACCAAGCTATTTTCTTCCAGATTTTGTTCAGCACCTTAGCCATGTTTTTCCCCCATGAAGAAGGCTGGAAACCAGCCTTGAAATCCCCTGAAATTCCCCTTCAAAATCTCTGCAAGCTGACTGGACAATGGCAGCCGAAAAACAGTCCAGGAAATCTAGCCTAGCGAAAATCTTGTGCAGTCTATTGTCCAGCTTTGTTTCCTAATTCTCTCACAGCCGAAACCCCATCCTTGTTCTGCATAAACTACCCTTAACCCTTTAGTAACTGAGCTCTATTATCTCACTTAATCTTTTGCACGAAATTCAGACATGGCTGCCCGAAAATGTCTCCAACAAATCCCTGCAATCATGCTTGATTGATTACCAAAATTCCAGCCACCTTGGTTTAGCAACCTTCCACAAAGTATCCCTCAAATAACCAGACTCTTTCTTCACCATTATGCTCCTTGTTTTCGGCCACCATAAGCCTCCTTAAACTAGCTTTCAATCAACTGAAATACTGCTCAAAACAGTCGGCCATGGCAGACTTCCAAAGCTCTCCAATAATCAGGATATTCTTTAATATTTAGTTTCCAAATTTGCTTCCTAAATATATTCTTCAAGGATTTTAACAATTAGCCTTTCCATTTCCCTTCCAAACCAGAGAGCCATCTTCCTCAACCCTACAGAAAATTCGACAGCCCGAGTTCTCACAAAATTTCGGTAGCTGCAAAACAAAATCTCTAAAATCCCTTCAACCTTCAAGAACACACACAACACACCAAGAACACCTACTCCTTCATTTCACCTAATACCCCTCCAAACCACTTCAAACCTTCTCTAAAATTTCCAGATTTAACCTACTCACTTCCGTTAGTCCATCAACACCATTCTTCACATCAAACTCCACAAACCAACTTGCTAGTTTGGATAAAAAACCAGAAAATTCTGTGAAGGTTCAAGAACACCTTCAGGGTAGGTTTGTTCTAACAATTTCATCTTCTCCAATCTTGATCTCTAGTGAAAATATATATGAATAAACATGCTAATGGTCCCTCTCTCTCTCTCTCTCTCTCTCTCTCTCTCTCTCTCTCATGGCCGAAACTCTCTTCTCTTGGCCCGATGGCTTCTCCTCCCATGGCCATGCTTTCTCCATCTTTCTTGGACGAAGCTAGGCATCTAGGAGTTCAGATCTGTTCTTAACACCTTCAAGGTATTCCTCAACCAAGTAAGTCTCGGCAATCTTTCTTTTAAATTCTAGATTCGTATCTCTAGGATGATGTTGATAGTATGTGGATTGGGTTAGGATTTGAGTATGTATTGTAGAGATTGAAGCATGAATATATGTATGAATATGAAGGAGATGGGATTTATGCATGGATGGATTATCTTGGTTGATTGTATGATGATTTGAGGTTTAATGCATGTCTCCATGTCATAGGTAGTATTTGTGATGAAGTATGCTCGAGATTATGTCACCTTTGGTGAATAGGAATTATATTCATGTTGGATTGTTGAAGCCATGATCAAATTTATGCTAGTAGGGGTTAGATCATGTCTTGATAAATTGAGATCTATGCTTGTATGTATGATTTGGACGATTTGATGAATTGAAGGATTGTAAATGTTCATGATTGTGTATAGCCATGGAAATATGATCATGATCTAGTTGTCCCTATGCTAATTTTTATTTCATCAATAAAATATTTATTAATATGGTTTGGCTAGTAATCTTGAAAAAACCCTAGGAAGGGTGGATTGGGATTATTATATATATATATTTCCAAAACCATTAATTATTTTAAATATCAAATTAGGCTTAACTTATAAACCTATTTATTTATTGTTTGGTCTTAGAGCTTGGGACACTAGGATCATGGTAGTAGTAAGTTGAGTTGATTTAAAATTCAGGAAGTAGATTCCGCCTCAAAATTGATTGTGATTTGTATTTGCCCATGCGGGGTTAGGTCCACTGTTGGAGACCTTTTATTGTGAGCAAGAATTAGGTAAGCTCCTGCATAAAACCTGATTGATGAAAAGTGTTTAATTATGGCAAGCCAAATGTAGAGTGCATGGACACTCATCTTTGTAAAGGCAATTGAGGATTGTCTCCTGTCTTATTTCCGTCAAACAAATTATTTGAAAACCAATAAGCAGATTTATTCAAACTCAAAACTCTTTCTAAAACTGATTTTGACAAAGTCATTAGAAACCCTTAATTGCCATGTTCAAGTGGAACTATGTTTTTTTCATTTTTTTTTTCCGAAGTAGGATATGTTACGTTGAGTACTCAATAAGGGTGGACTACTGGGCTAGTCTTTGAAGGGTTGGGGTAAGTCTCTTAGTTGGTGGCTACCTTTGAGGGATGAGTCATTCCCGGATAAGACGACAGTCCAGTAAGTCGTACCAGTCTGAGCTAGCAGTGTTCTTTTTCAGTCAAGTGACTGTGTTTTGCCAGAATAGACACCCGGTTGTTGTTTGGGTATAGAGAAGGAGGAGTACCTTGCCCAGTAGGCCGATCACTTACTTTTGTCAGTCTGCACAAAGTGTGGCATTTTGACTGGCGGTATGCACAAAGTGTGGCATGCTGACCATCCGGTTATAGGGCCCAACCTGTGGTAACCCGTAATCCTTTCTTTTGAGTGGTTGATTTTATAAATTTTGTATGGCTAGAAATGCCAAAACACCACTCTTGTTTTTTATTGATGTTTATTGCTTGCCAGTGAACTCTTATAAAGGATTTTATACTTTGCATTCACGAACTATTTTCACTGAACACCCAAAGCACACACGGACTTACTGAGATTTCTATCTCACCACTGTTTTACCATGATTTCATGGTCGTTCCTGCTGTGGGGATGAGTAGCTATATTATACCTACTTCGGAAGATTTTCTGATGATTTATTTTTGTGTAATGTTTTGGGGAGATAAGAGTGGATAAATTTTATTAAGGATTTATTTCTGGTATTTTTGGATTTATTCTTGGATTGATATTTATTTTGGGATATAATAAATTTTAAGTTCAAGTATCATTTATATTCCGCTATTTCATTTGTGTGACCAAGTTATAAAGACCCCTTGTCCTTTGGACGGGGCGACATCCCCGGCCTTGGCGGGCCTAGGTAGCGGAGTGTTACAAGTGGTATCAGAGCCTAGGTTTAGGCAAATAATGATTGTATGCGTGTTATTTATTTATGTTCAGATCTTTATCTAACCTATCTTGTTGATGTTGTACGATGGTTAGGAT
The DNA here is from genome assembly GCA_026120185.1 of Voacanga thouarsii. NCBI lineage: Eukaryota > Viridiplantae > Streptophyta > Magnoliopsida > Gentianales > Apocynaceae > Voacanga > Voacanga thouarsii. The sequence goes on along the minus strand of JANUWF010003374.1, from coordinate 1,953,688 downwards.
GCTTAGGACCGCGAGGAAAAGGTAGCAGTGGCACCCGCCTATCCCTTTATACCCGTAGGACCTTCCAGTTCCCCAGCCTGCCCCTCAGCAAGTTATCCCTATGGAGGATAGTAGTGATGATGAGGTCTAGATCATTGAGCCACCCCCAATTCTGGTGATAGACATAAGCTCTGACAGTGAGGATGAGGTGATGATAGTGGAGCCTAAACCCCACCCTCCTATTCCCGAGGTAGATTTAGCAGCAGATAGTGATGACCCGGGGGAGATAGACTATAAGTCTCTACCTAGGCCTTCTTTCCTCCCTTCTTCCAGCCGAGTTGAGCCCGTGGAGAGTTCTAAGCGCCCTGGGAAGGAGCCAGTGGAGGGATTTGCTGGCGGGGTTGGGGTAGATTTTTCTAAGAACTCTAGGGGATGGTTGTATGAGGCTGGTGATGAGGATTCTGATGAGGACTAGAGGACTAGGAGTTATTCTGATTTGGATGTTTATTTGTTTACTATTTTTCGAGAACTTGGATGTCAAGGATTTTTAATTCTGCTTTCTATAAAAATTTTGAATATATTCAAGTCCATTTTTGAAAGAGAATTTATTCCCTAGACAAAATTTATCTTCGATTTCTATTACACATATTTGACTATGAATGCATGTGTAACAAAAATGATTTGAACTTTACATGCATACACTTATCATTTGGGGTATGGTTTAAAATGGCACCCAAGCACCGTGCAGCTTCAGCAGGTGGAAGAGTTCTAGAGGCTGATCAAGTGGCACCGGAAGTGGAAACAGTCCAGCTGCAAGCACCCAACGGGGGTGAAGGGAACAGTCAGAATATGGGATCGAGATCTGAAGTTCCAGTTGATATGACCATGGTTCAGGCATTCAGCAAAATGACCGAGATTTTGTAGTCGATGGTCGAGAAGCGGAACCCAAGGGGTGAGGACGAGGCCTTAGAACGGTTCTTGAAGTTTCAGCCACTCGACTTCTTGGGCGAAACAGAATAATATCAGAAGGCAGAACACTGGGTCGAGTAGATGGAGGACATATTTGCAATGCTCCAGTGCTCCGAGGAGCGGATGGTTAAGTTTGCAACTTTCCGATTGAGAGGTCCAGCTCGTGCATGGTGGCAGTGGGTCCAAGATGACTGGGAGGCGAACGAGCAGGAATGGACGTAGTCCAACTTCGTTGAGGCCTTCAGGGCTAAGTATATCCCACAGTGGATTGTGGAGAAGTGAGAAGATAAATTTCAGAATATGAGGCAGGGAAGCATGTCGGTGGCCCAGTACATGGCCCGGTTCACCCAGTTGTCCAAATACTGCGCGCAATTGGCAGACACGGAGCAGAATAGGATGAGGCAGTTCGTCAAGGGGCTGAGACTGGAGTTGAGGAAAGCATTAGCACTTGCTCCACCAACCACCTATTCGGGGGCTGTAGATGCAGCTACTCGAACGGAGAATGAGGATCACAGCAGGATGGCGGCAAAACCTTTCCAACCGCCAAGGCTGCCGCAGGGACACTTCCCGAGGCTACAACCCCACAAGCGCCCAGCCAATCACCAATGGCAGAACCGAGGGAAGCAAGCCCGGACAGCACCAGGTGGACCTGCCCCGAATCTTCCATCCTGCAGGCAGTGTGGAAGGAAAGGCCATACCGAAAGGAATTGTTGGTCTAAGGGTAATGAAAAGAAGTGCTATCACTGTGGCGACCCGAACCACCTGAGGAACACTTGCCCCAAATTGGACCGAGTCGGGCAATGAAACCCGACTCAGAACCCGGGACCCAACCGAGCCAACCCCACGGGAGCATCCGGGAGCCGAAGCCGCAAGTGAAGGCCAAGGTATTCGCTCACAACAGAGAGGAAGTTGGGGACGATGCAGCGGTGATAAAAGGTATGTTCACTATTCAAGGACATTCCGTTAATGCTTTGATTGATCCTGGCTCTACTCACTCCTATATAAACAAGTTGTGTGCATGTCATTTGGGTTGGGATGGAGTGGAGCTACCTTTCATTCTAGAGGTAAGCACACCTCTGGGGAAAAAGGTGCAAGTGGATCGGTATGTAAAAGAGTGTAAAATTAATGTGGGGAGAGAAAGCCTGGAGGGAGATTTGATAGTGTTAGACATTGAGGATTATGACTTGATTTTGGGGGTGGACTGGTTAGCCAAGCATGGGGCTAGGGTGGAGTGTAAAAATAAGATAGTCCAGTTCGTCAGACCGGGTTGTGACGTATTGGAATTTAATGGCAAGAGGGTGAAAGAATGTAAGTACTTGATTGCGGGGGCTAAAGCCCGAAAATTGTTGAAGCAACGGTGTCAAGGGTACCTGGCTTACGTGATAAACAAGCTGAAGGACCAGTGCACTTTGGAGGACACTGAAGTAGAGAAGGATTTCCCCGATATGTTTCCGGCGGAGCTTGATTCTCTACCTCCTAGCCAAGAGGTGGAACTCACCATCGACTTAGTCCTGGGAGCGGAACCAGTATCGCTGACTCTGTACCGGATGGCACCGACAGAGTTGAAAGAGCAGTTGGAGGAGTGAGTAAGTCAAGGTTATATCAGACCTAGCACGTCGCATTGGGGAGCGCCTGTGATATTTGTGAAGAAGAAGGACGGCACTCTAAGGCTATGCATTGACTACCGGGGTTTGAATAACTTAACGGTCAAGAACAAATATCCCTTACCATTGATTGACAAACTATTCAACCAGTTGCAAGGGTCCAGTTGCTACTCTAAGTTGGATATGAGGCAAGGGTACTACCAGGTGCGGATAAGAGAGGATGTGTGAAACCCTAGTCAAAACCAACCTTAGAGTAAGGGGGTTGGGATGCATAGCATATATATTTGCATGTTTAAATGTATTTTTGTATGATTTTATATGCTTTGGATTTGTGTTTTATAGTCTACAGGGCTTGATTATGATTATTGAGTGAGAAGGGCAATATGGAAATTTTTGCTTGAGGTGGAAAAAAGGAAATAGCTTGAGGATTGAATAGGAAAATATTTTTAGGGGGAAAATAAGAATAAGAGTTATTGTGGTTTAGTGGTTGGAGCTTTGGAATTAATTCTTGAGGTCTTGAGTTCAAATTCCATCATAGGAGCTTTAGCTTGGTTAAATTTTATTTTTGCTTGGGAAGTATAATTTTTGGCCTTAGTGGTGTTTGGAGTAGGGTAGAGATGTTGTCCTATGAGAGACATCATAGGAGTCTTCAAATCCTACTCTTTTGCTCTACACGAAATCATAAAGGGAATTCATTTTCTCTTAATCCTTAATTTTTCCTATTTCTCAATTCATTAGTTTGTTCATTTTGTTCAAGCCAATTTTATTCTAGAAAAATTCTAGCAATGTGTTGTGGCTTTGAAGGTTCAAAATGTCTTAGTAAAGGACATCATATGGACCGAAACAATGGAAGAGGAGGAAAGATTTCAAGTGAATTAAATTCCTTAGTGAAAGGACATCACTCTAGCTAAGTTCATTTCCCTTCATGCTTAGAACAGAATATTTTCCAGCTTTGTGTGCCTTCAAGGTGACGAAATTCTTAACCATCATTCCCTCCCAAATGCTGCCAGAAAAAGGCCCTTTTGATCAGCTTAGAACCTGGATTTTTCTAGCTAATTTCGGACTGCACAAAGGTGGTGCAAAATCAGAAAAATTCCTTTGCAAATCGCAGCTTTGGAGGACCGAAACCAAGCTGTTTTCTTCCAGTTTTTGTTCAGAACCTTAGCCATGTTTTTCCTCCATGAGTTAGGCTGGAAACCAACCTTGAAAGCCCCAGAAATTCCCCTTCAAAACCTCTACAAATTGGCTGGAAAGATGGCAGCTAAAGCTGCCCAGAAAAATTCCAGCCTTGCAAAAAATGCTGTACAGTAATTTTTCCAGCTTTGTTTCCAAATTCTCTCCTAGCCGAAACTCCATCATTTTTCTGCTCAAACCACCCTTAAACCTCCATTAACTGAAATCCATTGTCCTCCCCAAGTTCTACACGAAAATCCAGTTATGTCTGCCAAAAAGATTTGCGAAAATATTCTACAATCATGCCATGATTTGGATACCAAAATTCCAGCTACCTGATTTAACAACTTTCCATAAAATATACCTCAAACAACCAGACCGTCCCTTCACCATTAGACTCCTTAATTTCGACCACTATTAGCCTCCTTCAACCAGCTTTCATCCAGCCAAAATTCTGCACAAGCAATCGGCCATGGCAGATTTCCAAGAGCTCTTCCATAATCAAAGATATTCTTGAATATTTAGTTTCCAAATTTGCTTCATAAAAATATTCTTCAAGGATTCCAACAACTAGCCTTTCCTTTTCCCTTCCAAACCAAAAAAAAACCATCTACCTAAACCCTACAAAAAATCGGCAACCCTAATCCTCATAGAATTTCGGCAGCCTCCATCCAAAAGCTCTCTACTCTCTTCAACCTTCAAGAACACATAGTACACCAAGAACACATACTCCTTCCTTTCACCTAATACCTCTCCAAATTACGTCAAACTACCTCAAAAAATTCCAGATTTCATCTATTCATTGCTGTGAGTCCATCCGTACAATTTTTAACATCAAACTCCAAAATTCAACTTGCACTTTTAGATAAAAAAACCAGAAATTTTGTGAAAGCTCAAGAACACCTTCAAGGTAGGATTATTTAATCAACTTCATCTTCGCTAATTTTCACCTTCTTGGCCGAACTACTCACCTTCTTGGCCGAATGGTTCCTTCTCCATTGCCAAGTTTTCGTCATCTTTCTTGGACGAATTTAGACCTCTAGGAATTCAGATCCATTCGAAACTCCTTCAAGGAATTCATCAATCAAGTAAGCCGTTTTAACCCATCTTTTAAATTCTAGATTCATGTCTCTAGGATGATGTTGACAGAAGATGGATTGCGAATAAGGTTTGAGTATATATTGTTGAGGTTGAAGCATTAATGTATGTACGAATATGAAGGAGATGGGATTTATGCATGGATGGATTATCTTGGTTGATTGTATGATGATTTCAGGTTTAATGCATGTCTCCATGTCATAGGTAGTATTTGTGATGAAGTATGCTAGAGATTATGTCACCTTTAGTGAATGGGATTTATATTCATGTTGGATTATTGAAGCCATGATCATATTTATGCTAGTAGGGGTTATATCATATCTTGATAAATTTAGATCTATGCTTATATGCATGATTTGGATGATTTGATGAGTTGAAGGATTGTAAATGTTCATGATTGTGGTTAGCAATAGAACTATGGTCATGATCTAGTTGTCCCTAAGCTAATTTTATTTCATGAATAAAATATTTCATAATATGATTTTGCTTGTAATTTTGAAAAAACCCTAGGAGGGGTAGATTTGGATTATTATATATAATAAGGATATTTTAGTCATATAAATAATAGCTTTTGCTAGAAAAATAATATATACATATATATTATTTAAAATAATAAAATCAATTAAAGCCTTTTATGGAAATAATTATAATTAGTAAAATATTTATTACTAAAAATTTAATTTTTATCTTTTAATCAAACCCATTAAAATTTTATTTATTATTTTTCAAGTAAGACTCATTAAATTTATTTTCACCTAATTTTAGTTATCAATTATTTTCTAACAACTAAATTATGAATAAATCATTATTTTACCTAATACCACCTAGGACTCTTCATCAAATAAACTCTAATTTTTTTTTTTAAGAAAAATTTAAACCTTCAACTTATTAGTACCTATTTCCCAAACTTTAGTTATTTTAATATCAAACTAGATTTATTTTATAAACCCTTTTATTTATTATCGAGCCTTAAAGCTTGGGACACTAGGGACATAATTGTAGTAAGTTGAGTTAGTTTTATTTGTGAAAGTGAATCTTTGGCTTGAGTTTGATTGTGGTTTGTATTTACCCCATGCGGGGTTAGGTCAGCTGTTGGAGACCTTTGTTGTGAGCAAGGATCAGGTAAGCTCCTGCATAAAACCTGTTTGATGAAAAATGATTTTTTTTTTATGGTAAGCCCAATGTAGAGTGCATGGTCACTCATTTCTGTAAAGGAAATTGAGGATTATTTCCATTCTCATTTTAGACAAATAAATTATTCGCAAATCAAGGGGCGGTTTTACTCAAAACCTAAAATTCTTTCTAAAACCAGTTTTGCCCCCAAACTTTGGAAAACCTTAATTGCCATTTTCAATTGGAACTATGTTTTGTTCATTTTTCCCAAGTGGGATACATTACGTTGAGTACTCAACAGGGGTAGACTGGTAGTACTAGTTTTGAAGAGCAAGAGTGAGTCTTCTGGCAGGAGGCCACCTCCAGAATATCAGCTCAACTTAGAGAAACATCAGTATTACTTAGTCATGCCTGTCCGAGTAGCATTTTTTATTTCAGTCAAGTGACTGTGTTATGCTGAAATGGACACCCGGTTGTTGTTTGGGTATAGAGAATGAGGAGTATCTTGCCTGGTAGGCCGATCACCTTCCTTTTGTTAGTCTGCACAAAGTGTCAGCATTCTGACCAGCAGTATGCACAAAATGTGGCATACTGACCATGTGGACATGGGACCCAACGTGTGGTAACCCACAACCACCCTTTTTGAGTGGTTGATTTTATTGTGCACTTTTGATTATGTATGCTTGGAAAAGCCAAAACACCACTCTTGTTTTTTACTAATGTTTATTGCATGCTAGCAATTCGTTTGTAAAGATTTTATACTTTGCATTCACAAACTGTTTTCACTGAACACCCAAAGCACACATAGACTTTCTGATATTTCTGTCTCACCTCCATTTTACCATGATTTCAGGTCAATCCTGCTGTGGGGATGAGTAGCTAGTGTTATCTTCCTTGGAAGAAAATGTTGTCTTTTTTTTTTATGTCTTGATTTGGGGAGTTGAGAGTGGATGATTTCATTTATGGATTTGTTTTTCTTTTAGGAAGTCTTGGATTTAATCTTGGATTTATTCTGGGATTGTAATAAATTTTAAGTAAATTATTATTTTTATTCTGCTATTTTATTTGTGTGACCTAGTTATAAAGACCCCTTGTCCTTTGGACGGTGCGACATCCCCGGCCCCGGGCGGGCCTAGGTAGCGGGGTGTTACAGGATCATATCCCCAAGATAGCCTTCAACACCAGATATGGACACTACGAGTTCGTGGTGATGCCGTTCGGGGTGACAAACGCCCCAGCAGTATTCATGGACCTGATGCACCGAGTATTCCGACCCTATCTGGACAAGTTTATAGTGGTCTTCATCGACGGTATCTTGATCTACTCCAAGAGTCCGGAGGAGCATGCGGAGCATTTTAAGCTCGTATTAGAGAAGCTTCGGGAGCACAAGCTGTATGCCAAGTTCAGCATGTGCGAATTCTGGTTGGACAGTGTGGCATTCGTTGGCCATGTGGTGACCAATGAGGGAATTAAGGTGCACCCGGCAAAGGTTAAAGCAGTATCAGACTAGAAGCAGCCAGAGAGTATCACCGAGATCCGGAGTTTCTTGGGACTGGCCAGTTACTACCGAAGGTTTATTAAGGGATTTTCGACACTTGCATCACCAATGACCCGATTACTGTGAAAGGATGTTCTATATGTGTGGAACGAGAAATGCGAGAAGAGTTTTCAAGAACTGAAGCACAGACTGATGACAGCACCGGTATTGAGTCTACCGGAGAAAGGCAAACCATACGCGCTGTATACCGACGCTTCGAAAGAAGGGACTGGGAGCAGTGTTGATGCAGGACCGGAAGGTGATTGCTTATACTTCCCGGAAGCTGAGACCTCATGAAGTCAACTACCCCACTCATGATTTGGAGCTGGCTGCTATAGTGTTCGCCCTAAAGAAATGGCAACACTCCCTGTATCGAGCCGAATTGAGGTGTTCACCGATCATAAAAGTCTGAAGTATATCTTCACCTAGAAGGATCTGAACTTGAGGCAGCGAAGATAGATGGAATTCTTAGAAGAATACTGTTGCTCGATCAACTACCATCCCGGGAAGGCCAATGTTGTGGCAGATGCCCTGAGCAGGAAGGTTGGGATGGCCAGGTTAAGAGTGCAGAAAATGCAAGCAGTTCAGGATGTGTTGGACAGAAGGGTGGAAGTGCAAGATAAAGGAATTGTCATCAACAATTTAAAGTTGGTGCCGGACCTAAAGAAGGAAATCGTGGAAGCTCAGCAAAACAATGCCGAGTTCCAACTTTTCAAGGACAAGGAGCAAAAGCGGCCCGGCAGTGAATTCTGTCTAGACGAGATAGGAGTTCTACATTTCAGGGATCGGTTGTGTATACCCAGAAAGCAGCAATTAAAGGACCGAATTTTGGAAGAAGCGCACAAGAGCAAGTACACCATTCATCCCGGGGAAGTCAAGATGTATCAGGACTTGAAGAGAGCCTATTGGTGGCCCGGACTGAAGTGAGATGTGGTCAAGTATGTCTCGACCTATCTCACCTGCCAAAAAGTCAAAGCAGAGCATAAGAAGTTAGCGGGACTATTGCAGCCATTGCCAGTGCCAAAATGGAAATGGGAAGAGGTGACTATGGATTTCGTCACCGGGCTTCCCATGTCATGGACTCAAAAGGACGCCATATAGGTAGTGGTGGATCGACTAATCAAGTCGGCCCATTTCATGCCAGTGAATGTGAGGGACTCGATGAAGAAGCTGGCCCAGACTTATGTTCGAGAGATCGTTCGACTACATGGAGTGCCTTCAAGCATAGTGTCAGATTGAGACTCGAGGTTTACGACTCGTTTCTGGGGAAAGTTTTAGGAAGCAATGGGGTCGAATCTGAAATTCAGTACGACGGCGCATCCGCAGATCGATGGGCAATCAGAAAGGGTGATACACAGATTAGAAGATATGTTGAGAGCCTGTATTTTGGACTTCAGAGATAAATGGATAGAGTGTGTACCGTATGCAGAATTATCATATAACAATAGCCATCAAGCTTCGATTGGGATGGCACCGTATGAGGCTTTGTATGTGCGCAAATGTCAGGTACCATTGTATTGGAGTTATTCCGAAGATGGTCATGTGGGCAAAACCGGAGAAGTATGTGTCCAAGAGATGTTGGATAAAGTGAAATTGATCAAGGAGAGGTTAAAGGCGGCACAGAGTCGGCAGAAGAGCTATGCGGACAACCAGCGAAGACAATTAGAATTTCAAGTCGGGGACAGTGTATTTTTGAAGTTGACGCCGAATAGAGGAATTTTGAAGCATCCAAAGGGCGAAAAATTAAATCTGAGATATTTGGGGCCGTTTCCGATTAAGGAAAGAATTGGACCGGTAGCTTACCGATTAGACCTGCCGGACGGGTTGACGGGTATCCATGACGTGTTTCATGTGTCAGAATTAAAGAAGTATAATGCGGATCCTGGTCATGTATTAAATGATGAACCGTTAGTATTGTAGCCCGACCAGAGCTATGTGGAGAAGCCTATACGGATATTAGACCGCAGCGTCAAAACTTTCCAGAACAAACAGATACCAATGGTTAAGATTCAGTGGGAGCATCATGGCTCACAGGATGCCACATGGAGTCAGAAGAATGGATTAAATGGAAGTATCCCGAGTTGAAATAGTGGTATGCTTGAATTTCGGGACGAAATTCTTCTAATGAGGGGAGGATGTGAAACCCCAGTCAAAACCAGTTTTGGAGTAAGGGGAGTTGGGATGCATATCATACTTTATTGCATGTTTAAATATATTTTTTATATGATTTTCTGTGTTTTCGATTTGAGATTTATTATCTTGAAAGCTTGGTTGTGGGTATTGCTTGAGAATGGCAAAATGGTAATTTTGCTTGAGGTGGAAAAAGGGAGATAACTTGAGGATTGAATAGAATATATATATATATATATATATATATATATTTAGAGGGGAAATAAGAACAAGAGTTGTTGTGGTGTCGTGGTTAGAGCCTTAGAATAAGTTCTTGAGGCCTTGGGTTCAAATTCCATCATAGGAGCTTTATCTTGGTTAAATTTTATTTTTGCTTGGGAAGTAATAATTTCGGCTTTATGTGCTTGGAGTAGGGTAGAGAAGTTGTCCTAAGAGAGATATGTTAGAAGTATCGTCATTCTAATCCTTTGCCCAACACGAATTTCCTAAGGGGAATTCATTCCCCCTTGATTTTGATTTTCCTTATTTTTCAACTCATTAGTTTGATCAAGTTGTTCTAGCCATTTCCTTTCTAGAAATTTCAATAAAGTACTGTGGTTTTGTAGGATCAAAATGTCTTAGTGAAAGGCATCTTATGGTCTGAAAATGTGGAAGAGTTGTGGGAGATTCCAAGAGGATAAATCCATCTAGTGAACTTGCTAAAAGTTCACTCTAGCTAGGTTCATTTCCCTTCATGCATAGAACTGAAATTTTCCAGCTTTGTGTGCCTTCAAGGTGTCGAAATTCTTAACCATTATTCCGTCCCAAATGCTGCCAGGAAAAGGCCCTTTTGTTCAACCAAGAATCTGGATTTTTCTGGCTATTTTCGAACTGCACAAAAGTAGTGCAAAACCAGAAAAATTCCTGTGCAAATCGCAGCTTTGGAGATCCAAAACCAAGCTATTTTCTTCCAGATTTTGTTCAGTACCTTAGCCATGTTTTTCCTCCATGAAGAAGGCTGGAAACCAGCATTGAAAGCCCCAGAAATTCCCCATCTAAATCTCTGCAAGCTGGCTGGAAAATGGCAGCCGAAAAACTGTCTAGGAATTCCAGCCTAGCGAAAATCCTGTGCAGTCTACTATCTAGCTTTGTTTCCTAATTCTCTCCCAGCCGAAACCCCATCCTTGTTCTGCATAAAATTCCCTTAAACCTTCAATAATTGAGCTCCATTATCTCTCTTAGGCTTCTGCACAAAATTCAGACGTGGCTACTCCAAAATCTCTCCAACAAATCCCTGCAATCATGCTTGATTGATTACCAAAATTCCAGCCACCTTAGTTTAGCAACCTTCCATAAAGTATCCCTCAAATAACCAGACTTTTTCTTCGCCATTATGCCCCTTGTTTTCAGCCAGCATAAGCCTCCTTAAACCAGCTTTCAATCAACCAAAATACTGCTCAAAACAGTCGGCCATGGCAGACTTCCAAAGCACTCCAATAATCAAGATATTCTTTAATATTTAGTTTCCAAATTTGCTTCCTAAAAATATTCTTCAAGGATTTTAACAACTAGCCTTTCCTTTTCCCTTCCAAACCCGATAGCCATCTTCCTAAACCATACAGAAAATTTGGCAGCCCTAGTTCTCACTGAATTTCGACAGCTACAAAACAAAATCTCTCAAATCCCTTCAACCTTCAAGAACACACACAACACACCAAGAACACCTACTCATTCCTTTCACCTAATACCCCTCCAAACCACATCAAACCATCTCTAAAATTTCTAGATTTAACCTACTCACTGCCGTTAGTCCATCAACACCATTCTTAACATCAAAATCCACAAACCAACTTGCTAGTTTGGATAAAAAACCAGAAAATTCTGTGAAGGTTCAAGAACACCTTCAAGGTAGGTTTGTTCTACCAACTTCATCTTCTCCAATCTTGATCTCTAGTGAAAATATATATGAATAAACATGCTAATGGTCCCTCTCTCTCTCTCTCTCTCTCTCTCTCTCTCTCTCTCTCTCTCTCTCTCTCTCTCTCTCTCTCTCTTCCTCTCATGGCCGAAACTCTCTTCTTTTGGCCGGATGGCTTCTCCTCCCATGGCCATGCTTTCTCCATCTTCCTTGGACGAAGCTAGGCATCTAGGAGTTGAGATCCATTCTTAACTCCTTCAAGGTATTCCTCAACCAAGTAAGTCCCTTCAATCTTTCTTTTAAATTCTAGATTCATATCTCTAGGATGATGTTGATAGTATGTGGATTGGGATAGGATTTGAGTATGTATTGTTGAGATTGAAGCATGAATATATGTATGAATATGAATGATATGGGATTTATGCAAGGATGGATTATCTTGGTTGATTGTATGATGATTTGAGGTTTAATGCATGCCTCAATGATTAAGTATGCTAGAGATTATGTTACCTTTGGTGAATAGGATTTATATTCATGTTGGATTATTGAAGCCATGATCATATTTATGCTAGTAGGGGTTAGATCATGTCTTGATAAATTGAAATCTATGCTTGTATGCGTGATTTGGATGATTTGATGAATTGAAGGATTGTATATGTTCATGATTGTGAATAGCCATGGAAATATGATCATGATCTAGTTGTCCCTAAGCTAATTTTTATATCATAAATAAAATATTTAATAATATGGTTTGGCTAGTAATCTCGAAAAAACCCTAGGAAGGGTGGATTGGGACTATTATATATATAAAGGATATTTTTGTCAAATAAATAATAGTTTTGACAGAAAAATAAAATATATCGATATTATATAAAAATAATGAAATCAACTAGAGCCTTTTTTTTGAAATAATCATAATTAGTAAAATACTTATTATTAAAATTTAATTATTATCTTTTAATCAAAACCTATTAAAACTTACTTATTATTTTCCATTCAAGGCTCATTAAAATTCATTTTCAACTAACTTTAGTTCTCAATTATTTTCTAACAACCAAATTATTAATAAATCATTATTTTTCCTAAAAACCACCTATGACTCTTCATCAATAATGTCTAAATTTTTCTTAGCAAGATTTAAACTTTCAATTTTTTAGAATTTATTTTCCAAACCATTAATTATTTTAAATATCAAATTAGGCTCAACTTATAAACCTATTTATTTATTGTTTGGCCTTAGAGCTTGGGACACTAGGATCATGGTAATAGTAGGTTAAGTTGATTTAAAATTGAGGAAGTGGATTGTGGCTTGAAATTGATTGTGATTTGTATTTGCCAATGCGGGGTTAGGTCAGCTGTTGGAGACCTTTTATTGTGAGCAAGAATCAGGTAAGCTACTGCATAAAACCTGATTGATGAAAAGTGTTTAATTATGGCAAGCCAAATGTAGAGTGCATGGACACTCATATTTGTAAAGGCAATTGAGGATTGTCTCCTGTCTTATTTCCGTCAAATAAATTATTTGAAATCCAATAAGCAGATTTATTCAAACTCAAAACTCTTTCCAAAACTGATTTTGACAAAGACTTTGGAAACCCTTAATTGCCATGTTCAAGTGGAACTATGTTTTGTTCATTTTTTTTCCCAAGTGGGATATGTTACGTTGAGTAATCAATAAGGGTGGACTACTGGGCTAGTCTTTAAGGGTTAGGCTAAATCTCTCAGTAGCTGACCACCTTTGAGGGGTGAGTCCTTCCCGGATAAGACGACAGTCTAGTAAGTCGTGCTGGTCCGAGCTAGCAGTGTTCTTTTTCAGTCAAGTGACTGTGTTTTGACGGAATGGACACCCGGTTGTTGTTTGGGTATTGAGAAGGAGGAGTATCTCACCCAGTAGGCCGATCACCTACTTTTGTCAGTCTGCACAAAGTGTGGCATGCTGACCATCCGGTTATAGGGCCCAACGTGTGGTAACTCGTAATCCTTTCTTTTGAGTGGTTGATTTTATAAATTATGTATGGCTAGAAATGCCAAAACACCACTTTTGTTTTTGACTGATGTTTATTGCTTGCCAGTGAACTCTTATAAAGGATTTTATACTTTGCATTCACGAACTGTTTTCACTGAACACCCAACGCACACACGGACTTACTGAGATTTCTGTCTCACCACCATTTTACAATGATTTCAGGTCGATCCTGCTGTGGGGATCAGTTGCTACATTATAACTGCTTCGGATGATTTTCTGATGATTTATTTTTGTGTAATATTTTCGGGAGATGAGAATGGATAAATTTTATTACGGATTTGTTTTTTGTATTTAGGATTTATTCTTGGATTGATATTAATTTTGGGATGTAATAAATTTTAAGTTCAAGTATCATTTATATTCCGCTATTTCATTTGTGTGACCTAGTTATAAAGACCTCTTGTCCTTTGGACGAGGCGACATCCCCAGCCCTGGCGGGCCTAGGTAGTGGGTTGTTACATTTACTAGCTTTGAGGTATCTTTTCTTTTATTTTATTTTCTTGTTGTTTTTCTAGATTTATGTTTTTCTTTCTTTGTTTCTTTTGAATTAGATACTCTTATGACTTTTCTAATGACTCCTCCTTGTGGTGGATTTAAACATGGTGAAACTTTGATGTAATGGATGTATCGTCTTCTCTTTATTCTTTTTCTTTATTGTTTTTGGTCTTTTTGGCTGTACTTTTATTGTTATATCTTTAGCCATTGAGGACAATGTCAAGTTTAAGTGTAGGAGGGAGAATGCTATTGAAAAGATATTTTCCACATCAATGTTATATCAATATTGAGTGAGAATTTCAAAATTTTAGTGGTTTTCATTTTTTAAGCAAGGATATAATTCTTTTTCTTACTTGGATAGGATTTTTTGTCATTCATTAGGTGTATTTTTATGAAATTGGTTTTGTTTGATAGGATATTTTCAAGACTTGATCACTTTGATTAACCTTGTTCATACATTGGTATTTGAATGTTGTTTGACTCATCTAATTGGAATGTGGAAAATATGAGCAATATGATAAAAGTTTATTGTCTAACTCTTATATTATGAAGTTAAATTTTGCTTAGCTTTGAGTTGTGATAATGAATATGAGTTGATAAAAATATCTTTCAGAAGAATGATTGTGGAAAACAATTGTGAAAAATTCTTGTGAATTAAAGAATTGAAAATATGAGTTGTTGTTTCCTTTTTGAAGATGAAAAAAATTATTTTTGCTTGATTACGAGGGCCAATATGGATAGTGAAGAGAAATCTACTTTCTTGAGGCTATGAATTCCCAAAAGCAAAAAGGAGAAATATTATTGAAAAAATGATGATTGATAATTAAAAGGGGGCTAATACGGTGCGTGAAGAGAAATCCATACACTTGAGGCTATCAATTCCCTAAGTCAGTAGAAAAAATGGAGAGAAAAAAAGATTAAAGTGCTTTCCTTACACCATGACCTAAGTTGTCCCATTTTTTTTGGATTTATAATGCTTGAGTTGGTTAATGGCTTGACTTATGTGATTCATATTATCTATATTTTAACTTGAAGAGTGAAATAACTCTCTTAGACTAAGTTATGAACTTGATTAATTTGACTTCAAGAGTATTGTGATCTCTCGTTAAATGTTTCAAAGTTTGAATTGTTTTCCAAGGGTGTGAATGACAAAAGTTTTAACTAAAGGTTGAAGAGAAGTTATAATCCTTGCTATGTTAATTTTTTTTTTTTTTTAAGAAAGAATATGTGTTTTCTTAATGATTTTCTTGATTAAAGTGTTTTGCTTGAAGACAAGCAAAAGTTCAAGTGTGGGGGTATATGATAGGGGCTAAAATCACTATTATTTTTCCTAGTTATTTGAGGTTGTTTTGAGATACTTTTGTTGTAATAACTATATATATTCCTTCCTATTTGACATTTTGTTTGTAGAAAGTGTTTTTAGCAAATTTGTATAGATTTAAGTTAAATTCGAGTAAAAAGTGACCAATTCCAAAATGCACCTAGTGCCAGTCCTAGCCAAGGGACCAAGCGCCACGTCCATTCTGGTCAAGCAGAGGAAACAGATCAAATTTTAGGAAGAAAATAAAACAGACTTGGCGGTGGGTTTGGACCAGGTGCCGGGTCCATTCTATCCGGCCAATGAAAACAAAGCACAAAAACCAAAGGAAGAACAGCTTGCACCTGGAGCCAAGTAGGTTGAAAGGACCCAATGCCAAGTCCACTTTGGAAGAATAAAAATTCTGTGCACGAATTTGGGAATTTTTGAAAAATTTTGATACTTTCTAATTCCTATTCAGTCAAGATTCTTTAAGCAACGAATTTAGCATCAAAGAAGCCTATAAAAACAAGAGAAAACATAAGAGAAGAAATATGTAGAGAGCTAGATCCAAGAGCTAAAATTTTGAACACTTGTTGAAGAACGAATTCACCAAATTAAGGAGGATTGTTCAAGAGATCCTTCAACGGAGAAGAAAGATGATTGTCTATAAGTGCTTTCTTTTACCTTTGTTTTCTATTCCTTGAACAATAATACATTCAATATTTTTATTATAATTTAACATTATTTTGGATTCATGATTTTGTGTTGATTTAGTTATATGATCAATTCTTTATCATCTTTGGTGTTCGATTACTTGTAATCATTGGTTATTGATGCGAGTTCTTCTAATTGACTTGGGACAATGATGTTAGGAGTTTTATTGCATTGATTTTGTATTTGTTAAATTTTAATAGACTTAGGTGATGAAGTTAAGATTATAGAACTAAGTGATCAAATATTAGTTGATTTTACCTCGAGCAAAAGGTTATTAGCTAATTTCATACTTATAAGGAATTGAGCTTAATGCATTTTGGTTATGTTAGCTTGATTGGCAAATCTGTTAACATTAATCAAAAGATAGTAATTTCATGGATTGGAAAACGAAATAAAATTTATCTAAGTAGATTCATGACTTGGGAAACGAATGAATTTTACTTTATATTCCTTTATAATGCTAGGATGATAATTAATTGAAAGAATTACTAGTTGGTTCATTATCATATTTTATACAATAATAGTCTAAATTGCATATTCCTACATCCTTGAGTTGTATATATTTCTTTTTTTTTTGTGTTATTTTCTCACTTTATTTAGGTCAGTTGAACAATGAATAAAAAGTGATTAATATGTACTTGTTCCTTTGAAGATCGATACTTTTTAATTCCCTATGATATGCTTGCGATGAGTATGCTCGCTCGTATGTGTATTTTGGAATTAAATTTTTAATTAAAACTTAACTAAGGGGTAGATTTAAATTTGATGATTTTTACACACCTAAAATTTACTCATCAATAACATATTACTAATTAGAAATGATGTCTCTACTCTTTAATCAGTAAAGATTTGATTATCTAAGAAATTCTTCAAGAAAAACCTTGGACAAGAAATCGATATTCTAGGAATAAAGATCTATAGAGATAGATCAAAGAGGTTTCTTAGTCATTCATAGTATATATACATAGATAAAGTTCTAAAGAGATTTAGCATGGGCCAATCCAACTATGGATTCTTACCCATGAGTTATGGGATAAGCCTTTCGAAATATATCTGTCCTTAAACATAAGATGAAAGGGATCACATGAGTAGGATACTAGATGCTTCGGCAATTAGTTGTACCATATATGCTATGATATGCACTAAACCCAATGTATCTTGTGCTCTTAGCTTGGAGATCAGATACAAATCTAACCCAAGAGAAGGTCATTAGGTAGCTATCATGAATATGCATAGGTAGTTAAGAAGAACTAAGGAAGTATTCTTGGTAGATGGAGAAAGTGACTTACAAGTCAAAAGATATACTAATACCAATTTCCAATCTAATAAAGCTAAATTTAAGTCAAAATCTAGCAACATGTTCATTTTTGGTAGTAGGGCAATTAGTTGGAAAAGTTTCAAATAAGACACAACTACTAATTCAATCACTGAATCTGAGGACATAGTGGCTTCTGAAGAAGCTAGGAAGGTAGTCTGGATCAAGAAGTTTATAGTGGAACTAGGAGTGGTACCTAGCACTATTGATATAATATCCTTCTATTGTGATAAAAATGTAGCCTTTGCACAAGAAAATGAGCCGCAGTCTCATTGACTATCCAAGCATGTACTTAGGTACTATCTCTTGATTTGTGAAATCATTGAAAGAAGCATTGTAAAGATAGAAAGAGTCCCCACTGGTCAGAATATAGCTGATCTGCATGGTAAAGTACTATCCCAAAAGAAACATGATAGTTATATTTAGTCGTTTGGTATTTAATACATGAATGATTTTGTCAAATGCAAGTAGGAGATTATTATAGTTACGTCCTAGAACTAATATATTTGTACGATATATTTTGTACATTTATTTATTAAAGGCATGCTTTATCTTTTAGTTTTTATTTTATATATGTATGTGCATAAAACTAATAGATAAAGTCCCTAGCAAAAGTGCACTATTACAGAAACCATAATAGAGATTTTGACGTGAGATTTGTACTACACTATGCAGTAACTACAAAAAAAGTGTCTTTTGGCAATGCCAAGGAAAGTGTTGGCGAAATTGGCCAAAACTATGACAAAATATGTTTTTGCCATGAAAATGCCATGGTTTTCAAGGCATGGGCGTTACAGCCGTTGCAAAAAGTTTGGCATAGTTGTGTAGCCGTGGGGAATACCTTTTGCTACGGATTTATCACAGTTTTGGAGTCGTTATGAATAAAGTGTGGTTTTTGTTCATGGACCTTTGCCACAGTTTTTCCCAACGGTTATTGACTGTGGGCAAAGATTTCAATTTTTTGTCACGGTTTTTTCAACGTTTTACAACTGTGGGGAATATTATTTGTTACAATAAAATTTCTGTTGGAAATAATCCTTTTTGTCATAGTTCATTTCTAAATTGACATAACCGTGGGTAATGCCCATATACTATGACTTTCTTGTGTTGTAATTAATATTTTTTTTAGCCACAATTTAAAGCTTCAGAAAAAATTGTATGCAATTTTTGGATAAATTTCCATATTTTTTACATCCATAGGGAATGAACATTGAATTCAATATGATGATATTGACAAACTTTTTTTCCTTTTACTTTAACAAGATCATTATCTACTATAAATATAGAACTATGAAACCCCTAATATTAAAAATCAACTATAATCTTTTAAATGAAGATTCAAAATGCCATCTTCTATTAATAATAACTTAATATACAAAAAAAAAAAAAAAACTAAACGGAGTCCGATAAGTGTCATGAATCAAATCCTTGATATTAGTTCAAAATAGTCCAAAACAAAACCACAATTCTAACCATGACATGCATTAGAAGTCATAAAAATTTATTGAGTACAAAAAAACGATGCCATAGTTAAAAGAACCTTCAACCACCATGATCTTTATTCCTCCTGTCATTAAGAAAAAAAAAAAGGACAAGATTACTTCTCAATAAAGCTCTTTTTTTTCATCCAACATAAATTAAAATCATTACTAAACCATTCAAAAAAAAAAAAAGAAAAAGAAACCACAGAATATAAGTTTTTTCTAAGCAAGAATACATAAAGAGAAGCAAGATAGCCTGAAGTAAGATTAGAATATGGAGCCACGAGAACCCAAAATTCCAACTTCATGTACAATCAAGAATAAAAAGATGTATCACTAGCAATGGCCAATATGTTATTTTACTATGAACTAAGATGACAATTAAAAATAATTTAGAACTAGATCAAAAGAAGTCATCCATCAACTCCTATATATCAAAAGGAAAGATATATACTTGCAAAAAAAATGAAAGTATTGATTGTACAGGTACATGTTATCAATTTTCCAGCTAATATTTTATATACGTATGCCTCATGTAGTCAAATATGTATACACAAATTAATACAGCTTTAGTATAAATCGTTTTCTGCAAGAATGGCATTAGCTATAACACTAAAATGATAATCACCAATTACCATCCATTGCTTTCACCATTAAATCCCGTTAAAATAGAGGATTTATTAGAAGAAAAGAAATTGGTGTGCTATGTCATGATGAAAGAAAAAGTTCAAAGCTGGGCCATAGAGGTGGTGGCAAGGAAGAGTACGTTGAGATGAAGGTAGCAATATGGGGGAGTGGGGTTATTTTTATAATATTACCTTGTAAATATCATTTCTTTTCCCTTCTTTTTCCCTCCAAACTCCCAAATAACATTAGATATAAATCACTCCACCTTCATTCTATCAAGATAAGGAGTAAAGTATACCCCATAACACTAACAAAACATTGAACAAGAAAACTTCATTAGTCAACTTGATGGTTTAAACTCAGCACTTATAAAAACATGTTAAAGAATGCTCACTTGAATTATTTGTCTATAAGATACACCCTACTTTGATTAGCTAGATATCCAAGCAAGTACATCGGTCAATCTAAATGGAACATAGTGGTCACCTAGTGATCAATATGTATCACATATCACATTCACAAAATGATCTACAAATACATGGATAGCTATGCAAACTATAGAAACAGAAAAACATACCTCACTACCAACACAATAATTAAGTATCCATGAAGAGTTATTATAGATAAAGCAATCACCAACCCAGATTCTAGTCCTAACTCATTCATTGAAGAATGTCAAAGGCATCTTCCACACCTTCTTTATCTATTGAATTTCCATTGTCTAGATATGTAGAAACTATATCACGCTACAACAATTAAATTGAGGTTATGCCAATAACAAAAGAAATTTTTCCCAAAAAAAAAAAGGTGTAAATTTAAAAGCCTTACATTATACTTGAGTATGTAGAAAGATGTATCACTAGCAATGGCTACTAAATCACCACTGTCGACCCAGTAGAGATTCTGAAAAGATTAGAAGTGGGGAAATAGAAAAGGAGTTTTCTTCTCTTTCTCCTTGATTTGGATGCTGGGCATGCTTAATTAAACACAGTATTTTTACATTACTGAAATTGTAGAAAATAGCATGATTGTAGAACCTCGCCTTAACATTAACATCAACACGTCTGATTAACCTGCAATCAGCCCAATCATAAAAGCAAACAAAATCATTTGAACACATTGCCAATAGATTTTCACCATATATAGGCTCAACTGAAAAGTTGGTCAAATGGTTTTCTTCTCCTGAAAGAGGCTACCGTTGTGAACTTTTATCTCAAAAGAAGATAAGTAAAACTCATCCAAATTCATAGTAAAGTACTAAGGAACAAAATGCTATACCAATATAACTTAACCAAGCAATCAACTATGAGGATTGCAATGCCATCAAAAGCAAATGAGTACCTAGTATATATTTTTAACATAAAAAGGAGAGACACAGAACATGACAGAGGGTATAAATTACATATCAAGTTATGAAAAGAAGAACCACATAAATCTAGTAAGGAAAGAAGACTAAGTAGGTCTAAACCTAGAATTTTTTAGTAAAAAAATTTATTTTTGATGTACTTTCCCTAACAACATATTCACCATCACCGCAAACAACAACAAACCTCCCATTTGGATTATGCTTCAAGTTCTGCAAACACAAGGAAATAAATATACGATAATACTGCACTGAAATAGATCATATTGTTGATAAGCATGCTTCATGGCTTGTTCTTTTTTCATAATAACTTTATGACATTAATAATTTTGAAGGATAGGAAGTAGCTTACCAGTGTAAGCATGCCTGATTTTTGTTGCAAGTTAAACTTGGTTAAGTAGCCAAAGTCTAGATTTCTTGTACCGAACTTGGTGTATGCTCCTGATGTGCATGGATTACAATCACAATAGATCCTACAATGCATGAGACGCATCCAAGTAGGCCCATCTGCCTCAATTTTTCATTCAACATGAAGTGTGCCAAAAGAGCACTACTCAGATGCATCAAAGAGATTAGCATGCCTACCATTTCCAGAGCACAACAAAGTACTGGATTGGAAAGAAAATTTACCTGACAATTATACTTAATGCACCATGAGGGGTCACAAGAACAGCCAGAGCATAAATATAAGCCACAAAGTTTGCCACTTCACCGACAATCACTACATTTTTAGATACATTGCTACAATTAATTTCATAAAATTAAAAGGTTCTCCCCCCTCTTTACCCATATTCCACAAGCTATGATAAAGTAAAACTGGATTAATTCATTTACTAACTTGCAATCATGCCTATCCACTAAAATGGCTCCAGTAAGTGTACCCTCCAATACCTGTAGTAAAAGGATAAATTAAACCATTCAAAACTCCCTAGATAGTCAGTCCAGCACTTTAGCAATAATGCAACATAAATTTGGATAGGGAGCATACAATTCTTGGCTTTTCTCCAAGAAAATGATAAGCATGTAAATGTAAAAAATAAAAAATAAAACATCAATAGCCTTAAATAGTAATCAAATGTAACCCACAATACATTGGACAAAATTTCTTCTTCAATGAGCTATTTATATGTTAAAATTTTCTGAAACATCAAAAGAAAAGTCTTCGTTGGACCTAAGAATAAGGAAAAGTAATACCTAAAATCACAGAAAATCATTAATGAATCAAAATCAAGAAAGAATAAAGAGAATGAAAAAAGAAAGGCGGACCTTCTCATTTAAGGAGATACACTTGGTGTGAACATAACCGTCGGCGTCAAAATTGTTGGACTTAAAGGCATTGAGATTTTCCTCAAGCATGTTGGCTGGAGTAGCTAAATGTACAGCTCTTGACCGAGAGGATGACTTGGCAGAAGCCATAACCAAAAAAAGGAAAAAGCAGTTGAAATTTGACTAATTCTCTCAACATAGATCCAATTGCGGCTAATTCCCCAGCCCTGGATATATAGTGCAGCGAGGGGTTAATTGCGAGAGAGTACTTGGGTAGGTTCGGTGGGTCTTGACTCTTGAGTCAAGCATCAAATGGTTAGATCTCAAAGGGGGTGGGAGATGGATTAGGAGTAACAATAAAGGGCTAAGGAGTAAATTGCCATGGAAGAATACTAAAATTTGATGATCTCCTACTGATTTATCAGATGAAAATAGAGAATTCAATCCATACTGGCAAGAAGGGATTGTCAGCTTCTTCAAGGAAGTAGAGTGGCACCCAAGAAAGAACATCCTAAACAAAACGCCAGTTAAAATGGGCCTCAATTGGAGTTTTGCTTCTTTGAGTATTTGACATTTTTAAAATTCAAATTTAAAATTATATTGAGTATTTAACATTTTTGAAATTCAAATTTAAGTAATTTCATTTTATTTAAAATTTATAGCAATATTTCAATGTCTTAATAAATTAAGTGATAATAAATATTTGTTACCAAATGCACTTAATTAATTAAGCACTTGTTGTTGTTGTTGTTGTTGTTGTTGTTGTTGTTGTTGTTGTTGTTGTTGTTGTTGTTGTTGTTGTTGTTGTTGTTGTTGTTGTTGTTGTTGTTGTTGTTGTTGTTGTTGTTGTTGTTGTTGTTGTTGTTGTTGTTGTTGTTGTTGTTGTTGTTGTTGTTGTTGTTGTTGTTGTTGTTGTTGTTGTTGTTGTTGTTGTTGTTGTTGTTGTTGTTGTTGTTGTTGTTGTTGTTGTTGTTGTTGTTGTTGTTGTTGTTGTTGTTGTTGTTGTTGTTGTTGTTGTTGTTGTTGTTGTTGTTGTTGTTGTTGTTGTTGTTGTTGTTGTTGTTGTTGTTGTTGTTGTTGTTGTTGTTGTCGTTGTTGTTGTTGTCGTTGTTGTTGTTGTCGTTGTTGTTGTTGTCGTTGTCGTTGTTGTTGTTGTTGTTGTTGTTGTCGTTGTCGTTGTTGTCGTTGTCGTTGTTGTCGTTGTCGTTGTTGTCGTTGTCGTTGTTGTCGTTGTCGTTGTTGTTGTTGTTGTTGTTGTTGTTGTCATTGTTGTTGTTGTTGTTGTTGTCGTTGTCGTTGTTGTCGTTGTCGTTGTTGTCGTTGTTGTTGTTGTCGTTGTTGTTGTTGTCGTTGTCGTTGTTGTCGTTGTCGTTGTTGTCGTTGTCGTTGTTGTCGTTGTCGTTGTTGTCGTTGTCGTTGTTGTCGTTGTCGTTGTTGTCGTTGTCGTTGTTGTTGTTGTTGTTGTTGTTGTTGTTGTTGTTGTTGTTGTCGTTGTTGTTGTTGTTGTTGTTGTTGTTGTTGTTGTTGTTGTTGTCGTTGTTGTCGTTGTCGTTGTTGTCGTTGTCGTTGTTGTCGTTGTCGTTGTTGTCGTTGTCGTTGTTGTCGTTGTTGTTGTTGTTGTCGTTGTCGTTGTTGTCGTTGTCGTTGTTGTCGTTGTCGTTGTTGTTGTCGTTGTCGTTGTTGTCGTTGTCGTTGTTGTCGTTGTCGTTGTTGTCGTTGTCGTTGTTGTCGTTGTCGTTGTTGTCGTTGTCGTTGTTGTCGTTGTCGTTGTTGTCGTTGTCGTTGTTGTCGTTGTTGTTGTTGTCGTTGTCGTTGTTGTTGTTGTCGTTGTTGTCGTTGTCGTTGTTGTCGTTGTTGTTGTTGTCGTTGTCGTTGTTGTCGTTGTTGTTGTTGTCGTTGTTGTTGTTGTCGTTGTTGTTGTTGTTGTTGTCGTTGTCGTTGTTGTTGTTGTCGTTGTTGTCGTTGTCGTTGTTGTCGTTGTCGTTGTTGTCGTTGTCGTTGTTGTCGTTGTCGTTGTTGTCGTTGTCGTTGTTGTCGTTGTCGTTGTTGTCGTTGTTGTTGTTGTTGTTGTCGTTGTTGTCGTTGTTGTTGTTGTCGTTGTCGTTGTTGTTGTTGTTGTTGTTGTTGTTGTTGTTGTTGTTGTTGTTGTTGTTGTTGTTGTTGTCGTTGTTGTTGTTGTTGTTGTTGTTGTTGTTGTTGTTGTTGTTGTTGTTGTTGTTGTTGTTGTTGTTGTTGTTGTCGTTGTTGTTGTTGTCGTTGTTGTTGTTGTCGTTGTTGTTGTTGTCGTTGTTGTTGTTGTTGTTGTTGTTGTTGTTGTTGTTGTTGTTGTTGTGGTTGTTGTTGTTGTTGTTGTTGTCGTTGTCGTTGTTGTCGTTGTCGTTGTTGTCGTTGTCGTTGTTGTCGTTGTCGTTGTTGTCGTTGTCGTTGTTGTCGTTGTCGTTGTTGTCGTTGTCGTTGTTGTCGTTGTCGTTGTTGTCGTTGTCGTTGTTGTCGTTGTCGTTGTTGTTGTTGTCGTTGTTGTTGTTGTCGTTGTTGTTGTTGTCGTTGTTGTTGTTGTCGTTGTTGTCGTTGTCGTTGTTGTCGTTGTCGTTGTTGTCGTTGTCGTTGTTGTTGTTGTCGTTGTTGTCGTTGTCGTTGTTGTCGTTGTCGTTGTTGTCGTTGTTGTTGTTGTCGTTGTTGTTGTTGTTGTTGTTGTTGTTGTTGTTGTTGTTGTTGTTGTTGTCGTTGTTGTTGTTGTCGTTGTCGTTGTTGTCGTTGTTGTTGTTGTCGTTGTTGTTGTTGTCGTTGTTGTTGTTGTCGTTGTTGTTGTTGTTGTTGTTGTTGTTGTCGTTGTTGTTGTCGTTGTTGTCGTTGTTGTTGTTGTCGTTGTTGTAGTTGTCGTTGTTGTCGTTGTTGTTGTTGTTGTTGTTGTTGTTGTTGTTGTTGTCGTTGTTGTTGTTGTCGTCGTCGTTGTTGTCGTCGTTGTTGTCGTTGTTGTTGTTGTTGTGGTCGTTGTTGTCGTTGTTGTTGTTGTCGTCGTAGTTGTCGTCGTTGTTGTCGTCGTTGTTGTCGTTGTTGTTGTTGTTGTTGTTGTTGTTGTTGTTGTTGTTGTTGTTGTTGTTGTTGTTGTTGTTGTTGTTGTTGTTGTTGTTGTTGTTGTTGTTGTTGTTGTTGTTGTTGTTGTTGTTGTTGTCGTCGTTGTTGTTATCGTTGTTGTTGTCATCGTTGTTGTCGTCGTTGTTGTTGTTGTTGTTGTCATTGTTGTTGTTGTTGTCGTTGTAGTTGTCGTTGTTGTTGTTGTTGTTGTTGTCGTTGTTGTCGTTGTCCTTGTTGTCGTTGTTGTTGTTGTTGTTGTTGTTGTTGTTGTTGTTGTTGTTGTTGTTGTTGTTGTTGTTGTTGTTGTTGTTGTTGTTGTTGTTGTTGTTGTTGTTGTTGTCGTTGTTGTCGTTGTTGTTGTCGTTGTTGTTGTTGTCGTCGTAGTTGTCGTCGTTGTTGTCGTTGTTGTTGTCGTTGTTGTTGTCGTTGTTGTTGTCGTCGTTGTTGTCGTCGTCATCGTCGTCGTTGTCGTCGTCGTCGTTGTCGTTGTTGTTATTGTCGTTGTTGTTGTTGTCGTTGTCGTTGTTGTCGTTGTCGTCGTTGTCGTTGTCGTCGTTGTCGTCGTTGTCGTTGTCGTCGTCGTCGTCGTTGTTGTTGTTGTTCTTATTATTATTATTAAATTTAATTAATAAAATAACTACTTAATTAATTAATTTTAAATATTTAGCTGAGTTATTAAAGAGATCCAAACAAACAAACTTGAAAAAATTAAGAGGAGATGAATAGGGTTTTAAATTTTTCTTTCAAACAAAATATCCTCTAAAATTTACGACAATTTCAAAATTATTTCAAAACATTTCCAAATTGAAGAAAAATAACAAATATTTGGTGGGCAAGTTGAACCACAAACGAAAATATTTTAATCAAAGTTGTCTCTATTTTTAAAAAATCAAAATTTGACAATATTTTAATTTTTATTTTTATTAAAAGACAAATAATTAAGTTTGTTATGCAAAATTTCTTCTTTTTTCCTTAAAAATATTTATTATGTAATTTAATTGAATTATTAATTTATATTCTATGAACTAGTTTAATCAGCAAGCGTTATACAATTTTCATTATTGCATATACTATATAATTATTCTACTTGGTTAGTATCATAATAGTATGAATATAATAGTGTGATTAATAGTAATCGGATATGAAAAATGGATGATTATTCTATTACAGTAGTATGGATACAATAGTACTTGGTTAGTATCATATGAAAAAATGTTAGGATATAAGTTCAAGGTAATTTGATATATTTTGGCACATAATCTTGCATAATATCTAATTGGGTTACTAAGTGGGATTTTTTTTTTTTTTTTAGCTTCTAGCGCCTTAATTTTTTGTAGCTCAAATTTCCTTTTTTTTATATATAATTAAAATAGCTATTATGACAGTTTAATCATGTCAAAATAGACCATACAATATCAAATAACAAAAAGTATTCCAACACATTTTAGAAAATGTCATAATATGATTTTAAAAGGACATTAAATTTCACATTGCTAGTAAATTAAACAAAACAACATAATTTTGCCCGAGTTTATTATGACACATTCAGCTAAATGTTAGAAAATTGTACTTCTATTGACATCTTCAAAAAAACTGTAGTAATAAATACGTCACAATAAACAATATTTCTAGTAGTGATATATTAATATAGCATATGAATACGTATTAATATATATACACACACACACACACACTAAAAATATATTAGCGTATAATGATCCAACCGTTATATTTGTGAAAATTGCTATAAAAAAAAGTATTATGACAAATTTTGAAGGTAATCAGACATATTTTGGTACATAATCTAGCATAATATCCAAAAAATATCCAAAACATAATGCATTTACAAAGACAGGCATAACAAATTAATGATCCAACTGTTGGATTTGTTAAAATTACTAAGAAAAGTGTTATGACAAAATATGAAGGTAATCGGATATATTTTTGGTACATAATCCAGCATAATATCTTAAAAATATCCAAAACATAATGTATTTACAAAGATAGGCATATCAAAATAATGATCCAACCGCCATTTGTTCAAATTGCTAAAAAAAAAAAATGTTATGACAAAATTTGAAGGTAATCTGATATATTTTGGCATATAATCTAGTATAATATAATGAAAAATATCCAAAATATAATGCATTTACAAATATAGGCATATCAAATTAATGATCCAACTATTAGATTTATTAAAATTAGTAAAAAAAAAATTATTATGACAAAATTTGAAGGTAATCGGTATATTTTAGTACATAATCTAGCATAATACCTAGAAAAATATCCGAAACTTAACGCATTTACAAATATAAGCATATCAAATTAATGATCCAACCGATATATTTATTAAAATTACTAAGAAACATATTATGACAAGAATTGAAGGTAATCGGATATATTTTAGTACATAATCTAGCATCATAACCAGAAAAAATATCTGAAATATAATGCATTTACAAAGATAGACATATCAAATTAATTATCCAACCATTAGATTTGTTAAAGTTACTAAGAAAAGTGTTATGACAAAATTTGAAAGTAATCGAATATATTTTGGTACATAATCTAGCATAATATCTTTAAAAATATCCAAAACCTAATGCATTTACAAAAATAGCCATATTAAATTAACGATTCAACTGTTAGATTTGTTAAAATTGCTAAGAAAAATATTATGACAAAATTTGAAGGCAATCAGATATATTTTGGCACATAATCTAGCATAATATCTAGAAAAATATCCACAACCTAACGCATTTACAAATATAGGTATATCAAATTAACGATCTAATCGTTAGATTTATTAAAATTAGTAAAAAAAATATTATAACAAAATTTGAAGGTAATCGGATATATTTTGATAAATAATCTAGTATAATATATAGAAAAATATACAAAACTCAACGCATTTACAAAGATAGACATATCAAATTAACTATCCAATCATTAGATTTGTTAAAATTACTAAGAAAAGTGTTATGACAGAATTTGAAGATAATCAGATATATTTTGGTACATAATCCAGCATAATTTCTTAAAAATATTCTAAATCTAACGCATTTACAAAGATAAGCGTATTAAATTAAAGATCCAACCACTAGATTTGTAAAAATTTCTAAGAAAATTTTGTGACAAAATTTGAATATAATTAGATATATTGTGGCACATAATCTAGCAAAAAATCTAAAATCTAATGCATTTACAAATATAGGCATATGAAATTAACGATCCAATCGTTAGATTTGCTAAAATTACTAAGAAAAGTGTTTATGACAAAATTTAAAGGTAATCGAATATATTTTGGTACATAATCTAGCATAATATCTTAAAAAATATCCAAAACCTAATGCATTTACAAAGATAGGCGTATCAAATTAACAATTCAATAGTTAGATTTGTTATAATTGCTAAGAAAAGTGTTATAACAAAATTTTGAAGGTAATCGAATATATTTTGTCATATTATCTAGCATAATATTTAGAAAAATACCCAAAATCTAATGTATTTAAAAAGATAGGCGTATGAAACTAATGATCTAACAGTTATATTTGTTAAAATTACTAAGAAAGTGTTATGACAAAATTTGAAGATAATCGAATATATTTTGGGACATAGTCTAGAAAATATCTAGAAACATATCCAAAAAAACTAGGTAGTTAGTCCAAAAAAATATGTAAAAATTAATAAAATAGAAATATCATGATTTGAACATAAAACTAAGTACTTTAATATAAACAATTATCTCAATCACGGTATCTAATGAAAGCATCCATTTTATGTTGACATTTTTAAATATTTGATAAAATAAGAAAAAAAAATGCTTTTTCCACAATTTAGTAAAATTGTGGGTAATAAAATTTCTTTACCCACAATTTAAAATCTATGTGGTAAAAAATTTTTTTTACCTAGGTAATTTTAAAATTAGTCATAAAAAAGAACTTTTACCTACAGAAACGTAGTTGTGACAAAATAAAGTGTTATAAAAAATGTATATATGCCATGAAATTCAAAACTGTGGTACAACAAAAGCCACTTTTTTTTTTTAGTGAGTGGATGTGCTTCAAGCGTCCTTATGCCATAGTATTAATGAGACGGGACATCATTGATACACTAAGACTAACATGTGTTAGACTCTTAATGGAATCAAGCGGTGATTCTCACATCCGTGGGTATTGTGATACTCAAAGTTAGCACATGAATGCTTGTTACAAGAACAAGTACATTGAATGACATAACTATGAGATAATCACATAGATAAATATTTAGTGGTAGTGATACATTCTCATCATAGCAAATGTATAAGTATCCTTATACTTGAAATCTCTAAGATACTTTATTTGCTAGGTATTGTACTTTGATTCTAATCTTTGGAGTCTCATTGGAACTTCTTATGGAATGGATATTGGGTAAAATGTAAAGTACAAAAGTAGTTGAGAGGGTAAAAAAAAGTATTCATCATTCCTAGTAGTAGGGGCATATATCTCACGACAACTTGTAGGGAATCATTACTAAAGAAATCCATGGCCAAGGTGACTAGGTATTGGAAATAGTTTCAAATGATACACATGTTGAGTATTGGGTTCTGGAACAAATACTAATAAATTTGAGCTAGAATTAATTATATATTCTTGATGGAGTCGGCAATAATTCTATATTGTAAACCAAATGAGATATTGTATGATAAAAGGAGTTTATTGCACTAATATTTTGAAATTAAAAGGTTTATGTCAAGCTACTTGACTTTCTAGGTGGTCATGATGTATTGCTTGATGCCTCTCATTATTTGCTAAATACAAATTTATTAATTGTAAAAAAATAAATTAATTCTAATTAATATTAATATTATTTAGGATTATTAATTCTATAGTGATTAGAATTAATTCGTATTTTGCTGCCAATTGACTAAAAAAGCATAACAGGTCACACAACAATAGAGGAATTGGTAGATAATATATTACATAATAACATTAAGGGCTTAATTTTTCAGAAAAAAAAAAGAATAATTATGGGATAATTATAAAGTGTTAAAATTAGTTGGGTTAAATTCCAATTATTAAAAGGCTTGTCGGCTTGATTGTAATTCATAAAACCTAAGCCCATAATTATGAAGGGCTTCTCTTAGTGCTTCCTAAATGGTTTAGGGATCTTATGCATATATTAAAGGTGTTGCTCTACGAAGGAAAAATAACCCAACCGTGTTTTTCTTTCACAAAACAAATTGAAGCCTTTTCTTTTCGAATATTATTCTTCTTTGAATATTAACTTCTATAGCCACCACAAATAAGATATGCTAGCATAGATTTTCTGCAAGTTTGAGTTGAAGGCATGAAAAATAGAAAACACAGAGCATGCAGCAGAAGCGAAAAATAAAATCTAAAGAAAACTGAAGAACAGGGAACTCTAAACAGAGCCGGTGCCAGTCGTGCTCTGTACGGATTCTGAGGTTTTAAAAAAATATACATCTTTTCCTCGTTCTTAGAATTGGCTACACTGGAATGTGTGCAACTGGGGTAGGTACACTGGTGGAAACCTCTGGTGCGATTCTTGCAGTTCTTCTACTCCGTCTTTGCATGTAGGTGAACGCCAAACTCTCAATCTTCCAGTATATGGCCTGCCTAATTCTGTTTGGTGAACAACTCACAAACTAAGGAACTTTTTCTAGAGAGAGAGAGACGTTCTCTTTTTCATAGAGAAGAGGCAGTGATCAAAATAATGTTATTTCCAGTCCTCCTATTTAACCTAAATAAAACCTTAGGTTAAATTAGATTGGGCCATTGGACTCTTAGTTTAGTTTTTTGGGCTTAATTAATTATTCTAATTAGTACTACATAAATGGCCTAATTAATAATTAATTTTTTCAGCCCAAATAAACTAGTCCAATTAATAAGCCTATATTAGCTTATTCCCAGGTTAATATTTAATTATTCAAACTAGGCCAAAGCCCTCAATAATTAATTAACCCACCAAACTAATTTAATTAATTATCTCTCCATGGACCTTTATTTCATTCTAGCCCAACAATTAAATCAGGCTACTTAAATAAAAAAAGTTCCATTTAATTTAAGATAAATTCCTTAGCCCCTATTTAATTAGGACTTACAGTCTATACTGGGGACCAAAAGATACACCGCCTTGCCTACTAAAATGAGCAAAATACCCTTGTCATATAAATAGCTGTATTTTGCATTTTAAATATTTCCTAATATCACCATAAGGAAATATTGACCGTAAGGACAATGCTGCATTAGTAAAGTCTCCGACATACTAGTGTAATGACTAAAATACCCTTTATACATCTCCATACATTTAGAGAGGAAAAAGTGTATTTACACCTCTCTAAATGACATCTACCATCCTTAGGCCTCTAGTCCAATAATTCACGACTTCCTAGATTGTTTCCGCTTTCGAAGGGTGCTACCCTAAAGCAAACATCCAAGTCATGTTTCCCAGGGCCCTGGATATTTAGATCATGCAGACAACCACAAGGGGCGATATAGTATAGAAACTATCTTGTACAAGTCTGTCTTAAATATCTAGTCACACATATCCAACTTACAAGTATATTGGCCCTATGATAGAATCTCAACTATAGCATATCAAAGTTCATGCTTCTAGCTTCGTCAGACCACCAACTCATACTCAAGTCAGAGAGTACTAGTCCACGCTGTAGCAGTAGTAATCTAGGTTTCTAGCATATAGTACTTTAAGAAACCACTACTACAGGTCCTGTTCTACGTACTCAAAATACGCTTATGTCATGAAGTGATTGGACTACCCACTGGCTAAAGGTAAGCCATTCCCCATTTGAGATTTACAACATAACAACCTAAACATGATGAGATTCCTATTCTCATCAATCGGTTAAGAACAAATGTTTATGTTTTACTACCTACTGGCTAAAGGTAAGCCATTCCCCATTTGGAATTTACAACATAATAACCTAAACATGATGACATTCCCATTCTCATCAATCGGTTAAGAACAAATATTTGTGTTAAGTAACCCATGATCCATACCTTACTGTGAAAGACCACCATTCATATGGACCACTTACTTCAACACAATGGGTCTTTTCCAAACATTTTCGTGCACAAATAAAATATAAATTCACAAACAATTTCTAAAAATAAATTCTTTGATTAAAACATTCGATATTTACATCAGAAACATAGTCTAAGATGGCATATTTCCCAACAATCTCCCACTTGCACTCTAAGACTAAGTGAGTCCGTAAGTGCCTGCCCCTATAGCGTCCAAGTGTCTCTTGAAGACACTCCCAGCTAAAGGATTGGTGAATGGATCAGCTTGATTGTTCTCGGAAGTAATCTGTTTCATTATGACTTCCCATCTCTGAATGAAATCCCGGATCAGGTGGTACTTCCTCCGGATGTGCTTCCCCCTTTTATGGTTCCTGTGTTCTTTAGATTGTGATACTGGTCCAGTATTGTCACAATATATCACAATTGGCCTGTCCATGTATGGCACAATTCCAAGTTCTGAAAGGAACTTCTGGAGCCAGACTGCTTCATTGGATGCCTCCGAAGTTGCTACATACTCAGCTTCCATGGTTAAATCAGCGATACAAGATTTATTGGCACTCCTCCAGACAAGGTAAAGACATATCCACTAGTGGATTTTCTCTCATCCTTATCCGCCTGGAAGTCTGAGTCTGTGTATCCTATAGGAATCAAGTCATTAGCCCTGTAAACTAGCATATAATCTCTCATTCCCTTGAAGTACTTGAGAATATACTTTACAGCTTACCAATGAACCTCCTCAGGATTTGTCTGATATCTGCTAACTAAGCCTATGACAAAGCAGATATCTGGCCTAGTACACAACATGGCGTATATGAGACTTTCCACAGCCGAAGCATAGAGAATCCTACTCATTCTATCCTTTTCTTCTTGAGACTTAGGACAATCCCTTGAAGAAAATGACAACCCATGTCTGCAAGGAATTAGAGCTCCCTTGCATGAATCCATGCTATACCTGGATAGCATCTTGTCAATGTATGCCGCTTGGGATAATCCTAACATTCTCTGCTTCCTATTTCTAAGAAGTCCAACCAAATGTAGCTGACCTCTTCCAAGTCCTTCATACTGATTGACTAGACAGCCAAACCTTTTGTAGATGACAATAACCCTACATAATTTCCAATGAGTAAAATGTCACCCACATGCAAGACAAGAAAAACTACATTAATGCCTTCAAGTTTCCTGTACATGCATTGTTCATCCTCATTTTGAATAAATCCATAAGACTTTACAGTCTCATCAAAATAAATGTTCTATACTCTCTATGCCTACTTAGGTCCATAAATGGACTTCTTAAGCTTGCAAACTACACACACACACACACACACATCAATACATACATATTTATTGTTTATATATAAGTATATATTTGTGATGTGTTTAGATTTGGGCATAAAAATCATACAAAAACTAAGCACATTCACAATCAAGTTTAAATTAAAACGCTGGACCCAAATCACACATATGAGCAAGCGTACTCATCATTACTGAGCATAGGGTGCAAACGAGTGTCGATCCTCAACGCACAAGTAAACATTAATTATCCCTCTTTCATTGTTTAACTGACTCAACAAAGTGAAAATCAAATAAAAAGGAAAACTAAAAAGAAAATAAAATAAAAATATGTACATGTCAAGGATGGAGAAGTATACAACTCAAACCATTGATTAGACAACCATGATCTTCAAGAACTTAACCATTATCATAATCAATCATTCTCTTGGCACCACAAAGGATTAAGGTAAATTAGCATCACTTGGTGTGTCTCAACTAATTACTACCTTCTAGATAAATTAGCATCACTTGGTCTATCTCAACTAATTCATCCAAAAGATGTATTAAACACAATCCTTAATTAAATTTTTGTGGTCTGGAAAATTTAAAACATGAAATTAATCAATGAATCATTGGTTTGACAAACATTAATTAACCTTTAATTACTCAATCCTCAGCAATTAACCTCTTTGGTCTAGCAAGTTAACAGCCAATGAATGTGAAAATGAATCAATTGCAACCATCATCAACCTCTTTGGTCTAGCAAGTTAACAATAGAAACAACCAACTAATATCGGAATATGCCCAAGTAATTAAATACCAAGAAGTATAGTTAATTAATCAAAAGATCATATAACTCCAAGAATCATGATTATCTAAAACAATGTCAAATTACAATAGAACAATTAAAACATCATTGTCAAGAAAAAAAAAACAAAGTAAAAGAAAGAACTCATAGACAAGTCTCATTCTTCTTCCTTTGAAAACCTTCTTGTACAACCCTCCTTGAACTTGAAGAATTCCTCCTTAGACTGAGTGATTTTCTATGATGATCAATGAATTCTCCCCTTTTTTCCTTGTGTTTTTCATCTATTTATAGGATTAAGAGGTGCCTAAACTCGTATGTACAAAGTTCTTGGCCGAGTAGAGGTGCTAAAACTCCCCAAATTTCAAAAAACGCGTCAAAAGATCGCAGCACCGCCTCAGGAACAGACCACAGCCAGCGCCGCCTTGGTCCATCGGAGCCGGCGCCGCTTGTGTTCTGTTTCTCTACTCGTTAGCTGATTTTTCTCCGAATTTTGCACATATGTTCCAGAATGCAGCCGACACCGCCTCTAGCCTTACAGCCGGCGCCGGTTAGGCTCTGTTCTACTCTATTTCTCTAAGTTTTCCATCGCTTTGAAGTCCATGCATCCAGTGTACAGCCGGCGCTGGTTCCAGGCTTCCAGCTGGTGCCACCTCTACTCTGTTTCGCGACGGTTTTGCTTTGTTTTACCCAAAAACCTGAAATAATGACCAAAATACCTTTCCAAAGGTAAAATCTCAAATATGAAAGAATATGACTAGTTATTGCACAAAATGTATTACAAAAGAGCCTCAAATAACTACGCAAAATATAACCAAATTAGCCCCTATCAAATTGTATAAATTATTTAATAAAAAGGGTAAAATAATTAACAACATATAAACTTTTAATTATATAAATATACAAAGTAATTTATTATATTGAATAATATGGTTTGATTGTTGTATTTTGTAATAGTATTAACGATTAAAAAAAAAGCAAAATGAATATTTGCAAGATTGTAAATGAAAAAAAAAAGAAAAGAAAGAAGAGATATGTCCAAGCAATTTGACTTGGCCCAGTGGTTAAGTCTCAACCTCTCATATAAGAGGTTTGGGTTCAACTCTCAAAGGACTCAAAAAATTTTCAATTAATTGGAGGGTTACGATTAGGTGTGCTTGGTCCATGAATTAAGTTGTGGGCCACTAAATGGATGGTGCTATGATTAGGTGCTCTTGGTCCACAAAAAAGGTTGTGGACCACAAATTTCAGTGGCTAATAAAATTTAATTATTATTTTTTAAATCGGCCATAGAAGAATTTTTGTGACTGATGACTTTTTAAAATTAAAATAAAATTTAATTATTATTTATTAAATCAGCCACAAAATGTTATTTTCAACCACAAAAATTTCTGTGGCTAATCACCCACGAAATGGAATTCCGTGGCTGATTCCTTAGTTCCAATTAAATAAAATTTAGTTATTTTAAATTAAAATAGCCACGAAATTTATTTATCAACCATGAAATATTTCGAGGCTGATCACCCACGAAAATAATTTCCGTAGCTGATTAATCAGCCACAACAATTTCAACCATGAAAAAATTTCCATGGTTGTTTTGTAGCTGAGATCAATCAGCCACAAAATTTAGTTGATCAGCCACGGAATTTGTCGTGGGTGATAGGCCAATTTTCACTAGTGGATGTTGCCCAGGATCAAGGCAGAGATAGAGTGGCTGCTTAAGATTTACTTCATCTGAATTACCTAGTATGCTAAATGGATCTCCAACGAGGTACCAGTCATTATAAAGAATGGCTAGCTATAGCTATGCTATGTTATGTGTTTATTTATGCGTTTCATGGCTTTGTTTGTTATAAAGACCACTTTTCTAGGCAACTGGACCTGGCAACCCCCAATGCTTTTACACACATCTATTCTATTTTAGTTAGGGGTGTTACAGTTGATATCAAAGCCCGTAATTGTTAGATATTTGTATTATTATAAGGGAGACTAATGGAATTTCCTTCTTTTGCAGACATAGCTGATGATAAAGGCACGAAGCCTGTAGACGAGCAATCCATTAGTAAGTAGAAGAATGAGATAGGTAAGAGCTCTTGTCGAAGGTGCATTAGGAAGACATGGGCAGGTCTTGTACCCAGCTAGTACTATGTGGAGACAGGTCCTGGCCTTAGACATAACCTCGACATCAGGTGACCTGAGAGATCCTCTTACTTATACCAACTAGAGATCGGTCTCTCAAGAAGATGCTATTGGAGATAAGTAGCTTTGATGACAGTGACAGTAGTTCGGATATCGCTAGTGAGCTATGTGAGGAAGATTTACAGAAGTTTAGTGTTTTTCTTGAGAGTTTGGCTGAGACCATCACTGATGATGCTCAAGGTGAGACTGAGGCGATATCACCAAAGATGCCTCTAGATGATGATATAGCCACTCAGGCTGATGGTGAGAATGAGGAGGAACCTGACGTGGTGGTTGAGATTGAGTTTAATACTGAGTCAAGAGTAGACCCGGAGATGGGGTTAGAGCAGAAGGATAATAGTGACTCCGATAGCTCTATTGGGCTATTAGATAGGTATGCAAATTTAGGAAATTTCTTGGAGCTATTGCAAGATGCCAATATTGTTGGAAATTAACAAGATCCTGAGGAAGAACTGATAGAGGAGTGGGAGGACGAGATAGACGAGGAGGTTGAATTACTTGGCCTTGGACATAGTTCTCCAGAGTCTTACACCGTATCAGCTAATTCAGTTCCTCTTATCTCTAGTGATAGCATTAATGAGAATTAGTTTGATCATATGTATATGTAGTACGATGTATGGCATTGTATGTGTGCATTACGTGCGATAAGCCAGTTTCGGTGTGTTTATGCACTCAATTTTATATTGAGCCATATTGTAGCAAGAGATATATATGTATGTGTATGTGTATGTGTGTGTGTGTGTGTGTGTGTGTGTGTGTCCTTTTATGTTTACCGTGACTACATTAAAGTTGTTACAAATTTGCTTACTTCATTAAGATAGTTGGTGGATGTATTATTAAATAATATGAAAATTGTAGATGCCATCCAAATGCACTACCAAACACCACTCTGAAACATGAAATGGAAACTCTTGTATCAAAGAAACCTATTTCTTGCCCACTTATAGTATAATGATGCAAACATTTCAAAGAATGACAGAAGCCCTGGAAAAGGTTATTGAAAATTCGAATATGGGAGAATGGAGAGGTGAGATGGAAGACGATCAGGTAATGGAACATTTTTTGAAGTTTCATCCATCTCCATTTTGTGGGAAACTAGACTAGGAACAAGAGGCAAAATCAAGGATAGAGTAGACCGAGAATATTTTTCATAGCTCTGAATTACTCTAAGGAAAGGAAAGTGCATTCGCTACTTTTCTGTTGCTGGGTCCTGCATGATATTGGTGGACTCGCGAGAAGGGCCGAAGAGAATAGGTTCGGACAAACTTTAAAGTTAGTATCAAGAAGGAATTCACTCTTTGTTGGTATTTAGATGCAAGGAAAATGAGTTTTAGAGTTTCACACAAGGAGGAAGAATGGTCGAATGATATGCTGCCAAATTCACACAACTATCAAAATATTACCTTTCGGTTACATCAATCAAAAGCCAATCACACAAGACGATTTGTAAAAGGCTTGTGCACTGAGCAGAGGCGTGTATTGCTTTAGTGTTACGCCCTAGAGGAAATCACTTGTACGTTGCATATGACACATTTTATTTTAATAAAAGGTATTATTTATCTTACAGTTTCTTTTGTTTACATTTGTGTAATATAACTGTTAGATAAAGTCCCTATTACAACACTGTGTTAAGGAAATCATGACAAAGATCATTATATGAGATTCCTACTACACCGTATAGTGTTAGTACTTAAATAGTCCATAGTCGTAGTATTAATAAGATAGGACATCATTAAAGCATTAAGACTAGCATGTGTTAGACTTCCTGATTTGATCCGACGGTGGTTCTCATATCCGTGGGTATTAATATACTTAAAGTTAACACATAGATGCTAGTTAATGGAACAAGTACATTGGATGACCTAGCTATGAGATAATCACATAGGTAACTATTTAGTGCTAATGATATAATCTCAATATAGCAAAAGTGCAAGTATCCTTAGACTTGAGATCTCCAAGGTACATTGTTTGCTGAGCATTATACTTTGATTCCAATCTCTAGAGCCAGATTGAAGGCCGCTTGTGGGATGGATATTGGGTACATTATGAGGTAAACAAAAGTAGTTGAGAGGGTTAATAAAGGATTCACCACTCCTAATAGTACGGGCGAATATCTCACAGCCACTTATAGGAATTACTACTCGAGAAGTCCTTAGCTAAGGCGACTGTGTATTTGAAACAGTTCCAATAGATACACATCTAGAGTAGTGGGTTCCTGGTACAAGTACTATTATATTTGGGCCAAGATTAATATATTCTAGAGGGAGTTGGCACTAATTTCGTACTCCAAATCGAATGAGATATTGTATGGTGAAATGAGTTAATTGCACTGTCGTTTGTTATTGAAGGGTTGATGTCTAGCCACTTGACCTCCTGGACTCTTGGGTGGTCATGATGTGTTGCTAGATACTGCTCATGATCTGGGAATTTTGGTTTATTAATTGATGAATTAATAAATCAATCCTGATTAGAATCAATATGATTAATTCTAATTAATTATGGATTATAAATCTCAAAGACATTTGGATTATTTCATGTTCGCTACCAATTGACTGGAAAACCTAATACATCACACACAATAGAGAATTATATACTCAATGTGTTACTTGATAACATAGTGGGGTTAATTGCGAGAAAGAGAAGTTGTTGCGGCCAAATTATAATTAATTATAATTTTTGGTCCAAATTGTAATTGTGAGAACTTGATTTTCCAATTTCAATCAGGGAATTCTAATTGTTTTGGTAGGATTTTTTGTGTTATATGATGATATGCACGAAACCTTATTGGTTATGGATTAATGGAAACAACTCTCCAAAAACCCTAGGGCACACACGATATTCTTTCTCTTCTCTCTCGCTCGTTGTTCTTGATGAATAAACCCTAGCCACCATCTTATTTTTCTGCTAGCACAGAACATCTTAGTGCTTGAGTGTGATCCTTCGTGTGAATTTCTGTTAGAGATAATCACATATTGTGATTATAGTGGTTGGTCATTCAACTCTCGCGATGTTTGGTCACGAGGAATGTTGGATCGCGCCTCAACTTGAAGAAGAATTTTTTTTTTTTTAGATGCTCAAAGAAAGGTAAAGCTATTACCTTTGTTCTATTTATGTCTTGTTTTACATACGTATGCAGTTCCTGGGATGGTATCTCGTTCTTATTTTTCCGTTGCGCCATATATGATATGCATGTGAGATACCCAACAGTGGTATTAGAGCCTTGCTATGTGTAGATTGCAGACATTATTTTTTGCATGAAAAGCTGTTTTCATATATTCGTGTTTATCTTTGCTCATAGTGAAATCTATTTTCACTCAAGTCGAAATCATTTCGAGCATTGTGGGTTGGGTCTGTAGCACAATATGATTGTGTAATAGTTACAGTATATTTTGAAAATTTTTTTCTTTATGTGCTAAAATTTTTTTGCAGAAAAACGTTTTCTTGAACATGGTTGTTGCCTTCCGTTTCATCCTAATTTTCTGTTTTGTTTTTGTTTAAACAAACAAATTGGTTGTTGTTTTAAGTTTCAAACAGAAAATACTGCTGAGAATTGTTCTCACTAAACTATTGCAGAAGATAAGGGCTCTAGAAATTGTTTCTAGAAAATTCTCTAAAAATCGCCGCCTCTCCCTGACTACAGCGGCGTCGGCTCTGGCTTCTAGCCGGCGCCAGTTCAGTGCTATTTCGCGATGTCTAGAAATTGTTTTGGAAAAATTTTTCCTTAAAACCATACCACATCCAGCGCTGCCTCTGGCTTCCAAACCGGCGCTGGTTCTACTATGTTTCGATATTCTAGAAATTAAAAAAAAATGGATTTTGAAAGGGAAAAATCTCATATGATGAGAGACAGTAAAATAAAATTTCCTTTCAAGGGGCGCTGCCCCCTTGATCCCCGCCCGTTAATCGGTCAACAGGACTACTGTTTTCGCTATCAGAGACGAGACCCAAAAGTATTTTCTCAAAATTAGTTTTGAGATAAATAATTTTATTTTTCAAAATAATGATGTTGAAAATTTTAAATTAATGTATTTTTCTAAAATGTTGATTTTAGAATTTGTTATATTTTTCCAAAATAGTGATTTTGGAATAATAAAAGTTATATGTTTATTTTGTTTAACCATAATTAATAGCATGGTGGATGGTTATGAACTAAAACCAATTATATCTATTTATTCATTTTACAGTTTTGATTTTTTATGAAATAGGTCATGTGTGTCTTGCCTTCTCTAAAAATTCTTATGTAATTCTCTTCTTATCTAACTCCCCTCGAATGAAACTTGAGGTTTTCTCTCTTTAGAGAATTATGTAACTAGTTTACATAGGTTAGATAGGAGTAGAATTATTCTATTTTGGTGATGGCAACCAAAACAAGGCGAGAAGGTAAGACCTTTTACTTAAATCATGCAGGAATACATAGGGTTAACTATATTAATTTCTTTTATGGCTCAAAGGAATTAATTTAGGGTAAAGTTCATAACCATACCACGTAATCGCTTTATTACCATGATTATTAATTATGTCATTTATTGAAATCACTAAAAGGAAAAAATTCCTTAATTAATATTAAACATAACTCCTTCTGTTAATATAGTAAGAACGAGAGTCCTTTTTTGAGACTAGGTTGTTGGGCAAATCCAAGCCTACTTGACATCGGGCATGCTCAAGCTTTGGAATTAAATTCCTTATTAATGGGTCGGGTTTAACTAAATTCTTTATCCCAGTTGGGCAAACTCAAGCATAAAAAAAATTAGAGAAAAAGTTGGGGTAGCCCAAAAGACTTTAAGATTAAAAGCTGTTAATCACCCAATGATCCGGTAGTTACGCACGATGTAATTGGTATTGGATACCTACTAATGAACTTAAGGGTGGCTTGTTAGACAAACCCGAGATTATTCTTGAGGAATTTGGATACCAGTCCACTAGGAAAGCTTCCAACGGGCTTTTCAGAATTATTAGTGGGGGCTATTGGTTTGAATAAAATAGTAGAGTAAAAATATGTTTAGTTAAAGTCCTAATTATTTGCATTTCATGTACATATACAATAGCTAATCCTCTCTATCTTTATATCTAGGACACTTGCATCATGTCTACAAACCTAAACTAACGTAGCATCTTGGAAACCAATAAGTTAAACGAATCAAACTACCTCGACTGGTATAGAAATTTGAGAATCATTCTCAAATCGGAAAAGTTGCTTTACATGCTAGATGCTCCTATTCTGCCACCACCAGCTTAAGATGCTCATGCTGATTAGCATGCTGTCCACAAAAGGCACAAAGAGGATAGTGATATAGTATCATGTATTATGTTGGCATCCATGACTCCTGAGCTACAAAAATAGCACGAGCATATGGATGCTCAATCGATTATACTACATCTTCGAGGGCTATTTGATGCCCAAGCCAGAACTGAGAGATACAAGATCTTGAAGTAAATATTCCATTGCAAAATGGCAGCGAGTTCTTCTGTGGCCACTTATGGGCTGAAGATGCTGGTCTTGATAGAATGCTTGGATCTCTCAGGTTTGCGATGGATCATGACTTAAGTGTTGACTTAATTCTTTATTCATTACCTAATAATTTCTCGCAATTTGTGATTAACTATAAGATGAATAAGATTGAGTCCACCATTCCTGAGTTGATCAATCTTCTCAAAACTGTGGAGTCCTTCATGAAGAAGGATTCCAATGCAGTTATAATAGTAGAATCTTCTTCTTCTAAGAAGAAAGTTCAGAAAAAGAAGGAGGCTCCCATGAAGCCCAAAGGCGGTGTGAGGAAGAAGGATGCTGCTCCCAAGGGCCCATGCCATCATTGTGGCAAGATGGGCAACTGGAGGTGCAATTGCAAGGCCTACTTGGAGACCGTTAAGGATAAAAAACAGAAGGAGAAGCTTGCAAACACTTCTACTTCTACTCCTTCTCCAGGTATATTTATGATTGAGATAAATACTGCCTTTAGAAATGAGATATGGGTATTAGATACCGGATATGGATCTTATTTGTGCAATAACTTGCAGGGACAAAATGGCAGTAGAAGGCTAGAGAAAGGTGACATGGACCTATGTA
Organism: Voacanga thouarsii; assembly: GCA_026120185.1. Classification (NCBI taxonomy): domain Eukaryota; kingdom Viridiplantae; phylum Streptophyta; class Magnoliopsida; order Gentianales; family Apocynaceae; genus Voacanga; species Voacanga thouarsii. Next base: position 1,911,143 of record JANUWF010003374.1, on the reverse strand, counting down.
CTGCAAATGGGGCAATGGTTGCTGCACTTGCTGTGGGGATATACAAGCTGAACCTGCCTTCGGGATTAGTTCTAGAATTGCAAAACTGCTATTATGTACCAGTTTTAATGAAAAATATTATCTTAGTTGTGTATTTAGACTTAAATGGATTTCATTTGATATTAAAGAATAAATGTTATTCTTTTTCATTGAATGATATTCATTATGGTTTAGGAACTTTGGTTAATGGTTTATATGTTCTAGACTTGGATAATCTAATTCTCAATATAAATAATAAGAAACCTAAAATAGATAACTCTAACACCTCTTACTTATGACATTGTCGTTTAGGCCTTGTAAATGAAAATTGTGTTTCTAAGTTACACAAGTTGGGTAACTTATGGTCATTTAATTATGAATCATATAGCACATACGAGTCTTGTTTACAAGGTAAAATGGTTAAAACTACTTTTTCAGAAAAAGGAGAACGGGCCAAGGAGATATTAGAACCTATACATTCTAATGTGTGTGGCCCAATGTCAATACAAGTAAGGGGAGGTGCAATTGCAAAGTCTCCGACCGACAGGTGTAACAACTAAAATACCCCTCTATACATCTCCGTACATTTAGAGAGGAGGAAATGTATTAACACCTCTCTAAATGACATCTACCATTCTTAGGCCTCTAGTCCAATGATTCACGACTTTCTGGATTGTTTCCGCTTTCCAAGGGAGCTACCCTAAAGCAAACATCCAAGTCATGTTTCCCCAGGACCTTGGATATTTAGATCATTTAGACAACTACAAGGGGCGATATAGCATAAAAACTATCTTGTACAAGTCTATCTTAACTAACTAGTCACACATACTCAACATGCAAGTATATTAGCCCTACGATAGAACCTCAACTATAGCATATCAAAGTATATGCTTCTAGCTTCGTCAGACCACCAACTCATACTCAAGTCGTCGAGTACTAGTCTATGTTGTAACAGTAGTAGTTTAGGTTTGTACCATATAGTACTTTAAGAAACCACTATTACAGGCCATGTTCTACGTATTCGAAATACGTTTATGTCATGAAATGAGTAGACTAATCACTGGCTAAAGGTAAGCCATTCCTCATTTGGAATTTACAACATAATAACCTAGACATGATAAGATTCTCATTCTCACTAATAGGTTAAGAAGGAATGTTTATGTATTAAGTAACCTGTGATTCATACCTTACTATAAAAGACCTCCGTTGACATGGACCACTTATTTAAACACAATGGGTCTTTTCCAAACGTAATTATGCACAAATAAAAATGTAAATTCACAAACAATTTCTAAAAATAAATTCTTTTATTAAAACTTTTGATATTTACATCAGAAACCTAGTATAATAATAAATATCTCCCAACAACCTCCCACTTGCACTATAAGACTAAGTAAGTCCGTAGGTGCCCACCCCTATGGCATCTAAGTGTCTCTTGAAGACGCTCTCAGCCAATGGCTTGGTTAATGGATCAGCTAGATTATTTTCAGAGGCAATCTGTTCCACTATGACTTCCCGTCTCTAGATGAAATCCTAGATCAGGTGATACTTCCTCTCGTTATGCTTCCCTTTCTTGTGGTTCCTAGGTTTTTTAGATTATGGTAATGCTCCAGTGTTGTCGCAATACATCACAATCAGCCTGTCCATATGTAGCACGACTCCAAGTTCTGAAAGGAACTTCTGGAGCCAGACTGCTTCCTTTGATGCCTCTGAAACTACCATATACCCAACTTTCATGGTTGAGTCAGCAATGTAAGATTGCTTTATACTCTTCCATGAAAGAGCTCCTCCAGACAAGGTGAAGACCTATCTACTAGTGGATTTTCTCTCATCTTTATTTGTCTAGAAGTCTGTGTCTGTGTATCCTGTAGGAACCAAGTCATCAGTCCTATAAACCAGCATATAATCTCTCGTTCCCTTAAAGTACTTGAGAATATACTTTACAGCTTGTTAATGAACCACCCCAGGGTTTGACTGATATTTGCAAACCAAGCCTATGACAAATCAAATATCTGGCCTAATACACAGAATGGCATACATGAGACTTCCCACAGCCGAAGCATAGAGAATCCTACTCATTTTGTCTTTTTCTTCTTAAGACCTAGGATAGTCCTTTAAAGAAAATGGCAACCCATGTTTGCAAGGAATTAGAGCTCCCTTGCATGAGTCCATGCTATACCTGGGCAGCATCTTGCCAATGCATGCCACTTGAGATAACACTAACATTCTCTACTTCCTATTTCTAAGAAGTCTAATTCCGAGAATGTAGCTGGCTTCTCCCAAGTCCTTCATACTGAATTGATGATGAGACTCCGCTTCATCATGAACATCAAGATCAAGGAGGGGGAGGTGTGGCCATGCAAGGACAAGGGTCGGCGATAAAGACGGACGAAAATCGTCAAAAAATAAGGCCACCAGAGGACAGTCGGCGCCAGTTCTAAGGAGCTAAATCGACGCCGGCTCCATTCTGTCCAACAACACTTGAAACATAACCTAAACTGGCCGAAGACAGATCCAAACCAGCGCCAGCTGTGAAGTCCAAATTGGCGCTGGCTTCCCTCTGGGCAACTGACGATTGCTCCGCGTTTTAATACTTTTCTCCGATTTTCTTCACTTTTAGTTGCTTGTAAAGACTTATTATGACCCAAAATTGTAATTAAACCTCAAGGATTACTTAGCTAGGGTTAGGATAGCATAAATAGTACCTTTAGTGATTTGAAAACACAATTTACTTCACTCTAATTCAAATTTGAAAAAGAATCTTTAGAGGTCCTAGCCTCCTTGTTCATCTTGTTCAAGACCAAGCTTAAGGGTTAATCCTCCTTTTGTAAGAGTTTATAAATCTTTTGGATAATCCAATGTTGTTTTCTTTGAATATGCCTTAGTTGCTTTGTTCTTCTAAGGTTTGTTTGAAATTTAATATTTGGGTGCCTATTTTCTCTATTCTATTTGTTCTTGTTTGCCTTTGTTATTGGGGTGGAATTATAGTAGAACTTTCTACTCATCTTGAGGGTCTTTAGGGCTTTGTTCTTCAAGGGTTTTAAAAAGTGTAGGCAGTTATTTTGTTTTCTCCTTTTTGGTAACGAGAACCTCTGTTTTTGTTCCTTTGTGTTGAGCTGGATCATAGCCAACAAAAATCACCCATAACACCAAGAAAAGCCACCAATAATTCGTATCAAAAAGTTTGGTATCAGAGCAAGGAAAGCTTTGATTCCCATCAAAGCTTGACAACAAGAAAAGGAGCCCTACAAAGTGAAGAAAAAGAAAACAGAGAAAATTTTCGTCACTCAACAAATTGCTCCAAAAAGGTCTTGAAATTTTTGTTATAACTTAATTTTTCTATTGAAAAATTGCTCCTTATTGTTGTTAGAATCCTTGGGAACAAATTTATCTTGTGATTGTGTTGAAAATTGGCTTGAATATGGGTGAAAATTCTAGTTGTTCTTAAGTGACGAGATTGCAGCCACAATGTTTGATAAATGTTCCAAAAGAGTGTTTTTGGCTACAGTTGGGAACTTTGATTCTTAATTTTTATTCCTTGGGTTTTTGTGACTTAGTATATCACTCTAATATTGAATTCCATGATCATTGAACTCAATTTCTCTATTGCACACTTGTGACCATCTTATTATTCATTATCCTAGTTCTAGTCGTTCTTATTTCTTTGTTCCTGACAATTCTTGGTTGTTTCTTGCTTAGAAGTGTTTCTTGTGCGTTTAGAGTTGTTCTTGTGTTGATTAAATCCATTTTTCTTGAAATTCTTGATTGGAAACTTATTTGCTTGAGGTGCCCAACAAGTGTTTGTTGAAATTCCCCTAAGACCCCCTAATTAGAAAAATCTTCTGATTTGTGTGATTCACTAAGTTGGACTAAAATTTTAGCTATTGGGGAGAATTAGGATTGGACAAGAAGGCTTGAGTGTTGAGAAAAAGGTAAGAGGGAAATCATAATATTAAAAGAGCCTAAGAGAGCAAATACGAGCTTGGAGTGATCAACCTTGAGAGCCAACACATAAGGAAGTGAAGTGAGGATCTGTTTTTCTTTCTAATCACTTTTACGTTGCAGGTATAAGTAAGTAAATATTCCATCACCATGGCTCATGATCAAGAAATCTCTAGGCCTAACCTAAGTGGACCTAGTAGACCTCAAGAAGATCAAATTGATACTAGGGGATTGCGTGAAGACTTGCAAGCTCTGATGAGGACTATGCAGAGTGAGTTCCAAAACATGAAATGGGAGTTGACAAATCATCTTGGATAATCTTCTACCATTTCACAGAGGAGAGGTCAAGAGCGATTTGAAGTGCCTAGCCCTAGGATGAGGGCATTCACTAGGCCACCACTTTCAGACCCCAACACTACTAGTAAGGTGCCAATTGAGAAGGATGAATCCCCTAAGCCATTCCAAAGGGACCTCTACAAACCTAGAGAGGATTGGAAGCCAAGGGAGGATTGGAAACCTAGGGAAGGTTGGAACAAGGACGAGGTAGAAGCTATGGAGAGGCCACAAAGGAATGGGGATATCAAGTGTTTTAAGTGTCTTGGATATGGACATTCTTCCCATGAGTGTCCAAGCAAGAGAACGATGTATACTAATCCTTGTGGAGAGGATTCTATGGACAAAGAAGAAAAGGAAGAAAGGTGCTAAGGAAAACAAGAGCAAAATGGGAATGAGAAAAGTGATGAAGGGGAAATTGTTGGACAAGATATTAAGAAAAAATAAGAAATTGAAAGGAAAGAAAAAGAGTTGAGAGATAGGATGGACAAACAAGTACCTTTGACAATCAAGGATAGGAGTGAACAAGGACAAGAGAGGGGAGGTGAAAGAAGAATGAATTTCTTTGCAAAAAAAGTGAGATCATAGAGACTATAGAAGCTAAGGAACCGATTATTCCTCTTTTAAGCAAATGTTCTTATGTTTCTACTAATAATTTTTCATTGTCTTTGCCTAATGAGATTGCAGTTGTTCCTCAATAATTTAAAGTTGTTTTTCCAAAGGAGGTGGTCACCCGAACACTTACCCAATTCTTACGGACCATAATCAAGAAGAACTTGATCTATTGGGAGGAATCTTGGCCACACCTTGAGTTTGTTCACAAAAGGGCTTTTCACTCTACCACTTCTCATTCTCCTTTTAAAATTGTGTATGTTTGTATCCTCCTAACTCCTTTTGAATTGATTCCCTTACCTATAGGTGAACGAATGATACTTGATGGAGCTAAGAAGGTGGCAATGGTGAAAGCATTCCATGTCGATGATGGCAATGATTCGGAGACGAATCCTTTTCAAGGAGGGGGATATGATGAGACTCCGCTTTATCATGAATGTCAAGATCAAGGAGGGGGAGGTGTGGCCATGCAAGAACAAGGGCCCGCGACAAAGACAGATGAAACTGTTAGTGTTGTACCCTAAAGGCAATCACTTGTACCATGTATAGTGCATATTAAATTAATAAGAGGCATTCTTTATCTTTCAATTTGATTGTTATATCTAAATATGTGTACAAACCGTTAGATAAAGTCCCTAGTACAACACAGTGTTAAGGAAATCATGATAGAGATCATGATGTGAAATTCCTACTACACTATGCAGTGTTTGTACTTAAATAATCCCCAGTCATAGTATTAATAAGATGGGACATTATTAATACGCTAAGACTGGCACATGTTATATCTCTTGATTGGATCAAGCGGTGGTTCTCATATCCGTGGGTATTGGGATACTCAGGATTAACGTGTGGATGCTTATTTTGAAACAAGTTCATTGGATGACCTAGCTACGAGATAATCACTTAGATAACTATTTAGTGCCAGTGATAGAATCTCATTATAGCAAGTGTGCAAGTAAGTATCCTTAGACTTGAGATCTCCAAGGTACTTTGTTTATCGAGCGTTGTACTTTGATTCTAATCTTTGGAGTCTTATCTAGGACCGCCTATGGGATGGATATTGGGTACAACGTAAAGTAAACGAAAGTAGTTGAGAGGGTCAATAAAGGATTCACCACTCCTAATAGTAGGAGAGTATATCTCAAGGCCACTTGTAGAAATCATCACTCATGAAGTCCTTGGCCAATGCGACTATGTGATGGAAATGGTTCCAATTGATACACATATCAAGTAATGGATTTCTTGAACAAGTACTAAAATATTCAAGCCAGAATTAATAATATTCTGGAGGGAGTTGGCACTAATTCCATGCTCTAGACCGAATGCGATATTGTATGTTGAAAGGAGTTTATTGCACTGATAATTTGCTATTGAAAGGTTCATGTCAAGCCATTTTACTTTCTGGACTTTTGGGTGGTCAAGAGTCATTGCTAGATGTTGCTCTTGATATGCTAAATATGAATTTATTAATTATAGAATTAATAAATTTAATCCTTTATTTTATTAAGGATTATTAATTCTAATATTGTTAGAATTAATTCATATTATGCTACCAATAAGACCAGGAAACCTAATGGGTCACACACAATAAAGGTTTGAATGCTCAAATATATTATTTGATAATATTGTGGGGTTAACTAAGAGAAGAAAATATATTTATAGGTGAATTATAAGTTTGTTATAATTCATGGGACCTAATTGTAATTAAGTAAACTTCAAAGACCAATTTGTTGATAATTGGACGTTGAAGGACTAAGTTACAATTTATGGTAATTATAAATCTATAAATATAAGGAAACGGTTTCCTTAGGGTTAGAGACAGACCATTCACGCAATAACAGAGAAACCATTTCTCTGCCTCTCTATTGATCAAACTCTAGCCGTCTCTCTTCTTGATCAAAACCCTAGCCTCCCGAATTCTACTAGCATAGAATTGTGAGATTGTGAGCATTCAACATTGTGTGGATTATCATTAGAGGGAGTTCTTTCTTGGACTTCAGTTGAGCTGCAGTGAACGGTTTTGGATAATCTGGATCGCGCCTGCGTTCTTGTTTCTAAAATTTTTGAATCCGGCTTCACGAGGTAATAAATGCAATCTTCTCCTTTTTCCCATTTCTATTGCAAACCCATGATCCATGGCTTGGATTTCTTGTTGTTTTCCACTGCGCTTAATCTGATTATGCATGATAGAAATCCTACAGAAACTCGTCCAAAAAGGAGGCCACTAGAAGACGGACGGTGTTGGCTCCAAGCAGCTAAACCGGTGTCAGCTCCATTCTATCCAACAACACTTCAAACACAACCTGAACAGGCTGAAAACAGATCCAAACCGGGGCTGGCTGTGAAGTCCAAACCGACACTGGCTTCCCCCTGGGCAACCGACGATTGCTCCGCGTTTTATTGCTTTTTCCGATTTTCTTCACTTTTAATTGTTTGTAAAGACTTATTATGACCCAAATTGTAATTAAACCTCAGGGATTACTTAGCTAGGGTTAGAATAGTATAAATAGCATCTTTAGTGATTTGAAAACACAATTCACTTCACTTTAATTCAAATTTGAGAGAGAATCTTAAAAGGGTCTAGCCTTCTTGTTCATCTTGTTCAAGACCAAGCTCAATAGTTAGTCCTCCTTTTGTAAGAGTCTATAAATTTTTTAGATAATCCAATATTGTTTTCTTTGAATGGGTCTTAGTTGCTTTGTTCTTCTAAGGTTTGTTTGAAATTCAATATTTGGGTGCCTATTTTCTCTATTCTATTTGTTCTTGTTTACCTTTGTTGCTCCAAGGATATTAGGGTGAGATTATAGTAAAACTTTCTACTCATTTTGAGGGTCTTTGAGGCTTTGTTCTTCAAGAGTTTGAAAGAGTGTAGGTAGTTATTTGGTTTTCTCCTTTTTGGTCACAAGAACCTCTGTTTTTATTCCTTTTAGTTGAGCAAGAACATAGCCAACAAAAATCACCCACAACACCAAGAAAAGCCACGAAGAATTCGTATCAATTGAGTAGACAGCCAAACCTTTGTAAATTACAATAACCCTACATTATTTCCAATGAGTAGAATGTCATCCACATGCAAGACAAGAAAAACCACATTAATGCCTTCAAGTTTCTTGTACATGCATGGTTCATTCTCGTTTTGAACAAAACCATAAGACTTTATAGTTTCATCAAAATGAATGTTTCATGTCCTTGATGCTTGCTTAAGTCCATAAATGGACTTTTTAAGCTTGCAAACCATATGCTCTTGGCCTTTAGCAACAAAGCCTTCCGGTTGGGACATACAGATGTCTTCACTAAGATGGCCATTTAAAAATGGCATTTTGATATCCATTTGCCACAAGCCTAGCTTTGAAGGTTTCCACCTTCCCATCTACTCCCCTCTTTCTCTTGTATACCCACTTACACCGTATGGGTTTTATCCCTTCAGGTGAAGCTACAAGATCCTAAACCTGATTGAGATATATAGACTTAATCTCGGCTTTTATTGCTTCATGCCACAGATTTGCATCGGCATCAGCAAGAGCCTCCTCGTATCTAGTGGGGTCTTATTCCTGATGGTCAGAAACTAGCTCGAAAGCTTCTCCAGTCCACCTCTCTAGAACCCTAGACACTTTCCCACTACGACAAGGCTTCATTTGTATAAGCTCTTGAGGTTGTGCCTCTTCTTGTTCCACAATCGAGTCAAAAGAAGTTGCTTTTGAAGATAACTTCTCCTACAGTTCTAACCTAGTTAAACCTTTCGTGGAAGTACTTTGATCATCCTTAGGTATCTAGCATTAGTACTAACTAGTACCTTCTGCTCCTTAGGATAATAAAAGTAACCACCTTTTATCTCTTTTGGATACCCAAAAAAATAGCATAATTCTAATATTGGTTCCAACTTGTCTCCCTTGACCAATACATAAGCTGGAGAACCCCATATCTTGAGATGATTCAGACTTGGCTTACGCCTAGTCTACATCTCATAGGGAGTCCTAGGTACTGACTTGGAAGGCACCAAGTTCAGAATATATACTGCTGTTTCCAGGGCATATTGGTAAAAAGATACTGGAAGAGTAGCATGACATCATGCTTCAGACCATTTCCATCAATGTCATGTTCCTTCTCTTAGCTACTCTGTTTTGCTGGAGTGTCCCCGGTACAGAGAGCTGGGATACTATCCCATGATGTACCATGTAGTCCTTAAATTCACCAAGGAGGTACTCTCCGCCACGATCTGATCGTAAGGTCTTGATCAATTTACCTGTCCGATGCTCCACTTTAGCCTAAAACTCTTTGAACTTGTCAAATGAGTCAAACTTGCGTCTCATCAATTAAACGTAACCAAACCTTGTACAATCATCCATGAAAGTGATGAAGTACTCAAAACCTTCTCTAGATGGTATAGACAAGGGACCACACACATCAGTGTGAACAAGACTCATTACCTCCTTGGCTCCATCTGCCATAGGGGCGAATGACCTTTTGGTCATCTTCCCCATCAAACAGGACTCACACTGAAACTAATTTTCCAATCTCAATGAACCTAAGGGCCCATCATAGATCAACCTCTGAATCCTAGTTGAGTTGATATGACCCAACCTTAGATGCCAAAGATAAAAGTCAATGGCATTGGTCTTTCTCTTCTTTGTTAAAGGTTTAGATTGAGCGTTATTTAATTGATTGTTAATAGGGTTTAAGAAAAATAAATTCCCATACATGTGCCCAGTACATAAAATTTCTCCATCTCTACTGATAGAAATACCAGAGTGAAAATATACAGAATATCCTTGATTTATTAGTTTTGCAACCGAAATCAAATTCTGTCGAAATCCAGGTATATATAAAATATCTTTCAAAAGCACTATTCTATTACAATAAAAAATATGATCCAACTCTCCCACTGCAAGGGCCTAAACCTGTGCTCTATTTCCCACATATAGTCAATGTTTGCCCTTCTGGAGTCTTCTAATATTTCTAAACCCCTTCAAGGAGTTACAGATGTGATCAATGGCTCTTGAATCAACAATCCAAGTGGAAGTTGATCTAACCATTGATATAGACTCTAGATAGAAAACAATACCTGTGGGGTTTTTCTAGGTTTGAAGATCCGAATACTTATTTTTCCATTGTCCCTTCAGTCCACATTTGAAGCACTTGCCCTTGGGTTTGTCTTTGGGCTGGGCTACTGCGTTCCCCTTCTTCTTTTTGAACGTCCTAGGCTTGGGCCTAGTTCTAGAAGATGAAGCCTTAGCAATCATAGCCTTAGATTATGGTTCCATGACCTTTTCCGCCATCTAGAGCTCCTTCATCAACTCAGTTAAACCTATGCTCAACTTGTTCATGCTATAGTTCAACTTGAACTGAGTAAAGTAATCCGGTAGAGATTTGAGAACCGTGTCCACTTGGCTCTCGGGTCAATAACAGCACCTAAGATTTCCACCTCCTCAAAAACAGCAATCATCTTGAGCATATCTCTCTGACAGATACTCCCTCAGCCATCTTAGTATTAATGATGGTTCGAAGAGCATCCTACCTTGCGGGCCAGCTCTTATCCACGAATATTGTGGCTAATGATTAGGTTATGTCATACGCAGTGGTCATGTGCTCATGTTTGCATTGGAGCATATTAGACATGGAGGCCAACATGTAACAATGAGCTATCTCGTCTGCCTTCTTCCATGCCTTCTCAGCCTCACGCTCCTCGGCGGTGGAACCCTTCCCGATTACAGGGCAGGTTTCATAAAGGACATACTTATACTCTTTCATTGTGAGTATTATGTCCAGGTTCCTCTTCTAGTCCACATAGTTTGATCCCGTTAGCTTATTCTCTCAGAGAATAACGGCCAGTGGACTAAAAGAACCTTCCACCATTTCTGAAAAATCGAAAAATAAAAGAAAAAGATTCGGTTTGTGAAAACAAAACAAATATGTGCACTTTATCCTTATTATCAAAATTGATAGTAATCAATTTGGCTCTTAGAAAAACTGGCATAGCTTCTTGAGAAGATTAATAGTTTCCTAAGCTAAGTGTGTTAAGCACCATAAATTAATTTCCCTTCTAGGTAATAATCTAGAAGATAACTCCATCGAGGGGATGGTCATTTCCTCTCATTTCCTTTGGACATACCTCACACTATGACCTCCAATAAGGGGTTGGCCGATCATAGTACGTGCCCCGAGTTATTAATTACATCCCTCCATTAGATCTAGATCCTTGTGGTATCCCCAACCTATACGTGTTCACTCTTAGGGTGATGCGAGGGAACCCATGATCTCTAATGAGGATCGTGATTGAAGCCATGGGGCCATTGGAACCCCTCTCCCACTTAGTCATTTAAAACAATGATTTTCTTAAAAATATTCTTTTGAAAATTTCCATCACGTTTTCCATTAACTCAAAAATAAAATGTCTAAGTCCATAAAAATCTCTATGTCAAGGTTTATATCCTTTGAGAATTTTTCCCATGGACTAATTTTATTTAAGTTAAAAACTTAATGATTTCAAAAATTTTCCAATTAAAACTTCCTAGGACTTTGGTCTGAAGTATATTTGACAAAACAATTTTCTTTGTGCTAAAATAAATACAAAATGGCTTTCTATTTTAACCTTACAAAAATATCTAAATCCAATATATTTTCTATGTCAATGATTAAATCCTTTGAGAAAATATTTAAGGATTAATTTTTGTTCAAGTTAAAATAACTATTTAATTTACAGAAAAATGTTTTCCTTGTCAAAACATTCCCAAAGACTTTGGTTTCTGAGAAAACGTGCACATGGGTACATAAAAATAAATACCATGCTAGAAAATAGTCGATGTTTTCATGCTATTCTATTTTTAAACCTAAGTGCCCAGATAATAGAATTAAACACATTAATTAATTAATAGTATTGTTTAATTCTAAAATCCCTTACTAATATTTTTCATGCAAAAATATTTCTTCAATATTAACATTTGCAAAATATTAACTTCACTTGGTATGGACCCCAAAACCAAAAGAAATTGCAAGAAAAATTACAAGGAAAATTATAATAAAAAAAAAATCCCTTGGTCCACTGCACCTGCCGCACTGGATCAGGCACCCATCTGAACTGTGATCCACTGCACCCACTGGATAGAACTAGGACCCATGAGCAACCAGTGCGCGGACCGGATTCCAGACCCTAGTCGGCGCTGGTTCCAGTCTGGACGGCTCTTCTTGCAGTTTTTTTTTTTTTTTGTGAATTTCCTCTGCAAATTTCCCCTATTTTTTTCACAACTTTCTGGTATCAATGACTCTCTGATTTCAAACCAAATACAATGAAATCAACCAAAACCAACAATTGCCTATACCTATAAACATTGGGCTTACACAATTTGTTAAGAAAAACAGTAAATTACACATCTCCTACACCTCCACCCGCGAGATTTAATAGAGAATCTATCCATAGCATAAACAGCGAAGGATCATAATTTTAATCACACATATGTGTCCATTTTTATTCATCTAGATGCATACTCCCTATATTTTCAGAAAACCTTCATGCTCTGATACCAATTGAAGACATAGAAAGTAGAAAACACAGGGCACGCAGTGGAAGCAAAGATAAAAAAAAAACTGGAAAAAACTGAAGAACAGGGAACTCCGGACAGAGCCGTACCGGTTGTGTTCCACACAGATTTTGAGGTTTAAAAAAATACCTCATTTCCTCATTCTAAGAATTGGCTGGACCGGAATATGTGCAACCGGGGTAGGTGTGTTGGTGGAAACCTTTGGCGTGATTCCTGCAATTCTCCTACTTCGTCTTTGCATGTAGGTGAATACCAACCTCTCAATCTTCCAGTATATGGCCTGCCTAATTTTGTTTGGTGAACAACTAACAGACTAAGGCACTTTTTCTAGAGAGAGAGAGAGAGAGACGCCTGACTTTTTCTTTTTCAGAGAGGAAGCCGTCTCAAAGAATTAAACGTACTCTCCTTTTTTTCATCCTCCTGTTTAACCTAATTAAAATCCTAGGTTAAACTAGACTGGGCCATTGGACTCTTAGTTTATCCTTTTGGGCTTAATTAATTATTCTAATTAGAACCAAATAATTGGCCTAACAAATAATTAATTTCTCAACCTAAATAAACTAGTCCAATAAATAAGTCTATATTAGTTTAGTCCCATGATAATCTTTAATTATTCAAACTGAGCCAAAGCCTTGAATAATTAATTAATCCACCAAACTAATTTAATTAATTCTCTCTCGACATGGACCTTTATTTTATTCTAGCCCAACAATTAAATCAGGTTACTTAAATAAAATAAATTCCATTTAATTTAAAATCAATTCATTGCCATGTATTTAATTAGGACTAATGGTCTATAATGGAGACCAAAAGACACACTATCTTGGCTACTAAAATGACCAAAATACCCTTGCTATATAAATAGCTGTATTTTGCATTTTGAATATTTCCTAATATCACCATAAGGAAATATTTACCCTAAGGACAATGCTGCGTTAGCAAAGTCTTCGACCTACAGGTATAATGACTAAAATACCCCTATATACATTGTCGTACATTTAGAGAGGAAGAAATGTACTAAGACCTCTCTAAATGACATCTACCATCCTTCCCTCTAGTGCAATGATCTACGACTTCCTGGATTTGTTTCTGCTTTCCAAGGGAGCTACCCTAAAGCAAACATCTAAGTTATGTTTCCCCAGGGCCCTAGATATTTAGATCATTCAAACAACCACAAGGGCGATATAGTATAGAAACTATCTTGTACAAGTCTATCTTGACTAACTAGTCGCACATACCCAACATGCAAGTATATTGGCCCTACGATAGAACCTTAACCATAGCATATCAAAGTATATGCTTCCAGCTTCGTCAAACCACCAACTCATACTCAAGTCGTATAATACTAGTCCACACTGTAGTGATAGTATTCTAAGTTTTTACCATATAGTACCTTAAAAAACCACTACAACAGGTTTTGTTCTACGTATTCGAAATATGCTTATGTCATGAAGTGAGTGGACTACTCACTGGCTAAAGGTAAGCTATTCCCCATTTGGAATTCACAACATAATAACCTAGACATAATAAGATTCTCATTCTCATTAATCGGTTAAGAATGAATGTTTATGTGTTAAGTAACCCGTGATCCATACCTTACTATGAAAGACCTCCATTAACATGGACCACTTATTTAAACACAATGGGTCTTTTTCCAAACATAATTGTGCACAAATAAAAATGTAAATTCACAAATAATTTTTGAAAATAAATTCTTGTATTAAAACATTCAATATTTACATCAGAAATCTAGTCTAAGAGGGCATATCTCCCAACACTATCATCCTATGCAAAAAACTATATGGGAAACAGAAGTTGAAATGTGGAGGAAATATCCTGTACTATTTAAGTAATAGTTTTAATTTTGAGGATGAAATTACTTAATAGAGGGGAGATTATAACATCCCTCGCTTTTGTACTTTTTAACCTTGACTACTTTGTATCAAATGAGATTTTACCTATAAAGCAAGAACAAGAAATGACTAGTATATTAAAATAAAAGTTTTAGTGCAATAAAAAATTTCAGGGTTATTGTTGGAATTTTGACATCGAATTATGAAAAATTGATAAAGAATTTAAGAATTTTGAGATAAATGAAAATGAATCATTTGTTGTTAGGATTCTATTGATAAAATAAAAAAGTTTTTCTGATCGGAGCGAAAATTATCAAGATTTATGAATTATCGAAGAAGTTGGTAAAATTTTATTCAATGAAATTGGAGGAAATTGTAATTGGTTGTGAGAAAGTGTATTGAAATCTTATTGGACAAAGGTTCACATAGCAAGATATGATTGGTTGACAAATGCAAGGTGGCTTATGCATTTAATGCATAATTATCTTGAAAATAAATTATTTTGGTGAAAGGAAAAAATTAAATAAATAATAAGTGTCATCTTGTTATTAGCTAGACAAGCTATGTGTTAACATATCATTAGTTGCATGAGAATTCAAACAAGACTTCTCAAGATCTCTAGGAATTTCTACCAAATTCCATGCCATCTAAGCACACATGGACCAACAGAATGATAACAACTAGCTTGTGCATTTAATGCTTGATTATCTTGAAGATTAAATCAAATTTTGTGGGAAAAAGAAAAAGAATAGCAGTAGGCAGCCTTGAGCATGGTTTTAAGGACTGAAAATAGAGAAAAACAAGAAAAAAAAAATAGAAGAAGAAAGAGAAGGAAAGAAATTACCAAGAAGAGGAGAGAGAAATTGGTGAGTTTTCAGAAAACAAGGGTTCTTGGAGGTTTTAAGAAAAAATAGAAGGAGAATCAAGGTAAATCACTAGATACCAAGAACTAAATTTGTTCTTCTCATTGTAAGAAGCATATTGGTATATGTTTTGCAAGGAGATAAGCACGTTATGTGATTTTTACTTGAAGAATATAAGAACACTATACTGCTATTTTTGCTCTTTTTTGCAACCAGTTGCATGGAATAGCATTTAGCATGGATTTGTGATGTTTTAGTAAAGTTTTGATGATGTTTGGAGGAGATTTTTATGGCTGAAAATTTAAGAAGTTGATGAAGAACAAATTAAATAAAGCAAAGGAAGGAATTTAGTGTTAGTTGAAATCATATGAGCATGGAAAATGGATTAAAGGTTGTCGGATTTTATATGAGTGATGTTTTTCTACCAGAATACTGTGAAAACAGTGAGTTTTGGTGAGGAAAAATTGAGGGAAAATGGAGGAATCAATTGGAAGTAGATGTTAGATGAAAGGATTAACAAGATGGAATAAGATTTTGGTGAAAAATGATTGAAAAAGGTGAATTTTAGCCTCTAAAATTCTATGGAAGACCTGCTGTAATTTTGTCATTGTTGTGAAATCAGGCCATGAAATGATAGCTAAGTGAAATAAAAACATTTTGGAACAAATTTGGAATGAATCGGAGTTGTATATTGAAAGATATGAATTATTTAGTGAGATATGGTTTAATGAAGAAAAGCTTGAAATTTTGAGAAGGTATATGTTCTTGGATGAAATTTCATTTGATTGATGGAATTGAAGAACATGGATTGAATGGATTGAAATGTTGGGAATTATGTTTGGGAAATGAACAAGAAAAGGATAATTTGGAATAATGGTATTCCATGTAGTTTATTTCATTTCAAGAAGAAATGAAATATTACAAGAATGATTCGATTCCTTGCTATTATATTACAAGAATAATGTTTGTGGATAGAATGCCTACTAAAGCGAATTGGGATTAATCTTTAATGTAGGCATTTGATTATGAAACTTCTGACAATTATTGGATGTTATAACTCTTGAGCAACAGCGTATTCGAGGTGAGTACCTTGAATAATTGAAAACCTAGCTTATGCTAGTAGTTTATGCAAATTGAAGTTATCCATAATAAATGCCTTTGATTTTTTTGATAAAACTTTATGTTTTCCTGTATTTAATTTTCTCCCAATCTTGTTAAGATTCCCTAGGAAAATGTGAGTCCTTTGATGTCTCATATGGTAAAATTCTAGTGTGCAATTGTTATGAGAAAAAAGAACATTTCAAAGATTTGGCTTCTCTAAAGAAAACATAGTTTTTTTTTATAAAATCTATGATTTCATTCCACACTCAAATGACATGAAATTCATGAGGTTTATTCTTGGAAATATTCATTTTGATGAATAACATTCTAAAGCATGAAAGACACGAATGTATGGCTTTCAATTTTCCTGAACCATTTATGGTTTTCCTAAACATGATATGGTAATTATTTGGAGAAACGTTGCTTTTCATGAGAAATGGAATTTATTCAATCGTGAATATTTTTCAGTGAACAATTATAAGATTCAAAGCATTCTATTGACATTTTATGAATTGAATTGGATTTTGTTTTACTTAGATGAACTTTATATCATGTTTATGGTTTGAATTCCTGAATTATTGAATATTTCATTAAAAAGTTACAAAATTGCCTTTTTTACATGGAAATGTGATGAAATCCTAAATCCTTGAATTATTAACATCTTTTGGGTTTATATTCTTGGATTGTGCTGATTTATTTCTTGTGGACCGAATTACCCATAATTACGTATTTGCCCTTAAGGAATATATTTAATTGCGTAAAAGACATTTTATCCTTTTTTGCTTATTTCTTGGAAAATGATTTATCGGTAGAGAAATAAATTTGCAAATAACAATTTTAAATCACCATTATTTTTCTAGTTATTTGAGGTTGTTTTGAGATATATTTGTTGTAATAACTAGGCATATTCCTTCGTATTTGACATTTTGCTTGTGAAAAGTGTTTTTAGAAAATTTGTGTAGATTTGAGTTAAAATTGAGTAGAAAGTGAACAATTCCAAATTGTACCTAGCGCCAAGCCGAACTAAGGGACTAGGAGGCGAGTCTATTCTAGTCCAACAGAGGAATTCGAGCTAAGCTTCAGCGGAATTCTAGAACATACCTGGTGCCAGGTCTGGCAAGTATTCTCGGTGCTAGGTGCATGTTGTCTACTGACGAAAAAGAGAGCAAAACTCCAGAAGAAGAATAGAGTGCATCTGGTACCAGGTGACTCGACTATACCTAGTGCTAGGTACGTTCTAGAGGCAAATATTCTGTGCACAAAATTAAGAATTGTTCAATGATTTTGATATTTTCCTAGTCCTACTTGGCCAAGACTTTCTCAGCCACAAATTTAGCATCCAATGGGCCTATAAAAGCAAAAGATAACACAAGGGTTTAGAGAGACACATAGAGAGAGGTGGATTCATAAGCAAAAATTCTCAATCTCACATTGAAGGAGAAGTTCATACAAAGTAAAGAGGATTATTCAAGAAAGTATTCATGGGTGAAGAAAGAGGCTTGCCTATGAGTGCTTTCTTTAATCTTTGTCTTCTTTTCCTTTAACAATGATGTATTCAATATTTTTATTGTAATTTAACATTATTTTAAGATTCATGATTTTGTGTTAATTCAGTTATTTGATCAATTATTTATTATCTTTGGTGTTTGATTAATCGACATCATTGGTTATTGATGCGAGTTCTTCTAATTGACTTGAGGCAACGATGTTAGGAGTATCATTGCATTAATTTCACATGTGCCTAATCTTGTTGGACTTGAGCAATGAAGTTAAGGTTATAGGACTAAGTAATCAAAGATTAGTTGATTTCACCTCGACTAAAAGGCTATTAGCTAATTTCATGCTTATAAAGAATTGAGCCTAATGCATGTTTTGGTTATGTTAGCTTAATTGGCAAATCTGTTAATTTAATCAAAATATAGGATTCTATGGATTGGGAAACAAAATGGGATTTATTTTAGTGGATTCATGACTTGTAAAATGATTGAATTGTACTTTATATTCCTTCATAATACTAAGATGGTAATTAGTTGAGAGAATTACTAGTTGGTTTATTATCGTGTTTTCTAGGATAATTGTCTAAATTACATATTCCTACATCCTTGAGTTGTATATATATATATATATATATATATATATATATATATATATTCTTTTTATTATTTAATTATTTATTCAGTCGATTAAACAATGAATGAAAAATGATTAGTACGTACTTATTCCTTTGAGGATTGATACTCGTTAATTCCCTATACTATGCTTGCAATGAGTATACTTGCTCGCATCTGTATTTTGGGATTAATGTTTTAATTAAAACTTGACTAAGGGATGGATTTAAATTTAATGGTTTTTATACACCCAAAATTAATGCATTAAGTTTTTTGCGCCGTTTCTAGGGAACAATATCATGAAATCTTGTATTTTGTTGATTTAATCATGTTTATATGTTTATATGTCTATATGTAAATATGTGAATATGTATATATATTCCTTGCATGGCTAGGTACCATATTTTGTATACTTGTATTTTAATATTTGTAGACGTTGTAGTTCCTTGTAACTTAATTTGTAAACATATCCTAACTGTCTAACTTGTAAATTTCATAATCCTACTATTTTCTATCTTGTGTAGACCTTACTCTTAGTTTATAACCCAATGATCTAAAGCCGATATAGTCATCATTGATTCGGAAATCAAGAGAACTCTCACCAAGGTCTTGAAGATTATAAACGAAAGGTTAAGGAAAGAGATGGAGGAAAATTAGCCCAACAATGGTAGTAACGGTGGACTTAACAGGTAGATTATGAATGACTTTGTAAAACCTACAATCTCAGGTACGGGCTCTAGTATCACGTGGCCTAAGATAGAGGCCAACAATTTTGAGATAAAACCCAACGTAATCCAGATGATCCAGAATATGGTCCAATTTGATGGGTTACCTGTGGAAGATCCCAATGCCCACCTTGGGAGCTTTCTAGATATATGTGACACATTTAAGATGAATGGTGGTTTTAAGAATGCTATTAAGCTAAGACTTTTCCCTTTTTCCTTGAGAGATTCTACAAAATCATGGTTAAAATCTTTGCCCATCAGATCCATTACTAATTGGAATATGTTAGCTGAAAAATTTTTGGCTAAATATTTTCCACCAGCTAGAACATCCAACTTAGGACTGACAGTTTTGCCTTCCAACAATTAGAGGCTAAAAACCTTCATGAATGTTTAGAGAGGTTTAAGGAAATACTAAGAAAATGTCCTCACCATGTATTTGAGTTGGGAATGCAAATGCATATCTTTCACAGTAGGTTAAGCTTTACTACGAGGCAATTAGTAGATGCATCTGCATGAGGCTCCATCAATTCTAAAACCCTAGAAGAGGTATTTGACTTGATTGAAAATTTGGGTTCAAAACTATGCCTGGGGTAGTTCACGGTCTAGACCTCACGTCCATGGAATGCACAAGATGGATACAATGGCTATATTAGAGGCAAAGGTGGAAGCACTCACTCTAAAGATGGATCAATTGGTAATGCCTCCTTCCCAAGGGCAGTTAATGAGTATGAATTGTGATTTTTGTAAGGAAGGGCATCCAAACCATGAGTGCTAAAATATGGGGTCTTCACAAGAAGAATTGGAACAAGCGGCGTTTATAGATAATGGTCGGCAAGTTAATAATCCTTATAGCAATACTTACAACCCAGGTTGGAGGAATCACCCTAACTTTTCTTGGACTAATCAAAACTAACCTTGGTAAGCTTTTTTAAACTTTGGAATGCAAAGGATTCAACCACATTTGCCACACAATGCGCCACCAACTAAACTATCCTTGGAGGAACTGGTCACCTACTTGGTAAGTGGAACGGAAACACGGTTCCAAGGAATCGATGCGACTGCAAAAAAAGCTTGGAGGCATCCATGCGTAACCTTGAGGGTTAAATTGGACAGTTAGCCAAACTCCTTGGTGATCGTCAACTGGGATCACTTCCAGGTAACACGCCGACTAACCCACGAGACCAAGACTGTAGGAAACGTTGATTTGGCACTGCTTGCATTTTTTTTCTTGAACAATCTTTTTAATTCTCATTTTTTTCATTTTTTTTTTTTGGCTATGAGACTATATGCTTCTTATAATTTCATGTTCTTTTTTCTTTGCTTCCATTAAAATTATAAAAAAAAAGAATTTTGATTTTTAGCTAGAGCTAACCTGGTGTCGGGCTAGCACAATCCGATAGCAAAGTGCGGACAGAATAGGCCTGGTGCTAGGCCTAGTCCTTGGGCCCTGCGCCAGGCCTATTTGGCCACAACACTCAAAATCGGCCTTTTTGGCCATTTTGTTCAAACTTTCTTTCATCCTTCTCAAATTTTCTCTCAACCCATTGCCAAGTTCTTTTTAAAAACACCATTGGATCACTTTATATACCTCCAAAACACTTGCAAAATATAAAATTCTCACTTTGTTCTTGAATGTTTGGATCAAAACAAGGAAAAACTAATCTTTTCACCCAAAACCTATTTTTCAATCCTTCTATTGGGGGTACAATTTCTTTAATATTTTTTGATGCAATCAATGCCCATATATTGGAGATCATTGTGGTATTAATTTTCTATATTTTCCACGCTTAAATTTTTTCTTAATGAATTTTGGGTAGTTTTTTATACATTTTGGGGCGAAAATTCTTGAATATTTTCTGATGAAACATTTGATTATTAAGATTGCTTTCTTTGAGATTTCTTTGGCACGAGAATATCCTTGATACAGCATTATGATTAATGCCATTGATATTTTACATTTTTTTGGAAGTGATTGAGCATGCATTCTTTGTGAAGTAATTTTTGGGACAAATGATACTTGTTCATATTTAACCTAGCCTTGTCCTTATAAGCTTTACATTGTGATATAAATGGTATGGCTAATTGAGCATTATGATTTTGAGCTAAATATTGATTCATTGAGCACTATTGAACATTGTGGATTTGATCAAGCCTGTTGATATTGTGTTTGGATGAGGATATGGCTATCTTTCTTACAGGTTTGTTAGAGGAGGTTGAGTGGTGTTTTATTGCTTGTCTTGGGTGTTTTATGCTGAGTTGGTAGTGGTGCTGAATGGTGTTGTAATTGTGAGAAGGTTGAGAGTTCATCATTAGTTGTAAAGAGTAAGTTGAGAGCATTATATTTGTCTGTTCTACCATTTTTCTTCATCCTTCCATCATGTCTAGACGACATAGAGGTTTAGCACCGGGTGTTGGATATCTCACGCGTATCATATACAACGTAGTGGAAGAATTAAAATGAGATACCATCCCAGGATCCGCATATATGTGGAAAACAAGACATATGAAGAGAACAAAGAAAACAAATATAACAGCTTTTACCTTTCTTTGTTTGTATGGAAAACAAAACTTTCCTTCTTCAAGTATGATGATTGTGGTATGATCCAGCAATCCTCTTGAAGAATCACCATAATAATTGTATATCCAACTACTATAATCACAGTGTGTGATTATCTCTAATAGAAATCCAAACGGAGGATCACACTTAAGCACCAAGATTTTCTATGCTAGTAGAAAACAACAATGGTGGCTGGGGTTTTTCTTCCTTGTTCTTCTTGTTAAACAAAAACCAGAGAAAGAAGAAGTGTATTGGAGTTCTTCTTAAGAATCACATGAAAGAGAGGGAGTGAAGAGAACAAAAGATCATAACCTTCCCTCTTGTGTGCCCCTTGGTTTTGTAGAGTTGTTTTTATGTGACTCTATGTCTTCCACTAGGGTTATATCCCATACAACAGAAAAGCCTCTACCAAAACACATGAGAATTCCAAACAATTAGAATTCTCTAATTTGTAATTAGAACCCATCAAGTTCACTGAATTACAAATAGTCCTATAAATTATAACTAATTATAATTTGGCACATCAACTTCTCTTTCTCGCAATAAACCCCACTATATTATCAAATAACATCTTGACTATATATTCCTCTTTTGTGTGTGACCTATTAGGTTTCCCGGTCAATTGGTAGCGAACATGAATTAATCCAAACGTCTTTGAGATTAACAATCCTTAATTAATTAGAATTAATCCTATTAATTCTAATCGGGATTGGTTTATTAATTCATCAATTAATAAACCCATATTGCCAGATCATGAGCAGTATCTAGCAACAAATCATTACCACCCAAGAGTCCATAAAGGTAATTGGCTTGACATCAACCCTTCAATAACAAACTATAGTGCAATTAACACCTTTTAACATACAATATCTCATTCGGTCAAGAGTATGGAGTTAGTGCCAACTCCCTCCAAAATATATATTAATTCTGGCCCGAATATAATTATACTTGTATCAGGAATCCACAACTCTAGTTGTGTATCAATTGGAACTATTTCCAATACACATATGCCATGGCCAAAGACTTCTCGAGTAGTCTCAACTACTTTCGTTTACCTCACAATGTACACAATATCCATCTCATAGGCGGCCCTCGATCGAGCTCCGGAGATTGGAATCAAAGCACAATGCCCAGCAAACAAAATGCTTTAGAAACCAAAGCCTAAGAATACTTGTACGTTTGCAATATTGAGATTATATCACTGGCACTAAATAGTTATCCATGTGATTATCTCATAGCTAGGTTATCCAATGAACTTGTTCTACTAACAAACATTCACCTGTTAACCTTAAGTATCTCAATACTCACAGATATGAGAACCACCGCCTGATCAAATCAGGAAGTCTTAACACATGCTAGTTTTAACGCATTAATGATGTCCTATCTCATTAATACTATGACTAGGGACTATTTAACTACTAACACTACACGGTGTAGTAGGAATCTCATATCATGATCTCTATCATGAATTCCTTAACACAATGTTGTACTAGGGACTTTATCTAACTGTTTTATTACATAATGGTAATAAAAAAAAACTTTAAGATAAATAATGCCTTTGATAAAATAAAATATGTTATATACAAGGCACAAGTGATTGCCTCTAGGGCACAATATTGACAAACTCCTTCTTACACTAGAGCCAATCATTCATGTATCTAATACCAAATTACTCAACATGACAATCATGTTTATTTTTGGGATAGTACTTTTGTAAGTGGGTCAACTATGTTCTCATCTATGGGAACTCTCTCTATCTTTAGCTGCATCAGAAGTGGCTAAGTACTCAGCTTATGTCGTAGAGTCGGCAATAGTCTCTTGTTTGGAACTCTTCCTACTTTTTGCCCCTCCGCACAACGTAAACACGTAGAAAGATTGTGATTTGAAATCATCTTTGTCAGATTGAAAACTGGCATCAGTATACCCATTTATTTTCAAATCACCTTCTCCATATACTAAGAACACATCATTAATCCTTCGTAAGTACTTAATGATATTCTTTACAGCCGCCCAATGACCTTCACCAGGATCAAATTGGTATCTGCTTGTCAAACTAAGATCACAAGATATATTGGGCCTAGTACATATCATAGCGTACATGATAGATCCAACTACCGAGGCATATGGAATCTTACTTATGCGATCCCTTTCAACTTGTGTCTTTAGAGACATCGACTTTGAAAGGCTTACACCATGTGATATGGGTAAGAATCTCTTTTTAGATTGATCCATGCTAAACCTCTTTAGCACTTTATCTATGTATGTAAACTGCGAAATACCTAGCAACCTTTTGGATCTATCTCTATAGATCCTTATTATGAGAATATAGGTTGCTTCTCCAAGGACTTTCATGGAGAATTGCTTGGGCAACCTAATTTTAACCATTTGCAAGGCAGGTATATCGTTTCATATTAGTAATATGTCATCTACATAAAGTAATAAGAAAACGATTGCGCTCCCACTAACCTTCTCGTATACACAATGCTTATACATATTTTGAATGAAACCAAACTCTTTGATTATTTCATCAAAACGGATGTCTAACTCCTATAAGCTTGCTTAAGTCCATAAATGGACATTTGCAGCTTACACACCTTTGTGCTATCTTTCGATGTGAAACCCTTAGATTGTGTCATATACACTTCTTTAGTCAGATTTCCATTTAGGAAAGCTGTTTTCACATCCATTTGTCAAATCTCATAATCATAATGAGCAGCAGTGGCTAAGAGTATCTTGAAGGATTTTCACATGGCTATTGGTGAGAAAGTTTCATCATAGTCAATACCATGTTGTTGACGATAACCCTTCGCCACTAGTTGTGCTTTATAGGTAACTAAGTTACATCCATGTCCGTTTTCTTCTTGAAAACCCACTTGCACCTAGTAGGATTAATTCCTTTGGGTGGATCAACTAAAGTCCATACTTGATTGTCGTACATGGAATTCATCTCTGATTTCATACCTCAAGCCATTTGGCAAATTCTAAACTGTTCAGAATATCCGTGTCGGTAGTAGGCTCATCTTCATCTATGAGCAATACGTCATTGTGGTCACTGATGAGAAATCCATATCTCTCCAATGCCATACATTTCCAACTAGATCTATGAGGATCATGTGTTGTAGAAGGTTCATCTAAGCTCTCAATAGATGAGGGATCAGACGGTTGGTCCTTGTTTGTTTGATCTTCTTGAACTTCACTAAGTTCTAGTTTACTCCCACTGTCCCTTTTAAGCAAGTCCTCCTTCTCTAAGAAAACGACATGCTTCGAAACAAACACTTTTTTTTTCAGAGGGTAGGTAGAAGTAATATCCAAAAGATTCTTTTAGCTATCCCACAAACAAACACTTGTCAGTCTTACTATCAAGTTTGTCTGACTGAGGCCTTTTGACAAAGGCAGGACAACCCCATACTTGCAAGTGAGATAACTTTAGTTTCTTACCAAAAAACATCTCAAATGGGGTAGAATCAACTAATTTTTTCAGAACACTATTTAATATATAAACAGAAGTCTCTAGTGCATACCCCCAAAATGATTTTGGTAGGCTTGTAGAGGCCATCATAGTCCGTACCATGTCTAGAAGGGTTCGATTCATTCTCTCAGACACACCATAATGTTGAGATGTATGTGGAGGAGTCCATTAAGATAATATTTCATTATCTCTAAGACAACCTAGAAACTTTTGGCTCAAGTATTCTCCTCCTCGATCAGATCGTAGAGTCAAACTACTTTTTCCAAGTTATTTTTCTACTTCATTCTTGAAGTCTTTGAACTTATCAAAGGCCTTAGATTTGTATTTCATTAAATACAAATATCCATATCGTGAGAAATCATCGATAAAGGTTATGAAATAGTTATAACCTCCTCTTGCTTGTATTGACATTGGGCCATATATATCAGAATATATAAGTTCCAATAACTCCTTGGCCCGTTCTCCTTTTCCTGAAAAAGGAGTTTTAGTCATTTTACCTAATAACAAGACTCACATTTGCCAAATAATTCATAATCAAATGACCCTAAGTCACCAAGCTTGTGTAACTTAGAAATACGATTTTCGTTTACTTGGCCCAAAAGATAATGCCATAAGTAAGAGGTGTTAGAGTTATCTATTTTAGGTTTCTTATTGATTATATTGTGAATTGGATTATCCAAGTCTAGAACATATAAACCATTAACCATATTTGCTGAACTATAATGAATACCATTCAATGAAAAAGAACAACATTTATTCTTAAATATCAAATGAAATCCATTTAAGTCTAAACACGCAACTAAGATAATATTTTTCATTAAAACTGGTACATAGTAATAGTTTTGTAATTCTAGAATTAATCCCAAAGGCAGGTTCAGCTCATATGTCCCCACAACAAGTTCAGCAACCTTTGCTACATTTATAATATGTAGGTCCACGTCGCCATCCTCTAGCCTTCTACTGCTCTTTAGTCCCTATAAGTTATTGCATAAATGAGATCAACATCTGATATCTAATACACATATCTCATTTCTAAATGCAGTATTTAGCTCAACTATAAACGTACTCGGAGTAGAAGTAAAAGTGCTTGTAAGCTTCTCCTTCTGCTTCTTATCCTTAACGGTCTCCAAGTAGGCCTTGCAGTTGCGCTTCCATTGCCCCATCTTGCCACAAAGATGGTAGCTGCATCCTTCTTCTTCATACCACTATTGAGCTTCATGTGAGCCTTCTTCTTCTACTTTTGAACTTTCTTCTTAGAAGAAGAAGATTCTACCATTAAAACTGCATTGGAATCCTTCTTCACGGAGGACTCCATAGTTTTGAGAAGATTAATCAACTGAGAAATGGTGGGCTCTATCTTATTCATCCGATAGTTAATCACAAATTGTGAAAAACTTTTAGATAGAGATTGTAGAATTAAGTCAACGCTTATGTCATGGTCTATCGTGAACCCAAGAGATCCAGGCTTCTCTATTAAGCCCAACATCTTTGGCCTATGAGTGGCCACAGAAGAACCCTCTGCCATTTTGCAACGGAATAGTTACTTTGAGATCTCGTATCTCTCAGTTCTGGCTTGGGCATCAAACTACTCTCGAAGATGTAGTATAATCAATTGAGCATCCATATACTCGTGCTGTTTTTGCAGCTTGGGAGTCATGGATGCCAACATAGTTCATGATGTTGTATCACTATCCTTCTTGTGCCTTTTGTGGACAGCATGCTCATCAGTATGAGCATCTTTAGCTAGTGGTGGTCGAATAGGAGCATCTAGCACGTAGAGCAACTTTTCTGATTTGAGAACAATTCTCAAATTTCTATACTAGTCAAGGAAGTTTGATTCGGTTAACTTGTTGGTTTCAAAGATGCTATGTAGGTTTAAGTTTGTTTACATGATGCAAGTTGCGTATCTTAGGCTCGTATCGTATACGGCGCAGCATAAAATAAAATGAGATACCCTCTCAAGACCCATCTATGTGTAAAAAACAAGACATAATGATAATAAAGGTAACATCTTTTACCTTTGGGTGATCGTCTAAAGAACTAAATTGATCATTTTCAAGTCGAAGGCCGATCCAGCAATCCTCTTATGCAAACTCCATGAGAGTTGGATATCTAACCACTATAATTACAGTGTATGATTATCTCTAACAATAATCCACACAGAGGAATACTCAAGCACCAAAATTTCCTGTGCTAGCAGAAAAAGATGGTGGCTAGGGCTGTTTTTGTTCTCAGCAAAATGAGTGAGAGAGAGAGAGAGAGAGAGAGAGAGAGAAATAGAAGAAGAAGAAGAAGAAGAAGAAGAAGAAGAAGAAGAAGAAGAAGAAGAAGAAGAAGAAGAAGATGATGATGATGATGATGATGATGATGATGACTTTTGTTTTGCGGCTCCTATTTTCCTGTGAATCACCATTGGATTAGGGTTTTGAGCATATCCAATATATATTCCAAAATCCACTGAAAATCTAAAATTCAAAAATAATTAGAATTTCTTAATTATAATTGGAAACATCAAGTTCTCACAATTACAACTTGGACCACAAATTATAACTAATTATAATTTGTCCACAACAACTTCTCTTTCTGGCAATTAACCCCTCTATGTTATCAAATAACAACTTGAGTATATAATCCTCTATTATGTGTGACCTATTAGGTTTCCCAGTAAATTGGTAGCGAACATGAAGTAATCCAAACGTCTTTGAGATTAATAATCCATAATTAATTAGAATTAATCCTATTAATTCTAATCGGGATTGGTTTATTAATTCATCAATTAATAAACCCATATTCCCATATCATGAGAGGTATCTAGCAATAAATCATGACCACCTAAGAGTTCAGAAAGTCAAGTGGCTTGACATGAACTCCTCAATAACAAACTTCAGTGCAATTAACTCCTTTTACCATCTAATATCTTATTCGGCTTGGAGTACAAAATTAGTGCCAACTCCCTCCAGAATTAATTCTGACTCGAATACATTAATACTTATACCAAGAACCTACTACTCTAGATGTGTATTAATTGGAACTGTTTCCAATACACAATTGCCTTAGCCAAGGACTTTCCTAGTAGTAATTCCAACAAGTAGCGTGAGATATTCGCCGCAACTATTATGAGTGGTAAATCCTTTATTGACCCTCTCAACTACTTTCATTTACCTCATAATGTACCCAATATCCATCCCATAGGCAGCCTTCGAGCAAGCTACGGAGATTGGAATCAAAGTACAAAGCTCAGCAAACAAAGTACGTTGGAGATCTCAAGTCTAAGGATACTTGCACGTTTGCTATATTGAGATTATATCACTGGCACTAATTTGTTATCCATGTGATTATCTCAAAGCTAGATCATCCAATGAGCTTGTTCCAATAACAAGCATCCACGTGTTAACTTTGAATATCTCAATACTCAGGGTTATGAGAACTACCACCTGATCAAATTAGAAAGTCAAACACATGCTTGTATTAACGCATTAATGATGTCCTGTCTTATTAATACTACGACTAGGGGCTATTTAAGTACTAACACTACACCGTGTAGTCGGAATCTCATATCATGATTTCCTTAACACAGTGTTGTACTATGGAATTTATTGAATAGTTATATTACTTAAAATAAACAAAATAAACTATAAGATAAATAATGCTTTTTATTAAAATAAAATGTGTCATATACAATGTACAAGTGATTGTCTCTAGGGCACAACACTAACAAACTCCCAATTGCACTAGAGCCAATCATTTATGTATCTAATACCAAATAACAAAACATGACAATCACATTTCTTTTGGGAAAGTTAATTCGTAAGTGGGACAGTTATGTTCTCATCCGTGGGAACTCTCTCTATCTTTATTTCATTAGTTGCTTTAGAAGCGGTTGTGTACTCAACTTCTGTCATACAATCGGCAATAGTCTTTTGTTTGGAACTTTTCCAACTTATTGCCCCTCCGCAGAGCGTAAACACGTAACCAGATTGCGATTTGATATCATCTTTGTCAGATTGAAAACTGGCATCAGTATACCCATCTATTTTCAAATCGCCTTCTCTATATACTAAGAACATATCCTTAGTCCTTCGTAAGTACTTAAGAATGTTCCTTACAGCCGCCCAATGACCCTCACCAGGGTCAGATTGGTATCTGCTCGTCAAACTAAGAGCACAAGATACATCGGGCCTAGTACATATCATAGTATGCATAATAGATCCAACTGACGAAGCATATGGAATCTTACTCATGCGATCTTTTTTAACTTGTGTCTTGAGAGACATCGACTTTCAAAGGCTTACCCCATGTGACATGGGTAAGAATCCCTTTTTAGATTGATCCATGCTAAACTTCTTGAGCATTTTATCTGTGTATACAGACTGCGAAAGACCTAGCAACCTTTTGGATTTATCTCTATAGATCCTTATTCTGAGAATATAGGTTGCTTCTCCATGGACTTTCATGGAGAATTACTTGGGCAATCTAATTTTAACCGTTTGCAAGACAGGTATATTATTTCCTATTAGCAATATGTCATTTACAAAAAGCAGTAAGAAAACGATTGCACTCTCACTAATTTTCTTGTAAACACAAGGCTCATCCATGTTTTGAATGAAACCAAACTCTTTGATTGTTTCATCAAAACGGATGTTCCAACTCCTAGAAGCTTGCTTAAGTCCATAAATGGACCTTTGCAACTTGTATATCTTTGTGCTATCATTAGATGTGAAACCCTCAGGTTGTGTCATATATTTCCTCAGTTGGATTTCCATTTAGGAAAGCTGTTTTCACATCCATTTGCCAAATCTCATAATCTTGACGAGGAGCAATGGCTAGCAGTATCCTGATAGATTTCAACATGGCTACTAGAGAGAAGGTTTCATCATAGTCAATAGCATATTGTTGATAATAACCCTACGCCACTAGTCGTGCTTTATAGTTAACTAAGTTACCATCTGTCTGTTTTCTTTTTGAAAACTCACTTGTACACAATAGGTTTAATTCCTTTGGGCAGATCAACCAAAGTCCATACCTAGTTTTCGTACATGGAATCCATCTTTGACTTTATGGCCTCGAGCCATTTGCCAGATTCTGAACTGTTCAAAACATCCTTGTAGGTAGTAGGCTCATCTTCATCTATAAGCAATACGTCACTGTGGTCAATAATGAGAAATCCATATCTCTCAAGAGCCACACGTATCTTACTAGATCTAAGAGGTTCTTGTGTATTAGATGGTTCATCTATTCTCTCAATAGATGTGGGGTTAGACAGTTGACCATGTGCTTCTTCTCTAAGAATACGGCATGCTTCGAAACAAACAGTTTGTTTTCGGAGGGTAGGTAAAAGTAATATCCAAAAGATTCTTTTGGATATATCACAAACAAACACTTGTCAAACTTACTATCAAGTTTGTCTGACTGTGGCCTTTTGATAAAGGCAGTACAACCCCATACTTCCAAGTGAGATAACTTTAGTTTCTTACCAAAGAACATCTCAAAGGGGGTAGTATCAACCGATTTTGTCGGAACTCTGTTTAATATATAAATAGAAGTTTCTAGTGCATGCCCCCAAAATGATTTTAGTAGGTCTGCAGAAGCCTTCATGGTCCGTGCTATATCTAGAATGGTTCGATTCCTTCACTTAGATACACCATTATATTGAGGTGTATATGGCGTAGTGCATTGAGATAATATCACATTATCTCTAAGATAACTCGGGAACTCTTGGCTCATGTATTCTCCTCCTCGATCAGATCTTAGAGTCTTAATACTTTTGCCAAGTTGTTTCTCTATTTCATTCTAAAGTCTTTGAACTGTTCAAAGGCCTCAGATCTGTATTTCATTAAATACAAATACCCGTATCGTGAGGTGTCATCGATAAAGGTTATGAAATAGTTGTAACTTCCTCTTGCTTGTATTGACATTAGGCCACCTACATTAGAATGTATGAGTTCTAATAATTCCTTAGCCCGTTCTCCTTTTCCTAGAAAATGAGCTTTAGTCATTTTAACTAGTAAACAAGACTCACATGTGCCATATGATTCATAATCAAATTACCCTTTGTCACCAAGCTTGTGTAACTTAGAAACACCATTTTCTTTTACATGGCCCAAACGATAATGCCATATGTAAGAAGTGTTAGAGTTATCTATTTTAGGTTTCTTATTATTTATATTAAGAACTGGATTGTCCAAGTCTAGAATATATAAACCATTAATCAAAGTTGCTGAACCATAATGAATATCATTCAATGAAAAAGAACAACATTTATTCTTAAATATTAAATGAAATCCACATAAGTTTAAATACACAACTGAGATAACGTATTTCATTAAAACTGGTACATAATAACAATTTTACAGTTCTAGAATTAATCCCAATGGTAGGTTTAGCTCGTATGTCCCCACAGCAAATGCAGCAACCATTACCCTATTTGTAGTACGTAGGTCCACATCGCCTTTTTCTAGCCTTCTACTACTCTTTAGACCTGACAAGTTATTGCACAAATGAGATTCACATCCGATATCTAATACCCAGATCTCATTTCTAAAGGTAGTATATATCTCAATCATAAACATACCTGAAGTAGAAGTAGAAGTGATTGTAAGCTTCTCCTGCTGCTTTTTGTCCTTAATAGTCTCCAAGTAGGCTTTGCAGTTGTGTCTCCAGTGGCTCATATTCCCACAATAACGGCATGGGCCCTTGGTAGCTGCATCCTTCTTATTCACACCACCTTTGGGCTTCATGGGAGCCTTCTTCTTCTTCTTTTGAACTTTCTTCTAAGAAGAGGAAGATTCTACCAGTTAAACTGTATTGGAATCCTTCTTCATGGAGGACTCTGTAGTTTTGAGAAGATTGATCAACTTAGAAATGCTGGACTCAATTTTGTTCATTAGATAGTTAATCATAAATTGTGAGAAACTATTAGGCAAAGATTGTAGAATTAAGTCAACACTTAAGTCATGAAACATTGCGAACCCGAGAGATCTAAGCTTCTCTATTAAGCCCAGCATCTTCAACCTATGAGTGGCCACAGAAGAACCCTCTGCCATTTTGCAACGAAATAGTTACTTCGAGATCTCGTATTTCTCAGTTCTAGCTGGGGCATTAAACAGCTCTCGAAGAAGTGAAATGATCGATTAAGCATCCATATGCTCGTGCTGTTTTCACAACTCAGGAGTCATGGATGCTAGCATAATATATGATGCTGTATCACTATCCTTCTTGTGCCTTTTGTGGACAACATTCTCATTAGCATGATCATCTTTAGCTGGTGGTGGTCGAATAGGAGCATCTACCACGTAGAGCAACTTTTCTGATTTGAAAACAATTCTCAAATTTCTATACCAGTCGAGATAGTTTGATTTGGTTAACTTGTTGGTTTCCAAGTTACTACGTAAGTTTAGGTTTGTTGACATGATGCAAGAGACTTAGATGTAAAGATAGAGAACATTAGGTACTTGTATATGCACATGATATGCAAATAATTATGACTTGAATTAAACCAATTTTTGCTCCACTATTTTACTTAAACCAATAGCCCCTATTATTGATTTGGGAGAGACTATTGGAAGCTTTCCTAGTAGACCAGTATCCAAATTCCTCAAAAATAACCTTGGGTTTGCCCAACAAGCCACCCTTGAGTTCATTGGTAGTATCCAATACAAATTACATCGTATGTAACTACCGGATCATTGGCTAATTAACAGCTTTTAATCTTAAAGCCTTTTGAGCTACCCCAACTTTTCCTCTAAATTTCTTTATGCTTAAGTTTGCCTAATCAGGATAAAAAATTTAGTTAAACCCGAATCATTAATCAGGAATTTAATTCCAAAGGAATTTAATTGGTAATGCTCCATCCCAAGGGCAGGTAATGTGTGTGAATTGTGATTTTTGCAAGGAAGGGCATCCAAACCGTAAGTGCCAAAATATGGGGACTTCACAAGAGGAATTGGAACAAGCGGCGTTTGTAGGTAATGGTCGGCAAGTTAATAATCCTTATAGCAATACTTACAACCCAGGTTGGAGGAATCACCCTAACTTTTCTTGGACTAATCAAAACTACCCTCGGCAAGCTTCTTTATACTTAGGGATGTAAAGGATTCAACCACCTTTGCCACACAATGCCCCACCAACTAAACCACCCTTGGAGGAACTGGTCACCTAACTGGTAAGTAGAACAGAAACACGGTTCCAAGGAATCGATGTGACTGCAAAAAAAGTTGGAGGCATCCATGCGTAACCTTGAGGGTCAAATTTGACAGTTAGCTAAACTCCTTGGTGATCGTCAACTGGGACACTTCCAGGCAACACGGAGACTAACCCACGAGACCAAGACCGTAGGAAACGCTGATTTGGCACTGCTTGCATTTTTTTCTTAAACAATCTTTTTAATTCTCATTTATTTTCATTTATTTTTTTTATTTTTTTGCTATGAGACTATATGCTTCTTATGATTTCATGTCCTTTTTTCTTTGCTTCCATTAAAATTATGAAAAAATAATAATTTTAATTTTTAGCCAGAGCTGACCTAGTGTCGGGCTAGCACGACCCGACAGAAAACTGCGGACCGAATAGGCTCGATGCTAGGCCTAGTCCTTGGGCCGGGTGCCAGGCCTATTCGTCCACAACACTCAAAATCGGCCTTTTTGGCCATTTTGTTCAAAC
The DNA here is from genome assembly GCA_026120185.1 of Voacanga thouarsii. Classification (NCBI taxonomy): domain Eukaryota; kingdom Viridiplantae; phylum Streptophyta; class Magnoliopsida; order Gentianales; family Apocynaceae; genus Voacanga; species Voacanga thouarsii. The sequence goes on along the minus strand of JANUWF010003374.1, from coordinate 1,877,369 downwards.
TTTCTTTCATCCTTCTCAAATTTTCTCTCAACCCATCGTCGGGTTCTTCTTCAAAACACCATTGGATCACTTTATATACCTCCAAAACACTTCCAAAACAAAAAATTCTCACTTTGTCCTTGAAAGTTTGGATCAATACATGCAAAAAACTAATCTTTTTACCCAAAACCCATTTTTCAATCCTTCTATTAGGGGTACAATTTCTTCAATATTTTTGCATACAATCATTGCCCATGTATTGGAGATCACTGTGGTATTAGTTTTTTATATTTTCCATGCTTAAATTTTCTCTTAATGAATTTTGGGTAGTTTTTTATACATTTTGGGGCAAAAATTCTTGAATATTTTCTAATGAAAGATTTGATTATTAAGATTGCTTTCTTTGAGCTTTCATTGGCATGAGAATATTATTGATACTGCTTTATGATTAATGCCATTGATATTTTACATTTTTTTTTTTTTTTGGAAGTGATTGAGCATGCATTCTTTGTGAAGTAATTTTTGGGACAAATGATACTTGTTCATATTTAACCTAGCCTTGTGCTTATAAGCTTTACATTGTGATATAAATGATATGGCTAATTGAGCATTATGATTTTGAGTTGAATATTGAATCATTGAGCACTATTAAACATTGTGGAATTGATCAAGCCTATTTATATTGTATTTGGATGGGGATATGGCTATCTTTCTTGCAGGTTTGTTAGAGGAGGTTGAGTGGTGTTTTATTCCCTATCTTGTGGTGTTTTATGCTGAGTTGGTGGTGGTGTTGAATGGTGTTGTAATTGTGAGAAAGTTAAGAGTTCAACATTAGTTGTAAAGAGTAAGTTGAGAGCATCATATTTGTCTATTCTACTATTTTTCTTTATCCTTCCATCGTGTCTAGACGACCTAAAGGGTTAGCACCGGGTGTTGGGTATCTCACGCGTATCATATATAGTGCAGCAGCAGAATTAAAATGAGATACCATCCCAGGATCCGCATATGTGTGGAAAACAAGACATATGAAGAGAACAAAGGAAACAAAGATAACAGCTTTTACCTTTCTTCGTTTTTGTGGAAAATAAAACTTTCCTTCTTCAAGTATGATAATTGTGGCACGATCTAGCAATCCTCTTGAAAAATCACCACGAGAATTGTATATCTAACCACTATAATCACAATGTGTGATTATCTCTAACAGAAATACACACAGAGGATCACACTCAAGCACCAAGATTATCCATACTAGCAGAAAACAACAATGATGGCTGGGGTTTTTCTTCCTTGTTCTTCTTGTTAAACAAAAACCAGAGAAAGAAGAAGAGTCTTGGTGTTCTTCTTGAGAACCACACGAAAGAAAGAGAGTAAAGAGAACAAAAGATCATAACCTTCCCTCTTGTGTGCCCCTTGGTTTTGTAGAGTTGTTTTTATGTGACACTCTGTCTTCCGGTATATCCCAAATAACCGAAACGCCTCTACAAAAACACATCTGAGAATTCCAAACAATTAGAATTCTCTAATTTAGAATTAGAACCCCTCAAGTTCATAGAATTACAAATTGTCCTATAAATTATAACTAATTCTGATTTGGCACATCAACTTCTCTTTCTCGCAATAAACCCCACTATGTTATCAAATAACATCTTGAGTATATATTCCTCTTTTGTGTGTGACCTATTGGGTTTCCCGGTCAATTGGTAGTGAACATAAATTAATCCAAATGTATTTGAGTTAATAATCCTTAATTAATTAGAATTGATCCTATTAATTCTAATCAGGATTGGTTTATTAACTCATCAATTAAAAACTCCATATTCCCAAATCATGAGCGGTATCTAGCAACACATCATGACCACCTAAGAGTCCAGAAAGTCAATTGGCTTGATATCAACCGTTCAATAACAAACTATAGTGCAATTGTCACCGTTCAACATACAATATCTCATTCGGTCTAAAGTACAAAATTAGTGCCAACTCCCTCCAGAATATATATTAATTCTACCCGAATATAATTATACTTGTACCAGGAACTCATTACTCTAGATGTGTATTAATTGGAACTGTTTCCAATACACATACGCCTTGGCCAAGGACTTCTCAAGTAGTAATTTCCACAAGTGGCCGTGAGATATTCGCCCCTACTATTAGGAGTGGTGAATCCTTTATTGACCCTCTCAACTACTTTCGTTAACCTCACAATGTACATAATATCCATCTCACAAGAGGCCCTCAATCGAGCTCCGGAGATTGGAATCAAAGCAAAATGCCCAGCAAACAAAGTACTTTATAGATCTTTATGTTGGATTGTATGCCCTTTTTAGATTAGGTTTCTGATGTAAAATCGAATATTTTAATAAAAGAATTTATTTTCAGAAATTGTTTGTGAATTTATTTTTTGTTTGTGCATGATTTTCGTTTGGAACAGACCCATTGTGTTTAAATAAGTGATCCATGTGAATGGTGGTCTTTCACAGTAAGGTATGGATCATGGGTTATTTAACACATAAACATTTGTTCTTAGCCTATTGATGAGACTAGGAACCTCATCATGTTTAGGTTATTATGTTATGAATTCCAAATGGGGAATGGCTTACCTTTAGCCAGTGAGTAGTCTACTCACTTCATAACATAAGCGTATTTCGAATACGTAGAACAGGACCTGTAGTAGTGGTTTCTCAAAGTACTGTATGGTAGAAACCTAGACTACTACCGCTACAGCGTGGACTAGTACTCTACGACTTGAGTATGAGTTGGTGGTCTGGCGAAGCTGGAAGTATATACTTTGATTTGCTATAGTTGAGGTTCTATCGTAGGGCCAATATACTTGCATGTTGGGTATGTGTGACTAGTTAGTTAAGACAGACTTATACAAGATAGTTTCTGCACTATATCGCCCTATGTGGTTGTCTGAATGATCTAAATTATCCAGGGCCCTAGGAAACATGACTTGGATGTTTGCTTTAGGGTAGCTCCCTTGGAAAGCGGAAACACTCCAGGAAGTCGTGGATCATTGGACTAGAAGCCTAAGGAAGGTAGATGTCATTTAGGGGGGTGTTAGTACACTTCTTCCTCTCTAAATGTACGGCGATGTGTAGAGGGGTATTTTAGTCATTTCACCTGTAGGTCGGAGATTTTGCGAATGCAGCATTGTCCTTGGGGTCAATATTTCCTTATGGTGATATTAGGAAATATTTAAAATGCCAAATACAACTATTTATATAGTAGGGGTATTTTGGTCATTTTAGCAGCCAAGACGATGTGTCTTTTTGGTCCTCGGGATAGCCCGTAAGTCCTAACTATTTTTGGATTGAGGAATTGGTATCAGTTGAAGAGGATTTTATTTTATTTTATTTTATTTTATTTTATTCAGGAAGTCTAATTTATTATTGGACTAGAATAAAATAAATAAATAAATAAAATAGGAGTTGAGAGAAGTTAATTATCTAATTTATTTGGTTAATTAATTATTCAGGGCCTAGGTCCAGTATGAATAATTAAGAAATTAACCTGGGCTTAAACTAGGGGAAATAATTAATGTTTAATTATTTATTGGGTTATTTATATAGGCCCAAGAAATAAATAATTAAAGATTAATTATTATGGTTCATTTGGGCTCATTAATTATTTATTGGGTTACTTATGTAAGCCAAGGAAATAAATAATTAATATTTATTATTTTGGGCCTTTTGGGTCCAAGAAAAATAATAAATATTTATCTGGCCCAATATCTTGGACCTTAGGGTTTTTTCCAGATACGGTTAAGAGCAGTTTAAGGTTAGGCCAAACTGATTCTCAGGATAACATCCGGGTGTTTTGAAATCCCGGGGATATGTTTATCAGAGATTGAGAGACCTAGTTGAGGCCAACGGATAAACAACTCTTTGAAAAAGGAAAAACCCTAATTTTTCCAAGCCGCACAAGACTCTCACGTCTCTCTCTAGCTCTCTCTCTCATTTTTCTTCTTCTTGTTTTCTCCTTGTTCTTTGCTAACCAATAGCGAGCGAACCAAGGAGAATTGACACCGTTTCTCTTTCCCATTGTGTTCACCAACTAGAGGTTAGGCTGAGGAATATCCCGAGAGCTGGAAAGCTAAGCGTTAATGCAAACAAGGCGAAGTAGAAGGCTAGCGGGTGTTCAACCGGAAGCTCCTTCAAGTGTGCAAAGCGAGGCGATTTCAGCCGTTCAATCTGTTCCTACGCAACCTAGGAGGGTTAAGGAACGCAAAGGTATGATCATCACGCTTCCGCATGGCCTTTATGGCTCGCGTTTATTTTTCTCCAGTTTTTTTTCGCTACAGAGCATGCTCCCCTATTTTTCGTATTCCATCAAAGTGGTATTAGAGCCACTGGTTTTGATCAATATAGGGAGCATGGTAGTTAATAAAATGGAGAAGATGATTATACCTGTGATCTTTCGCTGTTTTGGTATGGGATAGATGGTTTTGTAAGCTTCACCGTGAAGAATAGGAGCTCTCTGTAAATTTTTTTGGCTTTCAAGTTTAATCGTGTAAACCCAATTTAAATGGGTATAGGCGGTTGTGGTTTGTTTTGGATGTTTTTTGTAAGTAAAAATGTACAAAGAAGCCGAAATTATGAGCAAAATATAAAGAACAGAGGCTCTGCAAATTTTCGCGCGGAAAGGAAGAAAAACGAAGAAGATGCATTGTTCCTAAGCCGTGGAGCCGAGCCGAGCCGATTAAGCCGAGCCGCACTGTTTCTGTTTCACGAGCCGCGTCTTCTGAGCCGCGTGAGTTGAGCCGCTACTGTAGCAAATTGAGCCGATGAAATTTCAGAATTGAAATGCAATTTGTGCGGGTTGAATTCGGGCTGAAGCGCGGGTCGGCTGCAGAGGAGAACCTGGCGCGGGCGAAGTCCACGGGTCGTGGCTGGCGTACGATCTGGTGCGGCGCGGTGCACTACGGCTGCGGTGGACCGCAGGCCATTCTGGCGCGGATCCTGTGCAGCCGGTGCAGTGGACCACCAGCCATTTTTTGGCAATTTTTTTTAATTTTTTTTTCCTTTTTCGTTTTGGGTCCCATACCAGGTGAAGTTAATATTTTTGTAATATTTATATTTTTGGAATATATTTGCATGAAAAATATTAGTAAGAGATTTTAGGATTAAACAAGGTCATTAATTAATTAATTAATATGTTTAATTCTATTATTTGGGCACTTAGGTTTAAAAAATAGAAAAGCATGAAAACGTTTATTGTTTTCTAGCTTGCTTTTTTTTTTTTTTTATGTTCCTATGTGTGCTTTTTCTCAAAGACCAAAGTCTTTGGGAACTTTTTGTTTTGGCAAGAAAAAATAGTTTTCTTCAAAAACTAAATGGTTATTTTAATTGGTACAAAAATTAATCCTTCAATATTTTCTCAAAGGATTTAATCCTTGACATATAAAATATATTGGATTTAGATATTTTTGTAAATTAAAATGGAGAGCCATTTTGTTTTATTTTGGACTAGAAAAATGATTTTGTCAAATAAGCTTGAGACCAAAGTCTCTAGAAAGTTTTAATTGGAAAATTTTTGAAATCATTAAGTTTTAACTTAAATAAAATTAGTCCATGGAGGAAATCTTTCAAAGGATATAAGCCTTGACATAGAGATTTTATTGGACTTAGATATTTTATTTTTGAGTTAAGAAAAACTTAATGGAAATTTCAAAAGGATATTTTTCAAAAAAACTTTATTTTAAAAGACTAAGTGGGAGAGGAGTTCCAACGGCCCCACGGCTTCCATCACGGTCCTCATTAGAGATCGTGGATCCCCTCGCGTCACCCTGGGAGTGAACCCGTATAGGATGGGGATACCACAAGGATCTAGATCTAATGGAATGATGTAATTAATAACTCGGGGAACGTACTATGATCGGCCAGCCCACGTTGGAGGTTATAGTGCGAGGTATGTCCATAGGAAAGTAGAGGAAACGGCCATCCCACGATGGAGTTATCCTCTAGATCATTACCTAGAAGGGAAATTAATTTGTGGTGGTTAATACACATAGCTTAGGAAACTGTTAATCTTCCCAAGATGCTATGTCAGTTTTCCTAAGAGCCAAATTATTTTCAGTGCACAAATTTCATTTTGTTTTCACAAACTAAATTCTTTCTTTTATTTTCGATTTTCAGAAATGGTGGGATGTTCTTTTAGTCCATTGGTCGTTATTCTCAGGGAGAATAAGCTAACGGGTCCAAACTATGTGGACTGGACCTGGACATAATACTCACAGCCGATGAGTATAAGTATGTCCTTTTATGAGACCTGCCCTGTTATCGGGGAAGGTTCCACCGCTGAAGAGCGAGAGGCTGAAAAGGCATGGAAGAAAGCTGACGAAATGGCACGTTGCTATATGTTAGTTTCCATGTCTAATGTGCTCCAGTCAAAACACGAGCACAAGGCATCTGCATATGACATAAGTCAATCATTGGCAGCTATGTTCGCAGACAAGAGCTGGCCCGCAAGGCAGGAGGCTCTTCGAACAATTGTAAACACTAAGATAGCTGAGGGAGCATCAGTCCGAGAGCATATGCTCAAGATGATTGCTGCTTTCGAGGTGATGGAAATCTTAGGGGCTGTCATTGACCCCGAGAGCCAAGTGGACATGGTTCTTGAATCTCTACCGGGCTCTTTCACTCAGTTCAAGTTAAACTATAACATGAACAAGTTGAACATGAGTTTAACTGAACTGATGAAGGAGCTCCAGATGGCAGAGAAGGTCATGAAGCAGCAGTCTAAGGCCATGATTGCTAAGGCCTCTTCTTCAAGAACTGGGCCTAAGCCCAGGAAGTTCAAGAGGAAGAAGGGGAATGCAGTAGCCCAGCCCAAGAACCAGCCCAAGGACAAACCAAATGGCAAGTGCTTTAAGTGTGGAAAGAAGGGACACTGGAAAAAAGAGTGTCCAGATCTTCAGGCCAAGAAAAACCCCACAGGTAATATTTACTATCTAGAGTCTATATCAATGGTAGGATCAACTTCCACTTGGATTGTCGATTCATGAGCCACTGATCATATCTGTAACTCTTTGCAGGGGTTTAGGAAGATAAGAAGACTTAAGAAGGGCGAACATGGGCTTCGAGTGGGTAGTGGAGCACAAGTTTGGGCCCTTGCAGTGGGAGAGCTGGATCTTATTTTTTATTGTAATAAGATAGTGATTTTAAAAGACATTTTATATGTACCTGATTTTCGTCAGAATTTGATTTCAGTTGCAAAACTTATTAATCAAGGATATTCTGTATCTTTCCATTCTGGTATTTCTATCAGTAGAGATGGAGAAATTTTATGTACTAGGCACATGTATGGAAATTTGTTCTTTTTAAACCCTATTAACAAACAATCAAATAACGCTCAGTTTAAACCTTTAATTAAGAAGAGAAAGACCAATATCAATGATTCATACCTTTGGCATCTGAGGTTGGGTCATATTAACTCAACCAGGATTCAGAGGCTAATCCATGATGGGCCTTTGGGCTCATTGAGATTGGAAAGTTGGCATCACTGTGAATCCTGCCTAATGGGAAAAATGACCAAGAGGTCTTTTACACCAAAGGCGGATAGAGCCAAGGAGGTATTGAGTCTTGTTCACACTGATGTGTGCTGTCCATTGTCTACACCAACTAGGGGAGGTTTTGAGTACTTCATCACGTTCACGGATGATTGTACGAGGTATGGTTACATTTACCTGATAAGACGCAAGCAAGTCTGACTCTTTTGACAAGTTCAAAGAGTTTAAGGCTGAAGTGGAGCGTCGGACAGGTAAATTAATCAAAACCTTACGATCGGATCGTGGTGGAGAATACCTCCTAGGTGAATTCAAGGACTACATGGTACATCATGGGATAGTATCCCAGCTCTCTGCGCCGGGAAAACCCCAGCAAAACGGAGTAGCTGAGAGAAGGAACGGACGTTGATGGAAATGGTCCGACGCATGATGTCTCATGCTACTATTCCAGTGTCCTTTTGGGGATATACCCTGGAAACAGCGGCATATATTCTGAACTTGGTGCTTTCCAAGTCAGTACCTAGGACTCCCTATGAGATGTGGACTGGGCGTAAGCCAAGTCTACATCATCTCAGGATTTGGGGATGTCGAGCTTATGTACTGATCAAGGGAGACAAGTTGGAACCAAGATCAGAATTATGCTATTTTGTTGGGTATCCAAAAGGGACAAAAGGAGGCTACTTTTATCATCCTAAGAAGCAGAAGGTACTAGTCAGTACCAATGCTAGATACTTGGAAGATGATCAAAGTACTTCCACTAAAGGTTCAACGAGATTGGAACTTCAGGAGAAGTTATCTACGGAATCAACTTCTTCTAACCCGATAGTGGAACAAGAAGAGGCACAGCCTCAAGAGCCTGTGCGAATGGAGCCTCATCGTAGTGGGAGGGTGTCTAGGGTTCCGGATAGATTGACTGGAGAAGCTTTTGTGCTAGTCTCTGACCATCAGGAACAAAACCCCACTAGATACGAGGAGGCTATTGCTGATGCCGATACAAATCTGTGGCATGAAGCAATGAAAGCCGAGATTGAGTCTATGTACCTCAATCAGGTTTGGGATCTTGTAGCTTCACCTGAAGGGATAAAACCCATTGGGTGCAAGTGGGTATACAAGAGGAAGAGAGGAGCGGATGGGAAGATGGAAACCTTCAAAGCTAGGCTTGTGGCAAAAGGGTATACTCAGAAAGAAGGTATCGACTATGAGGAAACCTTTTCCCCGGTAGCCATGCTTAAATCCATCCGCATCCTCCTTGCCATCGCCTATCACTATGATTACGAGATATGGCAAATGGATGTCAAGACGGCATTCTTGAATGGCCATCTTAGCGAAGACATCTATATGTCCCAACCGGAAGGCTTCATTGCTGAAGGCCAGGAACACATGGTTTGCAAGCTTAAGAAGTCCATTTATGGACTTAAGCAGGCATCAAGAGTATGAAACATTCGTTTTGATGAGACTGTAAAGTCTTATGATTTTATTCAAAACGAAGATGAACCATGCGTGTACAGGAAACTTGAAGGCATTAATGTGGTTTTTCTTGTCCTGTATGTGGATGACATTCTACTCATTGGAAATGATGTAGGGCCATTGTCATCTACAAAGGTTTGGCTGTCTAGTCAATTCAGTATGAAGGACTTGGGAGAAGCCATCTACATTCTCGGGATTAGGCTTCTTAGAAATAGGAAGCAAAGAATGTTAGGATTATCCCAAGCGACATACATTGACAAGATGTTGGCCAAGTACAGCATGGACTCATGCAAAGGAGCTCTAATCCCTTGCAGACATGGGTTGTCATTTTATTCGAAGGACTGTCCTAGGTCTCAAGAAGAAAAGGACAGAATGAGTAGGATTCCCTACGCTTCGGCTGTGGGAAGTCTCATGTACGCCATGCTGTGTACTAGGCCAGATATCTGCTTTGCCGTGGGCTTAGTTAGCAGATATCAGTCAAACCCAGGGGCGGTTCATTGGCAAGCTGTAAAGCATATTCTCAAGTACCTCAAGGGCACGAGAGATTATATGCTGGTTTACTGGGCTGATGATTTAGTTCCTATAGGATATACAGACTCAGACTTCCAGGCAGATAAGGATGAGAGAAAATCCACTAGTAGATATGTCTTCACCTTGTCTGGAGGAGCAATTTCATGGAGAAGTATTAAGCAGTCTTGTATTGCTGACTCAACCATGGAAGCTGAGTATGTGGCAGCTTCGGAGGCATCCAAGGAAGCAGTCTGGCTCCGGATGTTTCTTTCAGAACTTGGAGTCGTACCACATATGGACAGGCCAGTTGTGATGTATTGCGACAACACTGGAGCAGTATCGCAATCTAAGGAGCCTCGGAACCACAAGAAGGGGAAACACATCGAGAGGAAGTACCACCTGATCCGGGATTTCATCTAGAGACGGGAAGTCGCGATGGAGCATATTACCTCAGATAACAATCTAGCAAATCCATTCACCAAGCTTTTGCCCGAGAGAGTCTTCAAGAGACACTTAGACGCCATAGGAGTGGGAACCTATGCACATACCTAGTCTTAGAGTGCAAGTGCGAGATTGTTGGATTGTATGCCCTCTTAGACTAGGTTTCTGATGTAAAATCGAATATTTTAATAAAAGAAATTATTTTCAAAAATTGTTTGTGAATTTATTTTTTGTTTGTGCACGATTTTCGTTTGGAACAGACCCATTGTGTTTAAATAAGTGATCCATGTGAATGGTAGTCTTTCACAGTAAGGTATGGATCATGGGTTATTTAACACATAAACATTTGTTCTTAGCCTATTGATGACACTGGGAACCTCATCATGTTTAGGTTATTATGTTATGAATTCCAAATGGGGAATGGCTTACCTTTAGCCAGTGAGTAGTCCACTCACTTCATAACATAAGCATATTTCGAATACGTAGAACAGGACATGTAGTAGTGGTTTCTCAAAGTACTGTATGGTAGAAACCTAGACTACTACCGCTACAGCGTGGACTAGTACTCTACGACTTGAGTATGGGTTGGTGGTCTGGCAAAGCTGGAAGTATATACTTTGATTTGCTATAGTTGAGGTTCTATCGTAGGGCCAATATACTTGCATGTTGGGTATGTGTGACTAGTTAGTTAAGACAGACTTATACAAGATAGTTTCTGCACTATATCGCCCCTTGCGGTTGTCCGAATGGTCTAAATTATCCGGGGCCCTGGGAAACATGACTTGGATGTTTGCTTTAGGGTAGCTCCCTTAGAAAGCAGAAGCACTTCAGGAAGTCATGGATCATTGGACTAGAAGCCTAAGGATGGTAGATGTCATTTAGAGGGGTGTTAGTACACTTCTTCCTCTCTAAATGTACGGCGATGTGTAGAGGGGTATTTTAGTCATTTCACCTGTAGGTCGGAGACTTTGCTATCGCAGCATTGTCATTGGGGTCAATATTTTCTTATGGTAATTTTAGGAAATATTTAAAATGCAAAATACAGTTATTTATATAGCAGAGGTATTTTGGCCATTTTAGCAGCGAAGGTGATGTGTCTTTTTGGTCCTCGGGATAGCCCGTAAGTCCTAACTATTTTTGGGTTGAGGAATTGGTCTCAGTTGAAGAGGATTTTATTTTATTTTATTTTATTTTATTCAGGAAGTCTAATTTATTATTGGACTAGAATAAAATAAATAAATAAATAAAATAGGAGTTGAGAGAAGTTAATTATCTAATTTATTTGGTTAATTAATTATTCAGGGCCTAGGTCCAGTATGAATAATTAAGAAATTAACCTGGGCTTAAACTAGGGGAAATAATTAATGTTTAATTATTTATTGGGTTATTTATATAGGCCCAAGAAATAAATAATTAAAGATTAATTATTATGGTTCATTTGGGCTCATTAATTATTTATTGGGTTACTTATGTAAGCCCAGGAAATAAATAAATAATATTTATTATTTTGGGCCTTTTGGGTCCAAGAAAAATAATAAATATTTATCTGGCCAAATATCTTGGACCTTAGGATTTTTTCTAGATACGGTTAAGAGGAGTTTAAGGTTAGGCCAAACTGATTCTCAGGATGGGACATGGTGCATGTGTGTGGATTGTCATGCTATCAATAACATCATGGTAAAATACCGCTATCCCATTCCTAGGCTAGATGACTTGCTTGATGAGCTATTTGGTGCATGTATTTTTTCTAAAATTGATTTGAAATCTGGTTATCACCAAATTAGAATAAGAGAATGGGATGAATGGAAAACGGCTTTTAAAACTAAATAATGGTTGTATGAGTGGTTTGTCATGCCTTTTGGATTGTCTAATGCTCCTAGTACTTTCATGAGATTAATGCACCATGTTTTGAGGGAATTCATTGGAAAATTTGTCGTTGTGTACTTTGATGATATATTAATCTATAGCAAATCATATGTGGATCATTTGAATCATGTTCAAAGTGTGCTTGTTGCCTTCCGAATTGAGAGATTGTATGCTAACATTGAGAAGTGCTCTTTTTGTTTGGAGAGGATTACGTTTCTTGGGTATGTTGTGAGTGGTAAACAAATTAAGGTTGATGAGGGAAAAGTGAAAGTCATCTAAGATTGGCCAACCCCTACCACCATTACCCAAATCCATAGTTTTCATTGATAGCTAGCTTCTATAGAAGGTTCATCTAAAATTTTAGCACTATAGCAGCCTCTCTAACCGAAGTGGTAAAGAAAACGGTGGGATTTTGGTGGGAGGAAGCTCAACAACAAGCCTTTCAAACCCTCAAAGACAAATTAAGCCAAGTCTCAATCTTGTTCTTCCTAATTTTGAGAAGGCCTTTGAGAAAGAGTGTGATACAAGTAGGGTGGAAATAGGTGCGGTCTTGACCCAAGATAAAAAACCCATTACATACTTTAGTAAGAAATTGTTCAGGGCGGCCCTCAATTACTCTACCTATGACAAAGAGCTTTTTGCCTTGGTGAAGACCTTAGAATATTGGCAACATTACCATTTGCCAAGAGAGTTTTTCATTCATACAGATCATGAGGCCCTTAAACACCTCAAGAGCCAACAAAATTTGAATAAGAGGCATGCAAGGTGAATGGAGTTTATTGAGACATTTCCATATGTCATCCAATACAAGAAGGGTAAGGAAAATGTGGTAGCGGATGCAATCTCTCGAAGGTATGCACTACTAAACTTCTTGGTTTTGAACTTGTGAAAGATTTGTATGTTGATGATGAGGAGTTTGGAGATATTTTTCATGCTTGTGAGAAAAGCGCATTTGCTAAATATTATAGGCATGATGGTTTCTTGTTTAGGGAGGCAAGGCTTTGTGTCCCAAAAGGTTCTATTAGGGTGTTGCTAGTTAGGGAGGCCCGTAATAGAGGACTAATGGGGCATTTTGATGTTGGAAAGACCTTAGGCATTCTTAAGGAGCATTTCTTTTGGCAAAAAATGAGAAATGATATGGAGAGACATTGTTCTCAATGCATTATTTGTAGGCGAGCTAAGTCTAGATCCCTTCCCCATGGTCTTTATACTCTTTTGCCCACACCTAATGTGCCTTGGGTTGATATTTCAATGGATTTCATCTTAGGATTGCCTAGGTCCAAGGGGGGTAAGGACTCCATATTTGTGATTGTTGATCGATTCTCTAAAATAGCTCATTTTGTGGCTTGTTCCAAGACTAATGATGTTTCCTATATTGCAAATTTATTCTTTAAGGAAGTGGTAAGAATGCATAGGATTCTAAGAACTATTGTCTCGGATAAGGATACTAAATTCTTTAGCCACTTTTGGAGAGTTTTATGGAACAAACTTAATACTAATCTCTTGTTTTCCACAGCTTGTCATCCTCAAATGGACGGACAAACAGAGGTGGTCAACCGAACACTCACCTAACTCTTGCGAACCATAATCAAGATGAATTTGAAAAATTGGGAAGAGTACTTGCCACACATTAAGTTTGCTTACAATAGGGCTATTCACTCTACTACTTCTTATTCTTCTTTTGAAATTGTATATGGTTTTAATCCTCTAACTCATTTAGATTTGGTTCCTTTGTCTATAGGTGAACAGTTGAACCTTGATGGAGGTAAGAAGGCGGAAATGGTGAAAGCACTTTATGAGAAGGTGAAAGAAACCATTGCAAAATGCAATGAAGAGTTCGCCCATAAGCACAATCACGGAAGGAAAAATGTATCATTTAAGCCGGGCGATTGGGTATGGGTGCACCTTCACAAGGAGAGGTTCCCCACACAACGATGGAGCAAACTAGATCCAATGGGGGATGGTTCATTTCAAGTTCTCACCAAAGTTGGAGATAAGGCTTATATGATAGATTTACCTGGTGAGTATCATGTTAGCATCACTTTTAATGTTAGTGACCTCTCTCCCTTTGATGTAGATGATGACAATGATTCGGAGATGAATCCTTTTCAAAGAGGGGGAGATGATGAGACTCCGCTTCATCATAGAGGTCAAGATCAAGGTGGGCGAGGCGTGACCATGCAAGGATAAGGACCGATGACAAGATCTAGGTCTAAGAAGCTTTAAGATGAGTTTCAATTGCTTAGAAAACCATGCTTGAGGATGGAAGAGGGTTGGAAGGTTGAGAAAGCTAGTCAAGAGTTCATTTTGATGACTATCGAAGAAGGACCCCAACAAAAACTCAAGCCGGCAACAAAGGCGGATGAAACTTGACCAAAGGAAGCCTTCCAGCGGACAACCGGTGCCGACTTCAACTTGCCCCAACAACGGTTTCATTCTGGCGCATGGCCGATCGAAGACAGAGCCTAATCGGCACTGAGTTGAGGACCATAGCGGGCGCCGGCTCCATCCTGGGCAACCGACGACTGCCCCGCATTTTTTATGTTTTCTCCGATTTTTTCCAATTTTAAGTGTTTGTAAAGATTTATTAAGACCTTAACCTGTAATAGAACCTCAGAGATTACTTAACTAGGGTTAGGGTAGTATAAATAGCACCTTTAGTGATTTGACAAGACAATTTACAGACTTTAATTCAAATTTGAGAGAGAATCTTGAGAGGCCTTAGCCTCCTTGTTCATCTTGATCAAAACCATGCTTAAAGGTTAGTCCTCCTTTTGAAGGACTCTATAAATCTTATGAATAATCCAATGTGATTTCTTTGAATGGGTCTTAGTTGCTTTGTTTTTCTAAGGTTTGTTTGAATGTCATTACTTGGGTGCATATTTTCTCTATTCTATTTGTTATTGTTTACCTTAGTTGCTTCAAGGATATTGGGGTGAGATTATAGTAGAACTTTCTACTATTCTTGAGGGTCTTTGAAGCTTAGTTCTTCAAGGGTTTGATAGAGGGTATGTTGTTATTTTATTTTCTCCTTTTTGTCCCAAGAAGAATCTCTATTTTTTTGTCTCATTGATTGAGCTGAATATATAACCAACTAAACCACTCACAACACCAAGAAAAAACCTACACACGATCATATCAATAAGATTACTAAACAACTATTGAGCAATGAAATTTAAGAATGGGTGATCAAGTAGAAGACGAAGCTTAAAAAATTGCATACCAAGAAGTCCTTGTGGAGGAACTTTAGACTAAGAATTGTTATTAAGGTATTTCTTGTTAATTCCTATGTCTCTTTTACCTTATGATTCAATTTATTTCTATCTTAAAGCACACAAACAACAAACATTTCAAAGTTTTAAATCTTAGAATTTTGGATTTCATAGTTTGGATGATTTTTCATTCCAAAGATTCACCTAGAATCCCGTAAACAGTGCCAAATCATTTCTGCCTGAAAAAGTGCCATTTTGAACTTACCTTTTGGATGCATCATCATCTAAAACATAAGTCCAAAACACGGGTAAATTTGCCAGTAAAAAAAATCCGTTGGTACTTCACTTTATGTCTCTATATAAGGCCTCTAAACTTGATTTGACTGTAGATTTTTGCTCTATCATTCTAAGAAACACTCTTACTCGTTAGAAAATAAAAATCTCCTTTATCAAATTGCTTCAAAGTGAATTCAAATTGTGTCTTAAAGGTAAAGGTGTTTGTGCTTTTTCTTAGTGTACATTTTGCTCAAAGAAGTGAGCCTTTACTATTCTATTGATATTTAATCTCTTTTGTATAACAAGGTTATGGGGTAAAACCTATCTGGGGTGAGCCTTGATTTATTGGTTAATTGAGAGTTTTTGAAAAACCATGTGTGGTAATCCTTTCTTGTATTTGGTATAGATTGATTCCATTAAGTTGGGTAAATGAAATCTGATTGAAAATCCTCAAGTGTGAGCTTAAGGTAGTGGATATAGATCTTAGTAGATCGAACCACTATACATTTTATGTCTCATTTCTCTGCATATAGCATTAACTGCATTGTGCATCTTACTTTAGTCTGAACCTGGATATTTCTCAAAGTTTCCTTGGATAGCTTTCTCTGTTGCCATGAAGTTGGTCCAAGAAACTTGAAGAACATTAATATTTTGTAAAATTGATTTCTTAAGAATTTTAGTTTGCTAAAAACTTTATTCACCCCCTTCTAAGATTTTTCATTTGGTATCAGAGCGTGGTCTACATATTCTCAGTCTAGCAATCTTGTAGGAAAGATTCTCATGGCAAACTCATCCTCTCTTCCATGTGTTGAAGAACTACATGGTTGCTAGTCCAAGAATATAGGTTCTTCAATAAATAGACCTCCCTTATTCAATGGAAACAACTACACATTCTGAAAAAAACAAAATGAAAATCTATGTGTGCTCAATCAACTTTGAATTGTGGAATTTGATAGAAAAGTGTCCTTTTATTCCGTCAAAGGTTGTTGAAGGTGGAAAAATGCCTAAACAAAATGACAAATTTAATTTTGAAGACAATGTTAAGATGACATTGAATTTTCAGGCTATGAATATCTTGTGCTATGCACTAGATGCCACTGAATACAATCGAGTTACTGGTTGTGATTTAGCCCATGATATGTGGAAATTACTTGAGGTCACCCATGAGGGGACAAACCAAGTTAAGGAATCCAAATTAGGGCTTCTAATTCATGATTATGAATTATTCACAATGAAGTCGAATGAAAGCATTACTTATATGTTCACTAGATTTACAAATATCACAAATGGTCTCAAAGCCTATGGGAAGGTTTATTCCCTTGGGAAACAAAACCAAAAAATTTTGGATGCATTACCTAAAAGCTAGTAGCCTAAAGCTCTTGCTGTGGAAAAATCCAAGGATTTAAAATCCTTACCAATTGAAGAGCTGATTGGCTGTCTTCTAACACATGAAATGAAACTCAAGAAGTTTCAGGAATCCGATGATCATGATAAAGGTAAAAAGGTAATATCATTGAAAGCTAAAAAAGAGGATGAAGAAACTAGTCAATCTGACAGTAGTGATGAAACTGAAGTAGACAATGAAGATCTGGCAATAATAGCAAAGAAATTTAGAAAGATGTTTAACAAAGGGAACTTCAAAAGAGGAAAGAAGTTCGTAAAAAGGAAAGGACAATCCTCAGTGTTCAAGCTTTAATGTTATGAATGCAAAAGCACTAACACTTCATTGCTAATTGTCCAGTTGCAAAAGGAAAGGAAGACAAAATGCTTATAAAGAAGTAGCTGAAGGGAAAGAAAGGCAAAGGATTGATGAGGACTTGGGACCAAAATGGGTCTAAGTCTGAAGAAGAAGATTTGAGAACGAAATTGCTAACATACACTTCATAGCCATTGGAAACAAGGTAAACTCTACCATTACTAATTTCATGTCTTATTCGCATATATCTAAACCTGAAAAGCATGATGATCCAAATGAGTTGTTAATTGATGTTCCACGAACTAAAAAAATTGTCCAGAAAAAATAAAGAAATGAAATTGAAGATTGATTGCTTGTTAAATGAGAATGAAAAGTTGTTGAGTGAGAACAAAATGTCTCTTGAGTCACATATATGTGCTATTATGGAAAAGGATGTGATCATGACTATTTTACACTATGTATATCTAGAAAATAGAAGTTTGTATAATAGAATTCAACCTCTTAAAAGTATGGTTAGCACTTTTGATGACATGAAAAATAGAGTCAATGATCTTACCACATGTATTGAAGAATTCACAAATGGGAAAAACAACCTGGAAAAATTACTTGGGACTTAATATCAAGCTGGAAATTGAAGTGGCATAGGATATAGACATGAGAATAAGGACAAAGTTTAAAAGTCTCTATTTGTTAAAGCTACCTCATGTTACAAGACACCCAAAGCATGCACATATTGTGAAAAATCGAGACACATTGCATCGAGATGTCTAATTAGAAAGAAAGCGAAATCTGGTGGATTAACTTTTTAGAAAATCAAAGGAAACACTACTAACCCCCATGGACCCAAGAAAATGTGGGTACCAATAATCACTTTTCTTTCTATGTATAGGTACATTCTTTGGAGAAAATGATCTTCACCAAGTGGTTCTTGGACAGCGGTTGTTCAAGACACATGATTGGAGATGCAGCTTTGTTAGAAGATGTGCAAACCATAAATGAAGGATTCGTTACTTTTGGAAACAAGAAGAAAGGAAAGATTCTCGGCATTGGTAATATCGGGAAAGATTCCTCAACCATTATAAAACAAGCATTACTAATAGATGATTTGAAATATAATTTGCTTAGCATTAGCCAACTATGTGACAACGGCTACAAAGTTATTTTTGAAAAAAGATTCTTGTTCTATCATGGATAGATGAAATCTTGAAACAATCTTTGTTGCCAACTGTGTTGAAAATGTGTATGTATTATATCTAAATGACCTTATAGCTCATGGTATTAGATGCCTCTTTATACACAACAAAGATGGTTATCTCTAGTATAGAAGATTAGGTCATTTATCTTTTGATGTGCTAAACAATCTATCCTCAAAAAAGCTTGTTAGGGAATTGCCTAAAATGAAGTTTGATAAAAGTAAAATTTGTGATGCATGCCAATTTGAAAAATAAATCAAAACTTCCTTTAAACCTAAGAAAATGATTGCAACATCAAAACCTCTTGAATTACTTCATATGGATTTGTTTGGACCAATAAGGACTGTTAGCCTTGGCGGTCAAAGGCATGCATATATGCTAGTTGATATTTTTCCAGATTTACTTGGACTTTATTTCTTGGACAAAAGGATGAAGCCTTTTCTCAATTTTCAAAACTGATCAAACACGTCCAAAACATTATTGGATGTAAACTGATTTCTATTAGAAGTGATAATGGTAAAGAATTTTGCAACAATGAATTTACACATTTTTATGATGAAAATGGAGTATTTCACAATATTT
The DNA here is from genome assembly GCA_026120185.1 of Voacanga thouarsii. Taxonomy (NCBI): domain Eukaryota; kingdom Viridiplantae; phylum Streptophyta; class Magnoliopsida; order Gentianales; family Apocynaceae; genus Voacanga; species Voacanga thouarsii. Next base: position 1,858,643 of record JANUWF010003374.1, on the reverse strand, counting down.
CAGCAGCCAAAATACCTCAACAATATGGTGTTGTTTAGAGGAAAAATCGAACATTGCAAGAAATAGCTATATCCATGATTTATGAAAATGCCCTTCCAAAATACTTTTGGGCTGAAGCTATTAATACAGCTTGCTATATTGTAGACTGAGTAATGTTAAGACCATTTTTTTTAGAAAAACACCATTTGAACTTATGTTTGACAAAACTCCATCAATCTCTTATTTTAAAGTATTTTTCTGTAAATTTTTTATCCTTAATACCTGAGACAATCTTGGAAAATTTGATAGCAAATCCGATGGGGCTATATTTCTTGGATACTCTTCCAATAAAAAGGCATATAGAGTGTACAATAAAAGAACTCTATGTGTGGAAGAATCCGTATATATTGTAGTTGATGAATCTAACATTTATGCTCCAATGAAAGATTATGATGATGTAGGAGGTTCAAAGGAAGTAAGAAAAAGTAACTCAAAGCTCCACTGCTAGATACTCATGTAAAAGAAAAAGAAATTGAAGAACAACAAGTTGAACAAGGAAGACAACAAACTGAAGAGTCCACAGATCAAGAATTACCAAAGGATTGGAAATACAAAACCGGTCATCCCAAAGAACAAATCATTGGTGATCCAAGCTATAGAGTTAAGACTAGACAGTATTTCATAGATAACTTTTGCTCTTCTTTCAAGTATAGAATCAAACTGTATTAATATAGCATTACATGATGAATGTTGGATAATTGCTATGGAAGAAGAACTAAACCAATTTGAAAGAAATCAAGTTTGGAAACTTGTTCCTAGACTACTTGATCATTCGGTTATTGGTATAAAGTGGCTATTTAAAAACAAACTTGGTGAAAACGAAGCTGTCATTAGAATAAAGCTAGACTAGTCGCTCAAGGATTCAATCAAGAAGAGGGCATTGATTATGACGAGACATTTGCTCCCATTGCTAGACTAGAATCTATAAGAATGCTTCTTGCTTTTACTTCCTTAAAAAATTTCATGCTCTATCAAATGGATATTAAGAGTGCGTTCTTAAATAGTTTTATTGAGGAGAAGGCGTATGTAGAACAACCTCCTGGTTTTATTCATGAGCATTATCCAATTCATGTTTTCAAACTTTCTAAGGCTCTTTATGGGTTAAAACAAGCTTCATGAGCTTGGTATGAGAGGCTTAGTGGATTCTTGATTTCAAAAGGTTTTTCAAGAGGCTTGATTGATACTGCTTTGTTTATCAAATCTGATAAATCTAGTGATCTACTTATTGCTCAAATTTATGTTGATGGCATCATTTTTTGTGCTACTAATGATTTTTTGTGCAAGATGTTTGTTAAAATAATGTAGCAAGAATTAGAAATGAGCATGATAGGAGAACTAAATTTCTTCATCGGATTGTAAATTAAGCAAACCTAGGATGGAATCTTCATAAATCAAGCTAAGTATGCCAAGAAGGTGCTCAAAAGGTTTGGTATTGATGCGTCCAGACTTGGGTATACAAATCATACAAAACTAAGCACATTCCCAATCAAGTTCAAATTAAAACGTTAAACTCAAATCACATATATGAGCAAGCGTACTCATCATTAACTGAGCATAGGGTTAAAACGAGTGTCAATCCTCAAGGAACAAGTACACATTAATTACTCTTCTTTCATTGTTTATATGATTCGATAAAGTGAAAAATAAATAAAAAGAAAAATTAAAAAGAAAATGAAAATATGTATATGTTAAGGATGTAGATTTATGTAACTCAAGCCATTGTTTAGACAAACATGATCTTAAAGAACTTAACTATTATCATAACCAATCATTCTCTTGGTACCATGAAGCATGAAGGTGTACTCACTTTGATGGTCAATCCATGAAATCACTATCTTCTAGATAAATTAGAATCACTTGGTCCTTCTCAACTAATTCATCCAAAAGACACATTAAACACAATCCTTAATTAAATTCCCTTGGTCTCGGCAAATTTAGAACATGAAATTAATCAATGAACCCTTGGTCTCGGAAGACATCAATTAACCTTCAATTACCAGTTCTTAAACAATTAACCCCTTTGGTCCAGCAAGTCAATTGCCAATAGAATATGAAATTAATAAATCGAAACACCTACCAACCCCATTGGGTCCAGCAAGTCGATGGATAGAATCAACTAACTAATCTCGTAATAAGCATAAGTAATTGAATACCAAGAATAATAACCAGTTAATTAAAAGATCAAATAACTCTAAAAATCATGAATATCTAAAACAATGTTGAATTATAATAAAACAATTAACATATAATTGTTCAAGAAAAAGAAAACAAAGTAAAAAAAAAAGAACTCATAGGCAAGCCTCCTTCTTCTTTCTTTGAAAACCTTCTCGTACAATCCTCCTAGAACTTGAAGAATTCCTCCTTGGACTGGTCTAGCAAGTCGATGGATAGAATCAACTAACTAATCTCGTAAGAAGTATAAGTAATTGAATATCAAGAATAATAACCAGTTAATCAAAAGATCAAATAACTCTAGAAATCATGATTATCTAAAACAATGTTGAATTACAATAAAACAATTAACATATCATTGTTCAAGAAAAAAAAACAAAGTAAAAGAAAGAACTCATAGACAAGCCTCCTTCTTCTTCCTTTGAAGACCTTCTCGTACAATCCTCCTTGAACTTGAAGAATTCCTCCTTAGACTGAGTGATTTTCTATAATGATCAATGAATTCCCCCATTTTCTCTTGTGTTTTCCATCTATTTATAAGCTTAAGAGGTGCCTAAACTCGTAGGTACCAAGTTCTTGGCCAAGTAGAAGTTGGAAATTTCTAAAACTCTTCAAATTTCCAAAAACACGTAGAAAGATCGCAGCACCGTCTCAGGGACAGACCATAGCTGGCGCCGCCTTGGCCCTTCGGAGCCAGCGCCGCCTGTGTTCTGTTTCTCCACTCATTCGCCGATTTTTCTCCGAATTGTGCGCATATGTTCCAAAATGGAGCCGGCGCCGGTTCCAGCCTTAGAACCGGCGCCGCCTCTGTTCTGTTTCGCGACGGTTTTGCTTTATTTTACCCGAAATCCTGAGATAATGACCAAAATACCTTTCCAAGGGTAAAATCTCAAATATGAAAGAATATGACTAGTTATTACACAAAATATATTACAAAAGAGCCTCAAATAACTAAGCAAAGTATAAGCAATTTAGCCCCTATCACATTCCCCCACACTTAGCTCTTTGCTTGTCCTCAAGCAAAGTATCAAGAACAAGTAGGAAAAACACAAGGTTTTAATCACTCAATCAATTCCAAAACTATATCTTCAATGCTTTCTTTATTTATGAACATAAAGCATATGATACTAAATTTTTTACAGCCAATGCAAGACCTGTGTAGTAATAAATGACTTAGTAGAACCATCTCAATACTTTACAATATTCTCAAACCATTGGAAAGAAGTCAATTCAAAAAGAGTATGCATTCCATATGCATACTTTTCATACACTCTCTCCACTAATCCGAGACATATCATGATTCTACTTAGATCAAATATGACTTTTAAGCTTGTAATGTAAGGCTAAAGGTTTGTAATGTGACTTAGCAAATGAAGGATATAGGAACATCAAAAGTCAAAGAAAACTGAGAGTAAGCAAGAAAAGGGTAACCAAAATAAACCTACAATTCCCAACTCTTCTTACCCTCCTATTCCAAGAATCAATCAAACTATAACCTTATATAATAACCCTTATGCATTTCAATCAAATCCTGCATTGTTTTTTTTTTCTTTCACCTCTTCTTATTATCAACTCTTTTTCTCACAAGATCACTCAATTTTCCAACAATGGTGTCAAGTGTTTTATATGAACTTACTTTTACAGTTCACTCACCATCCCTTTTGTGATTTTTTCGCTCTTCTTTTTCCCAATTCTTTTTCAGTTCTCTCTTCTTTTACTTCTCTTTTGTTTTCACTGCTACTGTTCTTTTCTTTTTCACTCACTTTTCTTTCTAGCAGCTTGTTATTTCTCTTTTCACTTCCTCTCATTTCTTTTCTTCTTTCTCATCTTTTTCAGCTCAACATTCTTTTCTTTCTCAATTTTTTTTCAACTTCTTCCTTCCATTCCACTTCCTTTCTTTTCCTAGCACCACTTGTAATTGATCCCTGACTGAAAGTAACAAGTCATGATCTCCATCCCTGCATTTTTTTCCAACATTCATATACTTTCACCTTCAAGAGCATAAAGATTTGGAAATTATTCAAACTCTTAGCACAAGGAATAGACAAAATATCGTGACGGGTTTTAAAGAAAGAAATCACCAATTTAGGCTCAACATAGGCACTAGGGATAATGTAACAATAGATAGGCTTGAAACGCTCAAACTATCCAAAGAAGGCCTATTACCATCATCCCTAAGTTAAATCATGAATGTCTTTCTTATTTTTCCTTGAGAGGTATTCAAGTAAGTTCTAAAATGTTCTATGAATTTTAGAAAAAAAAAACAAGTTTAAGAATAATGCAAAGCAGTTGATCAAGAACTACTTTATCCAAGTGAGTGCAAAAAGTCATGCATAAGTCATAAATGATCTAGACCATATGCTCCATAATCCATCATAAAGACATGCACAAAAGATACAGCTTGAAATCTCTAGAAAATCAGAAAAATTTTGAAGAATTTCGCACCAAAAATTGTTTACTCCCAAGAAGGCTAAAGAATATGTATAGAAGACTTTTCAATCAAACCATTCCCCCACACTTAAACTGGACATTGTCCTCAATGGCCAAATAAATATAACCAAAACAAACAATACCATAGGACCAAAAACATAAAGAAGGAAAGATAAGAAAAACAAACTTCCATTCCAAATTAGCTCCAAAAGTTTCACTCTTCTAAATCTTTAAATTTTCAGAACTTTTAAACCAAATTTTTCTAAAGTAGCTCACCACTAAGAAAACACCAAGATAATTGATAAAAACTTGGATAAAGTATATCACCGAACCACTCCCCCATACTTAAATTGGACAATGTCCTCCTTGGCAAAAGATAAACACTAGAAAGAATCTCCAAAGGGACCAAAAATAATAAAGGGGTAGAAAGTTTAAGTAATACTTCCCAAGTGCAATAATGCTCCAATAGATGGCCAAGCTTGAGGTAAAGAGAAGGGCTTGTTTAAGAGGACTTTATGCCTATAAAACAAAACACAAATAAAAGTACAAGAAATATAATAATAAAATAAAAACATACCTAAATAAAAGAAAACAAACTAAATAAAAAGACTAAAATAATAAAAATAAAACAAAAATGCTCTACACCCATCATGTTTCCTCATCAAACCTTTTGAAAAGAAATTAAGTTCAAAATAGAAGATAGGCATAACGAATGTAGAATGAAGAATGGAGGATTTTGAAAAATGGAAGGTGCATGAAAACGATTTATCTTAGCAAAACATATAAACCTCATTTTCTAACATTCCTTTAGATACATAAATATCTTTTCCAATATATAAGTGCACATAGTATCTAACGGATGCATCAACTTTGAACTCACCAATTAACCCTTCAAAAGAATTTTTACAATTAAAATTCTCCATAAAACTTAGCAATTGAATTCTTAAGAATGGGATCAGGAAATCCTTACTTTTTGACACAACTACAAAAAATAAGTTACCTTCTATTGAATGGGGTGAAGGGTAGAAATTTCCACCATCTTCCAAGGACTTCTTACGATATAGTGTTGAAAGATCCAACTCCTTGAAGTATGCTAAAGTCAACACATCATTATTTGGACCCACATTTGTAACACCCCACGACTACGTACCCTAAAAGGGCGGGGATGTCGCCCCGTCCCGTAGGACAAGGGGTCTTTAGAACGAGGTATAAAATATAAAGGCAATCTCAAAAATGATCAACTTAGATAAATAAAGAAATATTCTTATTACATCAGGCTCAACTTGGATCAAAACGGAATAAAACAAAATATTATTTAGAAGCATAAGCAATAAATGTCTCCTAGGACGGATAGAGAAAATAGCAAAAGCTTCAACTATTACATGCCCCGCTGACTCAGCACAGTCTATCCCCTGAAAACATGATGTAAAACAATGTGGGAATGAATCTCAGTAAGTCCTGTGTGTGCACATGGTGTTTTAAAATAGTTCGTGTATGCAAAATGTAAAACATTCGAAGAAATAATTTGGCAAGTCATAAACAATCTCTTTTTGCAAGGAGTGGGTTTTTCTCAATGTCACACTTTGTATAAAATAAATCCTCCACTCGGATAAAAGTCATGTCGCCACACGTTGGGCTCCATGAGAACAAATTGGCCAAAGCACCACACTTTGTGTACCTTGTCCGGACCAGATTACCACACGTTGGCGTTTTGATCAAGGTGAGTGTACAGCTCACCGGGTGAGATACTCCTCCATCTCTACACCCAACAAAACCATCCGGGTGTCCATGCCAGGAATATAAAAAATACCTTTCAGGTATAATGCTAACTCGGACTGGCCTGACCAACCAACACTGTCGCCTTTTCGAGCAGAGTTCATCTTCTGGAGGTGTCTTCCTGCCAGAAGACTTACGCTAGCCCTCCAAGACTAGTATTGTTAGCATACCCTTATTGAGTACTCAACGAACATATCCGTCAATTCCTGATTCAAAATATTTTCAAACCTTGGCTTTGTAAAACGTGGTTTTCTTTAAAAGAGATTTCTAAAAATTTAAGGAAAAGAATAGTTTTCTTGCTAAAAACCGTTAGTTTGACAAAACCGTTTAAAGAATAAATATCCACGTTTACAACCCAAGCAAACATAGTTTAAAAATAGCTTTACAAAGCTTCACAACATTGACTCGCCATCACAACCTTTAACAAAACAGTTTATAAAAGGACTTACCATCACAACATTTAATAAAAGAGTCTATGCAAGGACTTACTTGATATGCCTCAGATAAACGTGATAAACTCACAGCTGGCTTTCCTCAATTATCCTCCTGATCTAAACCATATAATATCATGATCAGGGTCTCAATTAATTCAAACATGTTCTAATCCCATTTATTTTCACAACAATTCGCAATCCTCTATTTAATTCTAAGTAAACTATTCAATCCCTAAAGACCATATACTACGACCACATGTTTATCTTACTAATAAACACCATTAAACTTTACTTTCGGCATCAAGGGAGGGTATTCCCTTACCTTGCAACTACCGGGTAATGAGGTCTCGATGCTCCTATGGTGATCGTCCCGAGTTCGCTTGAGAAGAAGAGAGAAGCTACCTCCTTTGCTTCACTTGACCGAAAATTTAGGAAGAAGAGGAAATCAACCTCTATAGGGCGTGATTTAAGGGTAGAAGAAAGAGAAAAGAATCATTAGAGAAAACGGCATCAAGAGGTTGAAAGCATTTGTGCTTACCTTAAGGTGTGTTCGATTTTTGCTTGGAATAACTCTTGTGTTTTCGAAAATTTGCAGAGAGAAGTTGCTGAAATTTTCGTGTAGAATGGAGAGGATAAACGGTGGTTATGATTTAAAGTTGGAAAATATTGGTTTAGGATTAGATGGTGATATTTAGATAGACTCCTAATGGCTTTAGGTTTCTTGGACAGCAAAGGCGAAATTTCCAGCTTGTGTGCGCCTCCTTGCTGCCGATTTTAGGGGAGTTTTATGGAAGGAAAAATTCTGCAATTTGCTCCTCTATGCTGGCCTAAATACTGCTCAAGGGGAGGGCTAAATATGTTCAGAATTTTGGGCCAAACAAGAAAGAGTTTGAGTGGATGTTGATGACTGAAAAATCCTGTGCAAGCTGTGCGAAATCGCTGAACAAAAGGAGAAGAAATTCTGGAATGTTCAAGCTGTAATTCTACCGAAATTTCCAGGGAAAAGGTGAGGGTTTTGGGTGCTGAAATTGGCTTAATCAACAAGGAGTTTTGGTAGGTTTTGGAGTGCAAAATTTTGTGTGTTTTGGAGTGCACAGCTGGACGAAAATTCTGTGCAAGCTGACCAAATTTTTCTGGTTTCCAAGCTGCCGAAAATCAGTAATTTTGGTGATAAAAATTCTGGTTTTTGTGCAGCTAATGTAGTTGAATTATTAAAGGAGTGTTCTAGGTGTTTTGAGCTAGGATTTTCAGAGTTGGATTGTAACTAAAGGCGGCTGGAATTTCGGACAGCTTATGGAGATTCAAAGCTGCCGAAATTCAGCTATGAAAAGGAAGAAATCCTAGTTGAATTTGGATTGAAATAAAATCTGGTTTTATCAAGGATTTGGATAAGATTTCCTCTAGTCCTAGAAGAGTTTGGATTGAGCTAAAGGTGCTCCAAGATGGTGGCCAAAATCTGGAAAAATTTCTAGAATATTTCCAGCTTATGGTTTTCCGAAAATTCAAGGGGACAAAAGCTGAAAATAAAACAAATTTCATCCTTAGCTAAAATCCTTGAACTTAGGAGTTAAATATAGAGTCTTACTCCTAGGGAAGTGGCGTTTAAACCCAAAGAAAATATCTAAGACTTTAGTTAAAATATTTCTCTAAAACAATTATATAAATAAAAGGATTATGGCTAGAATTCTTGAAGAGATAAAATAAAATTTTTCCCTAATATATTCCCTAACTCTAATATTCATCAAGAAGAGTTTTATGCTACTTGAAATTCTTCAAGGTGGCTCCTAGCTAGGGGTTTTTTCGAAAATCCTAAGGAACACAAGATGAAAATTAAAGGTGAACTTTATTCACATCAAAGTCCTTGAATTTAGGAAATAAATATAGAGACTTATTTCCTTGGAGTAAAAATACTAAAATTTCTCTAGGATAGCTAGATTCTTTTTCGGCCAAGACAAGAAATGGTCTAAAGAAAAGAATTTCAAGAAGAGAAACTTACTTCACAAAAGGTAGAATTCGAACTCGGGTCACCAAAGGAAATCACCAACCTCCCCGCTATTCCAAAACAACTCCAATGCTAATTTTTCTACAAGAAGTTCTTACCACCCCAATACTCATCCTTCCAAATCTTCGACCAAACCTCCCTTAAACCAAATCTTTAACAACACAACTATTTCACATAAATTAATTCAAATGCAAGAGTAACGGAAAAATTCACATGCATCCTTGCAAATAAAATTATTCTTGCTACCACATAAAATGCAAGATGCTATGCAATGCATGACTTTTTCCCATAGTCAAAGGTAGTTTCGGGCGGGGTATTACATCCCCTCCCTCTTAAGAGAATTTCGTCCCAAAATTCAGATTTCATACCCTTCGAGCATACCCGGATACTTCCGTCTTAACCATTCTTCCATTTCCCACGTTGCATCCTATGCTCCTTGATGATCCCAAAGTATCTTCACCATGGGTATCTGCTTGTTTCGGAGCGTCTTGATACTCCGCTCTAAGATCTTGACGGGTCTCTCCACATAACTCAGATTGAGTTGCAACTCCAACGGTTCCTCAATGAGTACATGACTCGGATCGGGATTATACCTTTACAACTGAGAGATATGGAATACGTCATGCACCCCAGTTAGGCCATTAGGAAGATCCAAGTGGTAGGTAACCGGTCCAATTTTCTCCAATATCGAGAATGGTCCCAAGTACCTAGGACTCAACTTCCCTCCCTTCGGATGTTTCTAGATTCCTCTACTAGGAGTCAACTTCAAGAATGCATGGTCACCTACTTGGAACTCCAATTCCCTCCTCCTAGTATCTGCACAACTTTTTTGTCTGCTTTGTGCTGCCCTTAGCCTTTTCCGAATTAACTTAATCTTGTTGGTCATCTCCTGAATGCATACTTCACCAGTCTTTTTAACGTTCCCTTCTTCTGTCCATTCCCAGTATATCGGTACTTGGCATTTTCGCCCATATAGTGCTTCGTACGGCACCATTCCGATCGATGCCTGATAGCTGTTGTTATATGCTAACTCCGCATGCGGTAAAGACTCAATCCACTCATCTCCAAAGTCCAAGATACGGAGCATGTCTTCCAGTATCTAAATGGCTCTTTCAGATTGACCTTCTGTTTGCAGATGAGAAGAGGTGCTGAATTTCAGGGTCGTGCCCAAGGACTCCTGGAACTTACCCCAGAACCTTGAAGTGAATCTAGGGTCCCTATCCGACACGATGCTCGACGGTACACCATGCAACCTTATAATTTCTCGGGTATATGTCTGAGCCAACTTTTCCATCGAGTCCCTCACGTTTACCGGTATGAAATACGCTGTCTTGGTCAATCAGTCCACTACCACCCAGATCGCATCTTTGTGTGACTTGGTCATCGGAAGGCCAGTCACAAAGTCCATGGTCACCTCTTCCCATTTCCATTCGGGAATCGGTAACGGTTGCAGTAAACCTGCAGACTTCTTATGCTCCATCTTAACCTTCTGCCATGTCAGACAGGTTGACACATGCTGAACTACATCCCTCTTCATTCCAGCCCACCAATATTTCCTCTCCAAGTCTTGGTACATCTTTACCTCCTCAGGGTGTATGGTGTATTTGCACTTGTGCGCTTCGTCCAGTGTCCTCTTCCTTAAGTCTTGGATGTTCAGTACACAAATCCGGTCCCGAAAGTACAATACCCCTTTCTCATCGGTTCGGAAATTGACTCCTCCTCTCGCGATCTCTTTCTCCCTGAAAGTTTGAAATTCTGTACTGCCCTGTTGACCTGATACAATTTCCTGGTCCAGATCGGGTTTCAGGGTCAGGTTGCTCACGCAGATCTTCCCCTTTTGCACTTGTGCCTCTTTCTCCAGGATATCCTGGACTGCCAACACCTCCTGTATTCTCAAGGGTGCCATTTTCACCTTTCGACTTAGAGCGTCTGCTACCACATTCGCTTTACCCGGATGATAGTTAATGGGGCACTTATATTCTTCCAGGAACTCCATCCACCTACGCTGCTGGAGATTCAAGTCCTTTTGCGTAAAGATATATTTCAAACTCTTATGATCTGTGAAAACCTCGTATTGTGCACCGTACAAGTAATGTCGCCATTTCTTCAAGGCGAACACTATAGTTGCTAGCTCTAGGTCATACGTGGGATAATTAACTTCGTGCGGCTTTAGCTTTCTAGATGCATGGGCTATGACTTTCCCTTCCTACATCAGCAAAGCTCCTAGTCCTTCCTTCGATGTATCGGTATAGAGTGCATAGGGCTTATTAGCCTCAGGCAGACTAGCACGGGTGCTGTAATCAACCTCCTCTTAAGTTCTTGGAAGCTCTTCTCACACTTCTCACTCTAAGCAAAAACGACATCTTTCTTCAACAGCCGTGTCATTGGTGAAGGTAAAGTGGAGAAGTTTTTAATGAAATGCCGGTAGTACCCGGCCAACCCAAGGAAACTTCGTATCTCGGTAATGTTCTCCGGTTGTTTCCAATTAACTATGACTTCTACCTTAGCAGGGTCCACATTGATCCCCTCCTTGGATATCACGTGCCCAAGGAAAGACACTGAGCTCAGCCAAAACTCACACTTACTGAACTTAGCGTAAAGCTTGAATTCCCTTAGCTTCTCTAGGACCAACCTTAAGTGCTCCGCGTGGTCTTCCAGATTTTTGGAGTAGATCAAAATGTCATCGATGAATATAACCGCGAACTTGTCCAAGTAGGGTTGGAAAATGCGATGCATCAAATCCATGAATACTGCCGATGCGTTGGTTACACCGAACGACATTACTACAAATTCGTAATGGCCATACCGCGTGTAGAATGCAGTCTTAGGAATGTCTTCTTCTTTGATCCTCACCTGATAGTATCCTTGCTGTAGGTCCAATTTTGAAAAGCAAGCAGCGCCTTGCAGTTGATCAAACAACTCATCGATCAAGGGTAGAGGGTATTTATTCTTGATCGTTAGATTGTTCAGTCCCCGATAATCGATACATAGCCTCAAGGAACCATCTTTCTTCTTGACAAACAACACCGGGGCTCCCCACGGTGACGTACTCAGCCGAATATAGCCTTGCCTTAGAAATTCCTCCAATTGCTCCTTTAACTCCTTCAACTCTGTCGGTGCCATCCGGTAGGGGGTTCTGGATACCGGTTCTGCTCCGGGAATCAGATCCACGGTGAACTCAACTTCCCATTCAGGGGGTAGGGAAGTGAGCTCCATAGGGAACACATCCGAAAAGTCTTTCACCACCTCCGTACTATCCAAGGTACACTTGTCCTTTGGTTTGTTTAGGAGATACGCCAAGTATCCCGCATATCCTTTCTTGAGCAACTTCCGGGCTTTAGCTCCAGCAATAAGAAATTTCAGTTCCTTTGTTCGCTTGCCATTGAATTCAATTACATCCCGTCCAGGTCTCACAAACTGCACCGTCTTAGTCTTGCAGTCCACACGAGCCGTGCTTCGACAACCAGTCCATGCCTAAGATCAAGTCATAACCGTCCATAGCCAGGATTATAAGGTCGGCCTCCAGAATCTCCTTCCTGTAACACCCCGCTACCTAGGCCCGCCGGGGCCGGGGATGTCACCCCGTCCAAAGGACAAGGGGTCTTTATAACGAGGTCACACAAATAAAATAGCAGAATAAAAATAATAAAAATAATACTTCAACTTAGGATTTATTACAACCCAAGAATAAATCCACGAATTCCCAAAAGGAAACAAATCCATAAACAAAATTATCCACTCTCGTCTCCCAAAGCAATACATAAAATCAAAAGACACATTCTCTTCCAAGGCAGATAACACTAGCTACTCATCCCCACAGCAGGATCGGCCTGAAATCAGGGTAAAAAGGTGATGAGACAGAAATCTCAGTATGTCCGTGTGTGCTTTGGGTGTTCAGTGAAAACAGTTCGTGGATGCAAAGTGTGAAATCTTTATAAGAGAAATATTGGCAAGCAATAAATATTAGTCAAAAGCAAGAGTGGTGTTTTCCTCTTTTTGAAACCATACAAGTGTACAATAAAATCAACCACTCATAAAGGTGGTCATGGGTTACCACACGTTGGGCCTCGTAACCATACAATGGTCAGAATGCCACACTTTGTGTAGACTGACAAAAGAAATACTGGCAAACAATGAATGATGTTAAAAAATAAGAGTGGCGTTTTTGACTTTTCCAGCCATACATAATTTATAAGATCAACCACTCGAAAGAAAGGATTATAGGTTACCACACGTTGGGCCCCATAACCGGTCAGAATGCCTAACATTTGTGCAGACTGACAAAAGTAGGTGATCGGCCTACTGAGCAAGATACTCCTCCTTCTCTATACCCAAACAACCGCCGAGTGTCCATTCCGGCAAAAACACAGTCACTTGACTGAAACAAAATAAACTGCTAGCTCGGACCGGCCTGACTAAGTAGTACTGACGTTTCTCTAAGTTGAGCTTATCATCTGGAGGTGGCCTCCTGCCAGAAGACTCACTCTTGCTCTTCAAAACTAGTACTACTAGCCTACCCTTGTTGAGTACTCAACGTAACATATCCCACTTGGGGAGAAAATGAACAAAACACAGTTCCACTTGAAAATGGCAATTAAGGTTTTCCAAAGTATGGGGCAAAACTGGTTTTAGAAATAGTTTTAGGTTTTGAGTAAAACCGCCCCTTGATTTGCAAATAATTTATTTGTCTGAAATGAGAATGGAAATAATCCTCAATTGCCTTTACAGAAATGAGTGACCATGCACTCTACATTTGGCTTGCCATAAAAAAAATCATTTTTCATCAAACAGGTTTTATGCAGGAGCTTACCTGATCCTTGCTCACAACAAAGGTCTCCAATAGCTGACCTGACCCGCATAGGGTAAATACAAACCACAATCAAACTCAAGCCAAAGACTCACTTTCTCAAATAAAACTAACTCAACTTACTACAGTCATATCCCTAGTGTCCTAAGCTTTAAGACTCAAAAATAAATAAAAGGGTTTATAAAATAAATCTAGTTTGATATTAAAATAACCAGAGTTTGAGAAATAGGTACAAAATGTTGAAGGTTTAAATCTTGCTAAAAATAAATTATGGTTTATTTGAAAAAAGGGTCCAAGGTAGTATTAGGTAAAATAATATTTTTTTAATAATTTAGTTGTTAGAAAATAATTGATAGCTAAAATTTGTTGAAAATAAATTTAATGAGTCTTGCTTGAAAAATAATAAGCAAATCATTAATGGGTTTTGATTAAAAGATAATAATTAATTTTTAGTAATAAATAATTTATTAATTATAATTATTTCCATAAAAGGCTTTAATTGATTTTATCATTTTAAATAATATATATATATATATATATATATATATTCCAGCAAAAACTATTATTTATTTGACTAGAATATCACTATTTTATATAAAAGACCAAATCCACATTTTTCCATGGTTTTCAAAATTTTACTAGAAAAATCATATTATTAAATATTTTATTAATGAAATAAAGATTAGCTTAGGGACAACTAGATCATGAATATATTTCCATGGCTAACCACAAACATGAACATATACAACCCTTCAATTCATCAAATCATCCAAATCATGCATACAAGCATAGATCTCAATTTATCAAAATATGATCTAACCCTTACTAGCATAAATATGATCATGGCTTCAATAGTCCAACGTGAATATAAATCCTATTCACCAAAGGTGACATAATCTCTAGCATACTTCATCACAAATACTACCTATGACATGCATCAACCTCAAATCATCATATAATCATCCAAGACAATCCTTCCATGCATAAATCTCATCTCCTTCACATTCATACATATACACATACTTCAATGAACAACATCACATACTCAATCCTATCGCCAATCATCTTCTCACAACATCATCCTAGAGACATGATTCTAAAATTTTTAAAAAGAGGATTGAAGGGACTTACTTGGTTGATGAATGACTTGAAGGAGTTTAGAGAAGATCTCAACTCCTAGATGGCTAATCTTATTCAAGAAAGGTGGCGAAAGCATGTTCATGGGAGAAAAAGTCATCCGGCCAAGAGAGGGGAATTTTCGGCCATGAGAGAGAGAGAGAGAGAGAGAGAGAGAGAGAGAGAGAGACCATTAGCATGCTTATTCACATAGGCTCTCACTAGAGATCAAGGTTGGAGAAGATGAAGTTGTTAGAATAAATTTACCTTGAAGGTGTTCTTGACCTTAACAGAAATTTCTGGTTTTTTATCCAAAAGTGCAAGTTGGATTTTGGAGTTTGATGTTAAAAATGGTAGGATGGACTCACAGCAATGAATAGATGAAATCTGGAATTTTTAGAGGTAGTTTGAAGTGATTTGGAGAGGTATTAGGTGAAAGGAAGTAGTAGGTGTTCTTGGTGTATGTGTGTTCTTGAAGGTTGAAGAAAATCGAGAGATGGTAATGTGCAGCTGCTGAATTTTTGTGAGAGATAGGGGTGGACAAATTTATGTAGGGTTTAGGAGGTTGATTCTCAAATTTGGAAGGGAAAAGGAAAGGTTAGTTGTTACAATCTTTGAAGAATATTTTTAGGAAGTGAATTTGGAAACTAAATATTCCAAGAATATCTTGATTGTTGGACAGCTTTTGGAAATCTGCCATGGTCGACTGTTTGAGCAGAATTTCTGTGGAATTAAAGCTGACTTATGGAGGCTTATGGTGGCTGAAAGTAGGGTGTACAATGATGAAGAGGAAGTATGGTCCATTGAGCAAAATATTATGGAAGGTTACTAAATAAGATGGCTGAAATTTTGGAAACCAATCAAGCTAAATTGCAGGGATTTGTTTGAGAGATTTTTGGACAGCCATTAATGGAATTTCGTGCAGAAGTTCAAGGGGATCAATGGAACTTTGTTTATGGAGGTTTAAGGAAGTTTTTGACAGATTAAGGTTGGTGTTTTGGCTGGAAGAGAAAGAGGAAACAAGCTGGACAAATTTCTGCCCAGAATTTTCGCTGCACAGTGATTTTTCTGGCAGATTTTCGTCTGCTATTCAAAGCCATTTTGTAGCGAGTTTTGAAGGGGATTTCAGGGGTATTCAAGTCTGGTTTCCATCCTTCTTAATGGAGGAAAAACATGGTTAAGGTTCTGCACAAAATCTGGGAGAAAACAGCTTGGTTTGGAGCTCTCAAAGCTGATTTTCGTACAGGAATTTTTCCTGTTTTGCTCCAACTTGTGTAGTCCGAAATTGGACAAATATTTTCAGGTTTCAAACTGATCCTAAAGAACATTTTTTTGGTAGCATTTGGGAGGGAATTTTAGCTAAAAATTTCAACCCTTTGAAGGTACAACAAGCTGGAAAATTCCAGCTCATTCTATGAAGAAAGATTAACTAAGCTAGAGGAAAATTTCAGCAAGCTTACTAGGGGGATTTTTCCTCTTGAAATTCCTCACAACTCTTCCATATTTTTCAGACCATAAGGAGTCTTTTACCAAGACATTTCGATCCTAAAAGACCTCAGTACTTTACTAAATTTTCTGGAAAGAAAAAGGCTAGAACATCTTGATCAAACCAATGAGTTGAAACTAAGGAAAACTAAAGATTAAGGAAGAATGATTTTCCCTATAAGAATTTCGAGAAGAGTAAAAGGAGTGGAATGAGGTTACTTCCATCATGCCTCTCCTAAAACATCATCACCACATTAATCTAGGCCCTTAAGGCCGAAACCCTCCTTTCCCAAGCAAAATAAAATTTACTCAAGCTAAAGCTTCTATGATGGACTTTGAACCCAAGACCTCAAGAATTAATTCCAAAGCTCTAACCACTACACCACAACAACTCTTGTTGCTATTTCTACTAGAAAAATTATTTCCTATTCAATCCACAAGCTATCTCCTTATTTTCACCTCGGGCAAAAATTACCATTTTGCCCTTCTCACTCAATAATCATAATCAAGCCCTCTAAACTATAAAACACAATTCAATGCACATACAATCATATAAAATATATTTAAACGTGCAATAAAATATGATATGCATCTCAACCCCCTTACTCTAAGGTTGGTTTTGGCTGGGGTTTCACACTTCCCAACCTCAACTCCACAACTTCCCATTTTCTTGCCTGCTTCCACCACCTTTCCCAAGGGGGAACTAACTACTAGGGTATAAGGTAACTCATTTCCTTTCTAGCCCAAACGTGAAGCACATACTTTACTTACATATGAGTGTGTAGATCCTGGATCTATCAGAACATTAACAAGACAACCTTGGATAGAAAGGTTACCTTTGATTATGGCGGCATTCGCTCCGACCTCCTCTCGGTTCAGGCTAAAAACTTTGGCCTTCACCTGGGGCTTCAGGCCTCCTGCTCCGGCTGGTCCAGTAGCGACACCTCTATTGCCTCCTATTGGCTGGGTCGGCGTGGTTTGCTCAGTCCTTAAGGGTTTGGGGCAGACGTTCCTCAGATGTCCTGGGTCTCCGCAGTTGAAACACCTTCTCACACCCCCTGCTACCCCAGCAGTTTCTCTCAGAGTGGCCTCGCTTCCCACACAGTCGGCAGTTCAGGCTGCCTTGCATTGATCCGACTACAGGCACTCGAGGCTGCTTACCCCGATTTCCCCACGGCATAGAACCCGCAGGTCGCTTATTGCCTGAGGGCCTCATAGGTGGACGACTTGGTTGGAAGGGTCGGTTCACCGGTCGGTGCCGATCTTCGTTCTCCGTCCGAGAAGCTGCGTCCACAGCGGCAGTGTATGACGTTGGCGGTGATGGAGCCAACGCCCTCCTCAAATCTGGCCTTAGCCCTTTCACGAATTGCCGGGTGCGTTTCTGCTCCGTATCTACCAAGCACTTACAGTACTTGGACAACTGCATGAATCGGGCTGCATATTGGGCTACAGTCATGCCTCCCTGCCTGAGGGTCTGGAATTCATCCTCCCTCTTCTCAGCTACCCATCGAGGAATGTACTCGGCTCGGAAAGCCTCCGTAAAATCATCCCAGGTCCACTCCTGCTCCTCCTTGTCCCAATCACCCCGTACTCGCTGCCACCATGCCTGAGACGGTCCCCTTAGCCGAAAAGCAGCAAACTTCACCATCCTTTCTTCCGAGTACTGTAGAGTAGCGAAAATGTCCTCCATCTGCTCAATCCATTGCTCGGCTTTCTCATCCTGTTCCACCTCCCCTTGGAATGTGGGAGGCTGGAACTTCAGGAAACGCTCCAAAGCCTCATCCTCTCCCCGCGGTGGTTTCCTAGCCACCTTATCCACCCTTTCAGTAAAGTTCTGTAGGATTGAGGCCATCTTGTTGAAAGCCTGTCCCATGGTCACATCCCGTGACCTCTCCGAAGCTAATTCCTGCTCGCGTGGCAGGTGCTCCCCCACGTCGGGGTGGAACGATGCACCTGCTCAAATTCTGGGGTGGATGATGCACTCTCCTGCACCGTTCTGCTATGCACAACTGTTCGGCGTCTTGGTGCTATCTTAATCACATTCACTCAGGATCAGATAGTTATCAAGGGGGAAAAGAATATTCTTAGGTGCATGATCAGTTGATAGTAATGTGCTCATCTAAAAGAGTATGTGATGATAACGTGTAGAGATAAATTAAGTAATAAATGAAACTCGTGCTTGTCATATAAACCATTCTTTGCAGAATAGAAGGGGTCATCTCATACGATACCCCTTTTTATTTAAAATGATTAATAGGCCCTATGAGCCACATGCTCCCTTAAAGAAATGATAAACAAACAAAGGTATGCAAATTCCAAAGAAAGAAAGAATAAAAGCTGCTGGTCTTCTATGTTTGACTCTCCCTAGTTTCAACAGAAGTATCGGAGTCGTCAGAGGCCGGTTCCACTAGCCACCCCACGGAACTATTGGGTCTCCCAATGTAGTTCCTTGCAAAACCAACGCTCCCACTTGGCTGCCCTGACTTACCCTCTCGGCATCTCTTGGCTCTGGCCATCTCATAGAGCTCGTCCAACGCTAATCTAACTATACTCTTAGGCGCAGGCCTCTCACTCCCCAAGTCAGATGGATCAACTAACCCCTTTCTCCTTAGCATAGCATCTACGCCCAGTCCATATCAGAGTCCACACCCCTTAGGACTCCCTTCTAGCTTCCTCTTTCCCTTATCTACCCCTCCTAGAGCTGACTGCCTATTGTCTCTCTCTCCCGGGACAACCTCTATTACCTCCTCGTCCTCTCTTTCTACCCTAACCATCTCTTCCTCGTTCTCATCGTCTCTCTCATTCCCTAGCTCATCTACCTCTCATTCACTTAACTCCGTCAACTCCTCATCTCCCTCATCTTCCCCTAGGCTCTCCTCGACCTCGATCTCCGTCTCAACCACCGGGTCGTCCAACACTGACGGCTCACGCTTTCTCTCTGAATCAGACGCGGGTGGGTCAACTACGGGTAGTGGGGCAGGTGGATTCCCACAACCAGCAGGCCAGTCTCTGACAGCCGTTACAACTCTTTTGACCATCCTATAAACAAAAGACAGAAATTAGAACCAGATCAAAATACTTAAGAAAATAGAACCCCATAAGTCAAGTAGTTGCCTAAACTATGTCTCTGATACCACTTGTAACACCCCACGACTACGTACCCTAAAAGGGCGGGGATGTCGCCCCGTCCCGTAGGATAAGGGGTCTTTAGAACGAGGTATAAAATATAAAGGCAATATCCAAAAGGATCAACTTAGATAAATAAAGAAATATTCTTATTACATCAGGCTCAACTTGGAGCAAAACGGAATAAAACAAAATATTGTTTAGAAGCATAAGCAATAAATGTCTCCTAGGACGGATAGAGAAAATAGCAAAAGCTTTAACTATTATATGCCCCGCTGACTCAGCACAGTCTATCCCCTGAAAACATGATGTAAAACAATGTGAGAATGAATCTCAGTAAGTCCTTTGTGTGCACATGGTGTTTTAAAATAGTTCCTGTATGCAAAGTGTAAAACATTCGAAGAAATAATTTGGCAAGTCATAAACAATCTCTTTTCGCAAAGAGTGGGTTTTTCTCAATGTCACACTTTGTACAAAATAAATCCTCCACTCGGATAAAAGTCATGTCGCCACACGTTGGGCTCCATGAGAATAAATTGGCCAAGGCACCACACTTTGAGCACCTTGTCCGGACCAGATTACCACACGTTGGCGTTCTGATCAAGGTGAGTGTACAACTCACCGGGTGAGATACTCCTCCATCTCTACACCTAACAAAACCATCCGAGTATCCATGCCGGGAATATAAATAATACCTTTAAGGTATAATGCTAGCTCAGACTGGCCTGACCAACCAACACAGTTGCCTTTTCGAGCAGAGTTCATCTTCTCGAGATGGCCTCCTGCTAGAAGACTTACGCTAGCCCTCCAAGACTAGTATTGTTAGCCTACCCTTATTGAGTACTCAACGAACATATCCGTCAATTCCTGATTCAAAATATTTTCAAACCTTGACTTTGTAAAACGTGGTTTTCTTTAAAAGAGATTTCTAAACATTTAAGGAAAAGAATAGTTTTCTTGCTAAAAACCGTTAGTTTGACAAAACCGTTTAAAGAATAAATATCCATGTTTACAACCCAAGCAAACATAGTTTAAAAATAGTTTTACAAAGCTTCACAACATTGACTTGCCATCACAACCTTTAACAAAACAGTTTATAAAAGGACTTACCATCACAACATTTAATAAAAGAGTTTATGCAAGGACTTACTTGATATGCCTCAGATAAACGTGATAAACTCACAGTTGGCTTTCCTCAATTATCCTCCTGATCTAAACCATATAATATCATGATCAGGGTCTCAATTAATTCAAACATGCTCTAATCCCATTTATTTTCACAACAATTCGCAATCCTCTATTTAATTCCAAGTAAACTATTCAATCCCCAAAGACCATATACTACGACCACATGTTTATCTCACTAATAAACACCATTAAACTTTACTTTCGACATCAAGGGAGGGTATTCTCTTACCTTGCAACTACCGGGTAATGAGGTCTCGATGCTCCTATGGTGATCGTCCCGAGTTCGCTTGAGAAGAAGATAGAAGCTACCTCCTTTGCTTCACTTGACCGAAAATTTAGGAAGAAGAGGAAATCAACCTCTATAAGGCGTGATTTAAGGGTACAAGAAAGAGAAAAGAATCATTAGAGAAAACGCCATCAAGAGGTTGAAAGCATTTGTGCTTATCTTAAGGTGTGTTCGATTTTTGCTTGGAATAACTCTTGTGTTTTTGAAAATTTGCAGAGAGAAGTTGCTGAAATTTTCGTGTAGAATGGAGAGGATAAACGGTGGTTATGATTTAAAGTTGGAGAAGATTAGTTTAGGGTTAGATGGTGATATTTAGATTGACTCCTAATGGCTTTTGGTTTCTTGGACAGCGAAGGCGAAATTTCCAGCTTGCGCGCGCCTCCTTACTGCCGATTTTAGGGGAGTTTTATGGAAGGAAAAATTCTGCAATTTGCTCCTCTATGCTGGCCGAAATACTGCTCAAGAGGAGGGCTAAATATGTTCAGAATTTTGGGCCTAACAAGGAAGAGTTTGAGTGGATGTTGATGACTGAAAAAACCTGTGAAGCTGTGCGAAATCGCTGAACAAAAGGAGAAGAAATTCTGGACTGTTCAAGCTATAATTCTGCCGAAATTTCCAGGGAAAAGGTGAGGGTTTTAGGCGCTGAAATTGGCTTAATCAACAAGGAGTTTTGGTAGGTTTTGGAGTGCAAAATTTCGTGTGTTTTGGAGTGCACAGCTGGACGAAAATTCTGTGCAAGCTGACCGAATTTTTCTGGTTTCCAAGCTGCCGAAAATTAGTAATTTTTTGTGATAAAAATTCTGGTTTTGTGCAGCTAAGGTAGTTGAATTATTAAAGGAGTGTTCTAGGTGTTTTGAGCTAGGATTTTCAAAGTTGGATTGTAGCTAAAGGTTGCTGGAATTTCGGACAGCTTATGGAGATTCAAAGCTGCCGAAATTCAGCTAGGAAAAGGAAGAAATCCTAGTTGAATTTGGATTGAAATAAAATCTGGTTTTATCAAGGATTTGGATAAGATTTCCTCTAGTCCTAGAAGAGTTTGGATTGAGCTAAAGGTGCTCCAAGATGGTGGCCAAAATCTGGAAAAATTTCCAGAATATTTCCAGCTTATGGTTTTTCGAAAATTCAAGGGGACAAAAGCTGAAAATAAAACAAATTTCATCCTTAGCTAAAATCCTTGAACTTAGGAGTTAAATATAGAGTCTTACTCCTAGGGAAGTGGCGTTTAAACCCAAAGAAAATATCTAAGACTTTAGTTAAAATATTTCTCTAAAACAATTATATAAATAAAAGGATTATGGCTAGAATTCTTGAAGAGATAAAATACGATTTTTCCCTAATATATTCCCTAACTCTAATATTCATCAAGAAGAGTTTTATGCTACTTGAAATTCTTCAAGGTGGCTCCTAGCTAGGGGTTGTTTCGAAAATCCTAAGGAACACAAGCTGAAAATTAAAGGTGAACTTTATTCACATCAAGGTCCTTGAATTTAGGAAATAAATATAGAGACTTATTTCCTTGGAGTAAAAATACTAAAATTTCTCTAGGATAGCTAGATTCTTTTTCGGCCAAGACAAGAAATGGTCTAAAGAAAAGAATTTCAAGAAGAGAAACATACTTCACAAAAGGTAGAATTCGAACTCGGGTCACCAAAGGAAATCACCAACCTCTCCGCTATTCCAAAACAACTCCAATGCTAATTTTTCTACAAGAAGTTCTTACCACCCCAATACTCATCCTTCCAAATCTTCGACCAAACCTCCCCTAAACCAAATCTTTAACAACACAACTATTTCACTTCAATTAATTCAAATGCAAGAGTAACGGAAAAATTCACATGCATCCATACAAATAAAATTATTCTAGCTACCACATAAAATGCAAGATGCTATGCAATGCATGACTTTTTCCCATAGTCAAAGGTAGTTTTGGGCGGGGTATTACAACATTCCCCAAGAAAAGAGAGGAACCTACGAAATCATGTGACAAAGAGAGATTTGGATTATTAGCACATAAAGAAGAATTGAATACCCTTTTCCCACATTGGACAGTTGTCCCTCATAGGATCTCTCTTCTCCTGGGAGATTCTCTTATTCAAGTGTATGGGCTAGCATAAACTCATGAGTCTCCTCAACAATCTTAACTAATTGTTTCCTTAGATTGCACCATCGTTGGGAAGCTTCTTCATGCTACTAAACAGCTGAATTTATATTGGCAACAAAGAATTCATTAATGCTTTTAGTGACGTCTCACCAAAAACATCAATGTGAGCTTGTAATTTTGCCAATCAATACACTCATGTGTTTTCTTTTCTTTTCTCTCTCTCTCTCTCTCTCTTTTTTAACAACTAAAAACTATCCTAATTGAATGCATGGCCATGATACATTTAAAATAAGAATTCCCAAATTAAAATAAAAGTAAAAATTGTAAATAAAGAAACAACTAATAAAATAGTTCGTCTCCAATATCGTGTTAACTTAAGTCTAAACCTGAAAATAAAAAGAGTTAGTATTGACTCAAAATTATAGATGTAAAAATTAACAAATTAAAAATATTATTATTACACATATTCCACATTAACATTGGGTTAGTAAAATTAAATAACTAAATATACAATTTATTCAAAAATACAAAAACAAGTTAGTTGTTATTAACATGTATCTATCTCTTTACATATTTACAACATATAGTGAAAGTAAAATACAATTATACAAACAACAAAATATGGTACTTCTTTATACAAGGAACATATATACATATTTACATGGTTAAATCAACAAAATCCAAACTTTTATACTATTGTTCCCCGACAACGGTGCCAAAAACTTAATGCGTCCAGACTTGGGTATAAAAATCATACAAAACTGCACATTCCCAATCAAGTTCAAATTAAAACGTTAAACCCAAATCACACATATGAGCAAGCATACTCATCATTAACTAAGCATAGGGTTAAAACGAGTCTCGATCTTCAAGGAACAAGTAGACATTAATTACCCTCTTTCATTGTTTAACCAACTTGATAAAGTGAAAAACAAATAAAAAGGAAAATTAAAAAGAAAATAAAAATATGTATATTTCAAGGATGTAGATTTATGTAACTCAAGCCATTGTTTAGACAAACATGATCTTAAAGAACTTAACCATTATCATAACCAATCATTCTCTTGGCACCATGAAGGATGAAGGTAGACTCACTTTGGTGGTCAATCAATGAAATCACTATCTTCTAGATAAATTAAAATCACTTGGTCCGTCTTAACTAATTCATCCAAAAGACGCATTAAATATAATCCTTAATTAAATTCCCTTTGTCTCGGCAAATTTAGAATATGAAATTAATCAATGAACCCTTGGTCTCGGAAGACATCAATTAACCTTCAATTACCAGTTCTTAAATAATGAACCCCCTTTGGTCCAGCAAGTCAATTGCCAACAGAATATGAAATTAATAAATCGAAACACCTATCAACCCCCTTTGGTTCAGCAAGTCGATGGATAGAATCAACTAACTAATCTCGTAAGAAGTATAAGTAATTGAATACCAAGAATAATAACCAGTTAATCGAAAGATCAAATAACTCTAGAAATCATGAATATCTAAAACAATGTTGAATTGCAATAAAATAAATAACATATCATTGTTCAAGAAAAAGAAAACAAAGTAAAAGAAAGAACTCATAGACAAGCCTCCCTCTTCTTCATTTGAAGACCTTCTCGTACAATCCTCCTTGAACTTGAAGAATTCCTCCTTAGACTGAGTGATTTTCTATGATGATCAATGAATTCCCTCATTTTCCCTTGTCTTTTCCATCTATTTATAGGTTTAAGAGGTGCCTAAACTCATAGGTACCAAGTTCTTGGCCGAGTAGAAGTTGGGAACTGCTAAAACTCTTCAGATTTCCAAAAATGGGTAGAAAGATTGCAGCACCGCCTCAGGGACAGACCACAGCTGGCGCCGCCTTGGTCCTTCGGAGTCGGCACCTCCTGTGTTTTGTTTCTCCACTCGTTCATCGATTTTTCTCCAAATTGTGCGCATATGTTCCAGAATGCAGCCGGCGCTGGTTCCAGCCTTACAGCCGGCGCTGCCTCTGCTCTGTTTCGCGACGGTTTTTCTTTATTTTACCCAAAATCCTGAGATAATGACCAAAATACCTTTCCAAGGGTAAAATCTCAAATATGAAAGAATAGGGCTAGTTATTGCAGAAAATATATTACAAAAGAGCCTCAAATAACTAAGCAAAGTATAATTAATTTAGCCCCTATCATGTATGAACGAAGCTAAAGAAATCTGCACACCTATGAGTATTTCTACCAAAATGAAAAGGGTAAGAAGGTAGATGAACATATGTATAGAGGTATGATTGGAAGCTTACTCTATCTCATCGCTAGCCGACCTGACATTATATTTTTAGTTTGTCTTTGTGCTCGATTTCAATCATGTCCAAAGGAATCGCACCTATGTGCAGTAAAGTGCATCATTCGATATCTAATCGCACACATGATTATGGCTTATGGTATCCTCACACTAACACATTTGATCTTATAGGATACACTGATGTGGATTATACGGGATGCAAAGTGGAAAGAAAAAGTACAAGTGGCCATTGTCAATTTTTTGGACACTCTCTAGTGTCATGGCACAACAAAATGCAAGCATGTGTTTTCTTATCTACAACTGAGGCCGAATATATTGCAGCTAGCAGTTGTTACGCACAAATCTTGTGGATGAAAAATATATTGTTTGATTTTGGTCTTAATTTCATACCTATATTATGTGACAATACAAGTGTTATCAATCTAACTAAAAATCCTGTTTAATATTCTAGGACCAAACATATAGAAGTTAAAAATCATTTTATTCATGATCATGTGCTTAAAGGCAATGTGTGTGTTAAATATACTTCAACTGATGAATAACTTGCTGACATCTTTACAAAACCTCTGGCCGAAGAAAGATTCAACAATCTAAGAAGAGGTTTGGGAATTACAAAAACCACATGACTAACTTGGTTGCACAAGTTTTTTTTTATTTTGCAGAATTAGTGAGGGCAAAGTTTTTGGACGCAGTGTTTAAGTCCAAAACCCACCAACAAAGATTTTGGACGCAATGTTTAAGTCCAAAACCCACCTCCAAAACTCATCTCTGAAAAAGTTTTGTTTGGATGTATATTTCGGATCCGATCGGAATCCAAAATGGAAATATCTTTGATGCTTCGTATTTCCCTTTTAAAATAACTACTTCCATATTTTCATACTTGAATTTCAAAATGCTTGCACTTTTCTCAACACAACTTGTTGAAATCTCTGAGTTTAGTGGCCTTTTCAATGTGCTTTCTATCGCAACTTTCTAGGTATTCAAAGGACTTTCTTTCCTTCTCTCTTCCAAACTTCCAAACTCTATAACCGACAAATACTCACTCCATCTTCCCAGAATTCTCTAAGTTCTTCCTCTTTGAACAACCGAGTGTCAAAGCCCTTATCTTCTCAATGGCAAAAATGAAATCAACCACACTAAAACCAAAAAAGGTGAAAAAAATTTCTCCAAAGACAAAGAAGAAGCTTTCAGCAACGAACAAAGGGAAAGAAACTACAATAGAACCAGATTTCTTGGCTTCCCGTTATGATTCCTCAAAATCATCACCGGAACAAGAGAGTTCCGAGACTCAGGTACTTTGATTTATAGATTCAAAAAGTGATTCTGATTATAATGATTGGGTCTCAAGAAATAGAACTGTGATTATTGGGTATAGAGTTAATCCATCATCTTTCTTGAATTTCTCCAATGTGTTGAATATGTTTAAGTCTATTAGTTGGGGTAGTTTATTGTCTGTTGATGAAAAATTGTTTACCCCGCTAGATAGATCTTCAAGAATCCCTAATGAATATTTTGAGTTGTAAATTTAGTTACTAGTTAAATTTAGTTAAAATATCCCTAATGAATATTTTGAGTTGTTTAAACAGTTAAACTATATTTTCTAGAATATTCATGGTATAACTTACAAAAAATATTTCTTACATTAGTTATTATATAAGAAACATTAGGAGGAGATGTAAGATCCTGAGTGCTTTTATCACCATCGTCATCATTATTATTACCTTTAAAAAATAAAGAATCATAATAACAAGTAAGATAATCTTGTATACCATTAATTCTCATATGTGGATAAAAAATACTAGTAACTAAATTTACATTAGGGATTTCTAAATAATATTTTAACCATTTAGCTTTCATAGCATTAATGCAAGAAGACAAAAGACTATCACCAAAATATTCATTAGAAACACTGCTAACATTAACACATATTTGAATAACTAAATGTGAAATAGTATAATAAACACTAGATAAATTATAAGAAATATCATTAAAAGTTTTTAAAATATTTAAAATATTTTCACAAATATTCCATTATTGAGGAAATAAATATATTCCTACAGATCTTTTTGTAAAAAATGCACATATAAATTCTTTATTTAGAAAAAATTCATTTAATAATTTATATGTTCAATTTAATCTATTTGGGACATCTCTTGAAAATTACTTTCGTTTCACACCGTTATATTTACAAAATTTGCTTGGTTCTCTTTTAATTGAAGCCCTAGACCATAATTTTTTTTTAAAGTGCATTTTATTGTTTAATATATAGATAAAGACTTTTTAAATTATCTTATATACATAAGTTTAGAATATGACATACACATCTAACATGAAAAGAATTTCCTCCAAAAGTTTGCTCAATTAAAATTTTAAGACTAGTTATTGAAGTAGTATTTGTACTTGTATTATTAAAGGAAATAAAAAAAAAATTATTCACAAAACTATATTCTTTTACAATAATAATTAACAATTGATAAATAATTTAAACAGAATATGGATCATCAAAGCCTCTATAAGTAAGTCATCATTTTTTAATATTCTATTCATTATCTATCCAATAACATATATTTACTCATATATGAATGAGTTTCTCGATGGTTGTAACACCTCACTAGACTATGACCTAAAGAGAGTTAGGGATATCACCTCGTCTTTAGGAACAACGATCTTTACAACTAAGTAAGAGCAAAAATAGGGAATGAAATTCAAACTTAAATTACAACTCTTCAAATTTATTGCAAAAGTCTCAAAAATAAAACTTAGAAGTGTACAAGTCCAAAAT
The DNA here is from genome assembly GCA_026120185.1 of Voacanga thouarsii. NCBI lineage: Eukaryota > Viridiplantae > Streptophyta > Magnoliopsida > Gentianales > Apocynaceae > Voacanga > Voacanga thouarsii. The sequence goes on along the minus strand of JANUWF010003374.1, from coordinate 1,830,624 downwards.
CAACATCTCAAATAAAATAACTAAACATGATCAACTCTTGTCTCTAATAGTTCCCCACCTTGGATCTAGTCCTTCCTGAAACATGACATAGAAATAATGTGAAAAATAAATTCTTAGTAAGACGTATGTGTGCACATGAAGAGTTTGCAATATTTCATGACGCAATTTTTGCAAAGACATTAATCATAAAATATTTGCAAGTCATCAATCAGAAACAAATGTTGAGTAGTTTCAATTTACATTATTTCACAAACCAATCTATTTAGATTTAGGAGATCCAAAATTAGAACAATTTCAAAGCTAAAACCGCTCATAGTGTAATTTCATCATATTCACCATAAATTGAAGAGGTCATAAAACCCTGCATCATAACTAACCACTGCAAAACCTTGCATCATAGCGAAGTGGATGATCAGCCAACTGGGTAGGATTCTCCTTCCTCTCCTACCCAAACTTACTGGTCATCCATCTTTGAATATCAGTCTAACTAGGATTGAGTGCTAGCGCGGACTAGCCTGACTTGCTAGTATTAGCGCCTCTTCCTAAAAGAGTTCATCTTCTGAAGGTAGCCATCTATCAAGAGACTAGCCCTATCTCTCATAATCTTGTACTAAAAGCCTACTCTAATTGAGTACTCAATGAATCTATTACCCTATTTAGGATGTATTGAAATAATTCAGTTAGAACTGTGAGTTTGATCAAACATGAAAGAATGTAAATTATGTTCGAAGATAGTTTTAAAAGTATACTGTGTCTTTTAGAAACATTTGTTTGGCCAATATAGTTTTTAGTGCACAAAGAAGTAGCTTAACCATGTTTACTCATCAAGATTGCAATTCTACTATAAAATTACATAAAAGCACATTGACTTGCAAATCTATGCAGCATTTAAAGAAAGAGGTTACGTAGGGACTTACTTGAATTAGGGTTTTCTTGGAGAATAATCAAAAGTTCTTATTGGCCTTGTGTGACAACTTTAGCTATAAAAAATTATAAGCTTATATTAGGGTTTATTCAAAAGTATCACATCAAGGTCTTATCTACTACACACACATGTCAGTCATAGGTTTATCTGTATGCATTCAAAGTCCAACCAAAAAATAATATGTACCAAATGCTATGACAACTAAAACAATATGCACTAAACTCTTCAATGTGTACTAAAATTTGTAGACTAAATAACACGCATCCATCAACAACCAAATGGCTAAATAAATAATAGATAATGATTTTAAAGAAAATAGTAATTCATAACTAATACTAAATAGTAATTCATTAAAAAAAATGAGTAAGCAATTACTAAGTACCGATTAAATGGTAAATACAAATAATACACGACTAAGCCCATCCATTAGAGGTGACTAATTAATTAATAATTAATATTAACTAGGTAAAAATAACTTTAGTATTGGGTTGAATGTCTAACGGTTTTAAATAATGAATAATATTTTTAGTACAATAATTAAATAAATAGATAAATAGATTATTTAATTAATAAACAAATACAAAATTAGTTGATTAAGTAAATGATCCCCTAATTAAATAAAATACATAAATAACAAAATTTAGGTATTATTATTAACTTGCACTAGATTATACTATGAGAATTAAAATAATGACTTCCATATAACCACTAGGGTATGATAATATTAATAACAACGTAAGGGAAAGATAATTTGGTAATCTTAACAACTCAAACATATAAGTGATATACTAATCACCCTTGATAAAACTAGTAGATGTAAAACAATTTATATCTCAGAAATAGCATATTTCGTTATATGCATCCCACGAGATTCAAGAATGTTAAGTAATTTCTAACATGTTCAATATCACACCACTAATCTTGCACACAATACCATATTCACATCTATAATAATCATAAGCCTACTCAACAATTTTATCACATCAATAGGAAGATGACTCCATAAGACATACTTGCAAGAAAAACAACACAACCTTATATACCATTCTACTACATGCTTCACCCCTATATGAATTTAAGACCCTAACCCATATCTAGCAATTACTGGATAAAAAGATAACAAGGCCGAAACGTTACTTGTGAGAAGAAGGTGACTTGGCTTGGCTTGAGTAGTCCGTGGACATGACTCTTCAAATGGGTCGTCCCTCGTAACTAGGGTCAACAAGAACCTTAGAGGAAAGATTAGAATTTGATGGGGAAAATCGAGACAATGGTAGTCTCGAATTTGTCCAAGAAAAGAAAAAAGTAGTAGATTTAAGAGTTTGTGTGAGAGAGAGAATTTTACTGTAACTAGTAGTAGGCCATGCACTAGAGAAAGAGTGGGATGATCCCTTCGATCCTGAGAGGAGAAAGGAAAGTAAGAGGTGAAACACTAATGCTGAGAGCAATTCTTTTGTGGTGAATATTTTCTTCAGTGTAGAGAACAAGTGAGAAGGGAGGTGCCAAATGTGATTAAGGTTTAGTAAGTTTTAGTTTTTAGATGGAGTTCGGGTGGTAAAGAAAGAGAGTGGGGGAGGAGTTGAGAAATCAAAAGGTAAAGGAACAAGGGTTTTTGGTTCCTAGAGGAGTTGAGAAGAGAGAAAGGGTTTTGGTAAGTGCAAGACTTCTTGGATTAAATGAAAGGAGAAAAATAGGAGAAGAATGGAGAGGGGTTGTTTTGTTTATGCTATTGGAATCTAATAACGTCGAATGGCCTTTGTGTATATGTTTCGTATAAAATGATTAAGAGGTGAGAGGGAGAAGGCAGTTTTCTTGTGGAAGGAAACTGCTGAATCATTTGTGAGCAATCTAAGTTCCTTGAGGTATACCTAAGCTGGTTTCGGTTTTGGTGTGTGGGATGTGAGGCTGGCCAAAATTCTTTCGCTGAATAGAGAGGAATATTTCATAGAGATAGGAAAAAGAAATAATGGAAATTGTTGGGATTTTGAAAAGAAAAGCTGTATGGAAGGTTTTCCTTTTTTGAAAAAGGAAGGAGAATTGATTTTCTTAACTAGGAAGATTTTCCTACTTTGGATCTTTACTCCAATTCGGCTAGGTTTATTAAGGAAAGAAAAGCTATACAAGAGCTATGGCTGGCTGAAATTGAGAATGTTCAGCTCATCCTTGGCAAAATTTTGGTGTGCCATATGGAAAGAAATCATTCAATTTTTGAATTTAAATTTTTTTTGGAAGAAAAAAAGGTGTGGGTAGCTTGGGTAGCAAGATAACTCCTAACAATCTAGTTGCCAAGTTTGTTCAGTAATTGAGGGAATTGGAGCTTAATTGGACTGGTTGCCCTACTAAGGGGAGAAAACATGGAAACTCTAGTGAAGGAAGGAAACAAGGGTTTGTTAGGAAAAAAAAAATAAGTTAACTATGGCAAGAAGATAATCCTTAAGGATTTTCCCAATTACGGATTCCATGACAAAGGAAGAAAATTCTACCTTTGGTAGTGAATAATTATCACTAATCTTGCTGCCATGGTTGATGAGAAAGATAAGGGAACTATGCTAAAATAAAATCTAAAATTATAAGAAGGTAAGTGTAAAATATATGGAAAGATTTTAAGGTTAAATTTAATGGAATATTCTCCACCCCAAACATTGAAATGGTGGCTGGTATAAGGTGCTGGCCAACTAAGAGGAGAGGAAAGTAAAATAAAAAGATGTCCAAGCAAGAGGTAGCATTCGAACCCTTAATTGACCAATTAAAATCCCAACACTCTTACCATTAGACTACAATACTCTTAGGTCTTATAAACACACTAAAACCCTTAAGAACCATAGCTTAAACTTAATCTCTCCTTATAATAGTTCAACTAAACAGGATAATTCGAATTAGTTCAATTAGGCATGCAAGCTAAATAAGGCAACCTCGAATAGTAGCTATTCAATTAATTTCCACATAAGACACATATAATTATAAAATCAAGTATAATCACATGTGCACCTCATATTCTCCAGGGTAATTTAGGGTGGGGTTTTACATCCTCCCATCCTTAAAGAAATTTTGCCCCGAAATTTACAGGTAACACCTCTAAAGTAGCTTAGGGTATTTTTTCTTCACCCACTCCTCAGTTTCCCAAGTTGTGTCTTGCAGCCCGTGATGCTTGTTGGAATGTATGCCCTTTTAGATTAGTTTTCTGATATAATTTTAACTCATATTAATAGTAGTATTTTTTTCTCAGAATTTATTTGTTAAATCTTCTTCATATTTGTGCACATTATTTTTGGAAAAGACCTATTATGTTTAAGTAAATGGTTCATGAGAATGAAGGTCTTTCACAACAAGGTATATACCATAGGATACTTAACACATAAACTATTGTTCTTAACCGGATGATGAGAATGGGAATCTTATCTTGACAAGGTTATTGTATTATGAATTCTAAATAGGGAATAGCTTGCCTTTAGCCAATGAGTAATCTTCTCATTTCATAAACACAAACGTATTTCAAATATGTAGAATAGGACATACAGTAAGGGTTTCTAAAAATATTACGTGATAGAAACCTAAACTACTATTGCTACAACGTGGACTTGTAATCTACAACTTGAGTATAAGTTGGTGGTTTGATGAAGCTGGAAGTGTATGCTTTAATATAGAATAGTTGAGGTTTTTGAAAAGGACCAATATACTTATATGTTGGGCATATGTAACTAGTTAGTCAAGATAGATTTGTACAAGATAGTGTCTATACTATATCGCTCCTTGTGGTTGTCCGAATGATTTAATTATCTAGGGTCCTGGGAAACATGGTTTGGATATTTGCTTTTGGGTAGCTCCCATGGATAACCGAAATATTTCAAAAACTCGTAGATCATTGGACTAAAAGCCTAAGCATGGTAGATGTCTTTTAGAGAGGTATTAGTATATTCTTTCCTCTCTAAATAAACGGCGATGTGTAGAGGGATATTTTAGTCATTTCACCTGTGGGTCAAAGACATAGCTGACGCAGCATTATCCTTTGGGTCAATATTTCCTTAAGGTGATATTAAGAAATATTTAAAATGCAAAATATAACTATTTATATAGCAAGAGTATTTTGGTCATTTTAATAACCAAGACAATGTGTCTTTTTGGTCCTTGGAATAGCCCGTAAGTCCTAATTATTTTAGGTCGAGGAAATGGTCACAATAAAAAAGGATTTTATTTTATTCAAGAAGTCTAATTTATTTTTATAGTAGAATAAAATAAAAGAATGAGAGATATTAAACTTATTATCTAGTTTAATTGGTTAATTAATTATTCAAGGCCTAAGCCCAGATTAAATAATTAGGAAAATTAACCTGGGTTTAAACTAGTTAATAAAAGGCTTAAATTTTATTTTAGTTCATTTAAGCTCATTAATTATTTTTTGAGTTATTTTAATAAGCCTAAAAATAAATAATTAATGATTATTATTTTTTAGCTAATTAGGTCCAAAGAAAAATAATAAATTATTTTGGCCTAATGGCTTGGACTAAAGAGTTTTTTATTATTCACGGAGCAGAAAAGTTAAGGTTAAGCTAAACCTCTTCTGTTGATAGCCTCCAGATGTTTAAAATATCAAAACCACCGGGGTTGGGTTATTTGATGGGGAATAGTCAGGTGTTCTTCTCCTTTATAGACACACAACATAAAATAAACAGAGCCTTCTCATTATTCTCTCTCATTTCTTTTCTTCATCTTTCATCTTCTTGATTTTGCTAATTAAAAGCAAAGGATCAACAAGGACCATTCCTCGCCTAGGTTGTTTCACCAATCCAAATTGGGCAAAGGAATATTCTAAGAAGCGAAAAGCTTCGCGTTCATGCCACGGAGAAGTAGGAGACTGGCAGGTCATCAACCGAAACTTTTAACGGGAGAGGGAAATGTGACCCTTATTCCAACATCTTCCTCGTGGCCAAACAGAGCAAGGTCCTAAAGAGGTATTCATTTTTCCTTCTTTTGTTATGCTGTGTTTGGTGCCTTTTTTGGTTTTATTATCTGTGCATGCGTGGCTTTCTCTAATTCATTAGCTTCAGGTAGTATCAGAGTGTGATGCTTTGAATGGCTTAGGTTTGATGCATGCTAGTTAATAAAAATTGGCAAGTTAATTTGATGAATAAATTGAGTTCCATCGTTGTTTTGGTATACGTAGTTGCATTGTAAACCTCACGGTTGAAGTATAGGAACTTTGTACAAATTTATTTACTACTTTGTTAAGCTTTCGTGTAAACCTGATTTGAAAGGGTATAGGCTGATGTCATGTTTTTTGTTGAAAAACTGTAACAAGAAATTACCTTGGACGATCGCAAAGCATTGCAAAGAAGATAAAAAAAAAATCGCAGAAGAAATCAGTGAAAAAAAAAAAAGGATTGCGGAGAAGATGAGCTAAGCCACCAAGCCCAGCCAGAAGCCGAGCTGAGCTGCAACTTGGGCCAGCCGCAGCACGAAGTTGCAATCAGGCCTAATGTGCCTTTGCTCGACTGTGCACGAGGAGTGGTTCGTCACAGATGCTGAGGCATCCTCGCCAGGATGCATTCAAGATACTTCTCGAGTTGTTACGTGGGTGGGCAGTAGGTCACGGGCACCCGCCCGCAGACCATGGTCCATGGGTCTTCCTATGTGGCCATGATCCTATATGGCGGGTGCACTGGACTAGAATTTTTTTTATTTTTATTTTTAGTCTCATACCAAGCGAAGTTATTTTTATATATTCTTTGCAATAGTTAATATTGTTTGTTTATTTTGCATTAAAAGTAATAGTAAAGGATTTTAGGATTAAACAAGGTTATTAATTAATTTAATTAATGTGTTTAATTCTTTTATTTGAGTACTTAGGATTAAAAATAGAAACGTATGAAAACGTTTACAATTTTCTAGCATGCTAATTTTTTTAAGTCCTATGTACATGTTTTCTCAAAGGCCAAAGTCTTTGGAAAATTTTATTTGACAAGAAAAAATATTTTTCTTTAATTAAATGGTTATTTTAACTTAAACAAAAATTAATCCTTGATAATTTTCTTAAAGGTTTTTTTATCCTTGACATAGAAAATATTTTGGATTTAGAAATTTTTGTAAGCTAAAATGGAAAGCCATTTTAATTTATTTGAGCAAAGGAAAAGTTAATTTTGTCAAATAAAACCTTGAGATCAAAATTCCTCGGAATTTTTGAAAAAAAATTGAAATTATTAAGTTTTTAACTTAAATAAAATTAATCCGTGAGGAAAAATTTCTCAAAGGGTATAAACCTTGGCATAGAAATTTTTATGGATTTAGACATTTTATTTTAAGTTAAAGGAGAACTTAATTGAAATTTTTCAGACGATATTTTTCCAGAAAACCCATATTTAAAAACTAAGTGGAAGAGGGGTTCCAATGGCCTTACGGCTTTTATCACGATCCTCATTAGAGATCGCAGGTCTTCTCGCATCACCCTGAGAGTGAATCTGTATAGGATAGAGATACCACAAAGATCTAGAACTAATGAAAGGATGTAATTAACAGCCCGAGAAGCATACTGTGATCGGCTAGCCTATGTTGGATGTTATAGTGTGAGGTATGTTCATAAGAAATGAGAAGAAACAGCCATCCCCTTGATGGAGTTATCTTCTAGATCATTACATAGAAGAGAAATTAATTTGTGATGGTTAACACACTTAGCTTAGAAAACTGTTAATCTTTTCAAGAAGTTATGTCAGTTTTCCTAAGAGCCAAATTAATCATGTTAAAGATAATAGTAATGGGGTTAGCTATTATCAAGTTTAATATGAGGATAAAGTGCACAAAATTATTTTTGTTTTACAATACTGAGAATTTATTTTATTTTTCAAAATTTTAGAAATGGTTGGTGAAGGTTCTTTCAGTCTCTTAGCCATTATTCTCCGCAAGAATAAGCTAATGGGTTCAAACTATGTAGATTAGAAAAGGAACCTAGATATAATACTCACAATTGAGAAGAATAAGTATGTCCTATACAAGACCTGTCTAGTAATCGGGGAAGGTTCCACCGTTAAGGAACTTGAGGCTGAAAAAGCATGGAAGAAGGCTGACGAGATGTCACGATGCTATATGTTAGTCTCCATGTCAAATGTACTTCAATCCAAACACGAGTACATGGCCACTGCATATGACATAAGAACATCACTAGCCACAATATTCGCGGATAAGAGTCATCCTGCAAGGCAAGAGGCTCTTCGAACTATTATAAACACCAAGATGGTTGAGGAAGCATCAGTTAAAGAGTATATGCAAAAGATGATTGCTGCTTTCGAGGAAACAGAAATCCTGGGGGCTGTTATTGACCCCGAGAGACAAGTAAACATGGTTCTTGAATCTTTGTCGGGTTCCTTCACTTAGTTCAAGTTGAATTACAACATGAACAAGTTAAACATGAGTTTAACGAAGTTGATGAAGAAGCTCCAAGTGGCAGAGAAGGTCACGAAGCCACAAGCTAGGGCTATGATGGCTTCTTCTTCGAGAACTGAGCCCATGCCCAGAAAGTTCAAGAAGAATAAGGGAAATACAGTGCCCAAGTCCTAGCCTAAAGACAAAGCTAAGGGTAAATACTTCAAATGCGGGAAGAAGGGACACTAGAAAAAAGAGTGTCCAAATTATCAGGCTAATAAAAACCCCATAGGTAATGTTCTCTATCTAGAGTGTATATCAATAGTTGGATCAACTTCCACTTAGATTGTTGATTAGGAGCCATTAATCTTATCTGTAACTCTTTGCAGGGGTTTAGGAAGATTAGAAGACTCCAGAAGGGCGAGCATAAACTACGCATATGACATAGAGCACAAGTTTGGGCCCTTGTTGTGGGAGAATTGGACCTTACTTTTGATTATAATAGAATAATAGTTTTGAAGGATATTTTATTTGTTCTTAATTTTAGACAAAATTTGGTTTCAATTGCAAAATTAATAAATTAAGGATATTCTATTTTTTTTCTATTCTGGTATTATTATCAGTAGAAATGGAGAAGTAATATGTACTAGGCACATGTATAGAAATCTATTCTTTATTAATCCTATTATCAATTGAATAATGTCCAATCTAAACCTTTAAATAGGAAGAGAAAGACCAATGTCAATGACTCATATATTTGTCATCTAAGATTGGGTCACATTAACTCAATTAGGATTTAGAGGTTAATCCGTGGTGGGTCTTTAGACTCATTGAGATTGGAAAGTTGGCCTTAGTGTGAATCCTATATTTGAGGAAAAATGACCAAAAGGTCCTTTAACTAGAGGGCGAATAGAGCCAAAGAAGCATTGAGTCTTTTTCACACTGATGCGTGTGGTCCTTTGTCTACACCAGTAAGAGGGGGTTTGAGTATTTCATCACTTTCATAGATGATTGTACATGGAATGGCATGTTTATCTGATGAGATGTAAGTCTGACTCTTTTGACAAGTTTAAAGAGTTTAAGGTTGAAATGGAGTGTCGAACTAGTAAACTAATGAAGACCTTACGATCAGATCGTGGTGGAGAATACCTCCTTAGTGAATTCAATGACTATATGGTACATCATGGAACAGTATCTCAACTCTCTACGCCAGGAATACCCCAGTAGAATGGAGTAGCTGAGAGAAGGAACAGGATATTGATGGAAATTGTATGTAGCATGATGTCTCATACTATTCTTCTAGTGTCTTTTTTGGGATATGCCTTAGAAATAGCAGTATATATTCTAAACTTGGGGCCTTTCAAGTCAGCACCTAGGATTCCCTATGAGATGTGGACTGGGCATAAGCCAAGTTTAAATCATCACAAGATATGTGGTTGTCTGGCTTATAAACTGATCAAGGGAGACAAGTTAGAACCGAGATTAGAATTATGCTATTTTGTTGGGTATCCAAAAGGTACAAGGCGTGGTTACTTTTATCATCCCAACGAGAAAAAAGTACTCGTGAGGACTAATGTTAGATACTTCGAGGATGAACAAAATACATCCACTAAAGATTCGATAAGGTTGGAACTCGAAAAGAAGTTATCTCCTAAATCAAATTCTCCTAACCCAGTTTTAGAACAAGAAAATGCACAGCCTCAGGAACCTATCTAAATGGAGCATCATCGCAGTGAGAGGGGGGGGGAGGGGATATCTAGAGTTCCAGAAAAATAGACTGGGGAATCTTTTGACCTAGTCTACAACCATTAGGAACAAGATCCTACTTGATACGAGGAAGCTATTGTTGATACTGATGCAGACTTATGGTATGATGCAATGAAAGTTGAGATTTAGTCTTTGTACTTCAATTATGTTTGCGATCTTGTAGCTTCACCAGACAGGATAAAACCTATGGGTGTAAGTGGGTGTACAAGAGAAATAGTGGAGCAGATAAGAAAGTGAAAACCTTCAAAGCTAGACTTGTAGCGAAAGGGTATACTCAGAAAGAAGGGATCGATTATGAGGAAACATTTTCCTCGATAGCTATGCTTAAATCCATCTATATTCTCCATGCCATTATATGTTATTATGACTATGAGATATGATAAATGGATGTCAAGATGGTATTTTAAATAGCCATCTTAGTGAAGATATCTATATGTCCTAACTAAAAGGCTTTATTGCTAAAAACAAAAAATGTATAGTTTGTAAGTTTAAGAAATCTATTTATGGACTTAAGCAGGCATCCTGAGCATAGAACATTTATTTTGATTAAACTATAAAGTCTTACAATTTTATTCAAAATGAGGATGAACCATGTGTGTAAGGAAACTGGAAGGCATAAACATGATTTTTTTTGTACTTTATGCAGATGACATTTTACTTATTAGATATGATGTAAAGACACTATTATCTACTAAGGTTTGGCTATCTAGTCAATTTAGTATGAAGGACTTGGGTGAAGCCAGTTACATTCTCAGAATCAAGCTTCTTAGAAATAGAAAGCAGAGAATGTTAAGTTTATCCCAAGCTACAAATATTGATAAGATGTTGGCCAAGTTCAGCATTGACACATGCAAAGGGGCATTGATCCCTTGCAAACATGGGTTGTCTTTTTCTTCAAAGGACTGTCTAAAGTCTCCAGACGAAAAAGATAGAATAAGTAGGATTCCTTATGCTTCAGTTGTGGGAAGTCTCAAGTATGCCATGCTGTGTACTAGACCAAATATCTATTTTATCGTAGGCTTAGTGAATGGATATTAGTCAAATCCCGGGGAGGTTTATTGGTAGGTTGTAAAGCATATTTTCAAGTATGCTAAAGGTACAAGAGATTACATACTGGTTTACAAGGTTGATGACTTAGTTCCTACAGGATACATGGACTCAGACTTCTAGGCAGATAAGGATGAGAGAAAATATACTAGTGGATATGTCTTCACCTTGTCTAGAGGAGCCATTTTCTGGAAGAATATCAAACAATCTTGCATATGCTGACTTAACCATGGAAACTGAGTATATGGTAGTTTCAGAGGTATCCAAGGAAGTAGTTTGGCTCCGGAAATTTCTTTTGGAACTTGGAGTTATGCTACAAATTGACAAATCGATTGTGATGTTTTGCAAAAACACTTGTGTAGTTTCACAATCCAAAGAACCACAAAAAGGGAAAGCATATAGAAAGGAAGTACTACCTGATCTGGGATTTCAGCTAGAGATGGGAAGTCATGATGGAACAGATTGCCTTGGAAAATAATTTAGCAGATCCTTTCACCAAGTCTTTAGTGGAGAAAGTCTTTAGAAGACTTTTAGATGCCATAGGTGTGGGCACTTATGGACTTACTTAGTCTTAGAGCGCAAGTGGTAGATTATTGTAATATATGCCCTCTTAAACTAGATTTCTAATGTAATTTTGACTTGTATTAATAAAAGTATTTTTCTCAGAATTTTTTTGTGAAATCTTCTTTATATTTGTGCATGTTTTTTTTTTTTATTATTTTAAAAGACCCATTTTGTTTAAGTAAACAGTTCATGTGAATAGAGGTCTTTCACAGTAAGGTATTGACCATGTGATACTTAACTCATAAACTATTATTCATAACTAAATGATAAGAATGGGAATCTCATCATGACAAGGTTATTGTGTTATGAATTCTAAATAGGGAATGGTTTGTCTTTAGCCAATGAGTAGTCTTCTAATTTCATAAACATAAGCATATTTCGAATACGTAGAACAGGACCTGTAGTTGTGATTTCTAAAAGTACTATATGATAGAAACATGACTACTACTACTACAGTGTGGACTTGTACTCTACCGTTTGAGTATAAGTTGGTGGTCTGACGAAGCTGGAAGAATGTGCTTTGATATACTATAGTTGAGGTTCTTGACAAGGACTAATATACATGTACATTGGGTACATGGGACTAGTTAGTCAAGACAGACTTGTACAAGATAGTGTCTATACTATATCGCTCCTTGTGGTTGTTCGAACGATCTAATTATCTAGGGTCCTGGGGAATATGACTTGGATATTAGATTTAGGGTAGCTCCCTTGGATAGCGGAAATATTCTAAGAAGTTGTGGATCATTGGACTAGAAGCCTAAGGATGGTAGACGTCTTCTAGAGAGGTGTTAGTACACTCTTTGCTCTCTAAATGAATGGCGATGTGTAGAGGGGTATTTTAGTCATTTCACCTGCAGGTCGAAGGCATAGCTGACGTAACATTATCCTTTGGGTCAACATTTCCTTATAGTGATATTAGAAAATATTTAAAATGTAAAATACAACTATTTATAGCAAGGGTATTTTGATCATTTTAGTAGCCAAGGAGATGTGTCTTTTCGGTCATTTGAATAGTCTGTAAGTCTTAATTATTATAGGTTGAGAAAATGGTCACAATAAAAAGATTTATTTTATTCAGAAAATCTAATTTATTTTGGACTAGAATAAAATAAAAAAAATAAGAGAAATTAATTTTATTATCTAGTTTAATTGGTTAATTAATTATTTAGGGCCTAAGCCCAGATTGAATAATTAGAAAAATTAACCAGTGCTTAAACTAGTTAACAAAAGGCTTAAAACTTATTTTAGTTCATTTAGGCTCATTAATTATTTATTGAGTTATTTTAATAAGCTCAAAAAATAAATAATTAATGGTTATTATTTTTGGGTTCATTGGGTCCAAAGAAAAATAATAAATTATTTTGGCCCAATTGCTTGGATTAAAGGGTTTTTTTATTATTCACAGAACAGAAGAGTTAAGGCTAAGCCAAACTTCTTCTGTTGATAGTTTCCGGATGTTTGAAATATCAAAACTTGCGGGGTTGGGTTATCTGATGGGGAATAGTTGGGTGTTCTTCTCCTTCACAGACCACAACATAGGGGGGGGAAACAACAGAGCCTTCTCTTTATTCTCTCTCTTTTCTTTTCTTCATCTTTCATCTTCTTGATTTTGCTAATTAGTAGGTAAGGATCAAGAAGGACCATTCTTTGCATAGGTTGTTTTGCCAACACAAATTGGGTGGAGGAATATTCTGAGAAGTAAAAAGCTTCGCGTTCATGCCACAGAGAAGTAGGAGACTAGCGGGTCATCAACCAGAAGTTTAAACGAGAGAGGGAAACATGACTGTTATTCCATCATCTTCCTCGCGGCCAAACAGAGCAACGTCCAGAAGAGGTATTCATTTTTCCACCATTCGCTGTGCCACGTCTAGTGCCTTTTTTGGTTTTATTATCTGTGCATGCATAGCTTCCTCTAATTCATTAGCTTCAATGCTTCCATAGTACCTTGACCATCGGTATCCGTTTGCTCCTAAGCTCCCTGACACTCCGATCCACAATCCTAATTGGCTTTTTCACATAACTTAGATCTTGGTGTAGCTCAAGCAGTTCATCATTTAGTACGTACTCTGAGTTCAGCATGTATTTCTTAAGCTGAGAGACATGAAATACATTATGTATGCTAGTCAGACCCTCTGACAAGTTTAACTTGGAAGCTATGGACCCAATTCTCTCGATCACTTAGAAAGGTCCTAAATACTTCAAACTTAACTTTTCCCTTTTGGGTGTTTCAATATACCTCTACTCAGAGTCAACTTCAAGTACATGTGATCCTCTACTTGGAATTCCAGATCTTTTCTTCGGCTTTTAGCATAACTTTTTTGTCTGCACTATGCTGCTTTTAGTCTCTCCCTGATCATTTTCATTTTATCCGTCATTTCTTAAATACTGATCTCCCTGATTTTGGTAACCCGTCCATTCTTAGACCAACCCTAATATAATGCTACTTAACACTCTTGTCCATACAGAGCCTCATAGAGTGCCATCCCGATCGACGATTAGTAGTTGTTCTTATACGCTAACTCAGCATATGGTGTACAGTTAATCCAAGCATCACCAAAATCTAAGATACATGCCCTTAACATATCTTCTAAGATCTGAATAAAAGCCTCTTTGACTGCCAATCTATTTGCAGATGTGCTGTCATGCTGAAGTTCAGGGTTGTACCCATTGATTCCTTGAACTTGCCTAAAATTTGGAGTTAAACCTCGAGTCTCTGTAAGGCACGATACTAGTTGGTACTCCATGCAAGTGTATTATTTCTTGAGTATCAATTTAAGTTAATTTCTCTATTAAGTAGCTTACATTCATTGAAATGAAATGTGCTGACTTCGTCAACCTATTAACAACTACCCAAATAGCATCTCATTGAGTCTTCATGATAGGGAGTCCAATGATAAAATCTATACTGACATCGTACCACTTCTTCTCAGGAATCAGTAAAGGTTGAAGTAGTTCGGCGGACTTCTAATGTTTCACTTTGACCTTTTGATAGGTCAAACACTTAGGCACATACTGCATAATATCCTATTTCATACCAGGCTACTAGTATGCTTTCTTTAAATCCTGCTGCATCTTCACTTCTCTGGGATGAATAATATGTTTGCTCTTATGAGCTTTCTCTAGAATCATCTTTTTCAACCCTTGATTATCTAGTACATATATTCATCCTTGGAAATATAATATCTCTGACTCATCCTCTCGAAAATCTTCCCATTATCTGGCAATCTCATTGGTTTTGAAGGACTAGAATTCTATATTACTCTGCTGTTTTCCAATGATTTCCTGGCTTAGATTAGGCTTGAGTCTTAAATTGCTTATGTAGATTTTCCATTCTCAGTCTTCTGCTCCTATTGGTAACACTTTCTGCATAGTTTTTACCTCTCACACTTCTAGTCTGGCAAGCTTGCCTTTCTGCTTAGAGGATTAGCTAAAATATTAGATTTCCCTGGGTGATAGTTTATCTGGCATCAATATTTCTCCAGGAACTCCATGCATCTCCATTGTCTAAGATTTAGGTCATTTTGAGTGATGGTATACTAGATGCTCTTATGGTCCATGAATATTTCATACTTTGCCCTATATAGATAATGATGCCATTTCTTTAGTGCAAACATAATCACTACTAGCGTCAGGTCATGGGTAGGATAGTTCTCTTCATGAGATTTCAACTTGTGAGAGGAATAAGCTATAACTTTATTATCTTGCATTAGCATTGCTCCAAACCCTTCCTTGGTGGAATTAGTTTATAAAGTATATGGCTCACTCTCCTTCGGTAGGCTTAATACTGGTGCAGTCATCAATCTCTTCTTCAGTTGTTCAAAACTCTTCTCGCACTTTTCACTCCACACGTATGGGACATGTTTTCTCAATAGCCAGGTCATTGGTAAGGCTAGGGTGGAGAATATCTTAATGAATATTTTCTAATACCTGGCCAGTCTAAGGAAGCCCCTGATCTCCATGATGTTCTATGGTTGTTTCCAATTCTAGATAGCCTTTACTTTAGCAGGGTCCATTTTAATGTCGTCTTTCATCATCACATGTCTAAGAAAAGCTATAGCAACCAACCAGAACTCACACTTGTTGAACTTTGCAAAAAGTTTGTACTCCCTCAATTTCTCCAGTATTAACCTTAGATGTTCAGTGTGTTTTTCCAGACTCATGGAGTAGATCAGGATGTCATCGATGAATACCATTACAAACTTATCTAGGTATGGTTGGAAGATCCTGTGCATCAAATCCACGAATACGCCTGGTGCATTAGTCACTTCAAAAGGCATCACCATAAACTCGAAGTGGTTGTATCTTGTTTTGAAGGCCATTTTGGAAATATCCTCCTTCTTAATCCACACTTGGTAGTATCCTTGTCTGAGATCCAACTTAGAGTAATAATTGGACCCCTACAGTTGGTCGAATAATTCATCTATCATCAATAGTCAGGTTGTTTGGTCCCTGATAGTTAATACACAATCTCAGAGTCCCATCTTTCTTCCTAACGAATAGTATCGGGGCTCCTCTATTGAATAATACACGACGTTCTCAATCAGATATACCTCTATTGTAATAATTCTTTACAAGGTTTTGAAAACCAGACCGGTCATTGAATGATGAAGCAATAGGTTCAATGGTTCACAAGTCCAACCGTGGTTGAACAGTGGTCGAACCAGAATGTAATTCAATATTTTTAAATATTATTTATATATATAAATATTAATCACTATTATATATATATAATAAGAATAAATAAATTAATGTAAAAGATTTTCATAAAACTAATAGATTTGAAATAAAAATAAATTAGTTATTTATCAAAAGGTCTAAGACATAAGTTTAATACATAATACAATAAGATAATTTTGTTTACAATTTTTTTCTAAAGATCCAAAATGATGTAGTTTTAATCAAATCGGTGAATCCCAAAAACTGTAAACGGTTCACCAGTTCGATTGATTTTTAACCAGTTCTCTTGCTACCTGATGCGTAAATTTTGGATGTATAAAAATTATTAAATTTAAATCCATCCATTAGTCAAGTTTTAATTAAAATTTTACTCCCAAAATACACATACGAATAAGTATAGTATAGGAAATTAACGAGTATCGATCCTCAAAGGAACAAGTACACACTAACTACTTTTTATTCATTGTTTAAGAACAAAAAATCAAAGGTAAAAGAAAGCACTCAAAGACAAGCCTTCTTTTTCTCCTTTGAAGACTCTCTTGAACTGATGGAAAACGAGAAAACAGGGGCATGCTTTGTACGTAAAAAAAAAATTGGAGAAAAATAAAATGCGAGCCTTAAAGGCTATGTGGAAGTGTGAAGATCATACCTTTGCGTTCCTTAACCCTCCTAGGTTGCATAGGAACAGATTGAACGACTGTAATCGCCTCGCTTTGCACACTTGAAGGAGCTTCCGGTTGAACACCCGCTAGCCTTCTACTTCGCCTTGTTTGCATTAACGCTTAGCTCTCTAGCTCTCGGGATATTCCTCAGCCTAACCTCTAGTTGGTGAACACTATGGAGAAGAAGAATGGACTCAAAACTCCTTGATTCAGTTGCTATTAGTTAGCAAAGAATACAAGAAGAAAACAAAAGGGGAGGTGGCGTGAGAGAGCAAGAGAGAGACGTGAGTTCCCTTGTGTGTTTGGGAAATCATGGTTTATTTTCTACCAAAGACTAGTTTTTGTTGGGTAGCCAAAACAGGTCTCTCATTATCCGATAAACATATCCCCGGGATTTCAAAACACCCGGATGTTATCCTGAGAATCAGTTTGCCTAACCCTAAACTCCTCTTAACCGTATCTGGAAAAACCCTAAGGTTCAAGCTATTGGGCCAGAAAAATATTTATTATTTTTCTTGGACCCAAAAGGCCCAAAATAATAAATATTAATTATCTATTTCCTGGGCTTATATAAACAACCTAATAAATAATTAATGAGCCCAAATGAACCATAATAATTAATCTTTAATTATTTATTTCTTGGGCCTATATAAATAACCCAATAAATAATTAAACATTAATTATTTCCCCTAGTTTAAGCCCAGGTTAGTT
Organism: Voacanga thouarsii; assembly: GCA_026120185.1. Classification (NCBI taxonomy): domain Eukaryota; kingdom Viridiplantae; phylum Streptophyta; class Magnoliopsida; order Gentianales; family Apocynaceae; genus Voacanga; species Voacanga thouarsii. The sequence goes on along the minus strand of JANUWF010003374.1, from coordinate 1,812,918 downwards.
TCTTAATTATTCATACTGGACCTAGGCCCTAAATAATTAATTAACCAAATAAATAGATAATTAATTTCTCTGAACTCCTATTTTATTCATTTATTTATTTTATTTCAGTCCAATAATAAATTAGACTTCCTGAATAAAATAAAATAAAACAAAAAAAAATAAAATAAAATCCTCTTCAACTAAGACCAATTCCTCAACCCAAAAGTAGTTAGGACTTACGGGCTATCTCGAGGACCAAAAAGACACATCGCCTTGGCTGCTAAAATAACCAAAATACCCCTGCTATATAAATAACTGTATTTTGCATTTTAAATATTTTCTAATATCACCATTAGGAAATATTGACTCCAAGGACAATGCTGCGATAGCAAAGTCTCCGACCTATAGGTGAAATGACTAAAATACCCCTCTACACATCGCCGTACATTTAGAGAGGAAGAAGTGTACTAACACCCCTCTAAATGACATCTACCATCCTTAGGTTTCTAGTCCAATGATCCACGACTTCCTGGAGTGTTTCCGCTTTCCAAGGGAGCTACCCTAAAGTAAACATCCAAGTCATGTTTCCCAGGGCCCTGGATAATTTAGACCATTCGGACAACCACAAGGGGCGATATAGTGCAAAAACTATCTTGTATAAGTCTGTCTTAACTAACTAGTCACACATACCCAACATGCAAGTATATTGGCCCTACGATAGAACCTCAACTACAACAAATCAAAGTATATGCTTCCAGCTTCGCCAGACCACCAACTCACACTTAAGTCGTAGAGTACTAGTCCACGCTGTAGTGGTAGTAGTCTAGGTTTCTACCATATAGTACATTGAGAAACCACTACTGCAGGTCCTGTTCTACGTATTCGAAATACGCTTATATCATGAAGTGAGTGGACTACCCACTGGCTAAAGGTAAGCCATTCCCCATTTAGAATTTATAACATAATAACCTAAACATGATGAGGTTCCCAGTCTCATCAATAGGTTAAGAACAAATGTTTATGTGTCAAATAACCCGTGATCCATACCTTACTGTGAAAGACCACCATTCACATAGATCACTTATTTAAACACAATGGGTCTGTTCCAAATGAAAATCGTGCACAAACAAAAAGTAAATTCATAAATAATTTCTAAAATAAATTATTTCATTAAAATATTCGATTTTACATCAGAAACCTAGTCTAAGAGGGCATACAATCCAATAATCTCCCACTTGCACTCTAAGACTAGGTAAGTCCATAGGTGCCCACCCCTATGGCGTCCAAGTGTCTCTTGAAGACTCTCTCAGCCAAAGGCTTGGTGAATGGATCTACTAGATTGTTTTCTTAGGAAATATGCTCCACCACGACTTCCCATCACTGGATGAAATCCCGGATCAGGTGGTACTTCCTCTCGATGTGTTTTCCCTTCTTGTGGATTCGAGGCTCCTTAGATTGCGATACTGCTCCAGTGTTATCGGAATACAGCACAACCGACCTGTCCATATGTGGTACGACTCTATGTTCTGAAAGAAACTTCCGGAGGCAGACTGCTTCCTTGGATGCCTCCGAAGAAGCCACATACTCAGCTTCCATGGTTGAGTTAGCAATACAAGACTGCTTAATACTCCTCCACGAAATTGCTCCTCCAGACAAGGTGAAGACATATCCACTAGTGGATTTTCTCTCATCCTTATCTGCCTAGAAGTCTGAGTCTGTGTATCCTGTAGGAACCAAATCATCAGCCCTGTAAACCAGCATATAATTTCTCGTTCCCTTGAGGTACTTGAGAATATGCTTTACAGCTTGCCAATGAACCTCCCATGGGTTTGACTGATATTTGCTAACTAAGCCCACGACAAAGCAGATATCTGGCCTAGTACATAGCATGGCGTACATGAAACTTCCCACAGCCGAAGCGTAGGGAATCCTACTCATTCTGTCCTTTTCTTCTTGAGACTTAGGATAGTCCTTCGAAGAAAATGACAACCCATGTCTGCAAGGGATTAGAGCTCCCTTGCATGAGTCCATGCTGTACTTGGCCAGCATCTTGTCAATGTATGTCGCTTGGGATAATCCTAACATTCTCTGCTTCCTATTTCTAAGAAGCCTAATCCCGAGAATGTAGCTGGCTTCTCCCAAGTCCTTCATACTGAATTGACTAGACAACTAAACCTTTGTAGATGACAATGTCCCTACATCATTTTCAATGAGTAGAATGTCATCCACATACATGACAAGAAAAACCACATTAATGCTTTCAAGTTTCCTGTACACGCATGGTTCATCTTCGTTTTGAATAAAACCATCTTGTATAAGTCTGTCTTAACTAACTAGTCACACATACCTAACATGCAAGCATATTGGCCCTACGATAGAACCTCAACTACAGCAAATCAAAGTTTATGATTCCAGCTTCGTCAGACCACCAACTCACACTCAAGTCGTAGAGTACTAGTCCACACTGTAGCGGTAGTAGTCTAGGTTTCTACCATATAGTACTTTGAGAAACCACTGCTACAGGTCCTGTTCTACGTATTCGAAATACGCTTATGTCATAAAGTGAGTGGACTACCCACTGGCTAAAGGTAAGCCATTTCCCATTTGGAATTCATAACATAATAACCTAAACATGATGAGGTTCTCAGTCTCATCAATAGGTTAAGAACAAATGCATATGTGTTAAATAACCCGTGATCCATACCTTACTGTGAAAGACCACCATTCACATAGATCACTTATTTAAACACAATGGGTCTGTTCCAAACGAAAATCGTGCACAAACAAAAAGTAAATTCATAAACAATTTCTGAAAATAAATTCTTTCATTAAAATATTCGATTTTACATCAGAAACATAGTCTAAGAGGGCATACAATCCAACATGAATAACCCTCATTAATTTGATGAATTCCCCCTTCAATAAGTGATTGGAATTTTTGCTCCTTGAATTCACTCCTTTTCTCTTGTGTTTTCTCTTGGTTTTATTGGCATCTTTGATGCCAAATTCATTGCTTGACGAGTCTTGGCCGAATTGGTTTTGTAAAATGCTAAAATATTTGGAAAATTACCAATTCGTGCATAGGATTTTGCCTCTATAGAGCGGACCTGGTGCTGAGTCTAGTCGATCCACCTAGCTCTAGGTGTGTTCTAATTTTCCTCCTAAAAGTGCTCTATTCTCACTGTTTGGGCATAGTGGACCTAGTGCCTGGTCCTCTTTTCCTCCTAAAAGTGCTCTGTTTTCACTCTTTAGGTAGAGTAGACCTGGCGCCAGGTGCATGCTTGAAAATTCATCTTTTTTGTTCGAAATCAACTTAAATCTGTACAAATTTATCAAAAACATTTTCTACAAGAAAAATGTCAAATAGAAAGGAATATGTCTAGTTATTACATCAAAAGTATTTCAATTCAACCTTAAATAACTAGGAAAATAGTGATGATTTTAGCCCCTATCAATTCCCCAACACTTTAACTTTTGCTTGTCCTCAAGCAAAAACACTAAAGCCAAGAAAATCATCAAGAAAACATAAGCTCTTTCTCATTCTCAAAAGTTTGAAGCATAATAAGAATCATAACTTCCTTTCAAACTTTAGATAAAACTCTTGGCATTTATCAAACCCTTCAAAAATAAGTCAAACTTTGAAACATTTGATAAGACATCATAAAACTCTCGAACTTAAATTAATCAAGTTTATACCTCAGTATAAGAGAAGTATTTCACCTTTCAAGTAAAAACATAGACAATATGAATCATACAAGACAAGTTATCTACCAATTCAAGCATTATAAATCTAAATATTATGCAACTCAAGTCATAATGTAAGGAAAGCACTCAATTGAGACACCAATAATTTGAGAATATCTTAATTGAGACACAGGAACTCCACTTTCATTTTTGAACAAAGCTACAGAAGGGTCACTTGGAGTTTTAGCAATTCTACAATTTTGATACCCATATTTCTCAAGAACACTCTCAACATAGTGAGTTTGAGAAATGGTTATCCCCTCAGCTGAGCGAATCAACTTTAGGCCAAGAATCACATTTGCTACTCCCATATCCTTCATTTCAAACTTACTTTTCAAAAATGATTTAATCTCATTAATTATCTCAATATTAGACCTAAATAGCAAAATGTCATCCACATACAGGCATAGAACAATACAAGTATTACCTTTAACCTTACAGTAAACACACTTGTCATTCTCATTTATGTTGAAACCAAATGATAAAATTGTTTTATCAAATTTTTCATGCCATTGTTTAGGTGCTTGTTTTAGACCATATCTGTTAGGATTCGTGGACTCCTAAACGCGGAAAACATCTACGAATCCCTCCCGAGGACCCAAGTAAACGATTAAGAAGATCTAAGCTTTAAGAATTACCTCTGGTTGCTGTAATCGAAATCCTTCGATTCTGGTTGCGCTGTTGTACGTTCGACCCGAACAATCACCAGACGCTGCAGTATGCGAACGTCCTCTATCGGATACACACCGCGAACTCACTCGATACCTGGGGAGTGCTAGCGCCTAGGGTTTGAGAGGTTTTTTTTTTCTCTCTGGTAGAGAATGGCATGAATGTTCTCAACCGAAAAATTGGACTATTGAAAAGACGGCTAGGGTTTTCTTAAAAACCCTCGAACCTCTTAGAGTCCAACCCTAATAATATCTTATCATATTCTAATTTAAATTCAAATTAAATTAAAACTGATATGATAAGATTCTGCCATTATCTCGATAATTTAACTAATTATTTTACCGAGTCAGATTCTTATAATCTGGATATCATCCAGATTCATCGAACCTGGTCACCAGAAAAATAACCTAACAAGTTCTCTTATTGTGTGACCCTATATGTTCATTTAACACTAGCAGTGTGCCTAAATCATATTTAAATGGCCCATAAGTTATAAGCGATTTCTAGCAAAACATTATAACTATCCAGGTTAAATGAAGATCGGTGATCTCTTTGAACCAAACCATAATTTTATATTTAGTCCTTTTGTCACACGATATCCAGATTAAGCATAAGGCACGGAGCATGTCATCCTTATTAAGCTTAATCAATTATTTCTTGATTTCATAGTAGACTGTTCAAACAAATGATATCAATATCTTAGATTGATATATTTGAGCATGGCCATGCATTTTTTAACAGTCTAACTTATCAAGGGGCCCATGGATATCTCTCCCATAACTGAGAGGGACAAATTCCTTCACAATCAATCATATTCCTCTCCTTGATTTATTCTATATCCAACAGTAGTCTAATTTATTATCTGGTTAAAGACAACTTTAGACAATGTCAAAATATAGAATTTATCAAGTAAGAAACTATGATGAATTTAGGTTGAAGAACTTTCAATATTATTATGGCTAGAAAGTACTTATGACATATTCCATGAAGTACTCTCACAGTGGGTCATGTCCAATACAATGTTCTCTAACATTTATTTATGTCTTGACTCGATATCACAAATATCCATGGCCAGTAAAACATAGCCATCAAGTCACAAATATACTAATCTTAATTTATTATTATTCCAATAATAATAATCGATCAGGGACAGTTTTAGAATAGTCATTGTATTCATTGTAGGGTTTTACTATCAAGTCACGTACTTGATGACCAACAAAACAAAACTCACTATTCATGGAAAGGAAAGCCTCATATTATTATATAAAACATAATGACAATTGTATAAGTACAAATTGACTCTAGGGCATATCCCCAAAAATCAAACCCTTCAAAAATAAGTCAAACTTTGAAACATTTGATAAGACATCATAAAACTCTCGAACTTAAATTAATCAAGTTTATACCTCAATATAAGAGAAGTATTTCACCTTTCAAGTAAAAACATAGACAATATGAATCATACAAGACAAGTTATCTACCAATTCAAGAATTATAAATCTAAATATTATGCAACTCAAGTCATAATGTAAGGAAAGCACTCAATTTTTTCCCTAATTTTTGGAATGACTTAGGTAATTGATAGCATTAAGTACATGGATTTCTCTTCATGTACTGTATTGCCCCCTTTTAGTCATTACTTATCATTTTTTTTTTTGAACATTCTCTTTGTCTTTTGCTTTTGGGGATTCAAAAGATCAACAAAGTGGATTTCTCTTTACTATTCGTATTGGCCCCTATACTCAAGAAAAAATAATACTTTCTCATCTTCAAAGAAGAAGCAACAACCAACTCATTTTGCTCAATCCTCAAATCAAAATAAAAAAATTTTCCACAATCTTTTCTCTCAAAGATTTTATCTCCTCACATTCCTCATCATAACTCAAAGCTAAGCAAAGTTTAAATCTATAATACAAGAGTTTGCTAATAATTTTTTCCCATATTAATCATATTCTCTATATTCAAACTAGATGAATAAAATAATATTCAAACACCAATGCATAAACAAGAATAATCCAAATTCTTAAGTCTTGAAAAATATCCTATCCAATAAACCAATTTCATAAAAGTCCATCAAATGAATGACAAAACTTATATTAAAGTAAAAAGAAAAAAAAAAAGAATTACACCATTTCTCAACAATGAAAACCACAAAAAAATTTCAAAAAATTTTAAAAATTTTATACAAAAATGGTATGGAAAATATCTTCAATACCTAAACTCTTCTCCTACACTTAAACAGGACATTGTCCTCAATGGCAAAAATACAACAATGAAAGCAAAGCCAAGACGACCAAAATAATTAAAGAGGAAGAATAGAGAAAAGAAAATACTTTCAAAATCATGTTCCATAGCTCAAGTGAAATGAATCAAGCAAACTAAGCAGTTCAAGCTCAAGAAGGGAGAGCGTCAATACAAGGACCAATGACAAGATCAAGGACTAAGAGACTTTAAGGCAATGTCCAATTGCTCCTTCAACCATACTTGAAGATGGAAGATATTTGGAAGAGTGATGAAGGCTGCAGCGAACTTAATTTGATGAGCATCCAAGTGGAATCCCAAAAACAGCCTAACCTGTACCGAAAGAGCGAGCAAAAGAGGGAAAAAATGCTGAAATCTAGCTACTAGATTACACCTGGTGCCAGCCCCAATAGGTAGACCTGGCACTGGTGCATTCAGCCAGGTGAAGGCTAGAATTCCAGCGCTGACCTGGCGCCAGGTCAAGCACCTACTCTTGCGCTGGGTCCAACCGGGAAGCGCACCCTGTTTTGCCTATTTTTACTATTTTCCCTATATTACTTCTATTTTAAACACTTTGTAAAGACTTTTTAAGCTCTTAAATTATCTTGGGGCCTTAATAGCAACTTAGCTAGGGTTCAGGTAGTATAAATACATCTCTTGTGATTTGACAAGACAATTCATCTTAGATTATTGAAATTGTGAAAAAGAGCTTTGAGAGGTTTAGCGTCCTTGTTCATCTTATTCAATACCTTGCTTAGGGTTTAGTCCTTTTTATGTATGAGTCTCTAAAATTTTTGGATAATCCAATATGGTTTCTCTTGATTGGGTCTTAGTTGCTTTATTCTTTTAAGGTTTATCATAAATTCCATTACTTGGGTGCCTATAGTTCTACTTTTCTTATTCTTGATTTTCTTTGTTGTGTTAAGGATATTTTGGTGAATTTATAGTAGGTCTTGCTATGTTTCATGTGGGTCTTTGATGCTTTGTTCCTTAAAGGTTTGCTAGGGAATAGTTAGATAGTTTTCTTTCTTCTTTTGCCACAAATTTCTATTGTTGGGGTTATACTTGTTTAGCCAAGGGTTTTTACCTATTTGTTTGTCATTGTTCCAAAAATTTACCAACACATGATCATATCAAAAAGTTTGGTATCAGAGCAAGGAAAGCCTTGATCTCAATTAAAGTTTGATATCAAGAAAAGGAGCCCTACAAGTTGAAGAAAAAAAACCCGTAACTTAAAAACATGCTCTAAAAAGGTCATTAAATATTTGCTATCTCTTGATTTTTCCTTGAGAAAATTACTCCTTGATGTTATTATAATCCCTGGGAACAAATTTGTCTTGTGTTTGTGGTGAAAATAGGCTTAAATATGGGTGAAAATATTGATTGTTCCTAAGTGACGGAATTGCAACAAAGGTATTTGATAAATGTTCTATGAGGATATTTGTGGCTATAGTTGTGGGTTTTGACTTTTAATTTTCATTTCTTGGGATGTTAGGACTTGATATATCACTCTATTGTTGAAGTCCATGCTCATTGCACTCATCTTTACCATTGCACATTTGTGGGAGTCTTGTTCTTCTTATTCCTATCTACTAGTTTTTCTTGTTTCTTGTTCTTACTAATTCTTGTTTGTTTCTTGTTTAAAATTTCTTCCTTATGTTTCAGTGGTTGTTCTCGCACCATTTGAGTCCTTGTTCTTTGGAATTCTTGGTTGAAAACCTTATTTGCTTATGGTACTCAACAAATGTTTGTTGAAATTCCCCTAAGACCCCCTAATTGGAAAATCCATTGAATTTTGTTGATTTGGTTGGTTGGACTAAATTTTTGGCTATTGGGGAGGATTGGATTGAGCAAGAAGGTTGGAGTGTTGAAAAAAAAAGCAAGAGGGAAAGACTATCATCAAAAGAGCTAAAGAGGGTAAACACAAGTGTAGATTGAAAATTATTGAGAATAAACATGCAAGAGAGTGAAGATAAGAACTATTTCCTTTTATTAATCTCTTTTGCAATTATAACTCCTTGAGTAATTTCATTGCCTTGGTCCATGAACAAGAACTTCCTAGACTTAATTCAAGTGGTCATAGTACACCACAAGAAGAACAACTTGATGTTAGGGCTTTGCAAGCTATGATAAGAACTATGCAAAGTAAGTTTCAACACATGAAAATGGAGCAAACGGGGGTTAAGGAATCAACTTGGTACTTCTTCTACCATTGCATAAAGAAGAGGTCAAGAGAGATTTGAAGCCCCTGGCCCTAGAAGGGGGACGATGATGCCTATACTCCTACATTGCATGCTTAAGAAGTGGAAGAGTGGGACGAGCACTCTATTAGGGGATACCAACAAGCTCCCATGAGAGGTGGTAGCCATGGTACGAGAGGAGGACGAGATAGGTGTCAAGGAAAGAATGTGGGAAACGATCTAAAAGGGTTGGAAAGAGAATTTGATGGAGTTAATGAATGGTATGAGGGAGAACATGGTAATGCACATAGAGAACTCAATAAAGGATGGGGTAATAGAGGAGGATGAAAGAAGGAAATTATAAGGATACGGAGTTGAATCATATCAAGTTGAAACCACCAACATTTTATGGGAAGAGTGATCCCGAAGCCTATTTTGAATGGGAGAGAAAAATAGAGATATACTTTCAATGCCATATCTATAGTGAAAGATCCAAGGTGAAGCTAGCTATCTTGGAGTTTCTGGAGTATGCATTAGTTTGGTGGGAACAAGTTGGCACTCAAAGGAAGCAAATGGGAGTAGAAGACGTGAGCAATTGGAACTTGTTAAAAAATATGATGGGGGCTAGGTTTGTCCCATCCCACTACTACCAAGACCTCGACCAAAGAATTCAATCCCTTAAACAAGAGAATAAAGGTACGGAGGACTACTATAAGGAAATGGAGGTGATATTGGGGTTAGATTCTTGGGTGGATTGAATAGGGAAATAATCAATTTGGTAGAGTTGCACTCCTATGGCCGACTTAAGGACATGGTTCATGCGACCACTAAGATTAAAAAGCAGCTAAAGAGGAGGTGGTATGATCTTGTATGGGCTTTTTCTTAGTGTTGTGAGTGGTTTAGTTGGTTATGTATTCAGCTCAATCAATGAGACCAAAAACAGAGATTCTTCTTGGGACAAAAAAAAAAAAAAAATGAAATAACAACCTACCTTCTATCAAACCCTTAAAGAACTAAGCTTCAAAGACCTTTAAGAATAGTAGAAAGTTCTACTATAATCTCACCTCAATATCCTTGAAGCAACTAAGGCAAACAAGAACAAATAGAATAGAGAAAATAAGCACCCAAGTAATGGAATTCAGACAAACTTTAGAAGAACAAAGCAACTAAGACCTATTCAAAAAAACCACATTGGATTATCTAAAAGATTTTATAGACTCATTTATAAGGAGAACTAACCCTGAAGCATGGTCTTGAATAAAATAAACAAGGAAGCTAGGGCCTCTCAAGATTCTCTCTCAAATTTGAATTAAAGTATGTGAATTGTGTTGTCAAATCACTAAAGGTTCTATTTATACTACCCTAACCCTAGCTAAGTAATCCCTGAGGTTCTATTACAGTTTAGAGTCTTAATAGTCTTTACAAACACTTAAAATTGGAGAAAAATCAGAGAAAGTATAAAAAACACGGGGTAGCCATCGGCTGCCCAGGTTGCAGCTAGCGTCGGTTTGGGCACTACAGCCGGCACCGGTTGTGAACTGTCTTCAGTAGATTGTGTGCCAGAATGAAGCCGTTGTTGGGCAGGTTGAAGCCGACGCCAGTTTAGCTGCTTTGAGCCAGCACCGGCTGTCCACTGGGAGGCCTCATTTGGTCAAGTTTCGTCCCCTTTGTTGCCGGCTTGAGTTCTTGTTGGGGTCCTTCTTCGATAGTCATCAAAATTAAGTCTTGTCTAGCTTCCTCAACCTTCCAACCCTCTTCCATCCTCAAGTATGATTTTTTGAGCAATTGGAATTCATCTTGAAGCTTCTTGGACCTAGATCTTGTCATCGATCCTTGTTCTTGCATGGTCACGGCTCCCCCTTCTTGATCTTGACCTCCATGATGAAGTTAAGTCTTATCAGGAGGACTTTTGCTAAGCCTACATTTCAAAATCCGAACAGTACTAACAAGATGCCAATTAAGTAGGAGGATGCTCCTAAACTTTTCCAAAGAAAGTACAATAAGCTAAGGGAATGATGGAAACCCAAAAAAGATTGGAAACTTAGGGAAGGTTAGAACAAGAATAAGGGAAAAGCCATGGAAAGATCACAACGAAATAGAGATATCAAGTGTCTTGGCTATGTGCATACTTCTCATAAGTGTCCAAATAAAAATGCTATGTACACTAACCCCTATGGAAAAGTCTCAGCCGATGAAGAACAGAAGGGAGAACGATGCTAAAGAGACCAAAAAGGAAATATGGAGGAGGAAAGTGATGAAGAGAAAATGGTTGGCCAAGAGTATTCCTTATTTAGAGTCACAAGGAGATTATTAAGCTCCCAAGCCATTAAAGACCAAGACCATTAACAAAGGAAGAACATTTCTACATAAGGTGTCTAATCAACAAGACCCCTTGTAGTGTCATTGTGGATAGTGGAAGTTGCACTAATGTGATTAGTGCAAACTTGGTTGATGAGTTGGATATGAAATGGGTTAAACACCCCAAGCCTTATAAGCTACCATGGTTGAATGATAGTGGAGAATTGAGGGTCAACAAACAAGTCTTGATGTCTTTTGAGTTGGGGGAACTACAAAAATGATGTACTATGTGATTGGTGGCTATGCAAGTGGGCCATTTGGTTTTTGGGAGTCCTTGACAATACGATAGGAATGTAAAACATGGTGGGAGGAAAAACACCTATTCTATTGTCAATGAGGGATCCAAATTCACTCTAACTCCCATGCCCCCAAATGAGGTGAATAAAAACCAAAAAATCATGAGGGAAAGAGAAAAGAAAATAGGAGCATAAGATGTCAAACAAAAATAAGAGTTAGAGAGAAAAGAACAAGAGATGAAAGAGAAAGAGTTGATGGAGAGAATAGGAAAACAAGTACCATTGACCATCACTGATTGGAGTGAGCAAGGACAAGAGAGAGGAGGTAAAAGAAGAGTGAACTATTTTGCAAAATGGAGTAAGATCATAGAAGCAATAGAGGCTAAAAAAATGCTTATTCTTCTTATTTGCAAAGGATCTTATGTTTCTACTAATGATTCTACCTTGTCTTTGCCAAATGAAATTGCAGTCATTCTCCACGAGTTTGATGATATTTTCCCAATGGAGATACTCGGAGGATTGCCACCCATAAGAAGAATTGAGTACCAAATAAACTTCATGCTCGGAGCCGTCATGCCTGACCGAACGGCCTAAAGACCCAATCTAGAGGAGGCCAAAGAATTAAAAAAATAAATGGAGGAATTACTTGAGAATGGACATGTGAGAGAGAGCCTAAGCCTTTGCACAGTTCCGATTCTCTTGGTTTCCAAGAAGGATAGAACTTAGTGTATGTGTGTGGATTGTCATGTCATCATAACATCACGGTTAAGTATCACTATCCTATTCCTAGGCTAGATGACTTGCTTGATGAATTGTTTGGTGTAAGTATTTTCTCTAAAATCGATTTGAAATCTAGTTATGACTTTCAAAACCAAACAAGGATTGTATGAGTGGCTTGTTATGCCATTTTGGTTGTCTAAAGTTCTTTGTACTTTCATGCGTTTAATGCATCATGTTTTAAGAGAATTTATTGGGAAATTTGTTGTTGTCTATTTTGATGACATTTTAATTTATAGCAAGATATATGTGGATCATTTAAATCATCTTCAATGTGTGCTTGTTACTCTTAGAAGGGAAAGATTATATGCTATCTTGAAAAATGCTCTTTTTGTTTGGAGAGAATTATATTTTTGTAACACCCCACTACCTAGGCCCGATAGGGCCGGGGATGTCGCCCCATCCAAAGGACAATGGGTCTTTATAACTAGGTTACACAAATAAAATAATAGAATAAAAATAATACTTTAAACTTAAAACTTATTACAATCCAAGAATTCAAAATGAATCTAGAAATAAAATTATTCATTCTCGGCTCCTAAAGTATTACATAAAAAAATAAAATAACAAAATCTCTTCCAAGGTAGACAACACTAGCTACTCATCCCTACAGCAGGATTGACCTGAAATCATGGTAAAAAGGATGATGAGATAAAAATCTCAATAAGTCCGTGTGTGCTTTAAGTGTCTACTGAAAACAGTTCGTGAATGCAAAGTGTAAAATTTTCATAAGAGAAATACTAGCAAGCAATAAACAATAGTCAAAATTAAGAGTGGTGTTTTGGCTTTTCTAACCATACATGATCAATAAATTCAATCACTCAAAAGGGCAGCTATGGGTTACCACACGTTGGGCCCCATAACCATACAACGGTCAAAATGCCAGACTTTGTGCAGACTGACAAAAAGTAGGCGATCGGCTTACCGGGTAAGATTCTCCTCCTTTTCTACACCCAAACAAAATCGGTTGTCCACTCTGGCAACACCCAATCCACATGACTGAAAACTGCTAGCTCGGACCGGCATGACTAAGTAGTACTGATGTTTCTCAAAAGACTCACACTTGCTCTTCAAAACTGGTACTACTAGCCTACCATTTTTGAGTACTCAACGTAGTTCATCTCATTTAGGAGAAAACTGATAAACCATAACTTTACTTGAAAATGGCAATCAAGGATTTCCAAAGTCTTTGTCAAAATTAGTTTTAGAAATAGTTTAGTGTTTGAATAAAATAGCTTGTTGATTTTCAAATAATTGGTTTGACAGAAATAAGAAAGAAAACAGTCTCTAATTGCCTTTACCAAATCAGTGTTCACAAACTTCGGGTTTAGCTTGCCATAATAACTTTTTTCAACAAACAAGTTTTATGCAAGAGCTTACCTAATCCTTGCTCAAAATAAAGGTCTCCAACAGCTGATCTAACCCCGCCTGGGTTAAACATGAGCCATAATTAAACTCAAGCCAAAATTCACTTTCACAACTAATTCTAGCTTAACTTACTATAACCATGATCCTAGTGTCCCAAGCTTTAAGGCCAGATAATAAATAAAAGGGTTTATAAGCTAAGTCTAGTTTGATATAAAAATAATTAGAGTCTTGAGAAATAGGTACTAATAAGTGGAAGGTTTAAATTTTGCTAAAAATAAATCAGAGTTTATTTTATGAAGGGTCCTAGGTGGTATTAGGTAAAATAATAATCTATTAATAATTATTTGTTAGAAAATAATTGGTAACTAAAATTAATTGTAAGTAAATTTTAATGGGTTTTGATTGAAAGATAATAAATAAAATTTAATAGTATTTATGAATATAAGAATTACAAAATTAATATTTTACTTATTATGATTATTTATATAAAAGGCTTTATTTGATATTATTATTTTATATAATATCAATATATTTTATTTCTTTAATAAAATCTATCATTTATTTGACTAAAATATCCTTATTTTATATATAATGATCAAAATCCACCATTTATAGGATTTTTGAAATTTACTAGAAGAAGTTATAGTAATAATCATTTCATTGATGGAATAAAATTAGCTTAGGGACAACAAGGTCATGATCATATTTCTATTGCTAACCATAATAATGAACATACAATCCACTCCAATTTATCAAATTATCCAAATCATGAATAAAGGCATAGATCTAAATTTACCAAGACATGATTCAAACTCTATTAACATAAACATATTCATGGCTTTAACAATCATACATGAACATAAACCCTATTTACCAAAGGTGACATAATCTCTAACATGCTTGATCACATAGACCACTCATGACATGGAGAGCATGCAACAATCCCTAAAAATGCCATACAATCAACCAAGACAAATCATCTCATGCAACAATCCCATCTCCATCATACAAACATATTTATTCATACTTCAATCTCAATTCCTTCACAACAACACATGCTTAAACCCTAATCATAATCCATCTCCTTCCAATATCATCCTAGAGACATGAATCTAGAGTTTAAAGAGAGGGTTGAAGAGGCTTACTTGACTGATGACTACCTTGGAGTAGTTTCGAAGGAATCCTTACTCTTAGGAGACTTGATCCGACAAGATAGAAGAAGAAAATATGGCCATGGTTGAAGTAACCATTCGGCCAAGAGAGAGAGAAGAGAAAAAGAGAGTTCATTAGTATATTTATATATACATATATTCATTAGGAGTTGAAGATGAGTGAAGATGGAAGTGATCGATCATGCTTACCTTGAAAGTGTTTTTGGGCCTTCTTGAAAATACTGGTTTTTTATCCAAAAGAGAGACTTTGATTTCTGTATTTGATGTTAAAATTTGCAGAAGTGGTTTCAAGGGGTTGAGTAGGTGTGTTCTAGAGTTTTTGGAAAAGATTAGAGAGGTTTGGGAGTGGTCTTAGGCGTGAGAAGGCTAGTAGGTGTTCTTGGTGTTCTTGGTTTGGAGAGAATGGAGAAGATTTGGTTAAAGCTGGCCGAAATTCTATGGAGAAGAGTGGCCAAATTATTTGAATAGCTTTTGGTAATTGAATTTTTTGATTTGAGAGGAAAAGGAAGGCTGGTTGTTTGAAATCTAGAAAGAATATTTTAGGTAGTCAATTTTGAAAATAAAATATGGTAAGAAGATCATGGTCAATGGAGAGCTTTTGGAAGCTCTAATGGCCGGCTAGTTGATTAGGGTTTTTGCTGGGATGAAAGCTGTTTGAAGGAGCTTAATGGTGGCCAAAAATATGGAGTACAATGGTGAAGGGATTTCTGGTTGTTTGAGGGATGATTTATGGTAATTTACTGAATATGATTGCTGGAATATTGGTCTCCAATCAATGGCTTGATTGGA
The DNA here is from genome assembly GCA_026120185.1 of Voacanga thouarsii. Classification (NCBI taxonomy): domain Eukaryota; kingdom Viridiplantae; phylum Streptophyta; class Magnoliopsida; order Gentianales; family Apocynaceae; genus Voacanga; species Voacanga thouarsii. The sequence goes on along the minus strand of JANUWF010003374.1, from coordinate 1,797,405 downwards.
GGGATTGATGGAGATATTTTAGGAGCAGCCATGGACTGGTTTTCGAGCAGAATGCTGGAGAAAATGATGAAGCTCAGTCATGGCTATTCAAGGGGAGTTTGTACAATAAAATGGTGGAGGTATCGGACAAGGCCGAAGAAGAAGCAAGGCTGGAAAAATCCTGAACAGATTTCGTAAGTTTCCTGGAATTTTTCTAGGCAGATTTTGTTGCCATTTTTCAGTCAACTTGCAAAAGGTTTGAAGGGTTATTCAGAGGTCTTTCAAGGCTGGTTTCCAACCTTCTTTGTGGAGGAAAAACGTGGCTAAGATGATGGATGAAAAACTGGAAGAAACAGCTTGATTTAGGTTCACCAAAGCTACGAAAGTTGCCCAGAAAATTTTCTAGTTTGCACAAATTTTGTGCAGTTCAGTTTTGGCAGAGTTTTTCAGTCTTCAAGCTGAGTGAAATGGCCATTTTTCTGGCAACATTTGGAAGGAAAATATGGCTGAACTTTTTACATTTGGGCTGAACAAGAAGCTAAAAAAAATTCCAGATTACTACATGAAGAAAATGGATACAGTTAGGTTGGAGTTTTGAAGGTTTAACCATAGAGATTAATTCTCTTGGGACCCTTCCAAAACTCCTCCCCATTTTCGGCTACAACATAACTCATTCATAGCTATTTTTGAAACCTAATCCTTATAGAAGTTTTTCCGGAATTTTCTTGAATAAAATTGGCTTGAATAAATTAATCAACTTAATTGATTAAGAATTAAGTAAAGCTAGAGAATAAAAAGGGTGTAAAACCCTTATAATATTTTTGTAGGGCACAAGAGTAGGATTAGGACATTCCTATCATGTCTCCCCTAGGACAACACTCCTACCATTCCCTAAATCATGCAAGGGCCGAAATATAGCCTTCCTATACAAAAATAAAATTTAATCATGCTAAAACTCCAATGATGGAATTTGAACCTAAGACCTCAAGAATTAATTCCAAAGCTCTAACCACTAAACCATAACAACTTTTGTTCTTATTTTCTCTCTCAAATATTTTTCCTATTTAATCCTCAAGCTATCTCTCTATTTTCACCTCAAGCAACAATTTCCATTTTGCCCTTCTTACTCAACAAGCATAAATAAGCCATCTAGGCTACAAATCACAAGTCCAAAGCACATAAAATCATATAAAAATTTATTCATGTATGCAATAAAATATGATATGCATCCCAACCCCCTTACTCTAAGGTTGGTTTCAATTCAGGTTTCACATTTTTGGGGTAGGTTACGAGTGCTAAGGGGATTGAGGTTGATGAGGAAAAAGTGAAAGCCATCTAAGTCATTGGCCAAGTTTGAGATAACACCCACAAGATCGATTTACCCAATGAGTATAAAGTCAGTGCTACGTTTAACGTTAGCGACTTAACTCCTTTTGATATAGGTGATGATTCGTGGAAGAATCAACTTCAAAAAAGAAGGAAATGATAGGAATTAAGCTAACCAAGTAGCTCAATCTTAGGAAAGGAGAGTGTCAACGCACGGGCCAATGACAAGATCAAGGACCAAGAGACTTTAAGGCAATATCCAATTGCTCTTACAACCATACTTGAATATGGAAGATATTTGGAAGAGTGATGAAAGCTGCCACGAACTCATTTTGATGAACATCCAAGTGGAATCCCAACAACAACTCATGCCTGCACCAAAAGAGGGAGCAAATGAGGGAGAAAACGCTAAAATTCAGCTACCATATTACACCTAGCGCCAACCCTAGTAGGCAAACCAAGTGCCAGGCGCGTTCAGCTAAGTGAATGCTGGAATTCCAGCATTGACCTGGCACTAGGTCCATCACCTGATCCTGGCGCTGAGTCCAGTCAGGAAGGGCACCCTCTTTTGTTGATTTTTACTGTTTTTCCCTCATTCAATCAATTTTAAACATTTGTAAAGACCTTTTAAGCCCTTAAATTATCTTGGGGCCTTAATAGTCACTTAGCTAGGGTTAGGGTAGTATAAATACATCTTTTATGATTTGAAAAGACAATTCATCTTTGAAAAAACCTTAGTCGAGTGTATAAGGTTTTTGACAAATTTAAAAATGCTCAAATTTATTCTGTTTTGAGGAACGAGTTCCTTCGAATTTCAGCCCAAAGGAACTTGCAACAATGGGAGCTCCTCAAAATGACTTAAGACCTTCCTATGCCCTTCATAAGGCAAGATGCTCTATGTTATTAATGCTGGAAAAATAAGTTGGTGAGAGCAATAAAGATTTCTTTTGAGGAGCAAAAACAAAGGATCAAAGACGTTGGCAGCTAATTGAAAGTAAATGCAGGGAGAGATAATATAAGATTTATAGTGGTTCGATCTATCAAGATCTACATCTACTACCTTAAGCTCACACTTAAGGAATTTCAACTAGATTTCATTCACTTAACTCAATGGTATCAATTTGTACCAAATACAAGTGGGGATCACCACACTTAATTTTCCAAAACCTCTCAATCAACCAAGAAATTAAGACTCACCCCCAAATGAGTTTTACACCACAACCTCGATACACCAAGGTAGTTAAAGAAATGAAATGAAAAATTGCTCACTCTTTTTTAGTTGATATACAAGACAAATGAGCTCAAACAACCTTTACCTTTTGACACAATTTAATTTACTTTGAAGCACTACGAAAAAGGGGATTTTTATATTCTATAGAGTAAAAGTGTTTCTTAGAAGGATAGGATAAAAATCTACTTTCAAATCAAGTTTTGAAACCTTTTATCGAGGTATAAAGTAGAGTTCCAATGGTTAGAAAACGGCTAGTTTTTGCTCTTAGATTTGCCAGAGTTTTGAACTCAAGTTTTGGATGATAGTACATCTAAAAAGTAAGTCTAAAATAGTACTTTTCAGGCAGAATTGATTTGATACTGTTCATAGGATTTTGCACGAAGCTTTTGGATGCAAGGTCACCCAAATTACTCAATCCAAAATTCTGAGGATTTAAAAATTTGAAAACTTTTTAATTTAGTGCTTCAAGGTAGAATTAAACTGAATCATAAAGTGAAGAAGACATAGAGTTTACACAGAAAATGCCTTAATAAAGATTACTAGTTTAAGGTTCTTTCATACTGAATTCTTGGTATGCAATCTCTCAAGCTTGATCTACTTGATCACCCATTCTTGGATTCTATTGCTCAAGAGTTGCTTAGCAATCTTACACGCATGCCTTGGAAGAAGTTAGGTTAAGCATGTCCTATAACATGTAGATCACATAAGTTAGTCCTCGTTAATGTTTGTCATAAGTCAAAACACAGGAGAACGCCCTTAGGGCTAACAATTTCCCCTTTTTTGAGTTATAAAAAATTTGATGTGATTGTAATATAAAGAATAGTGATATATACAGTATGGACATGTTAGACCGAGAGAAATAAGAATATTTTTCATGTAAAGTAATCTCTCATTATAGGACTCATATAGTGCTCATGAGTTCAGGATAAGAAAAAATTAAAGCATATACTCACAAACATGGCTCAATGAGCCTATGGCCTAACTTACCTCCACATCCTCCTTCTTTCCATCATACGACTATTCCTTAAAAGAATACTCCGCAATAAAAATTGTATAAATATGCACACAAGGAGGTATAGTAAATAAATCACAATATGAGATGCTCTCCCTTAATAGTTGCATATATGAGCATATGTAAAATGTGAGATTTGGAAGTGTGATTTGAGAGAAAACTGGATTCAACCTTTGGATGTCCAAAATGTGCATCCAAAACTAGTTGAAGAAGAGTACGAATATTTTTGGACTTTAGGTTTTGGATATCCAAAACATGTGTATAAAATGGGATAAAGTTTACACAGAAACTGTCTCCTTTGTAAAACTCATTTTTGGACTGTATTTTTCGATCAAGAACATGTGTGTCCAAAACTCCCCTTGTAAAAGTGCAGGAGACGATAGGTTTTCAGAAATTTTGATCCATCCTAGTTTTCTCAAGGAATTTTAGTCTTTAAGGAATGTTTTATGCAATGAAAGATATCTGAATAACTATCCTTATCATCTAAGATTTTTAACAAGGAACATATCATAAAAGCTTTCAAAAATTGGATTGATCAACAACCATATCATGATAGCTTTCAAAACCAGATAGGCAAATAGCTCCAATCTCAATAATACCTTTATACATAAAAACCTCTTTGACTGGAAGCATGATACCAAACTGGTTTTTAATGAGTCACTTTAAGTCTTTTTGGACATCAGCAAACTATGATCATAACTATTCAAAAATCACAGATCATGAACCAATAAAAATTTTCACAGCATGCTGGTTTAATCAAATTCAAACCTGACATGAATTTCATAGAGAGTTTCACAAGATCTTAAAAAGTATTCAAACTTAGCATATAAACCTGTTGTAGTGCAAAACCATCAATTCATAGCACAACACATCACAAACATCAGTTCATCCAATATTAGTTCAATCAGTGCAAAATAAGCTTGCAGTGTAATTATAGCAAACCCAGCACAACAATCCATCTTAGTTATCTTCCCAACACAGCACAAACATCAATTCATCCAATATCAGTTCAATCAGTGCAAAATAAGAATTGGACTACTCAAAGATAGCAACAATCACTTAGAAGTGCCATGCAAAATTAACAGTATAGCCAAAGAGAGTACAATAGCATAGTACACACACTTAGTATAATCATAGCAAACCCAGCACATCAATCAATCCTAACTATCTTTCATAGTCACAATCACAATCCCAGCTATCATTTTTCTTCCTAATTGGTCATCAATCAAAATATAGAGTAATAAGTAAGTATATAAAGCAGAGAAAATTGTATATATATGAAGCATTCATAAACTAAGTAGAGAGAGTAGTTAAAGGACAGAAAGTAAATTGTTCAAATATTGGGGCAGAAAATAAAAATTGTTCAGTGAAAAATGGTAAGGAGTTTCTGGATGGAAATCACTCTACGATCCAAGCCCTCAGGAAATGTGAACAGTCTTGGTCTTTGATCCGGCACCCTTTTCTAGAATGTTGTCCAGCAAGTCTACTTGATTTTCGCTTGACTGCGACATATTTTCGTCTCTTCCAAGATGAGACATGAGGTTTAGTAGGGGCAGGGGGTGCTACATCTTCCTAATATGGGGATTTTTGTCTACCTTGCTCAGGGACTGTCACTTCCTCAGCCGCTTGCTCTTTTGTAGCTACTTCTTCGACCTCAGGGACTGGTTTCTCTGCAGTTGCCTTTGTTAGGGATGGTGCTAATAGAGCAAACACTGGTTCATCTTTTTGAGCCTTTTCTTCCACAATGGTTAGCCGATTCCCTAGAGTTTGAATCTCTGAACTAAGACTATCCAATTTAATAGCCAGGGAATTTATGGCGTTTAGAATGCTTTCAGTTATGCCTTTATCTTAAGTCCTCTATTTACTTTTTCTAGAGGACTCAGCTTGAGCTGCTTTTCAGCTTTCCTTTTGGTCCCTAGTGATTGAACTGTTCCTTTTCTTTTTTACTTAATTTTTAACACTTCTGTTTTCTCTTCATCGGAGAGATCTTTTGGCAGAACCTACTTCTGATCCACTAGAATGAATCTCATTCCTTCAAATGATTCAGTGTTATACACTGTTGTTCACATCTATGCAGGTCTAACTTTGTCCAAATTGACATAGAAGTATCTGAATATTTTAGGTAACAGATTTCCATATGGAAGTGCCTTAAGAGAGGTTTTCCTTGACTGCATCATTAATTTTACTGCTAAAAACCCAAAACTAATATGCTGCTCCTCAGACAGGGCTAGCATTAGTATTATCTGCATTATATTCACTGAAGTTTTGTGTCCAAAGCTCGGAGCAATCATTGTTGACACCATATGGTGTAACACTCTTCCAGGGCCATTTAGCAATTTTATGTTTATATTAGTTGAGTTTTTGAAACTTTTGCTACTAAAAAAATCTTGGCACAAATCTGCCTAAGTCAAAGATATCAGTTCCTTCAGGGAACTTGTTCATCTCAAAGAACTGGACACCTCCATCTCTTACACAAAAAATTCTATTTAGCAGTTTGTGATCAAACTTAATATTCACATACCCCAACTCTGGTGCTGTACCATTGCACCATAAAACCTCCACTGGTCTCCTCAAGTTTCCTATTTTTCAAATTGGCATAAAACTCCTAAGCCAACGAGGTGTTCAACTTCTCATCGACTCTCAGTAATGCTCCCAAACCCAGATTCTCAAACATGCTTAAAATATTAGAGAAAATAAAAAAACTCTCCAGCCTATACCCGATATCCCGAAATCACTGTTCTATTTCTAGATAGCCAACCATATTGAAATAAGTCTCATATTTTTTTATCAAGGAAGCGGGTACATGTGTTTCTGAACTTTTTGGAGCAGTGTACCCTGTAGATGAGTTTCAATGCAAGACCTTCTTAGAGATTTCCTTTTCTTTTTGCTTGGTTACCGCCAGAGTAGTAGCTTTTGTTTTAGCCATTACTTTTCCCATCTTGGTTCTTTTTGTGGTTCCTTTGTTAGATTTTGCTATTTTTGTTGGGTATCTCTCGCGTATCATATACGGCGCAGTGGAAGAATAAAACGAGATACCATCCTAGGATCGCATATGTGTGGAAAACAAGACATATGTTAGGTATCTCTCACGTATCATATACAGCACAGCAAAAAAATAAAACGAGATACCATTCCAGGATCCGTATATGTGTGAAAAACAAGACATATATAGAGAACAAAGATAACAGTTTTTACCTTTCTTTGTTTGTCTGGAAAACAATTTTTTTCCTTCTTCAAGTTTGATGATTGTGGTGTAAACCAGCAATCCTCTTGATCAAACACAGTGATAGTTGAATGTCCAACCACTATAATCACAGTGTGCGATTATCTCTAACAGAAATCCACACGGAGGATCACACTCAATCACCAAGATTTTTCTGTGTTAGCAGAAAATAACAATGGTGGCTGGGTTTTGTTCTTCTTGTTCAGTAAAAACCAAAGGGAAGAAGAAGAAGAAGAAGGGTTTTTCAGTGTTCTTAGAGAACAACGTGAGAGAGAGAAAAGAGAGAAGATGATTAGGGTTCTTGTGTGCCCTTTAGTTTTTATGTTTTGGAGTTGTTTCGTGTGAACCTTAAAGCACCTGAAAAACTCTACAATAAAACCACATCTGAGAATTCTAAACAATTCTCCAATTGCAATTGGAACCTATCAAATTCTCAGAATTACAAATTGGCCCATAAATTATAACTAATTATAATTCGGCCACATCAGCTTCTCTTTCTCCCATTAAGCCCTACTATGTTATCAAATAACATCTTGAGTATATAATCCTCTATTGTGTGTGACGTATTAGGTTTCCCGGTTAATTAGTAGCGAACATGAATTAATCCAAACACCTTTGAGATTAATAATCCATAATTAATCAAAATTAATCATATTGATTCTAATCAGGATTGATTTATTAATTCATTAATTAATAAACCCATATTCCCAGATCATGAGCGGTATCTAGCAACACATCATGACCACCTAAGAGTCTAGGAAGTCAAGTGGCTTGACATGAACCCTTCAATAACAAATTGCAATGTAATTAACTCCTTTCACCATACAATTTCTCATTCGATTTGGAGTACGCAATTAGTGTCAACTCCTTCCAGAATTAATTCTGGCCTAAATATAATAATACCTGCACCAAGAACCCACTACTCCAGATGTGTATCAATTGGAACTATTTCCAATACACATACGCCTTGGCCAAGGACTTCTCGAGTAGTAATTCCTACAAGTGGCCGTGAGATATTCGCCCCTACTATTAGGAGTGGCGAATCCTTTATTGACCCTCTCAACTACTTTCGTTTACCTTATAGTGTATCTAATATCCATCCCTTAGGCAGCCCTCGATCTAGCTCCATATATTGGAATTAAAGCACAATGCTCAGTAAACAAAGTACTTTAGAGATCTCAAGTCTAAGGATACTTGCACGTTTGCCATATTGAGATTATATCACTGGCACTAAATAGTTATCCATGTGATTATTTCATAGCTAGGTCATCCAATGAACTTATTCCATTAACAAGCATCCACGTGTTAACTTTGAGTATCTCAACACTCACGGATATGAGAGCCACCGCCTGATCAAATTAGGAAGTCTAACACATGCTAGTCTTAACGCATTAATGATGTCATATCTCATTAATACGATGACCAGGGACTATTTAAGTACTAACATTATACAGTGTAGTAGGAATCTCATATCATAATTTCTATTATGATTTCCTTAACACAATATTGTACTAGGGTCTTTATCTAACAGTTATATTACTTAAAAGTAAACAAACGAAACTGTAAGATAAATAATGCCTTTTATTAAAACAAAATATGTCATATACAATGTACAAGTGATTGCCTCTACGGCATAACACTAACAAACTCCCACTTGCACTAGAGCCAATTATTCATATATCTAATACCGAATAACTTAACATGCCTATTATGTTTCTTTTGAGATAGTACTTTTGTACGTGGGTCAGCTATGTTCTCATATGTGGAAACTCTCTCTATCTTTACATCGTTCCTATCTATGAGGTCATGTTCACTACTAATTGACCGGGAAACTTATTAGGTCACACACAATAGAGGATTATATACTCAAAATGTTATTTGATAACATAGTGGGGTTTAATGCAAGAAAGAGAAGTTGATGTGGCCAAATTATAATTAGTTATAATTTATGGGCTAATTTGTAATTCTAAAAATTTGAAGGGTTCCAATTGCAATTGGGGAATTGTTTAGAATTCTCAGATGTGGTTTTATTGTAGGGTATTTTGGGTGCTTCAAGGGGCACCCGAAACAACTCAAAAATATAAAAACCAAGGGGCACACAAGAGACTCCTATCATCTTCTCTCTCTCTCTCTCTCTCTCTCTCTCTCTCTCTCTCACGTTGTTCTCTAAGAACACCAAAAAATCCCTTCTTCTTCTTCTTCTTCTTCTTATTCTTCTCTTTGGTTTTTACTGAACAGGAAGAACAAAACCTAGCCACCATTGTTGTTTTCTTCTAGCACAAAAAATTCTTGGTGCTTGAGTGTGATCCTCCATGTGGATTTCTGTTAGAGATAATCACACACTGTGATTATACTGGTTGGACATTCAACTCTCATTGTATTTGATCAAGAGGATTGCTAGATCACACCACAATCATCAAACTTGAAAAAAGAAAGAATTTGTTTTCCACACAAAAAAAGAAAGATAAAAGATGTTATCTTTGTTCTCTATATATTTCTTATTTTCCATGCATATGCGGATCCTGGGATGGTATCTCGTTTTAATTTTCCGCTGTGCCATATATAATATGCACGAGATAACTAATAGTGGTATCAGAGCGTATGAGTTCCAATAACTCCTTGGCCTATTCTCTTTTTCCTTGGAAAAAGGAGTTTTAGCCATTTTACCTAGTAAACAAGATTCGCATGTGCCATACGATTTGTAATCAAATGACCCTAAGTCACTAAGCTTGTGTAACTTAGAAACACGATTTTCGTTTACATGGCCTAAACGACAATGCCATAAGTAAGAGGTGTTAGAGTTGTCTATTCTAGGTTTCTTATTATTTATATTGAGAATTGGATTATCCATGTCTAGAACATATAAATCATTAACTAGAGTTGTTGAACCATAATGAATATCATTCAATAAAAGAGAACAACATTTATTCTTAAATATCAAATGAAATCCATTTAAGTCTAAACACACAACTGAGATAATGTTTGTCATTAAAACTGGTACATAGTAATAGTTTTGTAATTCTAGAATTAATCCCGAAGGCAGGTTCAGCTCATATGTCCTCACAGCAAGTGCAGCAACCTTTGCCCCATTTGCAATACGTAGGTCCACGTCACATTTCTCTTGCCTTCTACTGCTCTTTAGTCCCTGCAAGTTATTGCATAAATGAGATCCACATCCGATATCTAATACCCATATCTCATTTCTAAAGGTAGTATTTAGCTCAGTCATAAACATACCCGGAGTAAAAGTAGAAGTGCTTGTAAGCTTCTCCTTCTGCTTCTTGTCCTTAACGGTCTCTAAGTAAGCCTTGTAGTTGTACCTCCAATGGCCTATCTTGCCACAATGATGGCATGGGCCCTTGGTAGCTGCATCATTCTTCTTCACGCCACCTCTAGGCTTCATAGGAGCCTTCTTCTTCTTCTTTTGAACTTTCTTCTTAGAAGAAGAAGATTCTACTATTAAAATTGCATTGGAATCCTTCTTTATGGAGAACTCCGTAGTTTTGAGAAGATTGATCAACTCAGGAATGGTGGACTCAATCTTGTTCATTTGACAGTTAATCACAAATTGTGAAAAACTATTAGGTAAAGACTATAGAATTAAGTAAACACTTAAGTCATGATGCATCGTAAACCTGATAGATCTAAGCTTCTCTATTAAGCCTAGCACCTTCAGCTCATGAGTGGCTACAGAAGAACCCTCTGCCATTTTGCAACGGAATAGTTACTTCAAGATCTCGTATCTCTCAGTTCTGGCTTAAGCATCAAACAGCTCTCGAAGATGTAGTATAATCAATTGAGCATCCATATGCTCGTGCTATTTTTACAGCTCGGGAGTCATGGATGCCAGCATAATACACGATGCTGTATCACTATCCTTCTTGTGCTTTTTGTGGATAGCATGCTCATGAACATGAGCATCTTTAGCTGGTGATGGCGGAATAAGAGCATCTAGCATGTAGAACAACTTTTTCGATTTGAGAACGATTCTCAAATTTCTATATCAGTCGAGGTAGTTTGATTTGGTTAACTTGTTGGTTTCCAAGATGCTACGTAGGTTTAAGTTTGTTGACATGATGCAAGTGTCCTAGATGTAAAGATAGAGAAGATTAGCTATATGAAATGCAAATACCTACAAAGTAATTGGTTTGTTAGTGTCATGCCCTTGCCATGTTATATACGATGTAATTAGTTTATTAGTGTTATGCCCTAGAGGCAATCACTTGTACATTGTATATGACACATTTTATTTTAATAAAAGGCATTATTTATCTTACAGTTTCTTTTGTTTACTTTTAAATAATATAAATGTTAGATAAAGTCCCTAGTACGATACTATATTAAGAAAATCATGATAGAGATCATGATATGAGATTCCTACTACACTGTATAGTGTTAGTACTTAAATAGTCCCTAGTCATCGTATTAATGAGATAGGACATCATTAATGTATTAAGGTTAGTATGTGTTAGACTTCCTGATTTGATTAGGTGGTGGTTCTCATATCCATGAGTATTAAGATACTCAAAGTTAACACGTGGTTGCTTGTTAATAGAACAGGTTCATTGGATAACCTAACTATGAGATAATCACATGGATAACTATTTAGTGCCAGTGATATAATCTTAATATGGCAAACGTACAAGTATCCTTAGACTTGGGATCTCCAAGGTACTTTATTTACTGAGCATTATGTTTGATTCCAATATCTAGAGCTAGATCGAGGGCTGCCTATGGGATGGATATTTGGTACACTGTAAGATAAACGAAAGTAGTTGAGAGGGTCAATAAAGGATTCGCCACTCCGAATAGTAGGGACGAATATCTCACAGCCACTTGTAGGAATTACTACTTGAGAAGTCCTTGGCCAAGGCGTATGTGTATTGAAAATAGTTCCAATTGATAAACATCTAGAGTAGTAGGTTCCTGGTGCAAGTGTTATTGTATTCGGGCCAAAATAAATTTGGAGGGAGTTGGCACTAATTCCGTACTCCAAACCGAATGAGATATTGTATGGTGAAAGAAGTTAATTGCACTGTAGTTTGTTATTGAACGGTTCATGTCAAGCTACTTGACTTTCTGGACTCTTGGGTGGTCATGATATGTTGCTAGATACCGCTCATAATATGGGAATATGGGTTTATTAATTGATGAATTAACAAACCAATTCTAATTAGAATTAATATGATTAATTCTGATTAATTATGGATTATTAATCTCAAAGACGTTTGGATTAATTCATGTTCGCTACCAATTTATCAGGAAACCTAATAAGTCACATACAATAGAGGGTTATATACTCAAGATGTTATTTGATAACATAGTGAGGTTTAATGCGAGAAGAGAAGTTGATGTGGCTAAATTATATTTAGTTATAATTTATGGGCCAATTTGTAATTCTGAGAATTTGGTGGGTTCTAATTGCAATTGGAGAATTGTTTAGAATTTTCAGATGTGGTTTTATTGTAGAGTTTTTGGGTGCTTCAAGGGTCACACGAAACAACTCCAAAACATAAAGACCAAGGGGCACACAAGAACCCTAATCATCTTCTCTTCTCTCTCTCTCTCTCTATCTCTCTCACGTTGTTCTCTAAGAACACAAAAAAACCCTTCTTCTTCTTCTTCTTCTCTCTGGTTTTTACTGAACAAGTAGAACAAAACCTAACCACCATTGTTGTTTTCTTCTAGCACAGAAAAATCTTGGTGTTTGATTGTGATCCTCCGTGTGGATTTCTGTTAGAGATAATCACACATTATGATTATAGTGGTTGGACATTCAACTCTCGTTATGTTTGATCAAGAGAATTGCTGGTTCATGCCACAATCATCAAACTTGAAAAATGAACGAATTTATTTTCCAGACAAACAAAGAAAGGTAAATGTTGTTATCTTTGTTCTCTATATATGTCTTGTTTTCCACACATTTATGGATCCTGGGATGGTATCTCGTTTTATTCTTCCGTTGTGCCGTATATGATACATGAGAGATACCTAACAGTTTTTGCCATTCAAGAAGTGAGAGGAAGTAGAAGATTTTTTTTTTATATTTTATCTTTGAAATGATGAAGCCGGGAGTGATAGTGATCGAGTCAATTTCTGATTTGAGAGAGAGAGAGAGAGAGAGAGAGAGAGAGAGAGAGTGTGTGTGTGTGTGTGTGTGTGTGTGTGTAAAGGCTTGTTGAAGTTTCCTAGGTTCTAGATAAGATAAGACAGCCAAAAGCTTTTTATTAAAGGCTTTTCAGATAAGAAAGTGCAGACTTTTTGAAAATTTTAAAAAGGCATTTTTAGGCTCACGTTTTCTTTTGTAGATAATATAAATTGTTTGGCTTTTCATAAATTCAGAGCTGCCAATATTTTGGACTTATACTGAGTCCAAAAACATTTATCCAAAAAGGTGGAATGGAAACAGTTTAATTGAGGTAATTTTGGAGTTGAGTTTTTCGAACAATGCATCCAGAATCTACGTCCAAAAGCTGTGTCTTCAGTGGTTTTGCAAAAATAAGAATAACAATTCTTCAGCAAACATGTTAGTCACATGATCTTTGTAATTCCTAAACCTCTTCTCAGATTATTGAATCTTTCATCAGCTAGAGGTTTTGAAAAAATATCTATAAGTTGTTCATTAGTTGGAATATGTTCAACACATACATCTCCTTTCCTAAATCAAGCTAAGTATGCTAAGGAACTGCTCAAAAGGTTTGGTATGAACGAAGCTAAAAAAATCTATACACCTATGAGCACTTCCTAAAACTTGACAAGGATGAAAAGGGTATGAAGGTAGACAAATCTAAATATGAAGGTAACATTGAAAGTTTACTCTATCTCACTGCTAGCCAACCAGATATCATGTTTTCAGTTTGTCTTTGTACCCAATTTCATTCATGTCTAAAGGAATTGCACTTATGTGCCTTGAAACGCATCCTTAGATATTTAGTTGGAACATATGATTATGACTTATGGTATCCTTGTACTAACATGTTTGATCTAATAGGATATACCGATGCGGATTATGTGGGCTATAAAGTTGAATGAAAAAGCATCAGCGGCCACTGCCAATTTCTTGGATACTCTCTAGTATCATGGCACAACAAAAGACAGGCTTGTGTATCCTTATCCACAACTGAGGCCGAATACATTACAGTTGGAAGTTGCTGTGCACAAATTCTGTGGATGAAAAATACACTGCTTGATTTTGGTCTCAATTTTAATTGCGTATTTATATTATGTGACAATACAAGTGCTATCAACCTAATAAGAATCATGTTCAACATTCTAGGACCAAGCATATAGAAGTTAAACATCATTTTACTAGGGATCATGTGATTAAAGGAACTTGATTTAGGAAGATTCCATCTTTGGTTTGTTTGATTTGTAGCCTGAGAAAGAAGTTTAGGTCTCCCATCAAACTCATTTCGAATTCTTGCTGCATTGTCTTAGCAAACATCTTTCACAAGGAATCATTAGTAGCAATAAAAATGATATCATCAACATAAATTTGAGCAATAAGAAGATCACTAGATTTTTTTTATTTGATAAACAGTGTGGCATCGATCAAGCCTCTTGAGAAACCTTTTGAGAGCAAGAATCCACTAAGCCTTTCATACCAAGCTCGTGGGGCTTGTTTTAAACCATAAAGGGCCTTTGAAAGTTTGAAAACGTGATTTGGAAAATACTCATGAACAAAATCCAGAGGTTGTTCTACATATACTTCCCCCTCAATAAAACCATTTAAAAATACACTTTTAACATCCATTTGATAAAGCATGAAATTTTTGAAGGATGCAAAGGCAAGAAGCATTCTTATGGACTCTAGTCTAGCAACGGGAGTAAACGTTTCATCATAATCACTGTCCTCTTCTTGATTGAATCCTTGGGAAATTAGTCTCGCATTATTTCTAATTACCTCTCCATTTTTATCAAGTTTGTTTCTAAACACCCACTTGGTACCAATAACAGAATAATTAAGTAGTCTAGGGATAAGTTTCCAAACTTGATTTCTCTTAAATTGGTTTAGCTCTTCTTGCATATCAATTATCCAAAATTCATCATGCAAAGCTACATCAATACAATTGGGTTCTACTTGAGAGTAGAGCAAAATTATCTACGAAATACCATCTAGTTTTAACTCCATAGCTCAGATCACCAATGATTTGCTTTTTTGGAAGACCGGTTTTGTATTTCCAATGGTAATTCTTGATCTATAAATTCTTCAATTTCTTACTTTCCTTACTTAACTTGTTGTTCTTCAAATTCTTCTTCTTTTGCATGAGTGTCCAGCGGTGGTGCTTTGTTTTGTTCTTTCCCTATTTCCTTTGAACTTCCTACATCATCATCATCTTTCCTTGAAGTATAAATGTTAGATTCATCAAAGACAATATTTACGAACTCTTCCACACATAGACTTCTCTTATTGTACACTTTATATGCCTTTTTATTGGAAGAGTATCTAAGAAATATAGCCTCATTGGATTTGCTGTCAAATTTTCCAAGATTGTCTCGAGTATTAAGGATAACATATTTGCAGCCAAATACTTTGAAATAGGAAATTGATAGAGTTTTATCAAACATCAACTCAAATGGTGTTTTTCTTAAGAAAGGTCTCAACATCACTCGGTTTACAATATAACATGTATTTGCAGCTTCAGCCTAAAAGTATTTTGGAATAGAGTTTTTACAAAATTATGGATCTAGCCATTTCTTTCAAGGTTCGATTCTTCCTCTCAATAACACCATTTTGTTGAGGAGTTAGCAGCTAAAAAATTGTGAAATACTTCATTTTCATCACAAAAGTATGTAAATTCACTGTTGCAAAATTCTCTACCATTATCACTTCTAATAGAAATCAGTTTGCATCCAATAGAATTTTAGATGCACTTGAATAGTTTTGAAAATTCAGAAAATACTTCATCCTTTTATCCAAGAAATAAAGTGCAGGTAAATCTTGAGAAGTCATCAACTAACACATAAGTATACCTCTTGCAACCAAGGCTAATGGCCCTTATTGGTCCAAACAAATTCATATGAATTAATTCAAAAGGTTTTGAGGTGGAAATCATTTTCTTGGGTTTGATAGAAGTTTTGATTTATTTTCCAAATTGGCATGCATCACAAATTTTGCTTTTTGTGACAATGATGGCTAAAATGAATCTTTATTTTGGACAGTCCCTTAATAAGCTCTTTTGAGGATAATTTGTTTAGCAAATGAAATGATACATGACCTAATCTTCTATGGTATAGATAGTCATCATTGTCATGCATGGAAAGACATCTAATACCATGAGCTATAAGATCATTTAGATAGAGTACACAAATATTTCCAACATGGTTAGCAACAAAGATTGTTTCGTTATTTAAACTATCCATAATAGAGCATGAATCCTTCTCAAAAATGGCTTTGCAACCGTTGTCACATAATTAGTTAATGTTAAGCAAGTTATATTTTAGCTCATCAATTAATAAGACTTGTTTTATAATGGTTGAAGATCCTTTGCCAATGTTACCTATGTCAAGAATTTTTCCTTTTTTTTTTTTTTTTTTGTCTCCAAAGGTAACGAATCCATCATTTGTGATTTACACATCTTCTAATAGAGCTGCATTTCCAGTCATATGTCATGAACCTCCACTATCCAAAAATCACTTTGTGAAGCTCATTTTCTCCAATGAATGTACCTCATTTTCCATTCTCATAAAGATCTGTTGCAAGTTTCATTTTTAAAATATTCATCTACCTCGGATTCAGACTCATTTTGGTTCTAAGTTCCCATTAGTCATTTACCATTCTTTGCTTTCAGATCATTCTTCTTCGTTTCAAATATTTTACCTTCTTTTTCTTTAGCAATTGGGCAGTTAGCAATGAAATATTCCATACTCTTGCACTCATAACACTGAAGCTTCAATGATAAGGTCTGTCCTTTTCTTTTCATGAACTTCTTCCCTCTTTTGAAGTTTTCTTTGTTAAACATCCTTCTAAATTTCTTCACAATCATGGCTAGTTTTTCAGTGTCTACTTTAGTCTCATCACCACTATCCGATTGACCAGTTTCTGCTTCCTCATTTATAGCTTTCATTGCTACTGTCCCTTTTCCTTTATTATGGTCATCATATTCTTGAAACCTCTTAAGTTTCATTTCATGTGTTAGAAGAGAGCCAATAAGCTCTTTAGTTGGTAAGGATTTCAAATCCTTAGATTCTTCTACATCTAGAGCTTTTGGTTGCCAGTTTTTAGGTAATGCATCCAGAATTTTTTTATTTTGTTTACCAAGGGAATAGACTTTCCCATAAGCTTTAAGGCCATTAACAATATTTGTAAATTTGGTAAACATATCAGTTATACTTTCATTTGGTTTTATCGCGAACAATTCATAGTCATGAATTAATAAACCCAACTTAGATTCCTTTATTTGGTTTGTCCCATCATGGGTGACTTCAAGTAGTCTACACATATCATAGGTTGAATCACAACCACTAACTCAGTTATATTAAGTAGCATCAAGGGCACAACACAAAATATTTACAGCTTGAAAATTCAATGTCATTTTGACATTGTCTTCAGCATCAAATTCATCACTCTGTTTAGGCACTTTTCTAGGCACTTTTCTACCTTCAACAAATTTTGACGGGACAAATGGCCCATTCTCAATCAGATTCCACAACATAAAGTTGATTAAATAAACATAAATCTTCAATCTATTTTTCCAAATGTATAATTGCTTCCATTGAATAATAGAGGTCAATTTGTGGGGGATCCTTCAACAAATGGGAAAGCAAATGAGTTTGCCATGAGGGTCTTTTGTACACAGTTGTTAGACCGAGAATAGAATAGACCAAGCTCTGATACCAAATAAAAAACTTTAGAGATGGGTGAATAAGGTTTTTGGCAAATTTAAGAATGCTCAAATTTATTCTGTTTTGAGGAACGAGTTCCTTCGAATTTTAGCCCAAAGGAACTTGCAACAATGGGAGCTTCTCGAAATGACTTAAGACTTTCCTCTGCCCTTAACAAGGCAAGTTCTCTGTGCTATTAATGCTGGAAAAATGAGTTAGTGAGAGCAATAAAGATTTCTTTTGAGGAGCAAAAACAAAGAATCAAAAATGATACCAGCTGATTGAAAGTAAATGCAGAAAGAGATGACACAAGATTTATAGTAGTTCGATCTATCAAGATCTATATTCACTACCTTCAGCTCACACTAAAGGATTTTCAACCAGATTTCATTCACCTAACTCAATGGTATTAATCTGTACTAAATACAAGAGAGGATTGCCATACTTGGTTTTCCAAAACCTCTCAATCAACCTACAAATCGAGGTTCACCTCCAAACAAGTTTTACACCACAACCTCGATACACCAAGATGATTGAAGAAATGAAATGAAAAATCACTCACTCTTTTGAGCAGATATACAAGACAAATTAGCTTGAACAACCTTTATCGTTTGACACACTTTGATTTCACTTTGAAGCACTATGAAAAATGAGATTTTTATTTTCTATAGAGCAAGAGTGTTTCTTAGAAGGATAGGACAAAAATCTGCTTTCAAATCTAGTTTTGAAACCTTTTATAGAGGCATAAAATAGAGTTCCAATAACTAGAAAACTGCTAGCTTTCACTGTCAGATTTTTCAGAGTTTTGGACTTAAGTTTTAGATGATAGTGTATCCAAAAGATAAGTTCAAAATGGCACTTTTTCAGGCAAAATCAATTTGATACCGTTCACAAGATTTTGGACGAAGCTTTTGGATGTAGGGTCAACCAAATTACTCAATCCAAAATTCTGAGGATTTAAAACTTTGAAAACCTTTTGCTTTAGTACTTTAAGGTAGAATTAAACTGAACCATAAGGTGAAGAAGACATAGGAATTTACACAAAAAATACCTTAATAAAGATTCCTAGTCTAAGGTTCTTCCATAACGAATTCTTGGTATGCAATCTCTCATGCTTAATCTACTTGATCACCCATTCTTGGATTCCATTGTTCAATAGTTGCTTAGTAATCTTACACACACGCCTTGGAAGAACTAAGGCCAAAAATGTCTTAAAACATGTAGATCACACAAATTAGTCATCATCAATGTTTGTCATAAATCAAAACATAGGAGAATGCCTTTAGGGCTAACAATCTTAGATCATTCAAATTGTGAAAGAAAGCTTTGATAGGTTTAACCACCTTGTTCAAGACCATGTTTAAGATTTAGTCCTTCCTATGTATGAGTCTCTAAAATCTTTGAATAATCTAATGTGGTTTCTCTTGATTGGGTCTTAGTTGCTTTGTTCTTCTAAGGTTTATCTTGAATTCCATTGCTTGGTTGTCTATAGTTCTACTTTTCTTATTCTTGATTTCCTTTGTTGTGTCAAGACTATTTGGGTGAATTTATGGCAGGTCTTGCTATATTTCTTGTGGGTCTTTGATGCTTTGTTCCTCAAAGGTTTGGTAAGGAATAGTTAAATAGTTTTCTATCCTCTTTTGCCACAAATTTCCGCTATTAGGGTTATACTTGTTTAGCTAAGGGTTTTTGCCCATTTGTTTGTCATTGTTCCACTAATTTGCCAACACAAGATCATATCATCAAGTTAGCTCCAAAATCTCCAAACTTTGAAATTTTCAAATCTGCAAAATATTCAACAAAAAATTTAGCTTAAAAAAAAATAGCATTTAGCTTGATACCAAGAAAACACCACGATAATTGAGAGAAAAACTTGAAAAGAGAATATCACCAAACCACTCCCCCACACTTAAGATGGAAAATATTTTCCTTATTTGGGGAGGAAAAAAACACTTAACTGACTAAAGAAAACCAAACATAAGAAAATGATACAAACTCTTTCCACTCAACATGTTTCCTCATCAAATCTTTGTAAAAGAAATTAAAGCTCAATGAAAAATGTAGGGTTGATGAAAGTAGAAAGAAGAGTGGTTTCTGAAAAATAGAAAGTTCATAAAACCAAATTTTCTCAATAAAGCAAAACACATAAACCTCATTTTCTAACATTCCTTTAAACACACAAATATTTTTGTCAACATATAAGTGCACATGGTCTCTAAAGAATGCATTAAACTTAAAATCACCAATTAACCCTTCAAAAGAATTTTCACAATTAAAATTTCCTTTTAAACATAGTATTTGAGTTCTCAAAGATTGAATGAAATAATCCTTACTTTTCAATGCATGATCTACAAAAACTAAGTAATCTCTCTTTGGATAGGGTGAATGATAGAATTTGTCAACATCCTCCAAGGACTTCGTATGATGTAGCATTGAAATTTCTAACTCCTTGAAGTATGTTAAGTTCCATACATCATCATGTGGACCATTGTCCTACAAGCATGGAGAGGAACCTAAAAAATCATGTGACAAAGAGAGATTAGAATTATTAGCATATAAAGGAGAATCGAATACCTCCCTTTCCACGTTGGGCAATTGTTCCTCATAACCTTTCTATTCTTTATGGTCAATTAGACGGGCTAGCATGAACTCAAGAGTCTGCTCAACAATCTTAGCTAATTGTGTTCGTTGATCACACAATCGTTGGGAAGCTTCTTCATGCCACTGAACAGATGAATTTATACTAGAAATAAAAGAATTTACTAATTCTACTAATGACGTATCAATAAAAACATCAATGTGAGCTCGGAACTTTTCCAATCCATCAGCAATATAACTCATTTGATCTTATGCCCAAAAATAATTGTCCATGATGATGTTAACCTCGCACTCAAAATAAAAAATCAAATAAAAAAGAAAAACAAATTATAGAAAAAATTTAAACAAATAAAAAATAAAATCATATACTAATAAAAAGACTTCAATATTCACAGAGTACAAAAAAATAAAATAAAAGTTAGTGACATTTACAAATATTGTTAGTATCATATAGGTATAGTACAATATTGAAGTTAGTTAGTTAAGGTACATTTATACATACAACAAGATATAACACTTAGTTACATAAAGAACATATATACATATTTACATATTTATATATAGACATAAAAATATATAAACATGATTAAATCATTAAAATCCAAGCTTTCATGATATTGTTCCGCGGCAATGGTGCAAAAAACTTGATGCGTAAATTTTAGATGTATAAAAATTATTAAATTTAAATCCATTATTAGCCAAGTTTTAATTAAAGCATTAATTCCAAAATACAAATACGAGCAAGTATACTCATCGCAAGCATTAGTATAAGGAATTAACGAGTATCTATCCTCAAAGGAACAAGTACACACTAGTTACTTTTTCATTCATTGTTTGACCGACCAAATAAAGTGATAAGATAAAATGAAAAATAAAGAAAAATATATACAACACAAGGATGTAAAAATATGCAATTTAGACAAATACTTTTGAAAATATGGCAATGAATCACTTAGAAATTATCAAAATCAATTATCATCTTGGCATCATAAATGATTTAATATAGACCCACTTCGTTTGCAATCCATAGAATCAGTATCTTCTAGTTAAATTAGTGAACATGTTCTGTCTCAACCAATTTATCCAAAAGATACATTAAAATCAATCCTCATATAAGCTCCAATATTGTAGGTTATTTAAAACATGAAATTATTCAATGAATCCATGTTCTAGCAATCATCAACTAACCTTTAATTACCTAAGTTTTTAAAAATTAACCCATTTTTCAATAAAGTTAAGAGATAACAAATATGAAATTAATTAATTGAAGTCATTATCCACCCATTTTTCAAGCAAGTTAATAACAAAAATCAAGCAACCAACCCTGTAAGCAAAACAAGTAATCAAATCCCAAGATAAATAATAAATTGATCAAAATATTAAATTAGCTCAAGAAATCATTAATCCTGAAAGCAATGTCAAATTACAATGAAAATATTGAATACATCATTGCTTAAGAATAAGAAAACAAAGGTTCACTCATAGACAAGCGTCCTTCTTTTTATTTGAAGACTCTTTTAAACAACCCTTCTTGATTTGATGAATTCCTCCTTCAATGAGTAATTAGAATTTTATCTCCTTAAATTTACTCATTTTCTCTTGTTTTTGCTCTTGGTTTTATAAGCTTTTTGGACTCCAAATTCATTGCTTGGGGAATCTTGGACAAGTAAAATTTGAAAAATGCCAAAATCTTTGGAAAATTACCAAATTTTGCCTCTCTAGAGTGGACATGGTGCCAAGTGTTTTCTATTTTTCCTCTTGAAAGTGCTCTCTTTTCACTGTTTGGGCAGAGTGGATTTGGCACCTGGTCCCCTTATGCCAGGTGCATGCTGGGAAATTCACCTTTTTGCTCGAAGTCAACTTAAATTTGCATAAATTTGTTAAAAATACTTTCTACAAGAAAAATGTCAAATAAGAAGGAATATGCTTAGTTATTACATCAAAAGTATCTAAATTTAACTTCAAATAACTAGAAAAATAGTGATGATTTTATCCCCTATCACTGCCCTGTTCATAAGATACATCGGGACCGAACAAGTGATCAGTTCTCGGTCCGGCCAGTTAAACTAGCCGGTCCAGTTCAATTTTCAAAACACTGACTCTTTCAACTATTTCTTTAACTCCTTCAATTCCATTGAGGCCATCCAGTAAGGATTTTTTGATACTAGCTCTGCTCTAGGTACAAGGTCGATTGTGAACTCTACTTTTGTAGGTGGAGGTAAAGAGTCAGCTGGGAATACATCTTAGAACTCCTTCACTATTACGGTATTCTCTAGCACTCCTGTTCCACTCGATTCCCGCTATCAAAAACTTTAACTCTTTAACTTGGATTCCCATGAATTCTAGTATATCCCATCCTGATCAGATGAATTGAATTATTTTGCTCTTACAATCTACTCGAGCACCATGCTTAGATAACCAGTCCATTCCAAAAATTAGATTATAATCTTGAAAGCTACAACAATGAGGTCGGCCTTTAAGTTCTCACTTCGAACCCGAACATCAAAATCTAGAATATATTTACTCGCTTCCACTGACTTCCCCAATGGTGTGCTTAGCGATAAAACGTAGGGTAACTTCGTCCCAACCTAATCTATATGAGATATACTAAATTTATTAATATATGAGTGCATTGAACTAGGTCTATCAAAATATTAACAACCATGGATAGAGAATGCACTTTCCACCACAATTGCGTCCGCACTAACCTCTTCCCAGTTCAGTGTGAAGACCTTGGCCTTTACCTGAGGTTTTTGACCCCTATTCCCTAATGCTCAGCTATTGTTTCCTCAGTTGCCCACTAGTTGAGTAGGGTTTCCTTGTATAATCCTCAAAGGTTTGGGGTAGTTACTCTTTAGATGTTTGGGGTCTCTGCAGTTGTAGCATTTCAATGATAGGTTCTTGGACCAATAGTCCTTTTCTACATAATCCAACTTGCTATAGAATTAGCATATAGGTTGGGTCCGGTGTTCAAAAAAGTAGGTCAAGCTTGTTTTCTTTTGTTGTTCCACTATTGATTTGTGGGTCACTAATTGTTGTTCTGCCTTAGAGAGTTTGGTGATTTATAAATCACTTGACTCTTATCTTTATTTTTCGTTCTTTTAGTAGCATCCACCATGGGGACAAAGGTTGTAGGGTGGAAAAATGCTAAGGCCCTCCAATGTTCCTACCTAAACCCTTTTACAAATTGGAAAGTCCAATTGTGCTCAATATCTACTAGTCGTTTGCAATACTTTGACAACCTATTGAACTGGGCTACGATCATCTCGCCTTGTTTTAGGTTCTGAAACTTATCTTCTTATTTCTTCATATGCATACTCTGCCTGAAAAACCTCAACGAACCTTTCCCAGGTCCACTCAGGACCTGCCTTATCCTACTCTTCTTGGATCTGCTACCACCAGTATTATGTGGGTCCCTTCAGTTTGAAATATGCAAATCTCACCATTCTCTATTCTAGGTACTATAGGGTGGAAACAATGTCCTCCATTTGTTCTATCCATTGTTCAATTCTCTAGTCTTGTTCCGTCTCTGCAAATAATGTGGGTTGTTAGAACTTTATGAATAGTTCTAAAGCTCCATTCTCTCCTCAAATTTCCTTTTCTTTGATAGAGTGTGTAAAAACTCAGTCATTTTGCTGAATGCCTGCCCTATCAATGCCTCCTTTAGCCTTTTCGGTCCCATTCCCTACCTTTGGTTAACTTCCTCTTCTCTCTAGGGCATGGGAGTTGATGCAAATCTCAAACACTAGAGTCATGGGTATAGTCTCATCTCCTTTTTTCCGTGGGTAGTCAGTCCATATCTTGGTACCATCTTCACACCACAGGCATAATGAACTCATCAAAAGAATGAGTGAAAGGTATGCAAGTATTCTAATCCATCCTAGGTAAACATATGCTTCATATAATACACTAATGAGGTTTTTAGTGTTAAAGTATAATTAATAGGTAAAAGATAATATGTAGCAAAAATAATAGGGCAAAGGGATTTACTCATACATATATTCATCTAGAAAATTCTTTTGCAAGGAAAAATTAGACATCTAAACTGTCTTTATTTAAATAAAGAAGTACATTAGAGAAATTAACTAAAAGTAATTGTAATAGTTCAAGTGCCAGACTTAATGAAAACATAAATAAAGAAAGATCACAAAAGGATCTTCATGGTCTTAGCACTTTGGATGGCCCCTCATCTAATCGTCACCCAAATCCTAAGAGCAGGGCTTATACAACTAACTCCCAGTGTTCTTAAAGAAGTTTATTGTAACACCCCATATTTTCCATTCGTAATGGGCCTTACAAGGTAGGATATTGCCCCGTCTAATCTCTAAAACGACGGCTCTTTATAACGATTGCATCTTAAAATAAACTATGCATTCTTATATTGAACATAAAAGATACACACTATCTAACTTTTGTTTCAAATGTCCCAAAATAGTACAAGTCTACTACATATACATAATTTTCCATCCAAGCCTTTACATACACCTAAAAGAGGAGCATGAGTCTTTGGGAATCCACTGAGGCGATTCAGTCTCTAAAATTACCAAAAAAGGCATAACACATGTGTGAGCATAAAGCTCAATGAGTCCTGTGTGTGCTAGTTTTTTTTTTTTTTCATAACAAAAATAGCTCAGGAAAAAGTAAGGTTCAAAACATAGACAAACTAGTGTACTTGAAATCTTTGTAAACACATAAGTAGTAACAAGAACTCGGGTTCATCTAGAAAATACCGAAACAAATTCAGGAATCATCTTCTAAAAAAATGGGAAGCGAAATTCATGTACTATGTTTTGAGGAATAGTGTGCAAGATTTCTAGAGGCAAGAGATGCTAGTTCATGATTCATGTATGGAAAAAGAATATTCACGATCTCACGAAATGAGATAAGCTAGATCATGATTTGTTGTGAGCGGATTTCATTAAATCCCACTTACTCGCATGCATGTAAAGCAATCATGATTTATGCCAAGTTTTATGATTGATTCTAGGTTTAGTGCTCACACCAAGTTAAGTTAGTACTTATGTTGGGAATAATGCTTATGCCACGAATTCAACTAATCCTAATGTCATGTCGCCCAATTCGGAGTAAAATGAATCCCATAATAGATCAAGTTATTTGGGACCATTTATCTCTAACCTGAACTAGTACCCAGAGAAAAGCTTTTGTTGAGTACTCCACATTCACATGCACATGTGATCTTGTTCAAGTACTGGAAAGGGTGATCATCTCATTTTCCATGACTTGTCATGTTAGTTAGGCATTGTATGTAGAACAGTCATGAAACATCATTCTTAACAAGTAGTGAAAACATGCTAGAGCTTTTAACAAGAAAAGAATTCAAGACTCATAATATTCATGTTTCTTAACGCCATTAAATAAAATGTTTGAAATCAAATGGTTTAGAAATCCATTAGCTAAATGGTGTGCGAAAACTAAAGGACTCGCACATTCATGATTCATAAAATGTTCATATATAAATGGTTTAGGAAATCATTAGCCCAAAATGAAGTTTTATAAACAAATAGCCTCATTTTGTACAAAACATTCATGTGTGAGTTCAATAGAAAAACACCTAGCTAAATAGGGTTCAAAAAGTTAGGAACCTTATGTGAAGCATAAAAGATACGATTTAATATACAAAGATTTATTATACATAAATTTCAAGAAAAATAATCTCCATTAGAATCTAGCAATCAATACTTGCAAGTTCAAGCAAAAATCTTATACTTGAATATATCAAGAAAACATTTGGTCACATCAGGAAAGCATTTTGCTATATCAGAAAAACACTTAGCGACATCAAGGTTTAGAAAGCCAAGGGACTTACCTTAGTCTATTAAGCCAACACTCACACTATAACAAGCTTAAGGTCTTAACTTGGATCACCTACAATAATGAGGTAATTCATCAAAAATTACTCCATGTGTTCAATTAAGATTTACATAATACTAAGAGCAAAGGCACATCATTTCCTTTTTCTTAATCAAGATTTCCAGCTTTGCCACCATTTGGAGTTTTATCCATAACGTTTGCTATACAACTCAAAATAAGGTCAAACTTGTTTCTAAATACTCCTAAGACATTAGTTTACAAAATTCAGTTCATGGAACACCAATGCCTTTTCTCATTTCATTCAGTTCTGCTTACAAAATTCCAGAAATCTGACCGCGTTACAGCTTTGGCAGGGTTTGATATTTATCTCATAACTTTTTACTTACAGCTCCAATTCATGCCAAATTGGTCTCAAAAAGTTACTGGAACATTTTACTACAAAGTTCAGCTCATAAAGTTACAGAAAAATTGCCCATATCATTCATTTTATTACCCAAACATACGGATCCAGTAATTGAACAAAACCAAAATTCCTGATCATGTTCATATATTACACAAGCCATGTCTTTTCATTCTCTTACTCAACATATGTCCTTCCTTCATCCTTTCATGCCATATATGATGCGTAAGATTTGGGTGCATAAAAATTATACAATTTTAAATCCATCTCTTACCAACTTTTAAATAAAACATTAATCCCCAATTTATATATATGAGCAAGTATACCCATCGCAAGCATAGTATAGGGAATTAACGAGTATTGATCCTCAAAGAACAACTACTATTAGTTATCTTTCATTCAATGTTTAACCAACCCAATAAAATGATAAGAGAATAAAAAGGAAAATAAAGAAAAATGTATACAACTCAAGGATGAAAGGATATGTAATTTAACAAATATTCTTGAAGAAATAACAATGAATTGCTTAGCAATTATCAAAATCAATTATTCACTTAGCATCATGAAGAAATTAAAATAAAATCCAATTGTTTCCCAAGTAATAACCAAAAGATGATTAAATTAGCAGATTTCCCAATCATTTCCCAAGTCACTATCTCATTATTAAATTAGCAGATTTTCCAATAAAACTAACATAACCAAAAGATGCATTAAACTCATCCTTCAACAATTATCCCGATACTCTAGGTGATAATGAACATGAAATTAGCCAACAACCCTATAACTCTATGTAAAATCAACTAAGAGATAACTATAACCTTATAACCTTATGTAAAATCAACCCTATAACCTTAGTTCTTTATTCTTAACTTCATTTCTCAAGTCCGTTAAGAGATAACAAATATGAAATTAATGAAATTAAATTAATTTCTAACATCGTTTCACAAGTCAATTAGAAGCAAATCTAAATTCATCAACACTCTAATAGTAACAAATAATCAAATACCAAGAATGATAATAAATTGGTCAATTAACTAAATTAACCCAAAAATTATTAATCCCAAAATAATATCCAATTACAATGAAAATATTAATCAAATCATTGTTCTAGAAAAAGAAAACAATGGTGAAAGAGAAAACTCATAGACAAGCCCCCTTATTCTTCCTTGAAAATCTCCTTGAACAACATCTTTTGAGTGATGAATCTCCTCTTGAATGATTGATTGGCAGCTTTGATTCTTGGAATCTTACATTTCTCTTGTGTTTTCCTTGCTTAAATAGGCTCCCAAGATGCGAAAAATCGTTCCTTAAGAGTTCTATGCCGAGTACAACTTGGAAAATACCATAACTCATAGGAAATTCCCAAATCCGCACACAACAAGAAAATTCGCCACCTCTGGACAACATAGGGCCGGAGCCGGCTTTGCACAGGTCATGCTCTGGTCAACCCCGACGTGCTCTATTTTTCAACTTTTTTTCCCTGTTCCAACCTTGGGGCGGGGCACCGAGTCTAGTTCCATGGGACACAGCCGGCACCGGCCGTGCAGTACAACGGCGATGGTTTTTTTCATTTTTCCTTAGTTCTACAATAGAAAACTCACATACCTTTCCCAAGGCAAAATATCAAATGTGAAAGAATATGACTAGTTATTGCATCAAATGTATCATCAAATAACCTCAAATAATTGAAGGCAAAATATGGCAAAACTAAAAAACACACAGTAGCATGTCCATAAATAGAGCACAGGCAGAAGAGCAGCGGAAGAAAAATTTTATACCTCTGCATATTTTAATTGGTCTAGGAGGTGTGGGCAATCCTGTCTGAACCACTGCTGGTTTTGCAATCCTTCCTTCAGGTTGTTGTCCCGCAAGCCATCGGCTCCGTCTGGGCATTAACGCAAAGGTTCGGGTCTTTCGGAATATAACCTGCACTTTGAAAGCTTGGTGAAGGCTACGGATGAAGAGGATGATCTTCCTATTCTGATTGAATGCTATCAAGCATTAATCAGATAGGTTTCACATCTCTGTTCTTGCTATTGACAAAGCACAGAGAACACATACTCACGAGAGAAGAAGATAGGCTTGAGAAAAACAACGACGTTCTATGAAAGACTCCTCCATTCTATTGAATCCCAACTACATAGATAATAGGCTATTATCCGGGTATTCAAAAATCAAACAGAGGTGATAGAATCAGAGAAGTCCTAAGGCCCATGTCAATTTAAGCCATTAACCAGGCCTATGGGCCTATGGCCCAATTCATTAGGTTAAGTCTTTAATTCAATTTAATTATTCCAAGAGTAGTACAATCCTAATAATTAAATTAATTAAATAACCCAAATGGACTAATATAAACCTCAAGCCTTGACTCATTTCATTAGGTTAAGCCTTTAATTTAATTTAATTATTTCTAGACTAATACAAATCAAATAATTAAATTAATTCAATAACCCAAATACACTAATATATAATTTTTTCTTTTTGGACCTTTTATTTTATTCTAACCCAATAAATAAACCAGGTTACTTGAATAAAATAAAATCTATTTTATACAAGACCAATCCCTTAACCTAAAACCATTAGGACATATGGGCTATTTCGAGGACCAAAATACACATCGCCTTAGCTACTAAAATGACCAAACTACCCCTACTATAGAAATAGCTGTATTTTACATTTTAAATATTTTCTAATATCACCATAAGGAAATATTGACCCCAAGGACAATGCTACGTTACCAAAGTCTCAGACCTATATGTGTAATGACTAAAATACCCCTATATGCATTGTTGCACATTTAGAGAGGAAGAGTGTACTAACACCTCTCTAAAAGACATCTACCATCCTTAGACCTTAATAATCCACGACTCTTAGAATGTTTCCACTTTCTAACGGAGATACCCTAAAGCAAACATCCATGTCATGTTCCCCAAGGCCCTGGAAATTTAGATCATTCGAATAGTCACAAGGGGCGATATAGTGCAGAAGCTATCTTGTACAAGTCTATCATAACTAACTAGTCGCATATACCCAATATACATGTATATTGGCTCTACGATAGAACATCAATTATAGTATATCAAAGTACATGCTTCCAACTTTGTCAGACCACCAACTCATGCTCAAGCGGTAGAGTATTAGTCCATACTGTAGCAGTAATAGTCTGGGTTTCTTCTAAATAGTACTTTTAGAAATCACCATTACAGGTCCTATTCTATGTACTCGAAATACGCTCATGCAATGAAGTGAGTGGATTACTCATTGGCTAAAGGTAAGCCATTCTCCATTTAGAATTCATACAAAATAATAGCCTAAACATGATGAGATTCGTATTCTCATCAATTCGTTAAGAATAAAAGTTTATGTGTTAAGTAACCCGTGATCTACACCTTACTGTGAAGGATCACCATTCACATGGATCACTTACTTAAACACAATGGGTCTTTTGTAAACGTAAATCATGCACAAATAAAATGTAAATTCATAAATAATTTTTTGAGAGTAAATTCCTTTATTAACAAATTTGATAATTACATTAGAAACCTAGTTTAGAGAGCATACATTCTAACAATCTCCCACTTGCACTCTAAGACTAAGAAAATCCATAGGTGCCCACCCTATGGCGTCTAAGTGTCTATCAAAGACTCTCTTAGGCAAAGGCTTGGTGAAGGGATCTGCTAGGTTATTCTTTGAGGCTATTTGTTCCACCACGATTTTACATCTCCAGATGAAATTCCGGATCAAGTGACACTTCCTCTAGATGTACTTCCCCTTCTTGTAGTTCCTAAGTTCTTTGGATTGCGAGACTGCTCCCGTGTTGTCATAATACACCACAACTGGTCTGTCCATGTGTGGCATAATTCCAAGTTCTAAAAGGAACTTTCAGAGCCAGACTACTTCCTTGGATACCTCCGAAGCTGCCACATACTCAGCTTCCATGGTTGAGTCGGCAATGCAAGATTACTTGAAATAACTCCTCCAAACAAGGTGAAGACATATCCACTAGTGGATTTTCTATCATCCTTATCTGTCTGGAAGTTTGAATTTATATATCTAGTAGAAACCAAGTCATCATCCCTGTAAACTAGCATATAATCTCTTGTAATTTTAAGGTGCTTGAGAATATGCTTTATAGCTTACCAATGAACCTCCCTGAGGTTTGACTGATATCTGCTAACTCAGCTTACGACAAAGCAGATATCTAGCCTAGTGCACAATATGGTGTACATGAGACTTCCCACAGTCGAAGCGTAGGGAATCCTTCTCATTCTGTCTTTTTCTTCTTGGGACTTAGTACAGTCCTTTGAATAAAAAGATAACCCATGTTTACAAGGAATTAAAGTGCCCTTGCATGAGTCCATGCTGAACTTGCCCAGCATCTTGTCAATGTAACACTCCGCTACCTAGGCCCAACAGAGCCAGGGATGTCGCCCCGTCCAAAGGACAAGGGGTCTTTATAACTAGGTCACACAAACACAAATAAAACCTATATTTTAAAATTGAACTTATTACAACCCAAAAATTCAGGAACAAATCCAAAATAAATTGAATATAATCATCTCTCAAAGCAAAACATAAAATAAATAAAATAAAGTCTTCAAGCAGGCAACAAATCCAGCTACTCATCTCCACAGCATGATTAACTTGAAAAAATGGCATAAAAGGTGACGAGATAAAAATCTCAATAAGCTCATGTGTGCTTTGAGTATTTCAGGTTAAATAGTTCATGAATGCAGGTTATAAAAATTGCATAAGAGAAAGTGCTGGCAAGCAATAAATAAGGTTAAAAATAATGAGTGGTGTTTTGCTTTTCAAACCATACATGTGCACAATAAGTAAAACTACTCAAATGGGTAGCCATGGGTTACCACACGTTGGGCCCTATGACCATATAACGGTCAGAATGCCACTTTGTGCAGACTAACAAAAGGTAGGTATACGGCCTACCGAGTGAGATACTCCTCATTCTCAACACCCAAACTTATCGGTTGTCCACTCCGGAAAAACACAGTCCACATGACTGAAACTTGCTAGCTCGGACCGGCATGACCTACTGGACTAGTATCCTATCCGGGAAGGACTCACCCCTCAGAGGTGGCCACCTATTGAAAGACTTATCCTAACCCTTCAAAGACTAGTCCTAGTAGTCTACCCTTACTGAGTACTCAACGCTGTTTGTCCCCCTTGGGAGAAAATTGATAAAACATTGCTTTATTTCGAAATAGCAATTAAGGGTTTCTAAAATTCTTGTCAAAGTTCGGTTTTGGAAAGAGTTTAATATTTGTGCAAAACTGCTTATTTAATTTTTAAATGATTTGCTTGACTAAAATAAAAGGAAAACAATACTTAATTACCTTTACAAAATGAGTGTTCATACACTTCGCATTTGGCTTGCCATAGAAACCTTTTGTCATCAAATAAATTTATGCAGGAACTTACCTAATCCTTTGCTTGAGCAAATTCAAAATCTTCCAAAGCTGACCTAATCTCGCCTGGAGTAAACACAAACCATATGGTTATACTCAAGCCATTTTCGTTTTCATAAATAATTCTAGTTCAACTTATTACAATTATGACACTAATGTCCTAAGCTTTAAGTCTAGATGATAAAGGCTTTTATAAAATAAGTCTAGCTTGACAAGTTAAAATAACTAGTGATAAGTTAAAATAACTAGGGATTGTAAAGTAATTGCTAATAAGTTATAGGTTCAAATATTAAATCTTGAGTGTTGCTAATAAAAAATAAACTAGGGTTTAATTGATGAAGAATCCTAAGTCCTAAATGATATTATTAAATGGTCATTCTTAAATAATATTTTTAAAGTAAATATTAAATTATTGCTAATCTCTTAATTAATAAATAATAGATAGAAAATAATTAATAATAAGTAAAATTAATAATACATAAATTGTATTAAATCTTGATTAATAGATAACAAATAAATATAATATTTATGAATATATGTCCTACAAGATCATTAATATTAATATTAATATTATTATTATTATTAATATAAAAGGTTTTATTTATTATTATTTTCATATATAAATATTTATGTATTATTTTTAATAAAAGATATCATTTATTTGGTGAAAATATTACTATTTCATTTAATACTTCAATTCCAACACTTCATTGGGTTTTCGAAATCTTTAAAGGAAAACATAGTATTAATTTTAATTAACGTAATAAAATTGGCTAAATAAAATAACTTAGGATTAACAAGGTCATGATCATAATTTTCGTATTGCTAACAGGAATCATGAACATATTCTTCATCATCAAACAACAAACTATTCTATTCATGAATAAAGGCTTAAATCCATACCTATCATCACATGGCTAAATCTCTACTAAGCATAATCATACTCATGGCTTCAATGAAAGTAAGAACATAATATCCTATTCACCAAGGTGACATAATATCTAGCATACTTAAACATTCATACACATTTAAGACAAGAAGAACATGCATTAATCCACAAGGAATTTCATAAGGCTTAATCAAGATCAATCATTCTCATGCTTCAATATCTACTCCTTCATACATATGCATATATCCAATCCCTAATCATATTCTATCCCTTTCTATCAACATCTAAGAGATATGACTTTAGAATTAAAGAGAAGGTTAAAGAGAAATACTTGATTGATGACTATCTCGATGAAAGTTTAAGGAGATCCATACGCTTCGAAGGCTTGAATCATCTAAGAGATGAGAAAGAAAACAGCTATGGTTGTAGCAACCATTTCAGCTGAGAGAGAGAGAGAGAGAGTATTAGTATGACATGTTAAAGATTGAAGGGAAGAAGGTGAACAAAAGTTGCTCTTTATTACCTTGATGATGTTCTTGAGACTTTAAGAAAAATTCTGGTTTTTTATCCGATTGCAAAATCTTGTTTTCAAGATTTATGTTATAAAATCTAGAAATCGACTCTAGGGAGTATGTAGGCATGTTCTGAATTTTTTGGAGAGATTGGAGGTGTTTAGAGTGGTCTTAGGCTTGAAAAAGGTAGTGTGTGTTTTTGATGTTCTTCGTGAAAATGAAGAGAATTGGAGAGAAAGTGCTAGACGAATTGCAGAAAGTGTTGGCCGAATGATTGAGGGATTTCTAAAGGGGTTTGTAGAGAGTTTTTCTGCAATGTTCCAGGTGATTTACAGAAATACCTTAATCATTTGGCCAACACCTTCAGCAATTTGTCTAGCACTTTCTCTCCAATTCTCTCTATTTTCACAAAGAACACCAAGAACACACACTATATTTTTTCAAGCCTAAGACCACTCTAAACACCTCCAATCCCTCCAAAAAATTCTAGAACATGCCTACATACTCCCTAGAGTCCATTTCTGGATTTTATAACACAAATCTCGAAAATAAGAATTTGCAATCGGATAAAAAACCAGAATTTTCCTTGAAGTCTAAAGAACATCATCAAGGTAACCAAGAGCAACTTTTGTTCACCTTCTTCCCTTAAATCTTTAACATGTCATACTAATATTCTCTCTCTCTTTCTCTCTCTCGGCCAAAATCGTTGTTCCAACCATAACTGTTTCTCTTCTTCATCCTTGGACGAATCAAGCCTCCTACGCGTGTGGACCTCCTTGGATCTTCAACAAGATTGTCATCAACTGAGTATTTCTCTTTAACCCTCTTTTCAATTCTAAAAATCATGTCTCTTAGATGTTATTGGAAAAGGATAGAATATGATTAGAGATTGAGTATGTGTTTGTATGAAGGAGTTGAGATTAGAGCATGAGGATGTTTTGTCATGGTTGAGTGTTATGATATTTTGTGGTTAGTTGTATACTCTTCATGTCGTGAGTAAGTATGGATGATTAAGCATCATAGATATTATGTCACCTTTGGTGAATAGGGTTTTATGTTCTTGTATTCTTGTTGAAGTCATGTACATGATTATGCTTAGTAGAGATTTAGCCATATGCTAGTAGGTATGGATTTAAGCCTTTATTCATAAATGGAATGGTTTGATGATTGATGTTGGATTTTATGTTCATGATTATTGTTAGCAATAGGAGAATTATGATCATGACCTTGTTGATCCTAAGATATTTTAATTAGCCAATTTTATTACGTTAATAAAATTAAGAT
Source organism: Voacanga thouarsii (assembly GCA_026120185.1). Classification (NCBI taxonomy): domain Eukaryota; kingdom Viridiplantae; phylum Streptophyta; class Magnoliopsida; order Gentianales; family Apocynaceae; genus Voacanga; species Voacanga thouarsii. Next base: position 1,762,869 of record JANUWF010003374.1, on the reverse strand, counting down.
TATATTTTCCCTCAATAATTTTGAAACCCCTAAGAAGCCTTGGAGTTGGAATAATAAATAAAATAGTGAAATTTTAGCCAAATAAATGATATCTTCTATTAAAAATAATATATATAAAAATATTTATATATAATAATATTATTAAATAAGGCCTTTGTATAAATAATAATTGGTAAAATATTGATCTAGTAGGTCATATATTCATACATACTATTGAAATTTATTTATTTTCTTTTGATCAAGATTTATTAAAATTTACTTATTATTAATTTCATTTAGTAGTTATTTTCTAACTATTAATTATTAATTAAGAGATTAGTAATAATTTATTATTTATTTTAATAATATCATCCAGGACTTAGGATCCTTCATCAAATAAACCCTAGTTTATTAATAACAAAGATTTATATTTGAACCTATAACATCTTAGTAATTATTTTACAACCCCTAGTTATTTTGTTATCAAGCTAGACTTTTTTTTTTTTTTTTATAAAACATTTATCATCTAGCCTTTAAGCTTAGGACATTAGGGTCATGATCGTAATAAGTTGAACGAGGATTATTTATGGAAGCGAATTTGACTTGAGTTTAATTATGGCTTGTGTTTACCCCAGGCGGGATTAGGTCAGTTTTGGAAGATCTTTTATTTAGCTCGAGCAAAGGATCAGGTAAGCTCCTGCATAAAACTTATTTGATGACAAAATGTTACTAAAGCAAGCTAAAAGCAGAGTGTATGGACACTCATTTTATGAAAGCAATTGTGGACTGGTTCTTTTCTTGTTTCAGTCAAGCAAATTATTTGAAAATCAACAAGCAGTTTTACTCAAACACCAAACTCTTTCAAAAACCAACTTTAACACGGATTTTAGAAACTCTTAATTGCCATTTCCAAATAAAGCAATATTTTATCAGTTTTCTCCCAAGTGGGACAATCAAACGTTGAGTACTCAATAAGGGTAGGCTAGTAGTACTAGTTTTGAAGAGCAAGAGTGAGTCTTCTGGCAGGAGGCCACCTCCAGAAGATGAACTTAACTTAGAGAAGCGATAGTACTACTTAGTCGTGCCGGTCCGAGCTAGTAAGTTTCAGTCATGTGGACTGTGTGTTGCCAGAGTGGACAATCGGTTTGTTTGGGTGTAGAGAATGAGGAGTATCTTACCCGATAGGCCATACACCTACCTTTTGTCAGTCTGCACAAAATGTGGCATTCTGACCATTATATGGACATGAGGCCCAACGTGTGGTAACCCATGGCCGCCCATTTGAGTCACTGTGTTTATTATGCACTTGTATGGTTTGAAAAGAGGAAAACGCCACTCTTTATTTTAACCTTATTTATTGCTTGCCAACATTTTCCCTTATGAAAATTTACAACTAGCATGCATGAACTGTTTTACCTGAACACTTAAAGCACACACGGACTTACTGAGATTTTAATCTTTTCACCTTTTATACCAAGATTTTAGGTCTATCCTACTGTGGAGATGCGTAGCTAGAAAGTTACCTTCTTGAAGACTTTATGTTATTTATTTCATATGTTGCTTTGAGAGATGATAGTGAACAATTTATTTTGGATTTATTCTTGAATTTTTAAGTTGTAATGTGTTTTAAATTTTCAAGTATTGTTTTATTTTTGTTGGGTGCCCTAGTTATAAAGACCCCTTGTCCTTTGGACGGGGCGACATCTCCGGCCCTGTTGGGCCTAGGTTGTAGGGTGTTACAAGTGGTATCAGAGCCTAGGTTTACGTAAATATTGGTAGTATATGTTCTATCTTTTTATGTTCAAATCTTTTATCTAACCTATCTTGTTTATGCTGTAGGATAGTTAGAATGCTTAGAACCGCAAGGAAAGGGCAGTAATGGCATCCTCCAATCCCTATCTACCCGAAATACCTACAGTGCCTCAACCTGCACCTCGGCCTACACCGTAGCCAATTATTCCCTTGGAAGATAGCAGTAACAATGTGGTCCCAATCAATGAGCCACCCGCAATACCTCTGATAGATTTGGTTACGGACAGTGAAGATGAGAAGATTGATATGGCATACGTTCCCCACCCTCCTAATCCCATAGTTGACTTGTTAGCTGATAGTGATGATCCAGGAGAGATAGATTATGAATCTTCACCTTGACCTTCCTTCATACCTCCACCTAACAAGGTTGAGACTGAGGAGAGTTCTAGGTAACCTAGGAAAGAGCCAATTGAGGGGTTTGCAAGTGGGGTTGGGATAGACTTCACAAAGAATTCCGGAGGATGGTTATATGAGGCCGACTTTGAAGATTCTGATGAGGACTAGAGGGGTTAAGAGCTGTTATGATCAGGATGTTTTATATGTTAAGGAGTTTTATTTCTATTTGTTGTTTTAATTTCAAATTTATGCAAATATGAGTACTTGAGTACTTTAAGATTTGACATAAATTCACATGCAATTATTTAGACAAAACTTGCATCTAATTTTATTTTACTTAAACTTGAATGTGAATGCATGCTCATCTGAAATGATTTCATCATTGAATGCATAAACTCATCATGTGGGTATGTTTTAGAATGGCACCCAAGCACCGTGTAGCCACATCAGGCAGGAGAGTCCCAGAGGCAGAACCGGTGGCACCAGAGGCTGAAACAACCCAAATGCAGTCACCCAACGGGGGAATTAAGAGTGAGCCAGATTTGGAAATGGGTTCTGAAGCACCTATTGAAGTGACAATAGGGCAAGCATTTAGTAAGATGGCCGAGATTCTACAGACCTTGACAGAATGAAGGAACTCCATGGGAGAGGATGAAATATTGGAGCAGTTTCTGAAATTTCAACCGCCCGTCTTCTTAGGAGAAGCTGAGCAGGATCAGAAGGCTGAGCAATGGATAGAGCAGATGGAAGACATATTCGCTAGCTCCACTATACTGAAGAGCAAATGGTAAAGTTTGTTGCATTCGGTTTGAGGGGCCCAGCTCGGGCATGGTGGCAGCAGGTTTAGGATAATTGGGAGATGATTGATCTGGACTGAACATAGACCAGTTTTATTGAAGCATTCAGAGTTGAGTATATCCCTCAATGGATTATGGAGAAGTGGGAAGACGAGTTTTAGAATTTAAAGCAGGGGGGTATGGCGGTAGCTCAGTACGCAGCACGGTTCACCCAACTATCAAACTACTGCAAGAGGCTAGTAGACACCGAGCAGAATAGGACCAAACAATTTGTCAAGGGGCTCAGGCAGGAATTGAGAAGGGCGTTGGCATCTTCTCCACCAATGACCTACTCAGGGGTTGTAGACGCAGCTACCCGGACAGAAAATGAAGACCGCAGTAGAATGGCATCGAGACCTTTCCAACCACCAAGGCAACCGCAAGGACTTTTTCAGAGGCAGCAACCCCACAAACGTCCCGCCTGTGAATCCCCAGTGAAACCAACCTTAGAGGAAGGGGGATTGGGATGTATATCATATTTTATTGCATGCATAAGTACATTTTTGTATGATTTTATGTGCTTAGATAAGTGATTTGTAGTCTAGATGACTTAATTGTGTTTATTGAGTAAGAAGGGTAAAATGGTTATTTTTGCTTGTGATGAAAATAGGGAGATAGCTTGAGGAGTAAATAGGAAAAACATTTGGGAGAGAAAATAAGAACAAAAGTTGTTGTGGTTTGGAGGTTAGAACTTTGGAATTAATTCTTGGGGTCTTGGGTTCAAATTCCATCATTTGAGTTTTGTCATGATTAAATTTTATTTTTGGTTAGGTAGGCTATATTTCGGCCTTTGCATTTTTTAGGGAAGAGTAGGAGTGTTGTCCTAGGGGAGACATGATAGGGATGTTCTAATCCTACTCTTGTGCCCTACAAAAAATTCTAAGGGATTCATACCCTTCTTGATCTCTAGCTTTCCTTACTTTTTAATCAATTAAGTTGATCCAATTATCTAAGCCATTTTATTTTCAGAAAATTTCCACCAAGCTTCTTTGAGCTTGGAGTGTCAAAAATGTCTGTGTGAAAATGTCTTCTTGACCAAAAATGGGGAGGAGTTGTGGAAGGTTCCCAAGAGAATTAATCTCCATAGTTGAATCTTCAAACTCAAACCTAGCTGTGTTCATCTTCTCCATGTAGTAAACTGAAAAATTTTCTAGCTTCTTGATCAGTCCAATAGTCTAAAATTTCATCTATCTTTTCCTCTCAAATGTTGCCAAAAAAATGACCATTTCACTTAGCTTGAGGACTGAACATTCTAGCTAAAACCGGACTGCACAAAAGCTGTGCAAACCAGAAAATTTTCTGGACAGCCTTCACAGCAAAGTAGCCCAAAAAATCCAGCTGTTCTTCCACCTTTTTAACTAGCATTTCAACCTTGGTTTTCCTCCATAAAGAAGACTGGAAGCCAGCCTTAAAGGACCCTCTAATGGCCCTTCAAACCTTCTGCAAGGTGACTGAAATATGGCAGAAAATTCTGCCCAAAAATTCCAGCAAGCTTGCGAAAACTCTGTTCAGAATTTCCAGCTTTGTTTTTCTTCTTCACCCTTGACCGAAACTTCCTCCATTTTTCTATGCAAACTCTCCTTGAACAGACATGAACTGAACTTCATCTTCTTCACCATTGTTCTGCTCGAAAAACAGTCCCTGGCTGCTCCTAAAATCTCTCCATCAATCACTCCAATGAAACCATTGATTGAAGTCCAAAATTCCAGCAATTTACTTTATCAACCTACCATAGATTAACCCTCAAACAACCAAAAAATTCCTTCACCGTTGATAGGGGCTAATTTGGTTATATTTTGCGTAGTTATTTGAGACTCTTTTGTAATACATTTTGTGCAATAACTAGTCATATTCTTTCATATTTGAGATTTTACCCTTGGAAAGGTATTTTGGTTATTATTTCAGGTTTTTGGGTAAAACGAAGAAAATCGTCACGAAACAGAGCAGAGACGGCACCGGCTGTAAGGCTAGAGGCGGCGTCGGCTGCAGTCTGGAACGTATGCGCAAAATTTGGAGAAAAATCAACATATTAGTAGAGAAACAGAACACAGGTGGCACCGGTTGTAAGGCTAGAGGCGGCACCGGCTGTGGTCTATTCCTGAGGCGGTGCTGCGATCTTTTGATGCGTTTTTGGAAATCTGGGGAGTTTTAGCATCTTCCAACTTCTACTCGGCCAAGAACTTGTACCTACGAGTTTAGGCACCTCTTAAACCTATAAATAGATGAAAAACACAAGGAAAAATGGGAGAATTCATTGATCATCATAGAAAATCACTCAGCCTAAGGAGGAATTCTTCAAGTTCAAGGAGGGTTGTACAAGAAGGTTTTCAAATGAAGAAGAATGAGGCTTGTCTATGAGTTCTTTCTTTTACTTTGTTTTCTTTTTCTTGACAATGATGTTTTAATTGTTATATTATAATTTAACATTGTTTTTGATAATCATGATTCTTGGAGTTATTTGATCTTTTGATTAATTAACTGTTCTTCTTGGTAATTAATTACTTGGGCATATTCCGAGATTAGTTGGTTGTTTCTATTGTTAACTTGCTAGACCAAAGAGGTTGATGATGGTTGCAATTGATTAATTTTCGCATTCATTGGCTGTTAACTTGCTAGACCAAAAAGGTTAATTACCAAGGATTGAGTAATTAAAGGTTAATTGATGTTTGCCAGACCAAGGATTCATTGATTAATTTCATGTTTTAAGTTGGCTAGACCACGGAAATTTAATTAAGGATTGTGTTTAATGCATCTTTTGGATGAATTAGTTGAGACAGACCAAGTGATGCTAATTTATCTAGAAGGTAGTAATTAGTTGAGACAGACCAAATGATGCTAATTTACATTAATCCTTCATGGTGCCGAGAGAATGATTAATTATGATAATGGTTAAGTTCTTGAAGATCATGGTTGTCTAATCAATGGTTTGAGTTGCATACTTCTCCATCCTTGACATGTACATATTTTTATTTTATTTTCTTTTTAGTTTTCGTTTTTATTTGATTTTCACTTTGTTGAGTCGGTTAAACAATGAAAGAGGGGTAATTAATGTTTACTTGTTCCTTGAGGATCGACACTCGTTTGAACCCTATGCTCATTAATGATAAGTACGCTTGCTCATATGAGTGATTTGGGTCCAACGTTTTAATTTAAACTTTATTGGGAATGTGCTTAGTTTTTTTATGATTTTTATGCCCAAATCTAAATGCATCAAACATTGTACACCATATTTTTTGCCACTCTAAAGCTCCTTCAACCATCATTCATCCCAGCAAAAATCATAGCCAAGCAACCGGCCATTGTAGCTTTCCAAAAGCTCTCCATCAACCAAGATCTTCTTACCATATTTGTTTCCAAAATTGATTCCCTAAATTATTCTTTTTGAATTTCAAACATCCAGCTTTCCTTTTCCTCTCAAATCTGAAAATCCAATTGCCAAAAGCCACTCAAACAATTTGGGTACCCTTCTCCCACAGAATTTCGGCCAGCTTCAACCAATTTCTCTCCATTCTCTCCAAACCTCCAAGAACACCTACTACCATTCTCACGCCTAAGACCATCTAAAACCACTTCAATCTTCTCCAAAAACTCCAAATTATACCTACTCAACTTTGTCAACCCATTCCTGCAATTTTTAAAATCAAACTTAGAAATCAAAGTCTCACTTTTAGATAAAAAACCAGAATTTTCTTGAAGGCTCAAGAACACCTTCAAGGTAAGCATGATCAATCATCTCCATCTCCACTCATCTTCAACTCCTAATGAATATATATATATATATATATATATATATATATATATATATATATACATACACTAATGAACTCTCTTTTTCTGTTTCTCTCTCTCTCTCTCTTGGCCGAATGGTTACTTCAACCATGGCCATATCTTCTTCTTCTCTCTTAGACGGATCAACTCTCCTAAGAGTAAGGCTTCTTTCAAAACTTCTTCAAGGTAATCATCATTCAAGTAAGCCCTTCAGCCTTCTCTTTAAATTCTAGATTCATGTCTCTAGAATGATATTGGAAGGGGGGATTACGATTAGGGTTCGAGCATGTGTTGTTGTGATGGAGTTGAGATTGAAGCATGAATGAATATGTGTATATGATGGGGATGGGATTGATGCATGAGATGATTTGTCTTGGTTGAATGTTATGGTGCTTTAAGGTTTGTTGCATGCCTTCATGTCGTGAGTAGTATGATTAATCAAGCATGTTAGAGATTATATCACCTTTGGTGAATAGGGTTTTTTGATTGTGTATCCTTGTTGAGGCCATGCATATGATTATGTTCAGTGGAGTTGAGATCATGTGTTGGTAAATTTAGATTTATGCCTTTATTCATGATTTTGATGATTTGATGATTGGTGTAGAATGTATGTTCATGATTATGGTTAGCAATAGATATTATAATCATGACCTTATTGTCCCTAAGCTAATTAAGTTAGCCAATTTTATTTCATCAATAAAAATGATCTATGCTATAATTTCTCCTAGTGATTTCAAAAACCCTAGGAAAATATGGTTTTGAGCGATTATATAAAATAATAATATTTTAGTCAAATAAATTATAGCATTTGTTAAAGAAATAAAATATATAGGTATTATATATAATAATATCATTTAATCAAGACTTTTATATAAATAATCATAATAGGTAAAATATTAATTTTGAAAGTCATATATTCATAAATACTATTAAAATTTATTTATTATCTTTTAATCAAAACCTATTAAAATTTACTTACAATTAATTTTAGTTGCCAATTATTTTCTAACAATTAATTATTAATGGATTATTATTCTAAATAATATTATCTAGGGCCTAGGACCCTTCATCAAATAAACCTCTATTTGTTATAGAAAGATTTAAACCTTCAATTTATTAGTACCTATTTCCCAAACCCTAGTTAATTTAATATCAAGCTAGATTTATCTTATAAACCCTTTATTTATTATCTAGCCTAAAAGTTTGGGACATTATGGTCATGATTATAGTAAGTTGAGCTAGGTTTATTTGTGAAAGTGAATTTTGGCTTGAGCTTAACTACGGCTTATATTTACCCCCAGGTGGGGTTAGGTCAGCTGTTGGAGACCTTTATTTTATCTTGAGCAAAAGATTAGGTAAGCTCTTGCATAAAACTTGTTTGATGCAAAATGGTTATTATAGCAAGCCAAATGTGGAGCGTGTGAACACTCATTTCTGTAAAGGTAATTAAGGATTGTCTCCTTTCTCATTTCAAGCAAACAAATTATTTGAAAATCTAGGGGTAGTTTTACTCAAACCTTAAAACTCTTTGTAAAACCAGTTTTGAAACCTTTGGAAATCCTTGATTATCATATTCAAGTGGAACTTTATTTTATTTAATTTTCTCCCAAGTGGGATATATTACGTTGACTACTCAATAAGGGTGGACTGCTAGGACTAGTCTTTGAAGGGTTAGGGTAAGTCTCTCAGTAGGTGGCCACCTCTGAGGGGTAAGTCCTTCCCGGATAAAATGTTAGTTTAGTGGGTCGTGCCGGTCCGAGCTAGCAAGTTTCAGTCAGGTGGACTGTGTGTTGCCAGAATGGACAATCGGTTTTGTTTGGGTGTAGAGAAGGAGGAGTATCTCACCCGGTAGCCCGATCACCTACTTTTTGTCAGTCTGTACAAATTGTGGCATTCTGACCGTTGTATGGTTATGGGGCCCAACGTGTGGTAAGCCATGACCACCCTTTTGAGTAATTGATTTTATTGTACTTGTATGGTTGGAAAAGCCAAAACACCACTCTTGATTTTGACTATCGTTTATTGCATGCCAGTATTTCTCTTATGAAGTTCATACACTTTACATTCATGAGCTGTTTTCACTGAACACTCAAAGTACACACGGACTTACTGAGATTTTTATCTCATCACCCTTTTTCCCATGATTTCAGGTCGATCCTGTGGTGGGGATGAGTAGCTAGTTGTTGCCTGTCTTGGAAGATATTCTGATATTTATTTTGTGTAATACTTTGGGAGTTAAGAGTGAACAATTTTTTATTTTGGATTTATTCATAAATTTTGGGTTGTAATAAGTTTTAAATTTTAAAGTATTGCTTTATTTTTGTTGTGTGTCCTAGTTATAAAGACCCCTTGTCCTTTAGACAGGGCGACATCCCCGGCCCTGTTGGGCCTAGGTGGTGGGGTGTTACACCACCAACCAGCAGTGGCAGAATCGGGGAAAATAAGCGTGGACAACACCAACTGGCCCTATTTAAATTCTTCTGTTATGCCGGCAATATGAAAAAAGAGGCCACACAGAGAAGAACTGTTGGTCCAAAGGAGGTGAGCAGAAATGTTACCACTATGGGGACCCGAACCATTTGCGGAACGCCTGTCCTAAGCTTCACCGAGTCGAGCAAGGGAATACGGCTCAGAATCTGGGGGCCAATAGAGCCAATGCCACGGAAGCATCTGGGAGTGGAGCACCGAAGCCTCAAGTGAAAGCAAAGGTATTCGCTCTCAACCGAGAGGAGGTTGGAACTGATGCGGCAGTGGTGGAAGGTACGTTTACTATCCAAGGACGTTCCGTTAATGCATTGATAGACCTGGATCTACCCATTTCTATTTAAATAAGATTTGTGCATATCATTTGGGTTGGGATGGAGTAGAGCTACCTTTTACTTTATTGGTAAGTACACATTTGGGGAAGATGGTGTAAGCAGATCGGTATGTGCAAAATTGTGAATTGAAGTGGGGAGAGAAAGCTTGGAGAGAGATTTGATAGTGCTGGATATTGATGATTATGATTTAATATTGATGATTATGATTTAATATGGGGCTAGGGTAGACTATAAGAATAAAAAGGTTTAGTTCATTATACCTGGATGTGATGCGTTGGAATTCAACGGTAAGAGAGTAAAGGAATTGAAGTATTTGATAGCCGGGGCTAAGGCCCAGAAATTGTTGAAGCAAGGATATCAAGGATATTTGGCTTATGTGATAAACAAGTCGAATGACTAGTACACTTTGGAGGATACCGAGGTAGTAAAGGATTTTCCCGATGTATTCCCTGCGAAAGTCACTTCTCTACCTCCCAGCTGAGAAGTTGAATTTACAATTTATCTAGCACCAGGAGCGGAACCAGTATCCTGGACTCCAAATCAAATGGCACCGGCGGAGCTGAAAGAACTGAAAAAGCAGCTAGAAATATTAGTGAAGCAAGGTTACATCAGACCTAGCACTGTTAGGATTCGTGAACTCCTAAACGCGGAAAACATCCACGAATCCCTCCTGAGGACCCAAGTAAATGATTAAGAAGATCTAAGCTTTAAGAATTACCTCTGGTTGCTGTAATCGAAATCCTTCGATTCTGGTTGCGCTGTTGTACGTTCAACCCGAACAATCACCAGACGCTGCAATATGCGAACATCCTCTATCGGATACACACTGCGAACTCACTTGATACCCGGGGAGTGCTAGCGCCTAGGGTTTGAGAGGGTTTTTTTTTTCTCTGGTAGAGAATGGCACGAATGTTCTCAACCGAAAAAATTGGACTCTTGAAAAGACGGCTAGGGTTTTCTTAAAAAACCCCCGAACCTCTTAGAGTCCAACCCTAATAATATCTTATCATATTCTAATTTAAATTCAAATTAAATTAAAACTGATATGATAAGATTCTGCCATTATCTCGGTAATTTAACTAATTAATTTACCGAGTCAGATTCTTATAATCTGGATATCATCCAGATTCATCGAACCTGGTCACCAGAAAAATAACCTAACAAGTTCGCTTATTGTGTGACCCTATAGGTTCATTTAACACTGGCAGTGTGCCTAAATCATATTTAAATGGCCCACAAGTTATAAGAGGTTTCTAGAAAAACATTATAACTATCCAGGTTGAATGAAGATCGGTGATCTCTTTGAACCAAACCATAATTTTTATATTTAGTCATTTTGTCACACGTTATCCAGATTAAGCATAAGGCACGGAGCATGTCATCCTTATTAAGCTTAATCAATTATTTCTTGATTTCATAGTAGACTGTTCAAACAAATGATATAAATATCTTAGATTGATATATTTGAGCACGGCCATGCATTTTTAACAGTCTAACTTATCAAGGGGTCCATGGATATCTCTCCCATAACTGAGAGGGACAAATTCCTTCACAATCAATCATATTCCTCTCCTTGATTTATTCTATATCCAACAGTAGTATAATTTATTATCTGGTTAAAGACAACTTTAGACAATGTCAAAATATAGAATTTATCAAGTAGGAAACTATGATGAATTTAGGTCGAAGGACTTTCAATATTATTATGGCTAGAAAGTACTTATGACATATTCCATGAAGTACTCTCACAGTGGGTCATGTCCAATACAATGTTTTCTAACATTTATTTATGTCTTGACTCGATATCACAAATATCCATGGCCAGTAAAACATAGCCATCAAGTCACAAACATACTAATCTTAATTTATTATTATTCCAATAATAATAATCAATCAGGGACAGTTTTAGAATTGTCATTGTATTCATTGTAGGGTTTTACTATCAAGTCACGTACTTGATGACCAACAAAACAAAACTCACTATTCATGGAAAGGAAAGCCTCATATTATTATATAAAACATAATGACAATTGTATAAGTACAAATTGACTCTAGGGCATATCCCCAACAAGCACGTCGCCCTGGGGAGCACCTGTGCTATTTGTGAAGAAGAAGGATGGGACTCTGAGACTGTGTATCGACTTTTGAGGTTTGAACAACCTGACAATCAAGAATAAGTACCCATTACCACTAATTGATGAGCTGTTTGACCAGTTGCAAGGATCCAGTTGTTACTCCAAACTGGACCTGAGTCAAGGGAACTATCAAGTGAAGATAAAACAGGAGGATATCCCCGAGACGGCTTTCAACACAAGATATGGTCACTATAAGTTCGTGGTAATGCCATTCAGGGTAACCAATGCACCAGCAGTATTCATGGATTTGATGCTTCGAGTGTTCTGACCCTATTTGGATAAGTTCGTGGTAGTCTTTATTGACAATATCCTCATTTATTCCAAAAGTCCGAAGAAACTAAGAGTACACAAGCTTTTCGCCAAGTTTAGCAAATGCGAGTTTTGATTGGACAGTGTGGCATTTCTTGGCCACATGGTGACCAAGGATGGAATCAAGGTAGACCCAGCAAAGGTTGAAACAGTATTAGACTGGAAGCAACCGGAGAACATCACCGAGATTCGAAGCTTCTTGGGATTGGCTGGCTATTATAGGAGGTTCGTCAAAGGATTTTCAACGCTCGCATCACCTATGACCCAACTACTGAGGAAAGATATACCATTTGTTTGCAGTGAAAAAAGTAAGAATAGCTTCTAAGAGCTGAAGCAAAGATTGACGACAGCACCAGTGTTGAGTCTGCCAGAGGGAAATAAGCCTTACACACTGTATACCGATGCTTCGAAAGAAGGTTTGGGAGCAGTTTTGATGCAAGACCGGAAGGTGACTGCCTATGCTTCTCAGAAGTTGAGGCCTCATGAAGTCAATTATCCCACGCATGATCTAGAGTTGGTTGCCATTGTGTTCGCTTAAATCAAATGGTGACACTATCTATACGGAGCTGAATATGAGGTGTTCACTGACCACAAGAGCCTGAAATACATCTTCACTCAAAAGGATTTGAATCTGAGACAGCGAAGATGGATGGAATTTTTGGAAGAGTACCGTTGTCTAATCAACTATCATCCCGGGAAGGCCAACGTTATTGCTGATGCCCTGAGCAAAAAAGTTAGTATGGCTAGACTAAGAGTGCAGGAGATTCAAGTGGTTAGGACGTGTTGGATAGAAGAGCGGAGGTACAAGGGGAGAAGATTATTATTAGCAACCTGAAGTTGATACCCGATCTAAGGTGGGAAATTATTGAAGCTAGCAAAGTAATACAGAATTTTAGCTTTTCGAGGGCAAGGAGCTCAAAAGGCAAGTCAGTGAATTCCGACAGGATAAAGCGGGAGTTTTTTATTTTCAAGATCGGCTGTGTGTACCTAAAAAGCATCAATTGAGGGACAGAATTTTGGAAGAGGCGCATAAGAGCAAGTACGCCAATCATCCTGGGGAAGTCAAAATATACCAGGATCTAAAAAGGGCCTATTGGTGGCCCGGAATGAAGCGGGGTGTGGTTAAGTATGTCTCGACATGTCTTACCTGTTAGAAGGTCAAATCGGAGCATAAAAAGTTAGCAGGACTATTACAACCATAGCCAGTACCTGAATGGAAGTGGGAGGAAGTGACCATAGACTTTGTCATCAGACTTCTTATGTCAAGGAACCAAAAGGACGCCATATGGGTAGTAGTGGATTGACTGACCAAATCAGCATATTTCATACCTGTGTGTATAAGAGACTCCATAGAGAAGCTGGCTCAAACCTATGTGCAAGAAATAGTCCGACTGCATGGAGTGCCTTCAAATATTGTGTTTGACCGAGATCCGAGGTTTACATCTTGATTTTGGGGCAAATTTCAAGAATCAATGGGGTCGAGTCTGAAGTTCAGTACGACGGCACATCCGCAAACCGATGGGCAGTCAGAAAGGGTTTTACAGATACTAGAGAATATGCTGAGAGCGTGTGTTCTGGATTTTAGAGATAAATGGATCGAATGTGTGTCGTATAATAATAGTTATCAAACTTCGATTGGGATTGCTCTGTATGAGGCACTATATGGATGCAAGTATCAGGTATAGCTATACTGGAGTTGGTCAGAAGATGGTCATATAAGCAAATCCAGAGAAGTCTGTGTTCAGGATATGTTAAACAAGGTCAAGTTATTCAGGGAAAGGTTGAAAGCAGCCCAGAGCCAACAAAAGAGCTATGCAGACAATAGGCGGAGAGAGTTAGAATACCAGGTGGGAGACAGTGTATTCCTGAGATTGACACCGAATAGAGGGATTCTGAAGCATCCGAAAGGTGGGAAACTGAATCCAAGGTATTTGGGGCCGTTCCCGATAAAAAAGAGAATTGGGCCGGTGGCGTACCGATTAAATTTGTCGGATGGACTGATAGGGATTCACAACGTGTTTCATGTATCCCAACTAAAAAAGTACAATGTAGACCCCGGTCATGTTTTGAATGATGAGCCGTTGGTGTTGCAGCCCGATCTGAGCTATGTGGAAAAGCCTGTGCGAATATTGGACAGAAGTATTAAGACTCTTCAGAACAAGCAGATACTGATGGTAAAAGTGTAGTGGTGGTATCAGGGCTCACGAGATGCAACATGGGAAACAGAAGAGTGGGTAAAGCAGAAGTATCCCGATCTGAGATAGAGGTATGCCTGAATTTCAGGACGAAATTCTCCTAAGGAGGGGAGGATGTGAAACCCCAACTAAAACCAAACCTAGAGTAAGGGGTCAGGATGCGTGACATATTTTCTTGCATGCATAAATATATTTTTGAATGATTTCATGTGCATTGGATTTGTGATTTATAGTCTAGAAGGCTTAATTGTGCTTGTTGAGTAGGAAGGGGAAAACGGTAATTTTGCTTGAAGAGAAAATAGCAAGATAGCTTGAGGATTAAATATGGAGAATATTTAGGAGAGAAAATAAGAACAAAAAGATATTATGGTTTAGTGGTTAGAGCTTTCGAATTAATCCTTAAGGTCTTGAGTTCAAATCTCACCATTTAAGTTTTAGTATAATTAATTTTATTTTTGTATAAGGTAGGCTATTTTCGGCCCTTGCATGCCATAGGAAGGAGCAGGAGTGATTGCCTTAAGGGAGAATTGAAGGGAATGTCTTAATCCTACTCTTGTGCCCTACCAAAAAAAAAGTCGTAGGGGATTCATGCCCTTTTTGCTCTCTAGCTTACCTTAATTCTTTATCAATTAAGTTACTCAATTTATCCAAGCCATTTTTATTTCAAGAAAATTCTAGCAAGGTTCTTTGATCTTGTAGTTTCGAAAATGGCTCTTAGAGGATAGAGTTTTGGCTGAAAATAGGGAAGGGTTACGGAAGGTTCCCAAGATAATTAATCTCCATGGTTGAACCTTCAAAACTCCACTCTATAGTGTTCATCTTCTACATGGTAGGAATCTGAAATTGTTCCAGCTTCTTGGTCAGCCTAGTTTTTGAAAACTTCAACCATATTTCTTACTCAAATGCTGCTTAAAAAATGGCCAACTTGTTCAGCTGGAAGACTAAAAAACTTTGCCAAAATTTGGACTACACAAAGCTGTGCAAACCAGAAAAAAATTCTGGGCAGCTTCGAATGCATAGTGGTCCAAAAACAAGCTGTTTCTTCCACCTTTCAAACTAGCAATTCATCTCTGCCTTTCCACCATAAAGAAGGTTGGAAACCAACCTTACAGTACCCTCCAATATCCCTTCAAACCTTCTACAAGTCAGATGGAATATGGTAGAAAAATCTGCACAAAAATTCCAACAAACCTCTCGAATGAACAACCAGTAATTCTAGCCTTGTTTCCTCTTCAACATTGTCCAAAAAACCACTCTAATGAAAATAACCTTAGTCATCCATGAACTGAACACCACCACCCACCTCCATTGATTTGCACGAAAGAGCTCCATAGCCACTCCTTAAATCACTCCTTTAATCACTACAATCAAGCCTGCAATTCGAATTCAAAATTCCAGCAAATTACTGCTTGAAAACTACCATGGATTAAGCCTCAACCAACTAGAATTTTCCTCCACCATTCAGCCACCCTATAGCTCCTTCAACCTTATTCATCTCAGCAAAACCTCAGCTAATTCTTGCCGACCATAGCAGCTCCAAGGACCTCCATCAACCAAGCTATTCTTACCATATTTTCTACCTTAATTCACTCCCTAAATTACATCTTTTAAATTTCAAACAACCAGCTTTCCTTCTTTTCCCTAATCTAAAAATTCAATCACAAGGATTCCCCAATCCATTTGTCCAACTCCATCCAGCAAAATTCGTCCAGCTTCTCTCCATTCTCTCCATTCCGCCAAAGAACACTAAGAAGACACACCACCATTCTCCAAGCCTAAGACCACTCTAAACACCTCCAATCTCTCCCAAAAACTCCAGATCACGTCTACTCACCCTCTAGAATCCATTTCTATATTTTATAACAACAAATATTGGAAACAAAATTCTGCTATCGGATAAAAAACCAAAATTTTTCTTGAAGATTCAAGAACCCTCTCAAGGTAACAAAGAACTATTTTGATCATCTTCTAACCTTTAATCTTTAAACATAATTAATATACTAATGTTCTCTCTCTCTCTCGGCCGAAATTGTTATTTCAACCATAACTATTTCTCTTCTTCTTCCTTGGATGATTCAAGCCTCCTACGTGTGTGGACCTCCTTGGATCTTTGAAAAGATTGTCATCATCCAAGTATTTCCCTTTAGCCCTCTTTTCAATTCTAAAAATCAAGTCTCTTAGATGTTATTAGAAATGGATGGAATATGATTGGAGATTGAGTATGTGTTTGTATGAAGGAGTTGAGATTAGAGTTTGAGGATGTTTTGTCATGGTTGAGTGTTATGATATTTTGTGGTTTGTTGCATGCTCTTTGTGTCGTGAGTATGTATGGATGATTAAGCATGATAGATATTATGTCCTCTTTGGTGAATAGGGTTTTATGTTCTTGTATTCTTGTTGAAGCCATGTACATGATTATGCTTAGTAGAGATTTAGCCATATGCTAGTAGGTATGGATTTAAGCCTTTATTCATGAATGGAATGGTTTGATGATTGATGTTGGATTTTATGTTCATGATTATTGTTAGCAATAGGAGAATTATGATCATGACCTTGTTGATCCTAAGATATTTTAATTAGCCAATTTTATTACGTTAATACAAAATTAAGAATATATTTTCCCTCAGTAATTTTGAAAACCCTAAGAAGCCTTGGAGTTGGAATAATAAATAAAATAGTGAAATTTTAGCCAAATAAATGATATCTTCTGTTAAAAATAGTATATTTAAATATTTATATATAATAATAATATTAAATAAGGCCTTTTACATAAATAATAATAGGTAAAATATTGATCTAGTAGGTCATATATTCATAAATACTATTGAAATCTATTTATTATCTTTTGATCAAGATTTATTAAAATTTACTTATTATTAATTTCATTTATTTGTTATTTTCTAACTATTAATTATTAATTAAGAGATTAGTAATAATTTATTATTTATTTTAATAATATCATCCAAGACTTAAGATCAATCATCAAATAAACCCTAGTTTATTAATAACAAAGATTTATATTTGAACCTATAACCTCTTAGTAATTATTTTACAACCTCTAGTTATTTTGTTATCAAGCTAAACTTTTTTTTTTTTTTTTTTTATAAAACCTTTATCATTTAGCCTTTAAGCTTAGGACGTTAGGGTTATGATCGTAATAAGTTGAACTATGATTATTTATGGAAGTGAATTTGGCTTGATTTTAATTATGGCTTGTATTTACCCCAGGCAGGATTAGGTCAGCTTTAGAAGATCTTTGATTTAGCTCGAGCAAAGGATCAGGAAGCTCCTGCATAAAACTCATTTGATGACAAAAGGTCACTATGGCAAGCTAAACGCGAAGTGTGTGGACACTCATTTTATAAAGGCAATTGAGGACTGGTTCTTTTCTTGTTTCAGTCAAGCAAATTATTTGAAAATCAACAAGCAGTTTTCTTAAACACCAAACTCTTTCAAAAACCAACTTTGACACGGACTGTAGAAACCCTTAATTGCCATTTCTAAATAAAGCAATGTTTTATCAGTTATCTCCCAAGTGGGGCAATCAAACGTTGAGTACCCAATAAGAGTAGGCTAGTTGCACTAGTTTTGAAGACCAAGAGCGTGTCTTCTGGTAGGAGGCCACCTCCAAAAGATGAACTCAACTTGGAGAAGCGACAGTACTACTTAGTCGTGCCGGTACGAGCTAGCAAGTTTTAGTCACGTGGACTGTCTGTTGCAGGAGTGGACAACCGGTTTGTTTGGGTGTAGAGAAGGAGGAGTATCTTACCCGGTAGGCCGTACACCTACCTTTTGTCAGTTTGCATAAAGTGTGGCATTCTAACCGTTATATGGACATGGGGCCCAAGTGTGGTAACCCATGGATGCCCATTTGAGTGGTTGTGTTTATTGTGTACTTGTATGGTTTGAAAAGAGGAAAACGCCACTCTTTATTTTAACCTTATATATTACTTGCCAGCATTTTAACTTATGAAAATTTACAACTTGCATGCATGAACTATTTTACCTGAACACTCAAGGAACACACGGACTTGCTGAGATTTTTATCTCATCACCTTTTATGCCAAGATTTCAGGTCGATCCTATTGTGGAGATGAGTAGATAGAAAGTTACCATCTTGAAGACTTTATGTTATTTATTTCATATGTTGCTTTGACAGAGGATAGTGATCAATTTATTTTGGATTTGTTCTTGAATTTTTAAGTTGTAATGTGTTTTAAATTATCAAGTATTGTTTTATTTTTGTTGGGTGACCTAGTTATAAAGACCCCTTGTCCTTTGGACGGGGCGACATCCTCGGCCCTGTTGGGCCTAAGTTGTAGGGTGTTACAAGTGGTATCAGAGCCTAGGTTTACGTAAATATTTGTAGTATAAGTTCTATCTTTTTAAGTTCAAATCTTTTATCTAACCTGTCTTTTTTATGCTGTACGATAGTTAAAATGCTTAGAACGGCAAGGAAAGGGCAGCAATGGCATCCTCCTATCCCTATCTACCCAGAAGACCAACCAGTGTCTCAACCTACACCTCAGCTTGCACCGTAGCCAATTATTCCCTTGGATGATAGCAGTAACAATGAGGTCCCGAACAATGAGCCAACCCCAATACCTCTGATAGATTTGGTTTCAGACAGTGAAGATAAGGAGATTGATATGGCATATATTCCTCACCCTCCTAGTCCCATAGTTGACTTGTCAACTGATAGTGATGATCCGGGGGAGATAGATTATGAATCTTTACCTAGACATTCCTTCATACCTCCACCTAACCAGGTTGAGACCGGGGAGTGTTCTAGGCGACCCGGGAAAGAGCCAATGGAGGGGTTTGCAAGTGGGGCTGGGATAGACTTCACTAAGAATTTCGAGGGATGGTTATATGAGGCCAACTTTGAAGATTCTGATGAGGACTAGAGGGGCTAGGAGTTGTTGTGACAAGGATGTTTTATATGTTAAGGAGTTTCATTTCTATTTGCTATTTTAATTTTAAATTTATGCAAATAAGAGTACTTGAGTACTCAAAGATTTGATAGAAATTCACATGCAATTCTTTAGACAAAACTTGCATCTAATTTTCTTTTACTTAAACTTAAATGTGAATGCATGTTCATTTGAAAAGATTTCATCATTGAATGCATAAACTCATCATGTGGGTATGGTTTAGAGTGGCACCCAAGCACCATGTAGCCACATCAGGCAGGAGAGTCTCAGAGGCAGAACCAATGGCACCAGAGGTTGAAACGACCTAAATACAGTCACCTAATCGGGGAATTGAGAGTGAGCCAGATTTGGAAATAGGGTCTGAAGCACCTGTTGAAGTGACAATTTGGCAAGCATTTAGCAAGATGGCCGAGATTCTACAGACCTTGACAGAATGAAGGAACCCCATGGGAGAGGATGAAGTATTGGAGCGGTTTCTGAAATTTCAACCGCCCGTCTTCTTGGGAGAAGCTGAGCAGTATCAGAAGGCTGAGCAATGTATAGAGTAGATGGAAGACATATTCGCTACGCTCCAGAACACTGAAGAGTGAATGGTGAAGTTTGCTACATTCCGTTTGAGGGGCCTAGCTTAGGCATGGTGGTAGCGGGTTCAGGACGATTGGGAGATGATTGATCAGGACTGGATGTGGACCAGTTTTGTTGAAGCATTCAGAGCTGAGTATATCCCTTAGTGGATAATGGAGAAGCGAGAAGACGAGTTTTAGATTTTAAAACAGGGGGGTATGATGGTAGCTTAGTACGCGCACGGTTCACCCAACTAACAAAGTAATGCAAGAGGCTGGTGGACACCGAGCAGAATAGGACCAGACAATTTGTCAAAGGGCACAGGCCGGAATTGAGATGGGTGTTGGTACCTTCTCCACCAATGGCCTACTCAGGGGCTGTAGACGCAGCTACCTAGGCAAAAAATGAAGACTGCAGTAGAATGGCATCGAGACCTTTCCAACAGCCAAGGCAACCGCAAGGACCTTTCCAGAGGCAGTAACCCCACAAGCACCCCGCCAACTAGTAGTGGCAGAATCGGGGAAAATAAGTGCGGACAACACCAGTTGGCCCTATGCAGAATCTTCCATTATGCCGGCAATGTGAAAAAGGAGGCCAAACAGAGAAGAACTGTTGGTCAAAAAGGAGGTGAGCGGAAAAGTTACCACTGCGGGGACCCGAACCACCTGCGGAATTCCTGTCCTAAGCTTCACCAAGTCGAGTAAGGGAATTCGGCTCAAAATCCGAGGGCCAATAGAGCCAATGCCACGGGAGCATCTGAGAGTGGAGCACCGAAGCCTCAAGTGAAAGCAAAGGTATTCGCTCTCAACCGAGTGGAGGTTGGAGCTGATGCAGCAGTGGTGGAAGGTACGTTTAGGAACCAAGGTGTGAAACCCCAATTAAAACCAACCCTAGAGTAAAGGGGGTTGGGATGCATATCATATTTTCTTGCATGCATAAATATATTTTTGTATGATTTTATATGTTTTGGATATGTGATTCGTAGTCTAGATAGCATAATAGTGTTTATTAAGTAAGAAGGGCAAAATGGTAATTTTGCTTGAGGTGGAAATAGGGAGATAGCTTAAGGGTTAAATAGGAAAAATATTTGGGTGAGAAAGTAAGAACAAGAGTTGTTGTGGTTTAGTGGTTACAGCTTTCGAATTAATCTTTGAGGTCTTGGGTTCAAATTCAATCACTTGAGTTTTAGCATGATTAAATTTTATTTTTGTTAGGTAGGCTATTTTCGGCCCTTGCATGCCCTAGGGAGGAGTAGGAGTGTTGTCTTAGGGGAGACATGAAGGGAATGTCCCAATCCTACTCTTGTGCCCTACAAAAATTTCTAAGGGATTCTTACCCTTTTTTTATCTTTAGCTTTCCTTAATTTTTAATCAGTTATGTTGCTCAATTTATCTAAGCTATTTTGTTTCAAAAAATTCTAGCAAGGTTCTGTGATATTGAGGTTTTGAAAATGTCTATCTAAGGATATCTTGTTAACCGAAAATGGGGAAGAGTTATAGAAGGTTCCCAAGAGAATTAATCTCCATGGTCGAACCTTCAAACTCCAACCTATGTGTGTTCATCTTCTTTACGTAGTAATCTGGAAATTTTTCCAGCTTCTTGATCAGTTCAATTGTCAAAATCTTCTGCCATCTTTCCCTCTCAAATACTTCCAGAACAATGACCAATTCACTCTGCTTGAAGACTGAAAAACTTCAACCAAAACCAGATTGCTCAAAAGCTGCGCAAACTAGGAAAATTTCTGTGTAGTTTTCGCAACTTGGTAAGCCAAGAACCAAGCTGTTTCTTCCAGCTTTTCAACCAGCAATTCAACCTTGTCTTTCATCCATAAAGAAGACTGGAAACCAGCCTTAAAAGACCACCTAAAACCCCTTCAAACCTTCTATAAATTGGCAGAAGTATGGTAGAAAAATATGCACAGAAAATTCCAGAAAATTCCAGTTTTGCTTCTTCTTCACTCTTATCTGAAACTCATCCCATTTTTCTGTAAAACCCACCTTGGTCAGCCATGAACTGAACTTCATCTTCCTCACCATTTTCCTGCACGAAAAAGCTCTATGGCTGCTCCTAAAATCTCTCCATCAATCACTATAATCATGCTATCAATTGGAGTCCAAAATTCCAGCAAACTTCCATAGATTAAGCCTCAAACATCCAGAAAATTCCCTCACCATTGCACACCATATTTCGGCCACCCTAAGGCTCATTCAAGCAACATTCATCATAGCAGAATTCCAGAAATTCAGTCGGCCATTGAAGCTTCCAAAAGACCTCCATCAATCAAGATATTCTTACCATATTAACTACCATAATCTATTCCCTAAATCATTCCTTTTGAATTTCAAACAACCTGCATTCCTTTTTCCCTCAAATCTGAAAATCCAATTACCAAAACTCTCCAATCCATTCGGCCACTCATTCCAAGCAGAATTTTGGCCAGCGTTTCTACCATTCTCTCCATTCTCTCCAAATCTCCAAGAACACCTACCACCATTCTCACGCCTAAGACCACTCAAAACCCCTCCAATCTTCTCCAAAAACGTCAGATCACACCTACTCATCCTCTCGAATCCATTTCTGCAAATTTTAACATCAAACACTGAAATCAAAGTTCCACTTTCGGATAAAAAAAACCATAATTTTCTTGAAGGCTCAAGAACACTTTCAAGGTATGCATGAACAATTAACTCCATCTTCTTCCATCTTCGATCTTGATCAATATACTAATGAACACTCTCTTTTTCATGCTCTTTCACTTTCTCTCTCTCTCTTTCTCTCTCTCTCGGCCGAATGATTACTCTAACCATGGCCCTTTTTCTTCTTCCTCCTCGGACGGATCAAGCCTACCAAGCATGAGGATTCTATTGAAACATCTTCAACGTAGTCATCATTCAAGAAAGCTTCTTCAACCTTCTCTTTAGTTTTTAGATTCATATCTCTAGGATGTTATTTGAAAGGGATGGATTATGATTAAAGTTTGAGCATGTGTTTTGTGATGGAGTTGGGATTGAAGCATGAGAATAAATGTGTTTATATGATGGCGTTGGGATTGAAGCATGAGAATGAATGTGTTTATATGATGGAGTTCGGATTAATGCATGAGGATGATTGGTCTTAGTTGAATTTTATAGCATTTTTATGGTTTCATTCATGTCTTCATGTCGTGAGTAGTATGAATAATTGAGCATGTTAGAGATTATGTCACCTTTGGTGAATAGGGTTTTATGTTCTTGTATTCTTGTTGAGGCCATGACTATGATTATGTTTAGTGGAGTTTGGATCATGTGTAGGTAGATTTAGATCTATACTTTTATTCATGATTTGGATGTTTTGTTGATTGGTGTAGAGTATATGTTCATGATTATGGTTAGAAATAGGAATTATGATCATGACCTTGTTGTCCCTCAGCTATTTAAGTTAGCTAATTTGACTTCATCAATAAAAATTAATAAGATAGTTCCTACTAGTGATTTCGAAAACCCTAGGAAAATGTGGATTTGGACTGTCATATGAAATAATGATATTTTAACCAAATAAATTATATCTTTTATTAAAATTTAAAGTATAAAAATATTATATATATATAATAATATTATTAAATAAAGCCTATGTTTATAAATAATCATGATAGGTAAAAGATCACTCTTGTAAGTCATATATTCATAAATACTAATAAAATTTAATTATTCCCTATTAATCAAAATATATTAAAAGTTACTTATTACTAATTTTATTTACCAATTATTTTCTAACCATTAGTTATTATAAATCATTATTTTAAATAATATCATCTAGGACCTAGGATCCTTCATCAAATAAACCCCAATTTCTTTATGGAAAAAATTTAACGTACAACTTCTTAGTAACTATTTCTCAAACCCTAATTATTTTAATATCAAGTTAGATTTATTTTATAAACCCTTTGTTTATTATCTAGCCTTAAAGCTTGGGACACTAGGGTCATGATTGTAGTAAGTTGAGCTAGGATTATTTATGGAGATAAATTTTGGTTTGAGGTTAATTATGGCTTATGTTTACCCTAGGCGGGGTTAGGTCAGCTTTTGGAGATCTTTATTTTATCTCGAGCAAAGGATCAGGTAAGCTCCTGCATAAAACTTGTTGTTGTAAATGGTTACCATGGCAAGCTAAACCCAAGTATGTGAACACTGATTTGGTAAAGGCAATTAAGGACTGTTTCTTTTCTTGTTTCAATCAAACCAATTATTTGAAAATCTTTAAGCAGTTGTACTCAAACACCAAACTATTTCTAAAACTGATTTTTACATGGAGTTTAGAAACCCTTGATTACCATTTTCAAGCAAAGCTACATTTTATCAGTTTTCTCCCAAGTAGGACAATTAAACGTTGAGTACTCAATAAGGGTAGTCTAGTAGTACTAGTTTTGAAAAGCAAGAGTGAGTCTTCTGGCAGGAGGCCACCTCCAGAAGATGAAATCAACATAGAGAGATATCAGTACTACTTAGTCATGCTGATCCGAGCTAGCAGGTTTCAGTCATATGGACTATGTGTTGCCGGAGTGGACAACCGATTTTATTTGCATGTAGAGAAGGAGGAGTATCTTACTCAGTAGGCCGATCACCTACCTTTTTATCAGTCTGCACAAAGTGTGGCATTCTAACCGTTGTATGGTTATGGGGCCTAACGTGTGGTAATCCATGGCTGCCCTTTTAAGTGGTTGATTTTGTTGTACATGTATGGATGGAAAAGCCAAAACGCCACTCTTGATTTTTAATATTGTTTAATACTTGCCAGTACTTTTCCTTATGAAGTTCTTACACCTTGCATACATAAACTGTTTTCCTAGACACTCAAAGCACACACGGACTTACTGAGATTTTTATCTCATCACCCTTTTTATCATGATTTCAGGTTCATCCTGCTGTGGGGATGAGTAGCTAGATGTTGCCTGCTCGGAAAATATTCTATTATTTATTTTATATAATACTTTGGGAGTTGAGAGTGAACAATTTTTATTTTGGATTTATTCTTGAATTTTTGGGATGTAATAAGTTCTAAATTTTAAGGTATGGTTTTATTTTTGTTGCGTATCCTAGTTATAAAGACCCCTTATCCTTTGGACGGGGCGACATGCCCGACCCTGTTAGGCCTAGGTAGTAGGGTGTTACAAGTGGTATCAGAGACTAGGTTTAGACAAATATTGATAGTATATGTTCTATTTATTTAACTTCAATCTGTATCTAACCTATCTTTTTTATGCTGTAGGATGGTTAGAATACTTAGAACCGTGAGGAAAGGACAGCAATGGCATCCTCCTATCCCTATCTACCCAGAAGACCTTCCAATACCTCAGCCTGCTCCTCAGCCAGTTATTCCTTTAGAAGATAGCTGTGATAATGAGGTCCCAATCAATGAGCCACCCCAATACTAGTGATAGAATTAAGTTCTAACAATGAAGATGAGGAGATAGACGTGGAGTATGTTCCCCACCCTCTAGTCCCATAGTGGATTTATCAGTAGATAGTGATAACCCGGGGGAGATAGATTATGAATCTCCACCTAGGCTTTCTTTCATTCCTCCACCCAGCCAGGTTGAACCCGAGGACAGTTCTAGGTGACCTGGAAATGAGCCAATAGAGGGCTTTGCCAGTGGGGTTGGGGTAGACTTTTCTAAAAACTCTTGGGGATGGTTGTATAAGGCTGATTTTGAATATTCTAATGAGGACTAGAGAGCTGAGAGTTATTTCGATTAGGATGTTTATTTATTATTTTTCGTAAACTTTTATGTTAAGGAGTTTCACTTCTGTTTTCTATTTAAATTCTAAATTTATTCAAATAAGAGTACCTGAGTACTCTAAGATTTGAAAGAAAATCTATGAGCAATTCTTTAGACAAAAACTTACATTTTACTTCCTTTTACTTATATCTGACTGTGAATGCATGCTCTACTAGAATGATTTAATCATTGAATGCATAAACTTATTATTTGGGTATGGTTTAGAATGGCACCCAAGCGCTGTGTAGCTTCGTCAAGCAGGAGGATTCCGGAAGCAGATCATGTGGCACCGAAAGTTGAGACAACCCAGATGCAATCACCCATCCAGGGTAATGAGAATGAACCAGATACTGGAATTGGATCCGAAGCACCAGTTGATGTGACGCTGAGGCAAGCATTCAGTAAGATGATAGAGATTCTGCAAACCCTGACTGAGCGGAGGAACCCTAAGGGAGAAGATGTGGCGTTGGAGCAGTTTTTGAAGTTTCAGCCGCCCGTCTTCTTAGGCAAAACTGAACAAGATCAGAAAGCATAGCAATGGATTAAGAAGATTGAAGATATATTTGCCATGCTCCAGTACACTGAGGAGTGAATGGTTAAGTTTGCTGCATTCCGTTTAAGGGGCCCAGCTCGGGCATGGTGGTAGCGGATTCAGGACAACTTGGAGATGGTTGATCAGGAATGGACGTGGTTCAACTTTGTTGAAGCCTTCAGAGCTTAATATATTGCCCAGTAGATAGTGGAAAAATAGGAGCACGAGTTCCAGAATTTAAAGTAGGGAGGCATGACGGTGGCCTAGTACGTAGCATGGTTCACCCAGCTATCAAAGTACTGCAAGAGACTAGTGGACACCGTGTAGAATAGAACGAGGCAGTTTGTCAAGGGATTGAGGCAGGAACTGAGGAGGGCGTTGGCACCTTCTCCACCAACGACCTATTCAGGGACCGTTGACGCGGGTACCCAAACAAAAAATGAGGACTGCAATAGAATGGCGTCGAGGTCTTTCCAACCTCTAAGGCAACCTCAAGGACACTTCTAAGGACAACAATCCAACAAACGCCCCACCAACTAGCAGTGGCAAAATCGGGAAAAGCAAGCCCGGACAACACCGGTTGGACCTGCATAGAATCTTCCATTATGCCGGCAGTGTGGGAAAAGAGGCCACACCAAGAAGAATTGTTGGTCCAAAGGAGGTGAACGGAAATGTTATAACAGCGGCAACCAGAACCACCTGGGGAACGCCTGCCCTAATCTGCACTGAGTCGGGCAAGGAAATCTGACTCATAATCCGAGACCCAATAGAGCCAATGCCATGGGAGCATCCGGGAGTGGAACACCGAAGCCTCAAGTGAAAGGCAAGGTATTCGCTCTCAACAGAGAAGAGGCTGGAACCGATGTAGCAGTAGTGGAAGGTACGTTTACTATTTAAGAACATTCCATTAATGCATTGATAGATCCTGGCTCTAATCATTCCTATTTAAACAAGATTTGGGCATGTCATTTGGGTTGGGATGGAGAAGAGTTACCTTTTACCCTATTGGTAAGTACACCTCTGGGAAAGATGGTGTAAGCAGATCGGTATGTGCAGAATTGTAAAATTGATGTTGGGAGAGAAAGCTTGTAGGGGGATCTGATAGTGTTGGATATTGAGGATTATGATTTGATATTGGGAGTGGATTGGCTAGCAAAGAATGGGGCTAGGGTAGACTGTATGAATAAATCAGTCCAGTTCGTTAGACCGGGTTGTGATTTGTTGGAATTCGATAGAAAGAGAGTAAAGGAATTGAAGTATTTGATAGCGGGGGCTAAGGCCCAGAAATTGCTGAAGCAAGGATGTCAAAGGTACCTAGCTTATGTGATAAACAAGCCAAAGGACCAGAGCACCCTGGAGGACACTGAGGTAGTGAAGGCCTTTCCCGATGTGTTCCCAGCACAGCTTACTTCCCTACCTCCCCATCGAGAAGTTGAATTCACCATTGACCTATTTCTAGGAGCGGAACTAGTATCTCAAACCCCATATCGGATGGCACTAACAGAGCTGAAAGAGCTAAAGGAGTAGTTAGAAGAGTTAGTGAAGCAAGGCTACATCAGACCTAGCACGTCATCCTGGGGAGCACCCGTATTATTTGTTAGGAAGAAGGACGGGACTCTGAGGCTGTGTATCGACTATCGGGGCTTGAACAATCTAACGATCAAGAACAAGTATCCCTAATCGCTGATTGATGAGCTGTTCGACCAGTTACAATGATCCAGTTGCTACTCCAAATTGGACCTGAGGCAAGGGTACTATCAAGTAAGGATAAAAGAGGAGGATATCCCCAAGACAGCCTTCAACGCTAGATATGGACATTATGAGTTCGTGGTAAAGCCGTTCGGGGTGACCAATGCTCCAGCAGTATTCATGGATTTGATGCATCAAGTGTTCCGAACCTATTTGGACAAGTTCATGGTGGTCTTCATCGACGACATCCTAATTTATTCCAAGAGTCCGGAGGAGCATGCAGAACATCTAAAGCTTGTATTGGAGAAGCTTCAGGAGCACAAGCTTTTTGCCAAGTTTAACAAGTATGAGTTATGATTGGTTAGTGTAGCATTTCTTGGGCACGTGGTGACCGAGGAAGCGATCAAGGTAGACCTAGTAAAGGTTGAAGCAGTGTCAGATTGGAAGCAATCGGAGAACATCACCGAGATTCGAAGCTTCTTGGGATTGGCTGGTTACTATAGGAGGTTCATCAAAGGATTTTCAACACTCGTATCACCTATAACCCGACTGCTGAGAAAAGATGTTCCATTCATTTGGAGTGAGAAATGTGTGAAAAGCTTTCAAGAGTTGGAGTAAATATTGATGACAGCACCAATGTTGAGTCTGCCAGAGGGAGATAAGCCTTACGCTCTATATACCAATACTTCGAAGGAAGGATTGAGGGCAGTATTAATGCAAGACCAGAAGGTAATCGCCTACGCTTCTCAAAAGTTGAGGCCTCATGAAGTCAACTACCCTACGCATGACCTAGAATTAGCAGCCATCGTGTTTGCTCTAATGAAATAGCGGCACTACCTATACGAAGCTGAATACGAAGTATTCACCGACCATAAGAGCCTGAAATACATCTTCACCGAGAAGGATTTGAATTTGAGACAGCGGCGGTGGATGGAATTCTTAGAAGAATATCGTTGTCCAATCAACTATCATCCCAGGAAAGCCAACGTTGTTGCTGATGCTCTGAGCTGAAAAGTCAGTATGGCTAGACTAAGAGTGCAGGAGATTCAAGTATTTCAGGATATGTTGGACAGAAGAGTGGAAGTGCAAGAGGGGAGAATTGTTGTTAGCAACCTGATGTTGACACCAAATCTATGGCAGGAAATTGTTGAAGCTCAGCAAAGTAACGCAAAATTTTAGATTTTCAAGGACAAGGAGCTTAAACGGCAAGGCAATGAATTACGACAAGACGAAATGGGAGTTTTGTATTTTAGGGATCGGTTATGTGTACCCAGAGAGCATTAATTCAATGACAGAATTTTGGAAGAGGCATATAAGAGCAATTATGCCATTCATCCGGGGGAAGTTAAAATGTACTAGGATCTGAAGAAGGCCTATTAGTGGCCCAGAATGAAGCGGGATGTGGTTAAATATGTCTCGATGTGTCTCACCTGTCAAAAGGTCAAAGCGGAGCACAAGAAATCAGTAGGACTGTTACAACTATTGCCAATACCTAAATGGAAGTGGGAGGAAGTGACCATGGATTTTGTTACTGGACTTCTTATGTCAAAGACCCAGAAGGACGCCATATAGGTAGTTGTGGATCGACTGACCAAATCGGCACATTTTATACCAGTGAATGTAAGAGATTCTATGGAGAAGTTGGCTCAGACCTATGCGCACGAAATTGTCCGTCTCTATAAAATGCCTTCAAGTATTGTGTCTGACCGAGACCCGTGGTTTATGTCTCATTTTTTGGGCAAGTTTTGTAGAATCAATGGGGTCAAGTCTGAAGTTCAGTACGACGACGCATCCGCAGACCGATAGGCAGTCAGAAAGGGTTATACAGATATTAGAAGATATGTTGAGAGCCTATGTTTTAGATTTTGGGGATAAGTGGATCGAATGTGTGCCATATGTAGAGCTGTCATATAATAATAGTTATCAAGCTTCAATTGGGATGGCTCCGTATAAGGCCCTGTATGGACGCAAGTGTTAAGTACCGCTATACTGTAGTTGGTCAAAAGATTGTCATATAAGCAAAACTGGAAGAATCTGTGTTCAAGAAATGTTAGACAAGGTTAAGTTAATCAGGGAAAAGTTGAAGGCAGCTCAGAGCTGACAAAAGAGCTATGCAGACAATAGACGGAGAGGGCTAGAATTTCAAGTAGGAGATAGTGTATTTCAGAGATTAACGCCGAATAGAGGGATCTTGAAGCATCCGAAGGGTGGAAACCTGAATCCGAGGTATTATTGACCGATCCCGATAAAGGAAAGGATTGGACCGGTAGCATACCGATTAGACTTGCCAGTTGGATTGATGGGAATTCATGATGTGTTTCATATGTCACAGCTAAAGAAGTACAATGCCAATCCCGGTCACGTTCTGAATAATGAGCCGTTAGTGTTGCAACCCGATCTGGGTTATGTAGGGAAACCCGTGCGAATATTGGACCGCAGTATCAAGAATCTCCGGAACAAGCAGATACCGATGGTAAAAGTTCAGAGAGAGCATCATGGCACGCGAGATGCCACATGGGAATTAGAAGAGTGGGTAAAGCGGAAGTATCCCGATCTGAAATAAAGGTATGCCTAAATTTCGGGATGAAATTCTCTTAAGGAAAGGAGGATGTGAAACCCTAACTAAAACCAACCCTAGAGTAAGGGGGATCGGGATGAATATCATATTTTCTTACATGCATAAATATATTTTTGTATGATTTTATATGCTTTGGATATGTGATTTGTAGTCTAGATAGCTTAATGGTGTTTATTGAGTAAGAAGGGCAAAGTAGTAATTTTGCTTAAGGTGGAAATAGGGAGATAGCTTAAGGGTTAAATAGGAAAAATATTTGCTTGAGAAAATAAGAACAAGAGTTGTTGTAGTATAGTGGTTAGAGCTTTTGAATTTCAAACAACCTACTTTCCTTTTTCTCTAAAATCTGAAAATCCAATTACCAAAACTCTCCAATCCATTTGGTGACTCTTTCCAAGCAGAATTTCGGCCAACCTTTGTCCAATTCTCTCCAAGCCTCCAAGAACACCAAGAACACCTACCACCATTCTCACGGCTAAGACCACTCAAAACCTCTCCAATCTTCTCCAAAAACTCCAGATCACACCTACTCATCCTCTTGAATCCATTTATGCAAATTTTAACATCAAACGCTGAAATTAAATTTCCTCTTCCGGATAAAAAAAATCAGAATTTTCTTGAAGGCTCAAGAATAATTTCAAGGTAAGCATGAACAATTAACTTCATCTTCTTCCATCTTCGATCTTAAACAATATACTAATGAATTCTCTCTTTTTTGTTCTCTCTCTCTCTCTCTCTCTCTCTCTCTCTCTCTCTCTCCCTCTATTTCTCTCTTGGCCGAATAGTTACCCCAACCATGGCCATTTTCTTCTTCTGCCTTGGACAGATCAAGCTTACCAAGCAAGAGAATTCTCTTGAAACGTCTTCAAGGTAGTCATCATTCAAGTAAGCCTCTTCAACCTTCTCTTTAATATCCAGCACCTAAATAGAAGTGAGAGGAAGTGACCATGGAATTAGTCACCGGACTTCCTACGTCAAGAACCCAGAAGGACACCATATGGGTAGTAGTCAATCAACTGACCAAATCAAAACATTTTATACCTGTGAATGTAAGAGACTCCGTGGAGAAGTTGGCTCAGACCAACGTGTAAGAAATAGTCCGACTACATAGAGTGCCTTCAAGTATTGTGTCTAACCGAGATCGAAGGTTTACATCTCGATTTTGGGACAAATTTCAAGAATCAATGGGGTCGAGTTTGAAGTTCAGTACGACGACACATCCGCAAACTAATGGGCAGTCAGAAAGAGTTATACAGATATTAGAGAATACACTGAGAGCGTGTGTTCTGGATTTCGAGGATAAATGGATTGAATGCGTGCCGTATGCTGAGTTATCTTATAATAACTGTTATCAAGCTTCAATTAGGATGGCTCCGTATAAGGCACTATATGGACGCAAGTGTCAAGTACTGCTATACTGGAGTTGGTTAAAAGATGGGCATATAAGAAAGTCCAGAGAAATCTGTGTTCAGGAAATGTTAGACAAGGTCAGCTTAATTTGGGAAAGGATGAAAGCAGCCCAGAGCCGACGAAAGAGCTATGCAGATAATAGGCGGAGAGAGTTAGAATTCCAGGTGGAAGACAGTGTATTCCTAAGATTGACACCGAATAGAGGGATTCTGAAGTATCTGAAAGGTGGGTAAAAGAATCCGCAGTATTTGGGGCCGTTCCCGATAAAAGATAGAATTGGGCCGGTGGCGTACCGATTAAATTTGCTGGATGAACTGACAGGGATTCACGACGTGTTTCATGTATCCCAGCTAAAAAAGTAAAATGCCGACCCCCGTCATGTTTTGAATGATAAGCAGTTGGTGTTGCAACCCGATCTGAACTATGTGGAAAAGCCTGTGCGAATATTGGACAGAAGTATCAAGACTATTCAGAATAGGCAGATACAGATGGAAAAAGTGTAGTGGTAGCATCATGGCACGCGAGATGCAACATGGGAAATAGAAGAGTGGATAAAGTGGAAGTATCACGATCTGAGATAGAGGTATGCATAAAATTCAGGACGAAATTCACCTAAGGAGGGGAAGATGTGAAACCCCAACTAAAACCAACCCTAGAGTAAGGGGGTTGGGTTGCATAACATATTTTATTGCATGTATAAATATATTTTTGAATGATTTCATGTGCTTTGGATTTGTGATTTATAGTCTAGAAGGCTTAATTGTGCTTGTTGAGTAGGAAGAGTAAAATGGTAATTTTGCTTGAAGTGAAAATAGGGAGATAGCTTGAGGATTAAATAGGAAGAATATTTAGGAGAGAAAATAAGAACAAAGTGATATTGTGGTTTAGTGGTTAGAGCTTTGGAATTAATCCTTAAGGTCTTGAATTCAAATCCTATCATTTAAGTTTTAGTATGATTAATTTTATTTTTGTATAAGGTAGGCTATTTTTGGCCCTTGCATGCCATAGGAAGGAGTAGGAATGATTATCTTAAGGGAGACTTGAAGGGAATGTCTTAATCCTACTCTTGTGCCCTACAAAAAAAAGTCTTAGGGGATTCATTCCCTTTTTGCTTTCTAGCTTACCTTAATTCTTTATCAATTAAGTTGCTCAATTTATCCCAGCCATTTTTATTTCCAGAAAATTCTAGCAAGGTTCTTTGATCTTGGAGTTTCGAAAATGGCTCTTAAAGGATAGAATTTTGGTTGAAAAAAGGGAAAGGTTATGGAAGGTTTCCCAAGAGATTTAATCTCCATAGTTGAACCTTCAGAACTCCATTCCATAGTGTTCATATTCTCCATGGTAGGAATCTGAAATTTTTTGAACTTCTTGGTTAGCCTAGTTTTTGAAAACTTCAACCATTTTTCTTACTTAAATGCTGCCTGAAAAATGGCCAACTTGTTCAGTTGGAAGACTGAAAAACTTTGCCAAAATTCGGACTGCACAAAGCAGTGAAAACCAGAAAAAAATTATAGGCAGCTTCGAATGCCTAGCAGTCCAAAAACAAACTGTTTCTTCCACCTTTCAAACCAGTAATTCATCTCTACCTTTCCTCCATAAAGAAGGTTGGAAACCAGCCTTATAGTACCCTCCAATATCTCTTCAAACCTTCTGCAAGCCGGCTAGAATATGGTAGAAAAATCTACACAAAAATTCCAGCAAACCTCTCGAATGAACAGCCAGTAATTCCAGCCTTGTTTCCTCTTCAACCTTATCCGAAAAACCACTCCAACATTCTCTGAAAACAACCTTAGTCTGCCATGAACTGAACTCCACCACCCTCCTCCATTGCTCTGCACGAAAGAGCTCCATGGCCACTCCTTCAATCACTATAATGAAGCCTTCAATTGGAATTCAAAATTCTAGCAAATTACTCCATGAAAACTTCCACGGATTTAGCCTCAACCAACCAGAATTTTCCTCCACCATTGCACTCCACGATTCAGCCACCCTATAGCTCCTTCAACCTTATTCATCTCAGCAAAACCTCAGCTAATTCCAGCCGACCATAGCTGCTCCAAGGACCTCCGTCAACTAAGCTATTCTTACCATATTTTCTACCTTAATTCACTCCCTAAATTACTTCTTTTAAATTTCAAACAACCAGCTTTCCTTCTTTTCCCTAATCTGAAAATTCAATCACAAGGATTCCCCAATCCATTCAGCCAACTCCATCCAGCAAAATTTCGTCCAGCTTCTCTCCGTTCTCTCTATTCCACCAAAGAACACCAAGAACACACACCACCATTCTCCAAGCCTAAGACCACTATAAACACCTCCAATCTCTCAAAAAAACTCCAGATCACGTCTACTCACCCTCTAGATTTATTTTAATATCAAGCTAGATTTATTTTATAAACCCTTTGTTTATTATATAGCCTTAAAGCTTGGGACACTAGGGTCATTATTGTAGTAAGTTGAGCTAGGATTATTTATTGAGGTAAATTTTGGTTTGAGTTTAATTATGGCTTATGTTTACCCCAGGCGGGGTTAGGTCAGCTTTTGGAAATGTTTATTTTATCTCGAGCAAAGGATCAGGTAAGCTCCTGTATAAAACTTGTTGTTGTAAAAGGTACCATGGCAAGCTAAACACAAGTATGTGAACACTAATTTGGTAAAGGCAATTAAGGACTGTTTCTTTTCATGTTTCAATCAAACCAATCATTTGAAAATCTTCAAGCAGTTTTACTCAAACACCAAACTGTTTCTAAATCTGATTTTTACATGGAGTTTAGAAACCCTTGATTGCCATTTTCAAGCAAATCAACATTTCATTAGTTTTCCCCCAAGTAGGACAATTAAACATTGAGTACTCAATAAGTGTAGGCTAGCAGTGATAGTTTTGAAGAGCAAGGGTGAGTCTTTTAGTAGGAGGCCACCTTCAGAAGATGAACTCAACTTAGAGAAATATCAGTACTACTTAGTCATGCCGGTCCGAGCTGGCAGGTTTCAGTCACGTGGACTGTGTGTTACCGGAGTGGAAAACCAGTTTTGTTTGGGTGTAGAGAATGAGGGGTATCTTACCCGGTAGGCCGATCACCTACCTTTTTGTTAGTCTGCACAAAGTGTGGCATTCTGACCGTTGTATGGTTATGGGATCCAACGTGTGGTAACCCATGACCGCCCTTTTAAGTGGTTGATTTTATTGTACATGTATGGATGGAAAAGCCAAAACGCCACTCTTGATTTTTGATATTGTTTATTGCTTTCCAGTACTTTTCCTTATAAAGTTCTTACACCTTGCATACATAAACTGTTTTCACTAGACACTCAAAGTACACACGGACTTATTGAGATTTTTATCCCATCAACCTTTTTATCATGATTTAAGGTCAATCCTGCTGTGGGGATGAGTAGCTAGTTGTTGCCTGCTTGGAAGATATACTGTTATTTATTTTATGTAATGCTTTGAGAGTTGAGAGTGAAAAATTTTTATTTTGGATTTATTCTTGAATTTTTGGGTTGTAATAAGTTTTAAATTTTAAGGAATGGTTTTTTTTTTTTTTTGTCCTAATTATAAAGACCCATTGTCCTTTGGACGAAGCGACATCCCCGGCCCTGTTGGGCTTAGGTAGTGAGGTGTTACAAGTGGTATCAGAGACTAGGTTTAGGCAAATATTGATAGTATATGTTCTATTTATTTAAGTTCAACCTTTATCTAACCTATTTTGTTTATGCTGTAGGATGGTTAGAATGCTTAGAACTGTGAGGAAATGATAGCAATGGCATCCTCCTATCCCTATCTGCATAGAAGACCTTCCAATACCTCAACCTGCTCCTTAGCCAGTTATTCCTTTAGAAGATAGCAGTGAAGATGAGGTCCCAATCAATGAGCCACCCCCAATACCAGTGATAGAATTGAGTTCTGACAGTGAAGATGAGGAGATAGACGTGGAGTATGTTCCCCACCCTCCTAGTCCCATAGTAGATTAATCAGTAGATAGTGATGACCCAGGGGAGATAGATTATGAATCTCCACCTAAGCGTTCTTTCATTCCTCCACCCAGCCAGGTTGAACCCGATAAGAGTTCTAGGCGACCCGAGAAGGAGCCAATGGAGGGGTTTGCCAGTAGGGTTGGGGTAGACTTTTCTAAGTGCTCTGGGGGATGGTTGTATGAGGCTGATTTGAAGATTCTGATGAGGACTAGAGGGCTGAGAGTTATTTTGATCATGATGTTTATTTATTATTTTTCGTAAACTTTTATGTTAAGAAGTTTCACTTCTGTTTTCTATTTAAAATCCAAATTTATGCAAATAAGAGTACATGAGTACTCTAAGATTTGAAAGAAAATTTATGAGCAATTCTTTAGACAAAAACTTGCATTTGATTTCCTTTAACTTATATCTGACTGTGAATGCATGCTCAACTAAAATAATTTAATCATTGAATGAATAAACTTATTATTTGGGTATGGTTTAGAATGGCACCCAAGCACCGTGTAGCTTCATCAAGCAGGAGGATTCCGGAAGCAGATCATGTGGCACCGAAAGTTGAGACAACCCAGATGCAATCTCCCAATCAGGGTAATAAGAGTGAACCAAATATCGGAATGGGATCCAAAGCACCATTTAATATGACGATGAGGCAAGCATTCAGTAAGATGGTAGAGATTCAGCAGACCCTGACTGAGTAGAGGAACCCTAAGGGAGAAGATGGGGCATTGGAGCGGTTTTTGAAGTTTCAGCCGCTCGTCTTCTTAGGCAAAACTGAGCAAGATGAGAAAGCAGAGCAATAGATTGAGCAGATGGAAAATATATTTGCCACGCTCCAGTACACTGAAGAGCGAATGGTTAAGTTTGCTGCATTCCATTTAAGGGGCCCAGCTCGGGCATAGTGGCAACAGATTCAGGACGACTGGGAGATGGTTGATCAGAAATGGACGTGGTCCAACTTTGTTGAAGCCTTTAGAACTGAATATATTCCCCAGTGGATAGTGGAAAAGCGGGAGGACGAGTTCCAGAATTTAAAGAAGAGAGGCATGACGGTAGCCCAGTGACGTAACATGGTTCACCTAGCTATCGAAGTACTGCAAGAGACTAGTGGACACCAAGTAGAATAGGACAAGGCAATTTGTCAAGGGATTGAGGCAGGAACTGAGAAGGGCGTGGGCACCTTCTCCACCAACGACCTATTCAGGGACCGTAGACACAGCTACCCAAATAGAAAATAAGGACCATAATAGAATGGCGTCAAGGCCTTTCCAACTGCCAAGGCAACCTTAGGGACACTTCCAGGGACAGCAATCTAACAAGCGCCCCGCCAACCAGCAGTGGCAAAATCGGGGAAAGCAAGCTCGGACAGCACTGGTTGGACCTACGTAGAATCTTCTGTTATGCCAGTAGTATGGGAAAAGAGGCCACACCAAGAAGAACAGTTGGTCCAAATGAGATTAACGAAAATGTTATCACTACGGCAACCCGAACTACCTGGGGAACGCCTGCCCTAAACTGCACTGAGTCGGGTAAGGAAATTTGACTCAGAATCTGAGCCCCAATAGAGCCAATGCCATGGGAGCATCCGGGAGTGGAGCACCGAAGCCTCAAGTGAAAGCCAAGGTATTCGCTCTCAATAGAGATGAGGTTGGAACTAATGCAACAGTAGTGGAAGGTACGTTTACTATTGAAGGACGTTCCGTTAATGCATTGATAGATCCTGGCTCCACTCACGTTCCTATTTAAACAAGATTTGTGCTTGTTATTTGGGTTGGGATGGAGTAGAGTTACCTTTTAGCCTATTGGTAAGTACACCTCTGGGAAAGATGGTGCAAGCAGATCGGTATGTGCATAATTGTAAAATTGATGTGGGGAGAGAAAGCTTGTAGGGGGATCTGATAGTATTGGATATTGAGGATTATGGTTTGATATTGGGAATGGATTGGCTAGTAAAGCATGGAGCTAGGGTAGACTGTAAGAATAAATCAGTCCAGTTCGTTAGACCGGGTTGTGATGTGTTGGAATTCGATGGCAAGAGAGTAAAGGAATTGAAGTATTTGATAGCGGGGGCTAAGGCTCGGAAATTTCTGAAGCAAGGATGTCAAGGGTACCTAGCTTATATGATAAACAAGCTAAAGGACCAGTGCACCCTGGAGGACACCGAGGTAGTGAAGGACTTTCCCGATGTGTTCCCAGTAGAGCTTACTTCCCTACCTCCCCATCGAGAAGTTGAATTCACCATTGACCTATTTCTAGGAGTGGAACGAGTATCTCAAACCCTGTATCGGATGGCACCAGCAGAGCTGAAAGAGCTAAATGAGCAGTTAGAAGAGTTAGTGAAGCAAGGCTACATCAGACCTAGCACGTCATCCTAGGGAGCACCCGTATTATTTGTTAGGAAGAAGGACGGGACTCTGAGGCTGTGTATCGACTATCGGGGCTTGAACAATCTAACGATCAAGAACAAGTATCCCTAATCGCTGATTGATGAGCTATTCGACCAGTTACAATGATCCAGTTGCTATTCCAAATTGGACCTGAGGCAAGGGTACTATCAAGTAAGGATAAAAGAGGAGGATATCCCCAAGACAGCCTTCAACGCTAGATATGGACATTATGAGTTCGTGGTAAAGCCGTTCGGGGTGACCAATGCTCCAGCAGTATTCATGGATTTGATGCATCAAGTGTTCCGACCCTATTTGGACAAGTTCATGGTGGTCTTCATCGACGACATCCTAATTTATTCCAAGAGTCCGGAGGAGCATGCAGAACATCTCAAGCTCGTATTGGAGAAGCTTCGGGAGCACAAGCTTTTTGCCAAGTTTAACAAGTATGAGTTCCACGTGGTGACCGAGAAAGGGATCAAGATAGACCCAGTAAAGGTTGAAGCAGTGTCAGACTGGAAGCAATCGGAGAACATCACCGAGATTTGAACCTTTTTGGGATTGGGTAGTTACTATAGGAGGTTCATCAAAGGATTTTCAACACTCGTATTGCCTATAACCCGACTGCTGAGAAAAGATGTTCTATTCGTTTGGAGTGAGAAATGTGAGAAAAGCTTTCAAGAGCTAAAGCAAATATTGATGACAGCACCAGTGTTGAGTCTGCTAGAGGGAGATAAGCCTTACGCTCTATATACCGATACTTCAAAGGAAGGATTGGGGGCAGTATTGATGCAAGTCCGGAATGTGATCACCTATGCTTCTCAAAAGTTGAGGCCTCATGAAGTCAACTACCCTACGCATGACCTAGAATTGGCAGCCATCGTATTCGCTCAAAAGAAATGGTGACACTACCTATATGGAGTTGAATATGAAGTATTCACCGACCATAAGAGCTGGAAGTACATCTTCACCCAGAAGGATTTGAATTTGAGACAGCGGCGGTGGATGGAATTCTTAGAAGAATACCGCTGTCCAATCAACCATTATCTCGAGAAGGCCAACATTGTTACTGATGCCCTAAGCTGAAAAGTAAGTATGGCCAGACTAAGAGTGCGGGAGATTCAAGTAGTTCAAGATATGTTGGACAGAAGAGTGGAAATGCAAGAGAGGAGAATTGATGTTAGCAACTTGAAGTTGACACCAAATCTAAGGCAGGAAATTGTTGAAGCTCAACAAAGTAACGCAGAATTTCAGCTTTTCAAGGACAAAGAGCTTAAACGTTAAGGTAGTGAATTTCGGCAAGACGAAGCAGGATTTTTGTATTTCAGGGATCGATTGTGTGTACCCGAAGAGCATCAATTGAAGGACAGAATTTTAGAAGAGGCGCATAAG
This sequence comes from Voacanga thouarsii, assembly GCA_026120185.1. Taxonomy (NCBI): domain Eukaryota; kingdom Viridiplantae; phylum Streptophyta; class Magnoliopsida; order Gentianales; family Apocynaceae; genus Voacanga; species Voacanga thouarsii. Next base: position 1,723,473 of record JANUWF010003374.1, on the reverse strand, counting down.
AGCAACAACACCATTCATCCGGGGGAAGTCAAAATGTACCAGGATCTGAAGAGGGCCTATTGGTGGCTCGGAATGAAGCGGGATATGGTCAAATATGTCTCGACGTGTCTCACCTATCAAAAGGTCAAAGCAGAGCACAAGAAGTTAGCAGGACTATTACAACCATAGCCAGTACCTGAATGGTAGTGCGAGGAAGTGGCCATGGATTTTGTGACTGGATTTCTTATGTCAAAGACCCAGAATGATGCCATATGGGTGGTAGTGGATCGACTGACCAAATCGGCACATTTTATACCAATGAATGTAAGAGATTCAATGAAGAAGTTGGCTCAGACCTATATGCGCGAAATAGTCCGACTCTATGGAGTGGCTTCAAGTATTGTGTCTGACTAAGCCCCGAGGTTTATGTCTCGTTTTTGGGGTAAGTTTCAAGAATCAATAGGGTTGAGTGTGAAGTTCAGTACGACGGCGCATCCACAGACCAATGGGCAGTCAGAAAGGGTTATACAGATATTAGAGGATATACTGAGAGCCTGAGTTCTGGATTTCAGGGATAAGTGGATCGAATGTGTACCGTATAAAAAGCTGTCATATAATAATAGTTATCAAGCTTCAATTGGGATGGCTCCATATGAGGCCCTGTATGGATGCAAGTGTTAAGTACCGTTATACTATATTTGGTCAGAAGATGGTCACATAAGCAAAACCGGAGGAATCTGTGTTTAGGAAATGTTGGACAAGGTTAAGTTAATTGGGGAAAGGTTGAAGGCAGCTCAGAGCCGACAAAAGAGCTATGCAGACAATAGATGGAGAGGGCTGGAGTTTCAAGTAGGAGACAGTGTATTTCAAAGATTAATGCCAAATAGAGGGTTCTTGAAGCATCCGAAGGGTAGGAAGCTGTATCTGAAGTATTTGGGACCGATCTCGATAAAGGAAAGGATTTGACCGGTGGCATACCGATTAGACTTGCCAGTTGGATTGACTGGAATTCATGATGTATTTCATGTGTTGCAGCTGAAGAAATACACTGCCGATCCCAGTCATGTTTTGAATAATGAGTCGTTAGTGTTGCAACCCGATCTGAGTTATGTAGAGAAACCCGTGCGAATATTGGACCGTAGTAACAAGAATCTCTGAAATAAGTAGATACTGATGGTAAAAGTTCTGAGGGAGCATCATGGCACGTAAGATGCCACATAGGAATAAGAAGATTGGGTAAAGTGGAAGTATCTCGATCTGAAATAGAGGTATGCCTGAATTTGGGACGGAATTCTCCTAAGGATGGGAGGATGTGAAACCCCAATTAAAACCAACCCTAGAGTAATGGGGGTCGGGATGCATATCATATTTTCTTGCATGCATAAATATATTTTTGTATGATTTTATATGCTTTGGATATGTGATTTGTAGTCTAGATGGCTTAATGGTGTTTATTGCGTAAGATGGGAAAAATGGTAATTTTGCTTGAGGTGGAAATAAGGAGATAGTTTAAGGGTTAAATAGGAAAAATACTTGGGAGAGAAAATAAGAACAAGAGTTATTGTGGTTTAGTGGTTAGAGGTTTGGAATTAATCCTTGAGGTCTTGGGTTCTAATTCCATCACTTGAGTTTTAGCATGATTAAATTTTATTTTTGTTAGGGAGGCTATTTTCAGCCCTTGCAGGCCCTAGGGAGGAGTACGAGTGTTGTCCTAGGGGAGACATGAAAGGAATGTCCTAATCCTACTCTTGTGCCCTACAAAATTTCTAAGGGAGTCTTACCCTTTTTGATCTCTAGCCTTCCTTAATTCTTAATCAATTAGTTGCTTAATTTATCTAAGCCATTTTGTTTCAGAAAATTCAAGCAAGGTTCTGTGATATTGGGGCTTCAAAAATGTCTATGTAGGGATATCTTGTTGACTAAAAATGGGGAAGAGTTATAGAAGGTTCCCAAGAGAATTCATCTCCATGGTTGAACCTTCAAACTCTAACCTGTGTGTGTTCATCTTCTTTATGTAGTAATCTGAAATTTTTCTAGCTTCTTGATCAGTTCAATTGTCAAAATCTTCAGCCATCTTTCCCTCTCAAATACTTCTAGAACAATAACCAATCCATTCAGCTTGAAGATAGAAAAACTTCAGCCAATACCGGACTGCTCAAAAGCTATGCAAACCAGGAAAATTTCTGGGCAATTTTCGCAACTTGGTAAGCCAAGAACCAAGCCGTTTCTTCCAACTTTTCAACCAGTAATTCAACCTTGTCTTTCCTCCATAAAGAAGGTGGGAAACTAGCCTTAAAGGACCATCCAAAACCCCTTCAAACCTTCTGTAAATTGGTAGAAACATGGCAGAAAAATCTGCACAGAATTTCCAGCAAGCATTGCAAAAAAACCAACCGTAAAACTCCAGTTTTGTTTCTTCTTCACCCTTGTTCGAAACTTATCCCATTTTTTTGTAAAACCCAGCTTGGTCAGCCATGAACTAAACTTCATCTTCCTCACCATTGTCCTGCACGAAAAAGCTCCATGGCTACTCCTAAAATCTCTCCATCAATCACTACAATCAAGCCATCAATTGGAGTCCAAAATTCCAGCATACTTCCATGGATTAAGCCTCAAACATCTAGAAAATTCCCTCACCATTGTACACCATATTTTGGCTACCCTAAGGCTCATTCAACCAACATTCATCACAGCAGAATTCTAGAAATTCAGTCAACCATTGAAGCTTCCAAAAGACCTCCATCAATCAAGATCTTCTTACCATATTTACTACCATAATCTATTCCCTAAATCATTCCTTTTGAATTTCAAACAACCAGCTTTCCTTTTTCTCCCAAATCTAAAAATCCAATTACCAAAACTCTCCAATCCATTCAGCCACTCTTTCCCAGCAGAATTTCGGCCAACCTTTCTCTCATTCTCTCCATTCTCTCCAAACCTCCAAGAACACCAAGAGCATCTACCACCATTCTCATGCTAAAGACCACTCAAAACCTCTCTAATCTTCTCCAAAAACTCCAGATCACACCTACTCATTCTCTTGAATCCATTTCTGCAAATTTTTACATCAAACACTGAAATCAAAGTTCCACTTTCGGATAAAAAAAAACCAAAATTTTCTTGAAGGCTCAAGAACACTTTCAAGGTAAGCATGAACAATTAACTCCATCTTTTTCCATCTTTGATCTTGATCAATATACTAATGAACTCTCTCTTTTTCATTCTCTTTCACTTTCTCTCTCTCTCTCTCTCTCTCTCTCTCTCTCTCTCTCTCTCTCTCTCTCTCTCTCTCTCGGCCGAATCGTTTCTCCATTTCTTCTTCCTCCTTGGATGGATCAAGCTTACCAAGCTTGAGAATTCTCTTGAAATGTCTTCAAGGTAGTCGTCATTCAAGTAAGCCTCTTCAACATTCTCTTTAGTTTCCAGTACCTGAATAGAAGTGGGAGGAAGTGACCATAGACTTTGTCACCGGACTTCCTATGTCAAGGACCCAGAAGGACGCCATATGGGTAGTGGTGAATCAACTGACCAAATCAGCACATTTCATACCTATGAATGTAAGAGACTCCATGGAGAAGTTGGCTCAAACCTATGTGCGAGAAATAGTCCGACTGCATGGAGTGCCTTCAAGTATTGTGTCTAACCGAGATCCAAGGTTTACATCTCGATTTTGGGGCAAATTTCAAGAATCAATGGGGTCAAGTCTGAAGTTCAGTACGACGGCATATTTGCAAATCGATAGGCTGTCAGAAAGAGTTATACAGATACTAGAGGATATGCTGAGAGTGTGTGTTCTGGATTTCGGAGATAAATGGATCGAATGCGTGCCGTATGCGGAGTTGTCTTATAATAACAGTTATCAAGCTTCGATTGGAATGGCTCCATTTAAGGCACTATATGGACACAAGTATTTGTTACTGCTATACTGGAGTTGGTCAAAAGATGGTCATATAAGTAAGTCCAGAGAAGTCTGTGTTCAGAAAAATGTTAGACAAGGTCAAGTTAATCAAGGAAAGGTTGAAAGCAGCCTAGAGCCTCAAAATAGCTATGCTGACAATAGGCAGAGAGAGTTAGAATTTCGGGTGGGAGACAGTGTATTCCTAAGATTGACATCAAATAGAGGGATTCTAAAGCATCTGAAAGGTGCGTAACTGAATCCGACGTATTTGGGGCCGTTCCCGATAAAAGAGAGAATTAGGCCGGTGGTGTACCGATTGAATTTGCCGGATGGACTGACAGGGATTCATGACGTGTTTCATGTATACCAGCTAAAAAAGTACAATGCCGACCCTGATCATGTTTTCAATGATGGGCCGTTGGTGTTGCAACCTGTTCTGAGCTAAGTGGAAAAGCCTGCACAAATATTGGACAGAAGTATCAAAACTCCTCGGAACAAGCAGATACCGATGGCAAAAGTGTACTTGTAGCATCATGGCACGCGAGATGCAACATGGGAAATAGAAGAGTGGGTAAAATGGAAGTATCTCGATCTAAGATAGAGGTATGCCTGAATTTTGGGATGAAATTCTCCTAAGAAGGGGAGAATGTGAAACCCAAACTAAAACCAACCCTAGAATAAGGGGGTCGGGAAGCATAACAGATTTCCTTACATGCATAAATATATTTTTGAATGAATTCTTGTGCTTTGGATTTGTGATTTATAGTCTAAAAGGCTTAATTGTGCTTGTTAAGTAGGAAGGGAAAAATGGTAATTTTGCTTGAAGTGAAAATAGGGAGATAGCTTGAGGATTAAATAGGAAGAATATTTAGGAGAGAAAATAAGAACAAGGAGATATTGTGGTTTAGTGGTTAGAGCTATGGAATTAATCTTTAAAGTCTTGAGTTCAAATCCCATCATTTAAGTTTTAGTATGATTAATTTTATTTTTGTATAAGGTAGGCTATTTTTTGCCCTTGCATGCCATAGGAAGCAGTAGGAATGATTGTCTTAAGGGAGACTTGAAGGGAATGTCTTAATCCTACTCTTGTGCCCAACAAAAAAAAGTCTTAGGGGATTCATGCTCTTTTTGCTCTCTAGCTTACCTTAATTCTTTATCAATTAAGTTGCTCAATTTATCCAAGCCATTTTTATTTCCAGAAAATTCCAGCAAGGTTCTTTGATCTAGGAGTTTCAAAAATGGCTCTTAGAGGATAGAGTTTTGGATGAAAATAGGGAAGGTTTATGGAAGGTTCCCAAGAGAATTAATTTTCATGGTTGAACCTTCAAAATTCCACTCCACAGTGTTCATCTTCTTCGTGGTAGGAATATGAAATTTTTCCTGCTTCTTGGTCAGCCTAGTTTTTGAAAACTTCAACCATTTTTCTTACTCAAATACTGCTTGAAAAATGGCCAACTTGTTCAACTAGCAGATTGAAAAACTTTGCCAAAATTCGGACTGTACAAAGCTGTGCAAATCAGAGAAAAAATTATGGGCAGCTTCGAATGCCTAGCAGTCTAAAAACAAACTGTTTCTTCCACCTTTCAAACCAGCAATTCATCTCTGCCTTTCCTCCATAAAGAAGGCTGGAAACCAGCCTTACAGTACCCTCTAATATCCCTTCAAACGTTCTGCAAGTCGGCTGGAATATGGTAGAAAAATCTGCACAAAAATTCCAGCAAACCTCTCGAATGAACAACCAGTAATTCCAGACTTGTATCCTCTTCAACCTTGTCCGAAAAACCACTCAAACTTTCTGTGAAAACAACCTTAGTCAGCCATGAACTGAACTCCACCACCCTCCTCCATTGATCTGCACGAAAGAGCTCCATGGTCACTCCTTAAATCACTCATTCAATCACTACAATCAAGCCTTCAATTGGAATTCAAAATTTCAGCAAATTACTCCATGAAAACTTCCATGGATTAAGCCTCAACCAACCAGAATTTTCCTCCACCATTCGGCCACCTTATAGCTCCTTCAACCTTAATCATCTTAGCAAAACCTCTGCTAACTCTAGCCAACCATAGCAGCTCCAAGGACCTCCATCAACCAAGCTATTCTTACCATATTTTCTACCTCAATTCACTCCCTAAATTAATTCTTTTAAATTTCAAATAACCAGCTTTCCTTCTCTTCCCTAATCTGAAAATTCAATCACAAGGATTCCCCAATCCATTCGGCCAACTCCTTCCAGCAAAATTTCGTCCAGCTTCTCTCCATTCTCTCTATTCCTTCAAAAAACACCAAGAACACACACCACCATTCTTCATGCCTAAGACCACTCTAAATACCTCCAATCTCTTCCAAAAACTCTAGATCACGTCTACTCACCCTCCAGAATCCATTTCTATATTTTATAACATGAAACATTGAAAACAAAATTCTACTATCCGATAAAAAACTAGAATTTTTCTTGAACATTCAAGAACCCTCTCAAGGTAACCAAGAACGATTTTGATCATCTTCTTTCCTTTAATCTTTAAACATAATATACTAATGTTCTCTCTCTCTCTCGGCCGAAATGGTTGTTTCAACCGTAACCGTTTCTATTCTTCTTCCTTGGACGATTCAAGCCTCCTACGTGTGTGGACCTCCTTGGATCTTTGACAAGATTGTCATCAACCAAATATTTCTTTTTAACCCTCCTTTGAATTCAAAAAATCATGTCTCTTAGATGTTATTACAAAATGATAGAATATGATTGGAGATTGAGTATGAGTTTGTTTGAAGGAGTTGAGATTGGAGCAGGAGGATGTTTTGTCATGGTTGAGTGTTATGATATTTTGTGGTTTGTTGCATGCTCTTCATGTCGTGAGTAAATATGGATGATTAAGCATGATAGATATTATGTCCCCTTTGGTGAATAGGGTTTTGTGTTCTTGTATTCTTGTTGAAGCCATATACATGATTATGATTAGTAGAGATTTAGACATATGCTAATAGGTATGGATTTAAGCCATTATTAATGAATGGAATGGTTTGATGATTGATGTTGGATTTTATGTTCATGATTATTGTTAGCAATAGGAGAATTATGATCATGACTTTGTTGATCTTAAGATATTTTAATTAGCCAATTTTATTACGTTAATCAAAATTAAGACTATATTTTCCCTCAATAATTTCAAAAACCCTAAGAAGCCTTGGAGTTGGAATAATAAATAAAATAGTAAAATTTTAGCCAAATAAATGATATATTCTATTAAAAATAAAATAGATAAATATTTATATATAATAATATTATTAAATAAGGCGTTTTATATAAATAATAATAATAGGTAAAATATTGATCTAGTAGGTCATATATTCATAAATACTATTGAAATCTATTTATTATCTTTTGATCAAGATTGATTAAAATTTACTTATTAATTTCATTTATTAGTTATTTTCTAATTATTAATTATTAATTAAGAGATTAGTAATAATTTTTTATTTATTTTAATAATATCATCCAAGACTTAGGATCCTTCATCAAATAAACCCTAGTTTATTAATAACAAAGATTTATATTTGAACCTATAACCTCTTAGTAATTATTTTACAACCCCTAGTTATTTTGTTAACAAGCTAAGCTTTTTTTTTTTTTTTTTATAAAACCTTTATCATCTAGCCTTTAAACTCAGGACATTAGGGTCATAATCGTAATAAGTTGAACTAGGATTATTTATGGAAGCGAATTTAGTTTGAGTTTAATTATGGCTTGTATTTACCCCAAGTGGGATTAAGTCAGCTTTGGAAGATCTTTGATTTAGCTCGAGCAAAGGATCAGGTAAGCTCCTGCATGAAACTTATTTGATGACAAAAGGTTACTATGACAAGCCAAATGCGGAGTGTATGGACACTCATTTTATAAAGGCAATTGAGGACTGGTTCTTTTCTTATTTCAGTCAAGCAAATTATTTGAAAATCAACAAGTAGTTTTACTCAAACACCAAACTCTTTCTAAAACCAACTTTGACACGGACTTTAGAAACCCTTAATTGCCATTTCCAAATACAGCAATATTTTATCAGTTTTCTCCCAAGTGAGATAATCAAACATTGAGTACTCAATAAGGGTAGGCTAGTAGTACTAGTTCTGAAGAGTAAGAGCGAGTCTTCTGGCAGGAGGCCACCTCCAGAAGATTAACTCAACTTGGAAAAGCGACAGTAGTACTTAGTCGTGCCGGTCCGAGTTGGCAAGTTTCAGTCATGTGGACTGTGTGTTACTGAAGTGGACAACCGGTTTATTTGGGTGTAGAGAATGAGGAGTATCTTACCTAGTAGGCTGTACACCTACCTTTTGTCAGTCTACACAAAGTGTAGTATTCCAACCGTTATATAGACATGGGGTCCAACGTATGGTAACCTAGGACTGCCCACTTGAGTGGTTGTGTTTATTATGCAGTTGTATAGTTTGAAAAGAGAAAAACACCACTTTTTATTTTAACCTTATTTATTGCTTGCCAGCATTTTCCCTTATTAAAATTTACAACTTGCATGCATGAACTGTTTTACCTGAACACTCAAAGCACACACGGACTTGCTAAGATTTTTATCTCATCACCTTTTATGCCATGATTTCAGGCCGATCCTACTGTGGAGATGAGTAGCTAGAAAGTTGCCTTCTTGAAGACTTTATGTTATTTATTTCATATGTTGTTTTGAGAGATGATAGTGAACAATTTATTTTGGATTTGTTCTTGAATTTTTAGGTTGTAATAAGTTTTAAAATTTCAAGTATTGTTTTATTTTTGTTGGGTGACCTAGTTATAAAGACCCTTGTCCTTTGGACGGGGCGACATCCTCGGCCCTGTTTGGCCTAAGTTGTGGGGTGTTACACCGGCTGTGCCCTGAAGTTAAGGTGGTGCTTGATTTTTTCTACGCGATTTTTGGTAATCTATGGAGTTTTAGTATCTTCCAACTTCTACTTGGCTAAGAACGTTATACCTTTGAGTTTAGGCACTTCTTAAGCCTATAAATAGATGGAAAACACAAAGGAAAAGAGGGGAATTCATTGATCATCATAGAAAATCACTCGAATTAAAGGAGGAATTCTTCAATTCAAGGATAGTTGTACAAGAAGGTCTTCAAATGAAGAAGAATGAGGCTTGTCTATGAGTTCTTTCTTTTACTTTGTTTTCTTTTTCTTGAACAATGATATGTTAATTGTTTTATTGTAATTCAACATTGTTTTAGATATTCATGGTTTTTAGAGTTATTTGATCTTTTGATTAATTGATTGTCACTCTTGGTATTTACTTACTTGGATTGATTATGAAATTAATTTATTGTTTCTTCCCATTAACTTGCTTGAAAAAGTGGTTGATGGTAGTTTCAATTTATTAGTTTCATATTTGTTGTCTCTTAACTTACTTGAAAAAGAGGTTAATTGCGAAAAATAAAGTAAATAAAGGTTGATTGATGTCTGCCAAAATATGGATTCATTGGTTGATTTCATGTGTTAAGTTTGCCAGAATATGGAAATTTAATCAAGGATTGTGTTTAACGCATCTTTTGGGTGAATTAGTTGAGACAGAATTTGTGATGCTAATTTGTCTAGGAGATAGTGATTTCATTGATTGAAAAAGAAGTGAGTCTATCTTAATCCTTCATGATGCCAAGGGAATAATTAGTTAGGATAATGATTGGGTACTTTAATATCATGTTTGTCTAAACAATGGTTTGAATTGCATACTTCTCCATCCTTGACATGCATATATTTTATTTTATTTTATTTTCCTTTTTATTTCGTTTTCACTTTATTAAATCGGTTAAACAATGAAAGAAATGTGACTAATGTATACTTGTTCCTTGAGGATCGACACTCGTTTGAACCCTATGCTCGGTTAATGACGAGTACGCTTGCTCATATGTGTAATTTGGGTTTAATGTTTTAATGTAAACTTGATTGGGAATGTGCTTAGTTTTTATGTGATTTTTATACCCAAATAAATAACACACCAACTTCCTCATACAATATGGACAAAACAATCTACCAATAGTGCTCTATCAAGATAACATGCCATATGCTGGGAAATCACTAATCATCCACATTAGAGCAGCTTTCATCTAAAAATTTTACTTTTTTGAAATGTCATATGTAAGAAACCCTACTTCCCATAGATGTATCAACTCATCAACCAAAGGCTACAAATAAATATCAAGCTTCTTCTTGGCATTTCTAGGACCAAGTATTATTGCAATTAGGAAATGTATGGTATTTTCATACGTATACTATGTGTATATTATATGGTGTTACCATCACAGGCTAACATGAATACTGATTACCAAATATCCCAAATAGAGCAAAACCGGCAATGCAAAATCCAAGTCTTACATTTCGAGACTCAGAACAAAATGTTAGGTGTGTACTATTGAAAACCTTCCAAGCTTTTGTATCATAACAATGACTAATGGTGCTAAGGAGGGATTCATGTTCTGCATGCCATCTCCTATGCTCAGCTATGGCTATTAAATCATACAAGCATTGCAATCTTGGTGTTAATGGGAGGTGGTGCATTCTTGCATATGCTACGTTTTTCTCCACAAACTTCCTTTTTTTGGCTTCCATCTAGGATGGTTGCAAAATATACAGTTTGTCAACCCAACATACTCTTTTCAGAAAAGCATACAGCTATTAACACAACAATCTATTTATTCATACAGAAGTCCTAACCCAAATACAAGCTTTTTTGTCTCATAAAATTTTTTAGGCAACTTATCCCCTTTAGGTGTGACATTTAGGAAATTGCATCATAACATGCTTCAGGTAAGTTGTAAGCAGACTTTATATTCAGAAGTCACACAACTATGGATAACTGTGAGTGACTACAGCCTAGCCATAAAGGCTCGTTTGCAATATGTAGCACATCATAGAAACTTTGTGCATTCACATTAAGCTCTTCTTCCATCTGGATAGTTTCATTAAGTCATATATCACATCCTGCTACATTAAATACCATTTCCCTAATTGGACTGCTTACCACAGGACTTTCCCTTCATTCATTATCAACCTCTACACTGTTGCTATGCTCTGAAGTAAAAATATAAGGTTCCCATAGGCATGCTATTAATAGTAATTTGGGATAAACCCCTTCTGACATAAATGACACTTTATATCATCAACATCAGAAAACCTACAATTTTTGCACTTTGAACACGGACACTTATTTTTCGTCCACTTGTAAAATCAACTTGTGTAGTTGCAAATTGAGAAAACTCATCAATGCCTTGAGGAAACTTCCTTGGTAACCTTTTTTTACGAGGTAAGAGCCTATTATACATCCATGCTTGATCTTCTCGCATTGAATCAACCTATGTTTGGAGACAAGTTACATCACCTATTCACTCTAAATACACAGTAAAAACCACCTCAAATTTCAAAAACTAGTCTTTGATTTTTATGCACAAACACAAATAAAAACATACATTTTTCCAAATTAGTTCGTTCTAATATCCAGGCCTTTCCCTTTCTATGTATATACATTTTTGGGTTTCTCAAGGAAAAAAAAAACATACCAAAACACACATATACAAATGAAGGTTCAATTGCTTGTTGTGTATCTACGGATTCAATTGGCAGCTCACTACTGTGATAGAAATATAAAAGAACACAGATTTTTTCCCTTTATCCAACATGGAATCCGTAGATACACAACAAGCAAAAACATTCTAATATCACAAAATAAAAAACATTCCAAAATGACAAAAGTCCTTTTACTGGCATGCAAGTTAACCTTAACTACTCTTGTGGCTTGTAATAACACTACAATGAACATTCGAAAAAGTTGCAAATATTAGAAGGAAATTATTTTCAACTTATTAAAAGGTTATTGTTCTTTTATTTATAAATTGAAGTTTATGGTTCACAAAACTTTCATACTAAAGCCTGCGAATGTAGGTGTACAAGTGTGAGGTATATGAAGGACCACAGGAAAATTAAATGCGCATCGAAAAATAGCAAATTAAACATTTTCCCAAGTCAAAGTTTAGGAATACTTACTTCTAAGGCATTTTACTTGAATAACTAGAGTTAGGTTCGGGTTTGATAGTACTTCTTAAACGAGTATGTCTACTTGTTCTGTGGGAACACCAGCTAACCGTCGGCTCCTTCGCATCAAAGACTTACCACGTTTGCTAGCTCCTGGCCTTCCAGAGTATTCTCTAACCTTTATGGACCTCTATCGATGAAAGTAGAATAAGGGTGAAGAAGATTGGAAGAAAAATGGAAGCGCTAAACGTTAAAGGAAAAACGAAGGAAAAACGAGCAAGGAAATAAAACGGTGGCTTTGTTTATTCAAAAGAAAACAAACGAAAACTATTTCTCAAAAATTTCGATGTACCCTCCAACAGGAACATGTGATGCCTATTTATAAAATCTCCAATTTTCCTTTTCCTTTACAAACTCAACAGCCGGCTTTTCTTATTCTTTCTTTTATTTCCTATTCCTTTTTCTTATACAGTGGCGACTACCTTAGGATTTCTAATAAATCGTTTAGTTACCCCAATACCTTGGTGGGCCAGGTTTTCTTAATTAGTCCAAGACTAATTAAATAGTTCTCTTATTAATTAATTAATTAATCCACTTGTGCTTAAGATAAAATTACACAAGATAATTAATTAACAACTAATTCAAATTCATTAAATTAGTTCTTTATCAATTAATTAATCCACTTGGGTCTAGTATAAAATTGCCAAAGATAATTGACTAATAAACTAATTAATTAAATTGGCTCGATGAATTATTCTAATCTAAATAAATAATTAATTGGACTTCTAGAATAATTTTTTCAATAATAAATTAACCCAATAAGCCTATATAGTAAATAAATTTACTAAGGTTATTTGAGCTAGTCTAACAAAAGACATTATTCTTGGCTTCTAAAGTGACCAAAATATTCCTATGAACAAATAGTGGTATTTTAATCATTTTAAATATTCTATTTATCACCATATAAAAATATTAACTCCAAGAATAAATATTACATGTGCAGTGTCTTTGTCCTACAGGTGTAACAACAAAAATACAACCGTCATTGAGATAGGAAAGATGCACTAACACTTTTCTCAATGACATATACGATCCTTTGATAGCTAGTCCGATAATCCATGACTTTCAATAAGTATCCACTTAGTGCAAAAAGCTATCCAAAAATGTATGTACTTAGTCATGTTTTTTAGGGTCCGGGATTACTAGATTATCCCAAATAATCACAAGGGAGTGATTTTTTCATGTAATGAAGCATAGAAACTCTATTGTATAAGCCCGTCTTAATTAACTAGAGTCATACACCCAACGTACAAGGTTATTGGCCTTGCAATAAGACCTCACCTAGCATCCATCAAAGTGTACAAGTCTAGCTTCACTAGACCACCAACTTATACTCAAGTCTTAGGGTTACTCATCCATACAGTAGCTATGATAAACCAATCTTTATTTAATTTAGTACTTTTATAAAGATTATTATCATATGGTCCGGTTCTATATATTCCAAAATACGCTTACACTATTTGTGTGAGCCTACTACTCACTAGTTAAAGATAAACTATTCCCTATTCAGAAATCGTAGTATAATGATCTAAACCTTAATGAAGTGCCCAACTCCATCAATCGATCAAGAACAATTTGTCGCTTATGCGTTAGTAGTTCATAATCTACACCTTATTATGAAAGCACAACCAATCATGTAGATTACTTATTAACACATTTAGACCTTTAATGTACAATATATGTAAACAAATAACCATTAATAAATGAAAATTTTATTTAATTTTTAAAATACAGAAATACATAGGTCATTTTAAGCATACATTCCAACAATCTCCTACTTAGACTAAATAGACTATGATAGTCCATATGTGTCTACCTCTACTACATTTATGTATTTTTGAAACACCTTTTCTATCAAAGGCTTAGTAAATGGGTCAACTAGATTATTTGTAGAGAAAATCTGGTCAACCACTATCTCATATTTCTGGATGAATCTCCCAGATCAAGTGATACTTTCTCTCAATATGCTAGCCCTTCCGATGGTTTCTTGGCTCCTTACATTGTGACATAGCTCTAGAATTATCAAAATATATAATAATGGGCCTATTTATTTGTGGCACAACTTTGAGTTCTGTGAGGAACTTCCAGAGCCAAACCACTTCTTTAGTAGCTTCTGAAGCTGCAACATACTCAGATTTCATGGTAGAATCATCAATATAAGATTATTTGACACTCCTCCATAAAATAGCCTCTCCAAACAAAGTGAAAATATATCCACTAGTAGATTTTCTTTTATCTTTATCCGCCTAGAAGTCTAAATCCGTGTAACTAGTAGGAACTAAGTCATCGGTCCTGTAAATAAGCATATAATCCCTCGTTCCCTTTAGATACTTGAAAATATACTTTATAGCTTGCCAATGTTCTTCCCCTGGGTTTGACTAATACGTGCAAACCGTGCCTACTACAAAGCAGATATCCAGCCTTATACAAAGTATGGTATACATGAGACTTTTCATTGCCCAAGCACAGGGAATCCTACTCATCCTTTCCTTTTATTCTTGAATTTTAGGACACTGTTTGGAAGATAAGGTCAATCTGTACCCAAAGGGTATGATTACCCCTTTACACCGATCCATGCTAAACCTAGCTAATATCTTGTCAATGTAAGCAGATTGGGATAAGTCTAATATTATTTGCTTCCTATCTCTAAGAAGTTTATTCTAAGAATGTAGTTAGCTTTTTCCATATCTTTCATGCTAAATTGACTTGATAGACAAACCCTTATAGATGAAAATGTCCCTACATCATTTCTAATAAGTAGAATGTCATCTACATAAAGTACCATAAAAGATACGTTGTTGCCATCTGTCTTCTTATACACACATTATTCATCCACATTTTGTATGAAACCATAAGATTTTACAGTTTCATTAAAACGTATGTTCCATGCTCGTGATGCTTGCTTAAGTCCATAAATGGACTTCTTAAGCTTATAGACCATATGCTTTGGCTTTTCACAACAAAGCCTTCACGCTGGGTCATATAGATGTCTTTGCTAAGATATCCATTAAGAAAGACTATCTTGATATCCATTTGCCATATCTTATAGTTATAATAACATGTGATGGCCAAGAGAATACGTATGGATTTAAGCATGGCAACAGGTGAAAATGTATTCTTATAATTGATCCCTTCTTTGTGAGTATAACTTTTTGAAACCAACCTTGCTTTTAAAGGTTTCCACATTTCCATCCACACATCTCTTTCTTTTGTATACCTACTTGCACTCTATGGGTTTAATCCCTTCAGGTGCAGTGACAAGATCCTGGACTTGATTGAGATACATAGACTCAATCTTAATATGTATTGCTACTTGCCACTTGTCTACTTTAATATCAGCAATAGCCTCATCGTATCTAATGGGATCTTGTTCCTGATGATTGGAGACTACCTCAAAGGTTTCTCCAGTCCATCTTTTAGAAGCCCTAGAAATCCTCCCACTATGACATGGTTCATTTTGTATAGGAATATCTGGTTGTGCCTCTTTAGGTTCCTCAATTGGGGTACTTAAAGTTGAAGTATTAATCGACTTCTCTTCCAATTCCACCTTACTCGAAACCTTAATGGATACAGTTTTTTCATCCTTCAAGTACCTAGCATGAGTATTAATAAGTACCTTTTGCTCTTTAGGATGATAAAAGTATCCACCAGTTGTTCCCTTTAGATACCCTACGAAGTAGCACAATTCTAATCTTGGGTCTAGATAACTTCTTTTAGTCAATACATATGTTGGACAACCCTATACCTTGAGATGATTCATACCAGACTTTCGTCCAGTCCACATTTCATATAGTGTCTTAGACACTAATTTAGAAGGCACCAAGTTCAAAATATATGCTGCTACTTCCAGAGCATATCCCCAAAAAGAAATAACAAGAGTTGCATGACTCATCATGCTTCTGACCATTTTCATTAATGTTCTATTTCTTTTCTCAGTTATTCCATTTTACTTGGGAGTCCATGTGTAGTTAGGTGAGATACTATACCCTGATGTGACAAGTAATTCTTTCACTAAGGAGATATTCTCCACCGCGATCTAATCTTAGCTTTTTGATTTGTTTATCTATTTGATGCTCTATCTCAGGCTTAAACTCCTTGAATTTATCAAAAGAGATAGACTTGCGCCTCATCAAATAAACATAACCAAAATGCGTGTGATCATCCATAAATGTAATGAAGTATTCATAACCTCCTCTAGCAGGTGAAAACGAATGGTCACAAACAATAGTATGAACTAACTTTAACATTTCCTTGGCCATTTCCGCCTTTTGAGTAAAAGACCTATTGGTTATTTTATCCTTAAGATAAGATTCTTACTGAGGCCATTCTTCCAATTTCAATGAGTCTAAAAACCCATTTTGGATTAACCTCTGAATCCGATTAGGATTAATATGTCCTAATCTCATATACCATAAATAAGAGTAATTTGATGTGGCCTTTCTCTTCTTATTATCAGGTTCCATCTGAGTATTATTTATT
Source organism: Voacanga thouarsii (assembly GCA_026120185.1). Classification (NCBI taxonomy): domain Eukaryota; kingdom Viridiplantae; phylum Streptophyta; class Magnoliopsida; order Gentianales; family Apocynaceae; genus Voacanga; species Voacanga thouarsii. Next base: position 1,707,040 of record JANUWF010003374.1, on the reverse strand, counting down.
TGACAATTAATAGGATTAATATAGAAAAGATTCCTATTACATGTTCCCAGAACAAATAATATTTCTATTTCTACTAATTGAAATGCCAGAATTGAAAGAAATAGAATATCCTTGATTGATTAATCTTGAAACTGAAATCAAATTTTGTTTAAAATTATAAACATAAAAAATATCTTTTTGAACTAAAATCCTATTACATTCAAACAAAAGCTCCAAGTCTCCTATTGCTTCAGCCCATACTTGTGCTCCGTTGCCCACTCTTAGTTAATGCTCTCCTTTATTGAGTTGCCTTATCCTACTAAACACCTGGAAGGAGTTATAAATATGGTCAGTGACTCCGAAATCAACAATCCAAATAGATAATGACCCAAACAACAAAATAGACTCTAAGTATACAGCAATACCTAAAGAGGACTTGGCCAAGAAGTTTGGACAATCCTTCTTGAAGTGTCATTTCTTGCTACACTTGAAGCACTTGCCATTAGGCTTGTCACTGAGCTTTGGACGGCAGGGCTTGGATCTCTTAAACTGGGCCCTACATTGTTCTGGGCCTTCTTCTTCTTAAATTTCTTGGGCTTAGGTCTAGTTCTAGAAAATGAACTAGAACAAGCAACCAAAATCTTTGACCTAGGCTTCATAATTTTCTCAGGAACCTAGAGTTCTTTCATCAACTCAGTCAAAGGAATATTCAACGTGTTCATATTATAGTTTAACTTGAACTGAGAATATGAAATTGACAATATCTCAAGAACCACGTCAATTTAGCTCTCAACATCGATAGTTACCCCTAGGACCTCGGCCTTCTCAAAGTGAGTAATCATCTGGAGCATATGCTTGCGAACCAATGGCCCTTAGCCATCCTAGTTCCATGATTGCTCTAAGAGCTTTCGGCCTTGCGGGCTGGTTCTTGTTAGCAAACATGGTATGCAATGATACATTGATGTCATATGCAGTAGGCATATTTTCGTGCTTAGATTGGAGAATAATGGACGTGAAAGCCAACATAGAGCATCAGCTATTTCATCAGCATTCTTCTATACCTTCCAAACCTCATAATCCAAGTCCGTGGAATCTTTCCCAATTTCAAGACAAGAGACGGTTAGAATATACTTGTACTCTTTCATAGTGAGTACTATGTTAGATTCCTTTTCCAGTCCACATAGTTAGGTCTAGTTAACTTATTTTCCTTGAGAATAATGGACAAAGGATTGAAACCAGACATTTCCATTGATTGAAAAAAAAACTTCATTCAGAAAAATATTTGTTTTGGAAAAACATATAGAAATGCACATTTAAAACATCATATTATCTTCATGATATAGTTAACTTATTAAAACCATTACAAAAAATATGAAAATTTTACATCTTAGAAAAATTAACAAAGATTCATAGGAAGGTTAACAATTTTCTAAGTTAAGTGTATAACCATCACAAATTAAACTTCCTTAATAGGTAATGATCCAGAAATAGTTCTATCGATAGGTTAGTCAGTACTCTGACCACCTACGGATAATCCAGCATTATAATGCCTCCAACGATAGGCTAATCAACACTAACACTTATCCTAGGCTTTAATTATAATTCCTCCGTTAGTTCTATATTCTCGTGAAAATACATCCTATAAGGGGTCATGCTCAGAATGACGCGAGGAAATCTACAATCTCTAACAGAAATCTGTGATGGAAATTGATGTGTAAATTTTTGGGTGTATAAAAATCATTAAATTTAAATCCATCTCTTAGCTAAGTTTTAATTAAAACATTAGTCCCAAATTACACATACAAGCAAGTATACTCATCGCAAGCATAGTATAGGAAATTAACGAGTATCGATCCTCAAGGGAATAAGTACACACTAATCACTTTTTATTCATTGTTTTACCAACCCAATAAAATGATAAGATAATAAAAAGAAACTTAAAGAAAATATATACAACTCAAGGGTGTGAAAACTATGCAATTTAGATAAATACTTTTGAAAGCATGATAATGAATCACTTAGAAAATATCATAATTAATTATCATCTTAGTCTCATGAAGGATTTAACATAGACCTACTTCGTTTGCAATCCATGGAATCACTATCTTCTAGTTAAATGAGTGAACATATTTTGTCTTAACCAATTTACCCAAAAGATACATTAAAATCAATCCTCATATAAACCCCTCTATTATAGGTGATTTAAAACATGAAATTAGTTAATGAATCTATATTCTAACAATCATCAACTAACCTTTGATTACCTAAGTTCTAAACAATTAACCCTCTTTTCAAGCAATTTAAGAGATAAAAAATATGAAATTAATTAATTGAAGTTATTATCAACCCCTTTTTCAAGAAAGTTAATAACAAGAATCAACCAATCAACTTCGTAAGAAAAACAAGTAATCAAATCCCAAGATAAATAATTAATTGATCAAAAGTCTAAATTAACTCAAGAAATCATAAATCCCAAAAACAATGTCAAATTACAATGAAAATATTAATTACATCATTATTCTAGAAAAAGAAAATAAAGGTAAAACAAAGAACTCATAAACAAGCCCTTATTCTTCTTCTTGAATACCTTCTTCAATAATGGTCCTTGAATCATGAACCTTTCATTCTTTATTGGCAATTTTAATATTTAGATTCACACCTTTCTCTTGTATTTTTCTTGTCTTTATAAACTATCTTGATACCAAAATTCATGATTTGAGAAGTCTTGGCCTAGTAGAATTTGAAAAATACCAAAATCATTTGGAAGATAACAATTTCATGCACAAAATTGCCACTGAATAGGTTGAACCTGGCACTTGGTCACTTCGGCCCACCTGGCGCCAGGTGCATTCTGGTTCGCTCCTAGATGTTTGCTCTGTTTTTGCTATATTTTTCCAAAGCATACCTGGTGCCTAGTGCACTAGCCTGACCTGGTGCCAGTTATATTTTGGAAATTTATCCTTTTTGCTCAAAATCTCTTAAATCCTGCACAACTTCATTCAAAACAATTTCCACAAGCAAAATGCCACATAGGAAGGAATATGTCTAGTTATTACATCCAAAATATCTCAATTGAACCTTAAATAACTAGGAAAATAGTGATGAATTTAGCCCTTATCAGAAGCTATGACGCCGTTAGAACCCCTCTCCCACTTAATCTTTTGAGAAAAATAGGTTTTTATGAAAAATATTTTTTTAAAAATTAATTGATTTTTATTAACTTTAGTGAAATCTCAAAAATTCAACCATTATTCTCTATGTCAAGCATAAAACCCTTTAAGAGAATAAACTACGATTTTTTTTTTTTATTTCACTACTTAAGTTAAAACCATTTTCTAGGAACTAAATTTAAAACACTTATATTCAAAATTATTCTCCATGTCAAGGATAAAACCATTTAGAAGAACAAACCATGAATTTATTTTAAATTACTTGGTTCCATTTTAAAATGTTTTCCTTAATTGTTTTTCTAGAGAAAAATTAATTTCTCAAAAACCTTTGTGCATTTGATCACAAAATTAAATAAAATAGACATGCTCTAAAAATAAACTTTTTACATGCTATTTTTAACCTTTAATTCTTATGTGACCAAATAATGGATTAAACGTCATAATAATAATAATAATAATAATAATAATAATAATAATAATAATAATTAAAATAATCTCATTTAAACCTAAGGTGGTTCCACATTTAATAACCATTTTCATGCAAAATTATTTAAATCCATAAATAAAACATTGCAAGAAAATAACCTCGTGTGATATTGGTCCCAAAAGAAAAAGAAAATACAAAGAAAATTAAATTTAAAAAAAAAAAAACTCTCCAGAAGACCCAAAACTGAAAGACTGAACCCGAAGCGGCTAGAACCGGACCGCACACCTGGATTGGTGCAAAATCGGTCCTTTCACCGTACAAGCCACTCGCAACTACTTACCATCCTCCCACGGCTTCTAGGATGAATTCCCCATGAACCAACCACAGCCCTTCATGAACCAGCCACAACTTCTAGGGAATTTATGCCTTGTGCCGACTACGGTTTCTCCTATCCCAGTCGTGGCTTGTGAGTGTTCCAACTCAAAAGCCAGCCGCAGCTCTTAGGAAACCACTCGCGGCTGGGCTTTGTTCCAAGAACCTTCGTCTTCTTCCATTTTTTGCAATTACCTTCAAGGATTTCTTCAGGGTTGATCCAGTATTGTATAGGCACCACTTTTTTTCTTGTACAAGAAGTCGTAAAATAAATTAAATTACAATTTCAAATGCCTATGCCTTTCAAAATCGAGGTGTACACGATTTTTATGAAAGCGATTAAAAATAAATCATAGGTGCGTATGCCTCCACGTGCGAGGCGTACATAAAATCTACCGATATAAAAAAATCATGAGGGATCTATACAATCACAAAGATTATATTTTAATTACTAAAGGAACCACCTTTTCTAGTTATTAACCTTAAGCATGCTCCTAGATAAAACCACAGCTTTGATACCACTTGAAGGACCACGGGAAAATTAAACACGCAACGGAAGACAGCAAATTAAAATTTTTTCTGAGCCAAATTGTAGGAATACTTACTTCTAGGGCATTTTACTTGAATAACCAGAGTTGAGTTCGGGTTCAACGGTGCTTCTTGAACAGGTGCATCTACTTGTTTCGCGAGAACACCAACTAACCGTCGGCTCCTTCGTATCAAACACTTACAATGTTTGCTAGCTCCTGATCTTCCAAAGTATTCTCTAACCTCTATAGACCTCTATTGGTGAAAGTAGAACTAGGGTGAAGAAGATTGGAAAAAAAAAACGGAAGAGCTAAATGTTAAAAGGAAAAACGAAGAAAAAAGGACCAAAGAAATAAAACGGCGGCTTCGTTTGTTCAAAGGAAAACCAACGAAAGCTATTTCCTGTTTCTCAAAAATTTTAGTCAACCCTTCAATAGGCACATGTGATGCCTATTTATAAAATCTCTAGGTTTCCTTTTCCTTTTCAAACTCAACAACTGGTGTTTCCTAGTCATTCTTTTATTTCCTATTCCTTTTTCTTGTACAATGGTGGCTACCTTAGGATTTCTAATAAATCCTTTAGTCGCCACAATACCCTGGTGGGCCAAGGTTTTCTTAATTAGTCCAAGACTAATTAAATAACTCTATTATTAATTAATTAATTCACTTAGACCCAATACAAAATTACCTAAGATAATTAATTAATAATTAATTAATTAAATTAGTTCTTTTATTAATTAATTAATCCATTTAGGCCTAATAAAAAAATCAAGATAATTGATTAATAAACTAATTAATTAAATTGGCTCGATGAATTATTCTAATCTAAATAAATAATTAATTGGACTCCTAGAATAATTCTTCTAATAATAAATTCACCCACTATGCCCATATAGCAAATAAATTTATTAAGGTTATTTGAGCTATTCTGAGAACCAAAAGACATATTATCCTTAATTACAAAAATGACCAAAATACCCCTAATAACAAATAGCAGTATTTTAATCATTTTAAATATTTCATTTATCATCATATGAAAATATTGACCGCGAGAATAATATTGCATGTGCAGTGTCTTCGACCTACAGGTGTAAGGATGAAAATATCCCTAAACGTAATAACCATCATTGAGATAGGAAAGATACACTAATACCTTTCTCAATGACATCTACCATCCTTTGATAGCTAGTCCGATAATCCATGACTTCCAATATGTATCCACTTAGCACAGGGAGCTATCCAAAAGTGTACATACTTAGTCATGTTTTCCAGGGCCCTGGATTATTAGATTATCCCAAACAATTAGAAGAGAGTGATTTCTTCACGTAATAAAGTATAGAGACTCTATTGTATAAGTCCATCTTAATTAACTAGAATTATACACCCAATGTACAAGATTATTAGCCTTGCGATAAGACCTCACCCAGCATACATCAAAGTGTACATGTCCAATTTCACCAAACTACCAACTTATACTCAAGTCTTAGGGTATTCATCCACAAATTAGCTATGATAAATTAATTTTTATTTAATTTAGTACTTTTATAAAGATTATTATCATGTGGTCCAGTTCTACGCATTCCAAATTACACTTACACTATTGGTGTGAGCGTACTACTCACTAGTTAATGGTATACCATTCTCTATTTAAAAACATAGTATAATGATCTAAACATTGATGAAGTGTCTAGCTCCATCCATCGATCAAGAAAAATTTTTCACATATATATTAGTAACCCACCTTACTGTGAAAGCATGACCAAACCACGTTGATTACTTACTAATACATTTAAACTTTTAATGCACAATATTTATAAGAAATAATTATTAATGAATGAAACTTTTATTTAATTTCCACAATACAAAAATACACAGGCCATTTTGGGCACACATTCCAATACTGTGGATAATACCACCACCAAGAGAAAAAAAGAAAAAAAAATGGTAGAATAGAAGGTTAAGGATGATAGCTTTAAGATTATACAAAACCTAAGAGACAAATACGAAATTACAATATGCGAAATAAAAAAAGTAAAAAAAAGTAACATTTTTTATTCAATGAAAACTAAGTACGTTCTTTTGACTAAAAATTAAGAACACCACCAAAATTTCTTGTCTTGAACAGCACAGATAATTTTTCAACTCAAGAGCCGACCTGATACAAAGCAAAAATCAACTTTAGGAGCTATTTCAATTAGATATAATCAAAGCCACTAGAGTCTCATGTACTATTTAATTATACTGTGGCATAATTTATTTTTATTTTCCTTATGAATAGTTATGGTTGTTAATTTTAAACATTTTCAAGGAGCTTCCCATATTATTTAATTACACAGTGTTCCCTGCCTGAATTCTTGGAATTGCAGTTTACACGAGTGAAATATAGATCAATATCATTGAAATTATCTTGAAAGATCCTCATATTCCTAGAAGAAAACAATGCTAATAAATTTGCTCTCAGAACCTGGACATAAATAGGATGGAACTTTGAAGGCTGAAAACAAAACTATGTTAGGTTTTGAATGATTAGCATTGAACGGAGCTCTGTGGTATGGCTTGTCTTGTCTATTTTTAAAATCTACTTTTATAAGGGCTTGCATTCTAGTAGTTACTTTTGTTGGCCCTTATTAGTATACGACTATAGTTATCCTTATTGTCATGGATTGAAAAATTATGAACAATCCACTTTAACTATTCAAATTGCAAAATGGGACCATTTATACTTTAGTTCTAGATGGACAAACAAATTTAATAAGCTTTACATGAATCACTTGGTCTTCAGATGTTAATTTAGGCACTTGCAAGAACACTAGGATATTCTCAAGCAGCAAAAACAATAGAAAACACAAGATATATTCTACTTTGTCAAAGTACATAAAATACAAGCTAAAATAGATTAACATACTTCATTGTGTTTAACATTTACCAAAACTTGAAAACTTTAGGATTATTTTTTAACCATATTCACTCAAGGAGACAAGATTTTCAAGACTTCCAAGATTGTAAACAACCATAAGGAAATATATAAAATTAATCCTTTTTCTACTATGTGTCAAAACAAAGATTAAACAAGAACTTCCCCATGTGTATCAGAACAAAGATTAAACAAATTTCTTTCTAGATGCTCAGAGCAAAATAAAGAAAGATAACAACAAAAAACGTTCAGGACAATTACAGGAAAAAAAACGTATCCCAAAAAACAAAGGCTATCATAAGTTAAGCATACTTAAATTAACCCCTACAACACATGTTTAGTTCCATGAGAATCAGCAACCGAATCTTCAAATTAATGCCTTATTGTGCTTTCAAAATACAAGCAATGAAAACTTGTGTACGCTTTCAAAATACAAGCTATAACACCCCCAAATCAAAGACTGCGAATGAGCAAATTAGCCTTTTGGGAATCAACAACCTAAACAGAGAAACTGCCGCAACATAAAGACCATGCAGATGACAAAAGAAGGCATGCCTAAGGGGAAAAAGAAAAAAAAAATTACATTCTAGTATTACAACTTGAGCCATCTTATACAAATTCATGTTTTGTAATACTTTTGAAGAACAAAGATGTAAAAACAGGAGCTACATTGACCAAAAAGATCATACTCTGAAGTTCCTAAAGGAAACGATAACAGGGTAAGCTATTTTCTCCCTCAATGCTTAAAAGTACGATAAAAAAAAAAAAAAAATTTCCAGTTAATGACATACATTTTCAATTCATAATCACCAAGGAAAAGAAGACATAAGAACATGCAAATCAAAAGGCATTCTAGTAGGAAAATAACTATAGTTGAATACTTAGAACAGTAGAATGAGCAATTGAAAGATGGCCACCACAACACAAATCAAATAATCTTGCATACAGATTCAAAAATCACGTGCAAGAAAAAATTTATATAGGAAAGGGGACAAAGAAAATGTTTTAATCACTTCATACTATAGTCAAAGAGTTCACAAGAACATGACTAGAAGTAGGCATTCCAACCATATTGATCATAATTTTCAATAAATGCAAGACTGAATGAAACCAAGAAAAAATTAGTCTTTTTTCCCCTAACTGAACACCTACCCAATCCACTGCTTCCAGATTAAAATTCTAATAAGCAACGATTTAGTCGCCTAAATGTAAATCTCATTCAATTTTTATAGCCTCAAATGAAATCAAGAACGAAACTTGAATGCTATTCAAGCAGATTCAGATTTAGAGGTAAAAGATAGATAACACCGCTGACGAAGGAGTGGCAGAAGGGGATCAGGAGAGCTACAGAATGGACTTTAGCAAAGCTGTAGAAAAAGGCCTTCCAGAGATGACGTGGGAAACAAAAAGGATATAAATAAAATTTGGGAGAAATGAGTTTTGTGGAAAAAAAATTTGTGTGTCTTTTAGCGCCTTTGCCTTTTTCTTTTTTTAATTAATAAAAATAATTTTGATAGTTTAGAAATATAAACAATTTGTTTTGGTAATTTCATATAGAATACTACTTTTTGCCATTTTTGTATGTGTTCATTGTCTTTTTTTTTTTTGGAAAACATAAAAATATAAGTAATTTTATTTTAAAACACATGCAACAAGTACCAATAGCTTTAATCATTAAAAAATGTTATTTAAAATATATATATATATACACACACATATGTGTGTGTATGTGTGTCAAAATTTTGAATTGTTTTCATTAATTTATTACTTTAATACATAAAAAGATGTGTAAATTATTGGATAATATGATTGGTTTACGTTAATACGATTTTACCAAAATTTTCAAAGAAAAAAGAGGTATTGTAGTCAAGAACAAGCACATGTTTATATTTATATATGTTGACTAAGGACTTTTTTAAGGTTAATAGGAACTGCTATTTGTATATTACACTTGAAATAAAAATATTTCCATTATTGTATATTTGTTTCACCCACTTAATTTTAGATTAATCTAAAACTACAGTATTTTGCTATATTTATAATATGTATTGAAAAGTAAATGTCAATATATATAATATTTAAAATTACATAATTTTAAGTCATATAATTTTGTCTCTCCTCATTGCCTAGAAATTTGTTTTACTTCAGAAAAATTGGTATAACTTTAGGAATCATTTTTTTAAAAAAAAATTTAATTTCGAGGATCCCATAAATGTAATTGGTATATTGTGTTTTTTAAACCTTTTAATTATTTATTACTAAGTTTATTACTCTTATAATTTATGATATAAATATAACCACAAAAATATATCTTTTTAAAAAGATAAAAACACAACTATAGACATATTACTTTTAGAATAACATACATTGTTATTATTTGATTTGATAAGTTATAATCCCAATATAATTATTAGGCTCAATCTGGGAATGATTTCAATTCAAATAAATTTAATTTTAATTTATTCAATTTTGAAACCATTCCCAAATCTATCCACAATATTTTAATATAAATATAAAGTACTATATTATTGTTTAATTAAAATGATTGAATTTCACTTTTAAACTAATATTAATTAATAGATATATGTATTAATTTGGGATGCTTATATAGACAATATGATTATTATGTGACAAAATATATCTGATTATCTTCAAATTTGGTCTTGATACTATTTTTAACAACTTTTACAAGTTCAACACTTGGATTGTTAATTTGATATGCTTATCTTTATATATCTATTAGGTTTTGGATCGTTATATAGAGATTATGCAAAAGTAAGTGACAAAATATATCCGATTACCTTAAAATTTAGTCCTAATACTTTTCTTAATAGTTTTAACAAATTTAACAGTTGGATCATTATTTTGATATGCTTATCTTTATAAAGGCATTAGGTTTTGGGTTCTTATGTAGAGATTATTCTCGATTATATAGAAAAATACATCTGAATATTTTCAAATTTGGTCATAATATTTTTTTTAGTAATTTTAATAATTATAGTAGTTAGATCGTTAATTGAATGTATTAAGTTTTTGGCTCTTATATAGAGATTATGCTAGATTATATAGTAAAATATATCCGATTACCTTTAAATTTGGTCATGATACTTTTTTTAAATAATTTTTAACAAATATAATAATTATATTGCTAATTTGATATGCTTATCTTTATTCATATGTTAAGTTTTATGCTCTAATATAGAGCTTATGCTAGATTAGACGGCAAAATATATCCTATTACCTTCAAATTTGATCTTAAATACCATTTTTAGCAATTTTAACAAATATAACAGTTGGATTGTTAATTTGATATGCTTACCTTTATATATGCGTTAGGTTTTGTGCCACTATATAAAGATTATGTAGAAAAATATATCCGATTATCTTAAAATTTAGTTACGAAAAACAAATTTAATGATTGGATAATTATTTTGATATGAGTATGTTTATAAATACACTATGTTTTGGGTGTTATATAGAGACTATACTAAAGAATGTCGAAAAATATATCCGATTACTTTCAAATTTGGTCACAATATTGTTTTAGCAATTTTAACAAATCTAACAGTTTTATAAATGCACTAAGTTTTAGGTCGTTATATAGTAATTATGCTAGATTATGTGACAAAATATACTCGATTACCTTCAAATTTGGCCACGATATATTTTTTAGCCATTTTAATAAAATTTAACGGTTGGACCGTTAATTTGATATGCTTATTTTTAACGGTTGAACTATCTACAAGAAAAATATTCCCCTTCCTTATTACCAATAGATTACCATTGAACAAAACTACCTACTTACCAACAAATTACCAACAAGTTACCAACACAAATATCAACAACTAAATAAACACAGTTTGGTAATTCTGTTGGTAGCTTATTGGACATTAATTTATTATATTTCCAACAGATATTTTCGTTGGTAATTTTGTTGGCAACAAATTGACTATCACATTACCAACTATATTACCAACTAAAATATCTACCTATCCACTTCAGTTGGTATTCCATTGGTAAATTGGTGGAAACAACATTCCCTCTATAATACTAACAAATTACCATAAGACATAATTACCAACTACATGCATTTTGTTGGTAATTGGTTGGTAAATATTTTTATGCCTTTTTATCAACATATTACCAATAGATTACCAATAGAAAAATCAACAATAGAATATATAGAAGTTTGTAATTTGTCGGTAAGTAAGTGAAATGCAACACATTCCACGTTTGTTGGAAATCTTTTGGTAATTACCAACCGAACCTAATTTGTTGGGAATGGTCTATTGGTAATCATCCTTTTTCTAGTAGTGATGTATTCAAATAATTTATTTAAAACTACAAGTTTGTTCAAACATAGAAGTGTGTAAATTGCGTAACACCCCTATCTCCAATTGTAGTGAGCCCTATGCTTGTGAGGCATCACCTTATCTGATCTCCAAGATAAGGGATCCTTATAATGAAATAAAACTTACAGTGGATTATAGAGAAATATATTATTCTATTAAACTTGCATAGCAGCTGGGGAAAATTACATATATTTCGGTCCCAAAAATACATAAAATAAGCCCTTTAATAGTCTGCATCTAGTAAAATCACAAAACGTCCGCTAGATTGATCCAAAAGAATGATCCTGGCATTATTATATAGCTTTGAAATCAAATAGAAGCCATGCACACAGTAAAAAAAAAAAAAGACATTGCATAGCAGTGGAAGGCAAAAAAATTAATAACTAAATAATACCTCTGCATGTCTTTGTTTTGTTTGGCCGAGAAGAAGACGATGGAATAACAGTGACAGTTGCTTCCCTTGTTAAATCTTCCGGTTGAAAATCAGCAATCCGCCTACTCCTTCGGGGCATGAATGCGAAGAAAGGCTCTTCTTGATCCTTTGCTATTGATTAGCAAAATCAAGAAGACATAAAGGGAAAAGGAAAATGAACAAGAGAGAGGAGAAGAAGGCTTTTTTATTTCATGTGTTTTGTGTCTTTTCCTCAACAGAGGCCCACAACTATTCACTATATCTGATAACCAAAACACTGGGGTTTTGATATTTCAAAACTCCCGGAGGCTATCAATAGAAGAGGTTTGGCTTAGCCTAAACTCTTCTGTTCTGTAAATAAAAAAACCCATTTAGTTCAGGCTATTGGGCCAATAATAATTTATTATTTTCTTAAGACCCAATGAACCTAAAATAATAACCATTAATTATTTATTTTCAGGGTCTATTAAAATAACTTAGTAAATAATTAATGAGCCAAAATGGACTAAAATAATTATTTAATCATTTTATTAACTAGTTTAGGTCCAGGTTAATTTTATAATTATTCAATTTGCGGCCTTGAATAATTAATTAACCAATTAAATCAGATAATAAATTTAATTTCTCTCATTCCTTTATTTTATTCCAGTCTAAAAATAAATTAGACTTCCTAAATAAAATAAAATCCCTTTTTATTGAGACCATTTCCTTGACCTCAAATAATTAGGACTTACAAGCTACTCAGAGGACCAAAAAGACATATCGCCTTAGCTACTAAAATGACCAAAATACTCTTACTATATAAATAGTTGTATTTTTTGTTTTAAATATTTCCTAATATCACCATAAGAAAATATTAACCCCAAGAATAATGTTGCGTTAGTTATGTCTTCGACTTACAAGTGAAATGACTAAAATACCCTTCCACATACCGCCGTGCATTTAGAAAGGAAAGAGTGTACTAACACCTCTTTAAAAGACATCTACCATCCTTAAGCTTCTAGTCCAATGATCCATGACTTCTTGGAATATTTTCACTTTCCAAGAGAGCTACGCTAAAGCCAATATCCAAGTTATGTTCCCCAAGGCACTAGATAATTAGATCATTCAGACAACCATAAGGGGCAATATAGTATAGAAACTATTTTATATAAGTCTATCTTGACTAACTAGTTACATATACCTAACATATAAGTATATTAATCATTCTAAAGAACCTCAATTATAGTATATCAAAGCATATGCTTCCAACTTCGCCAGACCACCAACTCATACTCAAGTTATAGAGTACAAGTCTATGTTATAGCAGTAGTAGTCTAAGTTTCTATCACACAGTACTTTTAGAAACTACTATTACAGGCCCTATTCTATGTATTCAAAATACGCTTATGTTATGAGATGAGAAGACTACTCATTAGCCAAAAGTAAGCCATTCCTTATTTAGAACTCATAACATAATAACCTTACTATGATGAGATCTCCATTCTCATCATTCGATTAAGAATAATAGTTTTTGTGTTAAGTAATCCATGGTCCATACCTTGCTGTGAAAGACCTCAACTCACATGAATAATTTATTTAAATACAATGGGTCTTTTCTAATAAAAATTATGCACAAATATAAAGAAAATTTCACAAACAATTCTTGAAAAAAGTACTTTTATTAATACAAGTCAAAATTACATAAAAAACTTGGTTTAAGAGAGTATACATCTCAACAATCTCCCACTTGTACTCTAAGAATAAGTAAGTCCATAGGTGCCCACTCCTATGGCGTCTAAGCATCTTCTAAAGACTTTCTCCACCAACGGCTTGGTGAAAGGATCTGCTAGATTGTTCTCTGAAGAAATTTGTTTCACTCCGACTTCTCATCTCTGGATGAAATCCGAGATCAGGTAGTACTTCCTCTCTATGTGGTTATCCTTTTTGTAGTTCCTGGGTTCTTTGGATTGTGAGACTGCATAGTATTGTCGCAATACATCACAACCAATTAATCCATTTGTGGCACGACTCCAAGTTCCAAAAAGAACTTCCAAAGCTAAACTGCTTCCTTAAATGCCTCCGAAACTGCCATATACTCAGCTTCCATGGTTAAGTCAGCAATGCAAGATTGCTTGATACTCCTCCATGAAATAGCTCCTCCAAATAAGGTGAAGACATATCCACTAGTGGATTTTCTCTTATCCTTATCTACCTAGAAGTCTGAGTCAGTGTATCCTGTAGGAACCAACTTATCAGCCCTGTAAACTAACATATAGTTTCTTATACTTAAGATACTTAAGAATATACTTTATAGCCTGCCAATGAACCTCCTCAGGGTTTGATTGATATCTTCTAACTACACCTATGGCAAAGCAGATATTTGACCTAGTACATAGTATGGCATATATGAGACTACCCACAGTTGAAGTATAGGGAATCCTACTCATTCTATCATTTTCTTCTTGAGACTTTGGATTGTCTTTTAAGGAAAAAGACAACCCATGTCTGCAAAGGATCAATGCTCCCTTGTATGAGTCCATGTTGAACTTCTCAAGCATCTTGTTAATCTATATAGCTTAGGATAAACCTAACATTCACTACTTCCTATTTCTAAAAAGCTTTAATCCGAGAATGTAACTAGCTTCACCCAAGTCCTTTATACGAAATAGACTAGATAGCTAAACCTTAGTAGATGACAGTATTCCTACATCATTTTCAATGAGTAGAATATCATCCACATACAGCATCAAAAAAACCACTGTTATGTCTTCTAGTTTTCTATACACACATGGTTCATTCTTATTTTAAATAAAACTGTAAGATTTTACAGTCTCATCGAAACGAATGTTCCATGCTCTGGATGCTTGCTTAAGTCCATAAATGGATTTTTTAAGCTTACAAATCATATGCTCTTGGCCTTCAGCAATAAAGCCTTCTGGTTTGGACATATCAGTGTCTTCACTAAAATGGCCATTTAAAAATGCCGTGTTGACATCCTTTTGTCATATCTCGTAGTTATAATAACATATGATCGCAAGGAGAATACGGATGGACTTAAGCATGGCTACCGGAGAAAAAGTTCCCTCATAATCGATTCCTTCTTTTCGAGTATACCCTTTCACTACAAGCCTGGCTTTGAAGGTTTCCATCTTCCCATCCGCTCCCTTCTTCCTCTTGTACACCTACTTACACCTAATGGGTTTTATCCTTTCAGATGAAGCTACAAGATCACAAACCAGATTAAAGTACATAGACTCAATGTAATACCCCGCCCAAAACCGCTTTTGACTATAGGAAAAAGTCATGCATTGCATAGCATTTTGCATTTTATGTGGTAGCTTAGAATTATTTTATTTGCATGGATGCATGTGAATTTTTCCGTTGCTATTGCATTTGAATTAATTGATGTGAAATAGTTGTGTTGTTAAAGATTTGGATAAGGGAGGTTCGGTCGAAAATTTGGAAGGATGAGTATTGGGGGGTGGTGAGAACTGATTGTAGGAAAAATTGGTATTGGAGTTATTTTGGAATAGCGGGGAGGTTGGTGATTTCCTTTGGTGACCTGAGTTAGAATCCTACCTTTTGTGAAGTTCGTTTCTCTTCTTGAAAATTCCTTTCCTTAGAGTTTCCATGTCTTGGCTGAAAAGATCAAGCAAACCTAGAGAAACTTTAGTGTCATTATTCCAAGGAAATAAGTCTCTATATTTATTTCCTAAATTTAAAGACCTTGATGTGAATAAAGTTCACTTTTAATTTTTAGCTTTTATTCCTTAGGATTTTCGAAAAACCCCTAGCTAATATTTAAAATTTCATCTTGAATTTAGCTAGATAGATCTTGCCATGGATAGTTGGAATTAATGAATCATTTTTCTACTAGGAAACCTTGTTGATTTTAACCCTAGAACCTAAGCTAAAATTTTGGAAAAAAATTTCCAGCAAGTGCCGCCACTTCTTAGAGGAATTTTAGCTCAACTTAAACTCTTCCAAAGCTAGGAAATCTTATCCTAAATCTTTTAGCAAATCAGATTTTTATTGCAATCCTAATTCGACTAGGATTTTCTTCCTAAACCTAGCAGAATTTCGGCAGCTTTGTGTTAACACAAGCTGTCCGAAATTCCAGCACCTTTAAGTACAATCTAACCCTTCAAACCCTAACTCAAATCCCCTAAAACATCTTCCATCAATTCAGATTATCTTTACTGTGCAAAACCAGATTTTACTCACACAAATTCCAGAATTTCGACCAGCTAGGAAACCAGGATTTTCGACAGCTTTGTACAGAAAATTTCGGCCAGCCTTGTACTCCTATTCCAACCGAAATTCTGCATACAAACACACCGAAAAACCCCAGCTAATCAAGCTATTTTTCAGCGCCTAAAACCCTCATTTTTCCTATGGAAATCTTGGTAGAACCACAGCTAAAATAGTCCAGAAATTCTTCCTCTCCTGTTCAGCAATTTCGCACAGCAAAACTATTGCACGCGCACAGAAATTTCAGCCCTAAAAACCTTCGCAAACTCTTCTTTGTTTGGCCCAAAATTCTAAACACAATTAGCCCTTATCTTGAGAAATAGTTCGGCCGACACAAGGGAGCAAAATTGCAAAATATTTTCTCCCTTAAACCCTCTCAAAGTCGGCAGCAAGAAGGCACTCGTGAGTTGCAATTTTCGGCCTTGCTGTCCAAGAAACCTAAAGCCATTAGGAGTCTTTATAAACATCACCATCTAACCCTAAACCAATCTTCTCTAACTCTAAATCATAGCAGCCGTCTATCCTCTCCATTCTACACAAAAATTCCAGCAAGAACTCCACAGCAAATTTTAGGAAACCTCAAGAACAACACCTAACAAAAACCGATCATCCTCCAAGGTAAGCAAAAACTATCTCAACTTCTTGATTCCTTTCTTCCATCAATTCTCTTCATTTTCTTCTTTGGAATCACGCCATCTCAAGGCTGATTTCATCTCTTTATGCATTCTTGGTCATAAGGAAGGAAAAATGAGACAACTTTTCTCTTCTAATCCCACGAACTCGGGACAATCACCATAGGAGCATCGGGATCTTGCTACCCGGTTGTTGTAAGGTACGGAAATACTTAACCTTAATGCCAGAATTAAGGTTTAAGGTAGTAGATGATGTCTATTGCCTTGTTGAATATATGGTCATAGTATATGATCTTAGGGGATTGTGAATTGTTATGAAAAATAAATGAGTTTGGCACATGTTCGAATTAGTTGAAGCCTTGATCATGATATTATATAGTTTAGATCAGGAGGATAATTAAGGAAAGCAAGCTGTGAATTTATCTCGTTTATCTAAGGCATATCAAGTAAGTCCTTGCATAAACTCTTTTGTTAAATGTTGTGATGGCAAGTCTATGTTGTGAAGCTTTGTAAAGCTATTGTTGAACTATGTTTGTTTGGGTTGTAAACGTGGGTATTTATTCTTTAAATGGTTTTGTCAAACTAACGATTTTATCAAGAAAACTATTCTTTTCCTTAAACTTTTAGAAATCTCTTTAAAGAAAACCACGTTTTACAAAGCCAAGGTTTGGAAATATTGTGAATCAGGAATTGACGGATATGTTTGTTGAGTACTCAATAAGGGTAGGCTAACAATACTAGTCTTGGAGGGCTAGAGTAAGTCTTCTGGCAGGAGGCCACCTCCAGAAGATAAGCTCTGCTTGAAAAGGTGACAGTATTGGTTGGTCAGGCCGGTCCGAGCTAGCATGTGTACCTGGTAAGGTATTATTTATTTGCCCGGCATGGACACCCGGATGGTTTTGTTAGGTGTAGAGAAGGAGGAGTATCTCACCCGGTGAGCTGTACATTCACCTTGATCAGAAAGCCCAACGTGTGGTAATTTGGTCCGGACAAGGAGCACAAAGTGTGGTGCCTTTGCCATTTTGTTCTCATGGAGCCCAACGTGTGGTGACATGACTATTTATTTGAGTGGATGATTGTTTTGTGTAAAGTATGATTATGGAAAAACCCACTCTTTGCGAAAGAGAAATTATTTATGACTTACCAAATATTTCTACAAATGTTTTCCGCTTTGCATACACGTACAGTTTTAAACACCATGTGCACACACAGGACTTACTGAGATTTATTCTCACATTGTTTTACATCATGTTTTCAGGAGATAGACTGTGCTGAGTCAGTGGGGCATTGATAGTTGAAGCTTTTCTAATTATTGTCATCTTTGCTTAGGAGACATTTGTTGTTTAAGCTGTTGAACGATGAATTGTTTTATTTCGTTTTGCTCCAAGTTGAGCCTGATGTAATAAGAGTATTTCTTTATTTATCTAAGTTGAATCTCTTGGAGGTTGCCTTTGTATTTTATACCTCGTTTTAAAGACCCCTTGTCCTATGGGATGGGACGACATCCTCGCCTTTTTAGGGTATGTAGTCGTAGGGTGTTACACTCAATGTCGGCTTTCATTGCTTCATGCTATAGGTTCGCATTAGTGTCAGTAATAGCCTTCTCGTATCTAGTGGGATCTTGTTCCTGATGGTCAGACATTAGGTCAAAAGTCTGTTCAGTCCATCTTTTTGGAACCCTAGATATCCTCCCACAACGTCAATGCTCCATTTGTACAAGTTCATGAGGATATGCCTCTCTTTCTTCTATAATTAGATTAGAAGAAGTTGATTTAGTAGATAACTTCTCTTCAAGTTCCATCCTTGTCGAACCTTTAGTGGATGTACTTTGATCATCCTCCAAGTATCTAGCATTAGTACTCACAAGTACTTTTTGCTCCTTGGGATGATAAAAGTAACCACCCTTTGTATCTTTTGGATACCCAATAAAATAATATAATTCTGATCTTGGTTTTAACTTATCTCTTTTAATCAGTACATAAATTGGACAACTCCATATCTTAAGATATTTAGACTTGGCTTACGCCCAGTCCACATCTCACAGGGTGTCCTAGGTACTAACTTGGAAGGCACCAAGTTCAGAATAAATATCATTGTTTCTAGGGAATATTCCTAAATAAGCCACTAGAAGAGTAGCATGAGACATCATGTTTCGAACCATTTATATCAACTACTCCATTCTGCTAGGGTATCCCCGGCGCAAAGAGTTGGGATACTATCTAATGATGTACCATATATTCCTTAAATTGACCAATGAGGTATTCTCCTCTACAATTCAATCATGAGGTCTTGATTAATATATGTTTGGATGTATTCCTTCTTAGATTAGGTTTCTGATGTAATTTTGACTTGTATTAATAAAAGTTTTTTTCTCAGAAATTATTTGTGAAGTCTTCTCTATATTTGTGCACAATTTTCATTGGAAAAGACCCATTGTGTTTAAGTAAATGGTTCATGTGAATGAAGGTCTTTCATAATGAGGTATGAACCATAGGATACTTAACACATATCTACTGTTCTTAACCGAATGATGAGATTGGAAATCTCATCATGGCAAGGTTATTGTGTTATGAATTCTAAATAGGGAATGGCTTACCTTTAGCCAATGAGTAGTTTTCTCATTTCATAACACAAGCATATTTCGAATGCGGAGAACAGGACCTGTAGTAGTTATTTCTAAAAGTACTATGTGATAGAAACCTAGAATACTACAGCTACAACTTGGACTTGGACTATTCAACTTGAGTATGAGTTGGTGGTCTGACGAAACTAGAAGTGTATGCTCTGATATACTTAGTTAAGGTTCTTTAGAAGGACTAATATACTTGTATATTAGGTGTATGTAACTAGTTAGTCAAGATACACTTGTACAAGATAGTGTCTACACTATATCGTCGCTTGTAGTTGTCCGAATAATCTAATTTTCTAGGGTCTTGGGGAACATGACTTGGATAATTGCTTTAGGATAGCTCATTTGGAAAGTGAAAATATTCAAAGAAGTTGTAGATCATTGTACTAGAAGCTTAAGAATGGTAGATGTCTTTTAGAGAGATGTTAGTACACCATTTCCTCTCTAAATGCACGACAGTGTGTAGAGGGGTATTTTATTCATTTCAGATGTAGGTCGAAGACATAGCTAACGCAGCATTGTCCTTGGGGTCAATATTTTCTTATTGTGATATTATGAATTATTTAAAATACAAAATACAGCTATTTATGTAGTAGGGATATTTTGGTCATTTTATTAGCCAATACGATGCGTCTTTTTCGTCCTCAGAATAGCCCGTAAGTCCTAATTAATTTTAGGTTAAGAAAATGGTCTCAATAAGAAGATTTTATTTTATTCAAGAAGTATAATTTATTTTTGAACTGGAATAAAATAAAGGAACGAGAGAAATTAAATTTATTATCTAGTTTAATTGGTTAATTAATTATTCAGAGCCTAAACCCAGATTGAATAATTAAAAAATTAACCTAGGCCTAAACTAGTTAATAAAAGTTTTAAATAATTTTTTTTGGCTCATTTGGGTTTATTAATTACTTATTAGGTTATTTTAATAGATCTGAAAAATAAATAATTAATAGTTATTATTTTGGGATCATTAGGTCCAAGGAAAATAATAAATTAATTTTGGCCCAATAGCCTGGACTAAAGGATTTTTTTAATTCATGGAACAGAAGAGTTTAGGCTAAGCCAAATCTCATCTGTTGATAGCCTCAGGATGTTTTGAAATATTAAAACACCGGGGTTTGTTTATCAGGATATGTGAATAGTCATGTATTGGTTTTGTGAGATACAGTAGACACACAAGGAAAAAACAAGACAACAGAGCCATTCTCTACCACACTTCTCTCTTGTTTTTTCCCCCTTTTTCCTTGTGACTTCTTGATTTTGCTAATCAATAGCAAAGGATCAAGAAGAGCCTTTCCTCGCCTAAGTTGTTTCACCAACATATATCGGTCGGTGGAATATTCTAAGAAGCAAAGGCTTTTGCATTCATGCCTCGGAGAAGTAGGCGGATTGCTGGTTTTCAACTAGAAACTTTAACAAGTGAAGAAGCCATCACTATTATCCTATCGTCTTCTTCTCAGCCAAACAATCCAAAGACACACAGAGGTATTACTTTTTATCTTCCACTGCGCAGTGTGGTTGTTTTTCTTGTTCAGGTTTCTTGTATGCACGACTTCTATTTGTCTTTCATAGCTTCAAGTGGTATCAGAGCGTGTTGCTTTGAAAGGCTTAGGGTTAATGCATGCTAGTTAATAAAATTGGCAAGGCTATTTTTAATGAATACTATAAGATGCTTCGCTAGTTTGGTATGGATAGTTTGTATGTAAACCTCACGGCTGTGGTGTTTAGCCATGAGCCATGAGTGTGTTGCTTTGTTTAATGAATGCCATGAGCATGTTCCTTTGTTTAGCTATCGTGTAAACCTGATTTGAAGGGTATAGCCGGATGTGGTGTTTATTTTTGATGAAAAATGTAACAAGACATCGAGCCGTGATTGGCCTGGGCGCTTGCCTCGGCTCTAGGCAGACCGAGGAAGGATGCAGAAAGCATCTTGCCTAAGATGGTTAGAGCATCCTTCCCAAGATGCTTCCTGGGGCATTCATGGGTCACGGGCACCCCCCTGCGGTCCATGGACCATGGGTCTTCCTATGGGCCATGATCTTGTGCGGCGAGTGCACAAGACCAGAAAAAAATATTTTTTTTTATTTTTGATCCCATACCAAGTGAAGCTATTATTTTGCAATAGTTAATATTCTTTAAATATTTTTCATAAAAAATAATAGTAAACAAATTTTAGGATTAAACAAGATCATAAATTAATTTAATTAATGTGTTTAATTCTATTATTTGGACACTTAAGATTAAAAATAGAAAAATATGAAAACGTTTACAGTTTTCTAGCATGTTATTTATTTTAATTCCTATGTGCACAATTTCTCAAAAACTAAAGTCTTTGGGAAATTTAATTTGACAAAGAAAAATATTTTTCTTTAAATAAATGGTTATTTTAACTTTTAAAAAAATTAATCCTTGGTTATTTTCTTAAAGGTTTTTTATCCTTGACATAGAAAATATTTTACATTGAGAAATTTTTGTAAGTTAAAATCGAAAAACCATTTTAATTCATTTTAGCAAAGGAAAATTATTTTTGACAAATAGAACCTTGAGATCAAAGTCTCTAAGAAATTTTAAATGGAAAATTTTTCAAATTATTAACTACTTAACTTAAATAAAATTAATCCATGAGAAAAAAATTTCTCAAAGGATATAAATCTTGACATACAAATTTTTATGGATTTAGATATTTTATTTTAAGTTAAAGGAGAAATTAATTGAAAATTTTCAAATGATATTTTTCCAAGAAAACCCTTATTTAAAAAACTAAGTGGGAGAGGGGTTCCAATGGCCCCACGGCTTCCATCACAATCCTCATTAGAGATCGTGGGTCTCCTCGCGTTACCCTGCGAGTAAACCCGTATATGATGGAGATATCACAAGGATTTAAAACTAATAGAAGTAGTAATTAATGTTAGCATCATGTCCTAGAGGCAATCACTTGTACATTGTATATGGCACATTTTATTTTAATAAAAGTCATTATTTATTTCACAGTTTCTTTTGTTTATTTTTGTGTAAAATAACTGTTAGATAAAATCCCTAGTACAACACTGTATTAAGGAAATCATGAAAGAGATCATGATATGAGATTCCTACTACATTGTATTGTGTTAGTACTTAAATAAACCCTAATCATAGTATTAATGAGATAGGACATCATTAATGCGTTAAGATTAGCATGTGTTAGACTTCCTGATTTGATCAGGCGGTGGTTCTCATATCTGTGAGTATTGAGATACTCAAAGTTAACACATGGATACTTGTTAATGGAACAAGTTCATTGGATGACCTAGCTATGAGATAATCACATGGATAACTATTTAGTGCCAGTGATATAATCTCAAATAGCAAACGTGAAAGTATCCTTAGACTTAAGATCTCCAAGGTACTTTGTTTGCTGAGCTTTGTGCTTTAATTCCAGTATTTGGAGCTAGATCGAGGGCCTCCTATGGGATGGATATTGGGCATATTGTGAGGTAAATGAAAGTAGTTGAGAAGATCAATAAAGAATTCACCACTCCTAATAGTAGGGGCAAATATCTCATGACCACTTCTAGGAATTACTACTCGAGAAGTCATTGGCCAAGGCGATTGTGTATTGGAAACAGTTTCAATTGATACACATCTAGAGTATTGGGTTCCTGGTACAAGTACTATTGTATTCAGGCCAGAATTAATATATTTTGGAGGGAGTTGGTACTAATTCCATACTTCAAACCGAGTAAGATATTGTATGGTGAAAGGAATTAATTGCACTGTAGTTTATTATTGAATGATTCATGTCAAGCCACTTGATTTCCTGAACTCTTGGGTGGTCATGATATGTTGCTAGATACCACTCATGATCTAGGAATATGGGTTTATTAATTGATGAATTAATAAACTAATCTTGATTAGAATCAATATAATTAATTATGGATTATTAATCTCAAAGACGTTTGGATTAATTCACGTTCTCTACCAATTGACTGGGAAACCTAATAGGTCACACATAATAGAGGATTATATATTCAAGATGTTATTTGATAACATAGTGGGGTTAATTGAGAGAAAGAGAAGGAGTTGTGGCCAAATTATAATTCGTTATAATTTATGGTCCAAATTGTAATTGTGAGAATTTGATATTTCCAATTACAATTAGGAAATTTTAATTGTTTTAGAATTCCAGATTTTCAGTGGATTTTTGAGACATATAATACATATATGCACGAAACCCTAATGTAGGGTATTCACACAAAAACAACAGCCACGAAAGCTCTCTCTTCTCTTTCTCTCTCTTGTTGATCTTGATCAAAACCCTAGCCGCTATTGTCTTTCTACTAGCACAGAAAATTTTAGTGCTTGAGTGTGATCCTCCGTGTGAATTTCTGTTAGAGATAATCACACACTGTGATGATAATGGTTGGACGTTTAACTCTCGTGGTGTTTGATCAAGAGGATTGCTGGATCGCGCCTCAACTTGAAGAAGAAAAATTTTGTTCTTCACATGATCAAAGAAAGGTAAAAAACTGTTACATATGTTCTCTTTATGTCTTGTTTTCCATACATATGCGAATCCTGGGATGGTATCTCGTTTATTCTTCCACTGCGCCATATATGATATACGTGAAAAACCCAACAGTTGTATCAGAGCCACGCTATGTGTGGATTGCAGACATTGTTTTTTGCATGAAAATCTATTTTCATGAATTCGTGTTTGTCTTTGTTCGCTATGAAAATTGTTTTCACTCGAGTCGAAATCATTTCGAGCATATAGGTTGGTTCCATAGCACAATATGATTGTGTAATAGTTGTAGCATATTTCGAAAGATGTTTTCTTTATGTGTTGAAAGTTTTCTGCAGAAAAACATTTTCTTGAACATGGTTGTTGCCTCTCATTTCATCCTAATTTTTTATTTTGGTTTGATTGAAACTAACAAATTGGTTGTTGTTTCGAGCATCAAAACAGAAAATACTGCTGAGAATTGTTCTCACTAAAAATCGTAGAAGAAGAAGGCACCAGAAACTGTTTCTGAAAAATTTTCAAAAATCGCCGCCTTGTTCCCGACTACAGCCGGCGCCGGCTCCATCTCCTAGCCGACGCCAGTTCCGTGCTGTTTTGCGAACGTCTAGAAATTGTTTCTGGAAGAATTTATTTTTTTTTAAACCCGAATGCAACCGGCGCTGGCTCTGGCTTCCTAACCGGCGCCGATTCTACTCTGTTTGCGACATTCCAGCTATTGAAAAAAAAAAAATCCTAGAATAGAATTTTGAAAGGGAAAATTCTCATTTGATGAGAGGCGGCAAAATAAAAATTTTTCCAAAGAGGCACTGCCCCTCTGACCCCCACCCGCTGATCGGCCAATTGGACCGCCATTTTTGCTGCAAAAGACGGGACCCGAAAGCAGTTTCTCAAAATTAGTTTTGAGATAAACAATTTTATTTTTCAAAATAGTGATTTTGAAAATTAAAATTAATGTATTTTTCTAAAATATTGATTTTAGAATTTATTTTATTTTTTCAAAATAGTGATTTTGGAATAATAAAAATTATATATTTATTTTGTTTAAGCATAATTAATGGCATGGTGGATGGTTATGGACTAAAACCAATTACATCTATTCATGCATTTTACAATTTTGGTTTTTTATGAAATAGGGCCTGCGTGTCTTGCCTTCTCTAGAATTATTGTGTAATTCTCCTCTCATCTAACTCCCCTCGAATGTAACTCGAGATTTTTTCTCTTTAGGAAATTATGTAATTAGTTTACATAGGTCAGATAGGAGTAGGATTATTTTATTTTGGAGATGGCAATCAAAACAAGGCGAGAAGGTAAGACCTTCTACTTAAATCATGCATGAATACATATGGTTAACTATATTAATTTCTTTTATGCCTCAAAGAAATTAATTTAGGGTAAAGTCCATAACCATACCACGTAATTTTTTTTATTACCATGATTATCAATTATGTGATTTATTGATTTTTATGCATGTCATTTATTGAAATCACTAAAAGGAACAAATCTCTCAATTAATATTAAACCTAATTCCTTTCGTTAATATAGAAAGAACGAGAGTCCTTTTTCGAGACCAGGTTGTTCGGCAAACCTAAGACTACTTGACATCATGCATGTTCAAGCTATGGAATTAAATTCTTGATTAATGGGTCAGGTTTAACTAAATTCTTTATCCCAGTTAAGCAAACTAAAGCAAAAAGAAATTTAGAGGAAAAGTTGGGGTAGCCCAAAAGACTTTAAGATTTAAAAGATGTTAATCATCTAATGATCCAGTAGTTACATACGATGTAATTGGTATTGGGTACCTACCAATGAACTCAAGGGTGGCTTGTTGGGCAAACTCAATGTTATTCTTGAGGAATTTGGATACCGGTCCACTAGGAAAGCTTCCAACGGGCTCTCCCAAATCAGTAGTGGGGGCTATTGGTTTGAGTAAAATAGTGGAGTAAAAATGCGTTTAATTAATATTATAATTATTTGCATTTCATATGCATATACAGTAGCTAATCCTCTCCATCTTTACATCTAGGACACTTGCATCATGTCAACAAGCCTAAACCTACGTAGTGTCTTGGAAACCAACAAGTTAAACGAATCAAACTACCTTAACTGGTATAGAAATTTGAGAATTGTTCTCAAATCGAAAAAGTCGCTCTATGTGCTAGATGCTCCTACTCCACCACCACCAACTCAAGATGCTCATGCTAATGAGCATGCTATCCACAAAAGACACAAGGAGGATAGTGATATAGTATCATGTATTATGCTAGCATCCATGACTCCCGAGTTGCAAAACAGCATGAGAATAAGGATTCTCAATCGATTATACTACATCTTTGAGAGCTGTTTGATGCCCAAGCCAGAACTGAGAGATACGAGATCTCGAAGAAACTATTCCATTGCAAAATGGTAGAGGGCTCTTCTGTGGCCACTCATAGGCTAAAGATGCTGGGCTTGATAGAGAAGCTTGGATCTCTCAGATTTGCAATAGATCATGACTTAAGTGTTGACTTAATTCTACAGTCTTTACCTAATAGTTTCTTACAATTTGTGATTAACTATCAGATGAATAAGATTGAGTCCACCATTCCTGAGTTGATCAATCTTCTCAAAACTGTGGAGTCCTCCATGAAGAAGGTTTTCAATCCAATTTTAATCGTAGCATCTTCTTCTTCTAAAAAGAAAGTTCAAAACAAGAAGAAGGCTCTTATGAAGCCCAAAGGTGGTGTGAAGAAGAAGGACGCAACTACCAAGGGCCCATGCCATCATTATGGTAAGATGGGTCACTGGAGGCGCAACTGTAAAGCCTATTTGGAGACCATTAAGGACAAGAAGCAGAAGGAGAAGCTTACAAGCACTTCTACTTCTACTCCGGGTATGTTTATGATTGAGATAAATACTGCCTTTAAAAATGTGATATGGGTATTAGATACCGGATGTTGATCTCATTTGTGCAATAACTTGCAAGGACTAAATAGCAGTAGAAGGCTAGAAAAAGGCGACGTAGACCTACGTACTGCAAATAGGGCAAAGGTTATAGAGTTCCAATTCAGAAATAACCTCATTTAGGACACTTAAATGATGTGAAATTTTTGTACCTTCCTCTATTTGTAATGTATAAAATTGCTCCTTCAAATAGAGCCTATTTAAAACACTTTTAGTTTGGTACAATTTTTTAAAGTTATCCCAAATCTCCTTTGTTGTAGACAATCTAACCATATTAGCAAGAATATTCTTTGCTAAATTAAACTGTATTAGACTGGCAGCTCACATATCTTGCTCCTCCCAATTCTCATTGCTCATTGTGGACTTTCTTGAGTCTCCACTGCTATCACTGAACACTTCTAATCTTTTCTACTGGTTAAAAGGATTGGCCTCCCCTTCAAGACTTTGTACAATCCAGATTGGATTAACAAATCCTTGATTTGCACTTGCTATAAGGCAAAATTAATTTTGCTATCAAAGTTCTCAACATCAAATTTAGTTGCTAACATTTTTCTTATACTTTAATTTTAGTGTAAAACACACATTAAAACTCCTCCGCACCAAAGGTACTTGTAGGCTTAATATATAGAGTAAATAATATTCTAACTTCTTTTCTGATGTGGAGGGTCCACTTTAGTGGCAACCACAGAGTATACGATAAGTAGATATTAATATTCCAATAAGGTTCTGATACTAGTTGTTGGAGAAAAATATCCCTATAACCCAACAGACTATCTTTAATAAAATAAATCAAGCAACCACAGAGAAAAATAATAAGATAATGATTTATGTGAAAATTTTAAAAAACGGAAAAAAATCACGGTCGTTGTTAAAAGACAACCAAGAAAAATATTCACTATGTGAAAATTATTACAACCATACAATATCAAATACAATATTTTTCTCGTACTCCAAACCTAAGAAAAATACTTAGAGAGTGCCTAAAGAATTTTTCCAAATCCTCAAACCCTTACAATTTTTCTTTGAAGCTTTACACTATAAACAAGAGCTTCTCTCGTTAGGATGATTTTCTTTGCCCTCAGGGCATGCCTATGCTAAAGGCCTCAGCAGCTTCAATCAATGCAAAGTGGAGTGGTTGTCCAACCAATCCACTTCAATTACTCCAGACAGCCCATCACCATGCTTTTGTTTGATTCATTTGATTCATGCATAACACTTTCCTCTGAAAGCAATTCTCCGCTTTTATGTCTCTCTTGGGGGTTTTTTCCCCCCCGCTTATACTTCTTGATTCTAATATATAGTCAAATGAACATAAAGCAAAGAATGACTACTTTAACTTTGTCTTTCATCAAATGCTTATGTATTGATTATGAGCATAAAATATCAGCAAAATATGTATTTTGATTAGGTAGGATTTGAAATTTAAATATTTTATAGTAAAAAGGAAATTCAAATTTGTAAAACTAAAAGAGGGAAAGATGAAATTTAAATATAAGATTTAAGGGTTATATATGATGGTTACATGTCCCATTTATAGATCCCCTCAAATCTTAAAAGTATAAAACTAACTGATGGGTTCAGACTTGGGTATAAAAATCATATAAAACTAAGCACATTCCTAATTAAGTTTAAATTAAAATGTTAAACCCAAATCACACGTATGAGTAAGCGTACTCATCATTAACTAAGCAAAGGGTTAAAACAAGTGTCGATCCTCAAGGAACAGTAGACATTAATTACCCTTCTTTCATTGTTTAACCGACTCGATAAAGTGAAAAATAAATAAAAAGAAAAATTAAAAAGAACATAAATATATTTATATGTCAAGGATGTAGATTTATGTAACTTAAGCCATTGTTTAGATAAACATGATCTTGAAGAACTTAACCATTATCATAACCAATCATTCTCTTAGCACCATGAAGGATGAAGGTAAACTCACTTTGATAGTCAATCCATGAAATCACTATCTCCTAGTTAAATTAGAATCACTTGGTCCGTCTCAACTAATTCATCCAAAAGAGGCATTAAACATAATTCTTAATTAAATTCCCTTGGTCTCGGCAAATTTAGTGTTGGGATTCGTGGACTCCTAAACGCGGAAAACATCTACGAATCCCTCCCAAGGACCCAAGTAAATGATTAAGAAGATCTAAGCTTTAAGAATTACCTCCGGTTGCTTGTAATCGAAATCCTTCGATTACGGTTTGCGTTGTTGTACGTTCAACCGAACAATCACCGAGATCTTTGCGGTATGCGAACGTCCTCTATCGGATACACACTGCGAACTCACTCGATACCGGGGAGTGTTAGCGCCTAGGGTTTGAGAGGTTTTTTTCTCACAGTAGAGAATGGCACGAATGTTCTCAACCAGAAAAAATTGGACTATTGAAAGACGGCTAGGGTTTTCTTAAAAAACCCTCGAACCTCTTAGAGTCCAACCCTAATAATATCTTATCATATTCTAATTTAAATTCAAATTAAATTAAAGCCGATATGATAAGATTACGCCATTATCTCGGTAATTTAACTAATTATTTTACCGAGTCGATTCTTATAATCTGGATATCATCCAGATTCATCGAACTCGGTCACCGGAAAAATAACCTAACAAGGTCGCTTATTGTGTGACCCTATAGGTTCATTTAACAACTGCGGCGTGCCTAAATCATATTTAAATGGCCCACAAGTTATAAGCGGTTTCTAGCAAAACATTATAACTATCCGGGTTAAATGAAGATCGGTGATCTCTTTGAACCAAACCATAATTTTATATTTAATCCTTTTGTCACACGATATCCAGATTAAGCATAAGGCACGGAGCATGTCATCCTTATTAAGCTTAATCAATTATTTCTTGATTTCATAGTAGACTTGTTCAAACAAATGATATCAATATCTTAGATTGATATATTTGAGCACGGCCATGCATTTTAACGAGTCTAACTTATCAAGGGGCCCATCGATATCTCTCCCATAAGCTGAGAGGGACAAATTCCTTCACAATCAATCATATTCCTCTCCTTGATTTATTCTATATCCAACGAGTAGTCTAATTTATTATACTGGTTAAAGACAACTTTAGACAATGTCAAAATATAGAATTTATCAAGTAAGAAACTATGATGAATTTAGGTCGAAGGACTTTCAATATTATTATGGCTAGAAAGTACTTATGACATATTCCATGAAGTACTCTCACAGTGGGTCATGTCCAATACAATGTTCTCTAACATTTATTTATGTCTTGACTCGATAACACAAATATCCATGGCCAATAAAACATAGCCATCAAGTCACAAACATACTAATCTTAATTTATTATTATTCCAATAATAATCGATCAGGGACAGTTTTAGAATAGTCATTGTATTCATTGTAGGGTTTTACTATCAAGTCACGTACTTGATGACCAACAAAACAAAACTCATTATTCATGGAAAGGAAAGCCTCATATTATTATATAAAACATAATGACAATTGTATAAGTACAAATTGACTCTAGGGCATATCCCCAACATTTAGAACATGAAATTAATCAATGAACCCTTAGTCTCAGAAGACATCAATTAATCTTCAATTACCAGTTCTTAAACAATCAACCCCCTTTGGTCCAGCAAGTCAATGGATAGAATCAACTAACTAATCTCGTAATAAGCATAAGCAATTGAATACCAAGAATAATAACTAATTAATCAAAAGATCAAATAACTCTAGAAATCATGAATATCTAAAACAGTGTTGAATTACAATAAAACATTTAACATATCATTGTCAAGAAAAAGAAAACAAAGTAAAAGAAAGAACTCATAGACAAGCCTCCTTCTTCTTCCTTTGAAAACCTTCTTGTACAACCCTCCTTGAACTTTGAAGAATTCTTCTTAGACTGAGTGATTTTCTATGATAATCAATGAATTCTCCCATTTTTCCTTGCGTTTTCTATCTATTTATAGGCTTAAGAGGTGCCTAAACTAGTAGGTATAAAGTTCTTGGCCGAGTAGAAGTTAGAAGCTGCTAAAACTCTTCAGATTTCCAAAAACGCGTAGAAAGATCACATCACCGCCTCAGGGACAGGCCACAGCTGGCGCTGCCTTGGTCCTTCGGAGCCGACGCCACCTTGGTTCTATTTCTCCACTCGTCCGCCGATTTTTTCTCCGAATTGTGCGCATACATTCCAGAGTGCAGCCGGCACTGCCTCTGCTCTGTTTTGCGACAGTTTTGCTTTGTTTTACCCAAAATCCTGAGACAATGACCAAAATACCTTTCCAAGAGTAAAATCTCAAATATGAAAGAATATGATTAGTTATTTCACAAAATGTATTAAAAAAGAGCCTCAAATAACTAACCAAAGTATAACTAATTTAGCTCCTATCACATTTCCCCACACTTAACTTTTTGCTTGTCCTTAAGCAAAGTACCAAGAACAAGTAGGAAAAACACAAGGTTTTAATCACTCAATTAATTCCAAAACCATATCTTCAATGCTTCCTTTATTCATGAACATAGAACATATGATACTAAATCTTTCACAGCTAATGCAAGACTTGTGTGTGATAAATGACTTAGTAGAACCATCTCAATACTTTACAATATTCTCAAACCATTGGAAAGAAGTCAGTTCAAAAAGAGTATGCATTCCATATGTTTACTTTTTATACACTCTCTCCACTAATCCGAGACATATCATAATTCTACTTAGATCAAGTAGGACTTTTAAGCTTGTAATGTAAGGCTAAAGGTTTGTAATGTGGCTTAGCAAACGAAGGATATAGGAACACCAAAAGTAAAAAAAAAAAAACTAAGAGTAAGCAAAAAAAGGGTAACCAAAATAAACCTATAATTCCCAACTCTTCTTGCTCTCCTATCCCAAGAATCAATCAAACCATAACCTTATATAACAACCCTTATGCATTTTAAGCAAATCGTGCATTATTCTTTTTTTTTCTTTTCTTTTTCACCTCTTCTTCACCTCTTCTTATCATCAACTCTTTTCCTCACAAGATCACTCAATTTTTTCAGCAATGGTGTCCAGTGCTTTATATGAACTTACTTTTACAGTTCACTCACCATCCCTTTTGTGATCTTTTCCATTCTTTTTTTCCACTGCTTTTTCAATTCTCTTCTCTTTTGGTTTCACTGCCTTTTCAATTCTCTTTTTTTTTTTTTTCACTCACTTTTCTTTCTAGCAGCTTATTGTTTTCTCTTTTTACTTCCTCTCTTTTCTTTTCTTCTTTCTCATATTTTTGAACTCACCATTCTTTTCTTTCTCAATTTTTTCAACTTCTTCCTTCCATTCCACTTCCTTTCTTTTTCCAACACCACTCGTAATTGATCCATGACTGAAAGTAACAAGTCATGATCTCCATCCCTACATTTTTTTCCCAACATACATATACTTTCATCCTTCAAGAGCATAAAAATTTGGAAATTATACAAACTCTCAGCACAAGGAATTGACAAAATATCATGATGGGTTTTAAAGAAAGAAATCACCAATTTAGGCTCAAAATAGGCACTAGGGATAATATAACAATAGGTAGGCTTAAAAAGCTCAAACTATCTAAAGAAGGCCTATTACCGTCATCCCTAAGTTAAATCATGAATGTCTTTCTTATTTCGCCTTAAGAGGTATTCAAGTAAGTTCTAGAATGTTCCATGAATTTTAGAAAAAAACATGTTTAAGAATAATGCAAAGCATTTGATCAAGAACTACTTTATCCAAGTGAGTGGAAAAAGTCATGCATAAGCCATCAATAATCTAGAACATATTCTCTATAATCCATCATAAAGACATGCACTAAAAAAAATATAGCTTGAAATCTCCAGAAAAGCAGAAAAGTTAAACTTGATAAAAAATTTTGAAAAAAAAATCCCACTCCCAAGAATATGTATAGAAGAATTGTCAATCAAACCACTTCCCCACACTTAAACTGGACATTGTCCTCAATGGCCAAATAAATATAACCAAAACAACTAATACCATGGGACCAAACAAAATAAAGGAGAAGAGATAGGAAAAACAAACTTCCATTCATTGTGGCGTACAAGAGCTGAATGCGTGAAGAGGGAGGCATCATCAAAGCACCTAAAAAGAAAAATACAAAAGAAAATACCAAAGCATAAAAACTAGAAAAGAAAAAAAAAAAAGAAAGAAACTAGTAGAGAATAGAGAAGTACAAGCAAAATAATAACAAAATCAAAACACACAAAGATAAAAGAAAATAAACTAAAAATCTGAAGAAAGTAAATAGACGCGACTCAACAAATAATGATACAAACTCTTTCTACTCATTATGCTTCCTCATTAAACCTTTGGAAAAGAGATTAAAGCTCCAAGTAGAAGATAGGCATAATGAATGTGGAAAGAACGGAGGATTTTGAAAAATGGAAGGTTCAGGAAAACGATTTGCCTCAGCAAAGCAAAACACATAAACCTCATTCTCTAACATTCCTTTAGACACATAATTATCTTTTTCAACATATAAGTGCACATAGTATCTAACGGATGCATCAACTTTGAAATCATCAATTAACCCTTCAAAAGAATTTTTTCAATTAAAATTCCCCTTAAAACTTAGCAACTGTGTTCATAAAGATGGGATCAAGAAATCCTTACTTTCAACACATCTATAAAAATTAAGTTACCTCCCATTGAATGGGGTGAAAGGTAGAGATTACCGCCATTCTCCAAGGATTTTTACAATATAGTATTGAAAAATCTAACTCCTTGAAGCATGATAAATTCAACACATAATTATTTGGACCCATATTCTCCAAGAAAAGAGAGGAACCTAAAAAACCATGTGACAAAGAGAGATTTGGATTATTAGCACATAGAGAAGAATTGAATACCTCCCTTCCCACATTGGATAGTTGTCCCTTATAGAATTTCTCCTCTCATAGGTGATTCTCTTGTTCGAGTGTATGGGCTAGCATGAGCTCATGAGTCTTCTCAACAATCTTAACTAATTGTTTCCTTGGATCGCACCATCATTGGGAAGCTTCTTCATGCTACTGAACAGATGAATTTATATTGGCAATAAAAGAATTCACTAATGCTTCTAATGACGTCTCACCAAAAACATCAATGTGAGCTTGTAATTTTGCCAATCAATACACTGATGTTTTTTTCTTTTTTCTCTCTCTCTCTCTCTTTTTTTTTTAACAACTAAAAACTATACTAATTGAATGCATGACCACGATACATTTAAAATAAGAATTCCTAAATTAAAATAAAAGTAAAAATTGTAAACAAAGAAACAACTAATAAAATAGTATGTCTCCAATATCGTGTTAGCTTAAGTCTAAACCTGAAAATAAAAAGAGTTAGTATTGAATCAAAATTATAGATACAAAAATCAAAAAATTAAAAATATTATTATTACACATATTCCACATTAACATTGGGTTAGTAAAATTACATAAACAATATATACAAACACACAAGACAAGTTAATTATTATGAACATGTATCTACCTATTTACATATTTACAACATATAATGAAATTAAAATACAATTATACAAACACCAAAATATGGCACTTTTTTGCAAAAAGAACAATTGTACAAATTTATCTATTTGCATATTTACATGGTTAAATCAACAAAATCCGAGTTTTCATGCTATTGTTCCCCGGCAACAGCACCAAAAACTTGATGCGTTCAGACTTGGGTATAAAAATCGTACAAAACTAAGTACATTCCCAATCAAGTTTAAATTAAAATGTTAAACCCAAATTACACATTTGAGCAAGCGTACTCATCGTTAACTAAGCAAAGGGTTAAAACAAGTGTCGATCCTCAAGGAACAGTAGACATTAATTACCCTTCTTTCATTGTTTAACCGACTCGATAAAGTGAAAAATAAATAAAAAGAAAAATTAAAAAGAACATAAATATATGTATATGTCAAGGATGTAGATTTATGTAACTCAAGCCATTGTTTAGATAAACATGATCTTGAAGAACTTAACCATTATCATAACCAATCATTCTCTTAGCACCATGAAGGATGAAGGTAAACTCACTTTGATAGTTAATCCATGAAATCACTATCTCCTAGATAAATTAGAATCACTTGGTCCGTCTCAACTAATTCATCCAAAAGAGGCATTAAACATAATTCTTAATTACATTCCCATGGTCTTGGCGAATTTAGAACCTGAAATTAATCAATGAACCATTAGTCTCAGAAGACATCAATTAATCTTCAATTACCAGTTCTTAAACAATCAACCCCCTTTGGTCCAGCAAGTCAATTGCCAACAGAATATGAAACTAATAAATCGAAACACCCATCAACTCCCTTTAGTCCAGCAAGTCAATGGATAGAATCAACTAACTAATCTCATAATAAGCATAAGTAATTGAATACTAAGAATAATAACAAATTAATCAGAAGATCAAATAATTCTAGAAATTATGAATATCTAAAACAATGTTGAATTACAATAAAACAATTAACATATCATTGTCAAGAAAAAAAACAAAGTAAAAGAAAGAACTCATAGACAAGCCTCCTTCTTCTTCCTTTGAAAACCTTCTTGTACAACCCTCATTGAACTTTGAAGAATTCTCCTTGGACTGAGTGATTTTCTATGATAATCAATAAATTCTCCCATTTTTCCCTTGTGTTTTCTATCTATCTACAGGCTTAAGAAGTGCCTAAACTCGTAGGTACAAATTTCTTGGCCGAGTAGAAGTTAGAAGCTGCTAAAACTCTTCAAATTTCCAAAAACGCATAGAAAGATCGCAGCACCACCTCAGGGACAGACCACAGTGGGCGCCGCCTCTGTTCTGTTTCTCCACTCGTCCACCGATTTTTTCTCTGAATTGTGCGCATACGTTCCAGAGTGCAGCCGGTGCCGGTTCCAGCATTGCAGCCGGCGCCGCCTCTGCTCTGTATCGCGATGGTTTTACTTTGTTTTACCCAAAATCCTGAGACAATGACCAAAGTACCTTTCCAAGGGTAAAATCTCAAATATGAAAGAATATCACTAGTTATTTTACAAAATGTATTACAAAAGAGCCTCAAATAACTAAATAAAGTATAACCAATTTAGCTCCTATCACCAACACAAAAAAGAGACACAAAAAATTTTTAAACTTCAATCTTTACCCCATTTATAGATCTTATCTTTACTTTTAGTCTTCAATTTTAAACTCTTATAGATTGTAGAAGGTTTTAACTTTCAATCTTAAATCTATAAAACTGCTTTCAATCTTCAATCTTGAACTCACACAAATTGCAGAAGGCTTTCAACCTCTAGTCTTAAACCCATAAAACTAATCCATCGAAGAGGCATGGATCGTAGAAGGCAAGAGGAGAGAAATTTGAAGCCAAAAAGCTAACACAAGGTAAAGGGATAGATGGCATGTAGAAGATAACATGAGAGTGCATAAGACAAGAAGAGAGAAATTCGTTGGAAGACAGAGTCAAAATATTTAGGGTGTTAAGATTTAAGAGAGAGAATTAATGAAAAATATTATCTCAGTTGTGTGTTTAGACTTAAATGGATTTCATTTTATATTTAAGAATAAATGTTGTTCTTTTTCATTGAATAATATTCATTATGGTTCAGCAACTCTGGTTAATAGTTTATATGTTCTAGACTTGGATAATCTAGTTCTCAATATAAACAATAAGAAATCCAAAATTGATAACTCTAACACCTCTTACTTATGCATTGTCGTTTGGGCCATATAAACGAAATCGTGTTTCTAAGTTACACAAGCTTGGTGACTTAGGGTCATTTGATTATGAATCATATGGCACATGTGAATCTTGTTTACTAGGTAAAATGACTAAAACTCCTTTTTCAGGAAAAGGAGAACGGCCCAAAGAGTTATTAGAACTCATACATTCTGATGTATATGGCCCAATATCAATACATGTAAGAGTAGGTTATAACTATTTCATAACCTTTATCGATGATTTCTCATGATACGGGTATTTGTATTTAATGAAATACAAATTTAAGGCCTTTGAAAAGTTTAAAGATTTCAAGAATGAAATAGAAAAATAATTTGGCAAAAGTATTAAGACTCTAAAATCTGATCGAGAAGGAGAATACTTGAGCCAAGAGTTTCTGAGTTATCTTAGAGATAATAGAATATTATCTCAATAGACTCCATCACATACACCTCAACATAACGGTGTATCTGAGAAAAGGAATCGAACCCTTCTAGACATGGTATGGACCATGATGGCTTCTGCAGACCTACCAAAATTATTTTGGGGGTATGCACTAGAAACTTCTATTTATATATTAAACAGAATTCCAACAAAAATGGTTGATTCTACCCCATTTGAGATTTTTTCTGGTAAGAAACTAAAGTTATCTCACTTGCAAGTATGAGGTTGTCCTGCCTTTGTCAAAAGGCCACAGTTAGACAAACTTGATAATAAGTCTGACAAGTGTTTGTTTGTGGGATATTTGAAAGAATCTTTCGGATATTACTTTTACCTCCCTTTCGAAAATAAATTACTTGTTTTGAAGTATGTTGTCTTCTTAGAGAAGGAACACAAGCTCAAAAGGGACAGTGTGAGTAAAATTAAACTTAGTGAAGTTTAAGAAGATTAAACAAATAATGATCAACCGTCTGATCCCATATCTATTGAGAGAATAGATGAACCTTCTACTACACAAAATCCTCATATATCTAGTAGGATACGTGTGACACTTGAGAGATATGGATTTCTCATTAGTGACCACAATGATGTATTGCTCATAGAAGAAGATGAGCCTACTACCTATAAGGATGTTCTAAACAATTCAGAATCTGGCAAATGGCTTAAGGCTATGAAGTCAGAGATGGATTCCATATACGACCAAAAACCTTACACCAACGAGTTTAGGCACATCCTAAGCCTATAAATAGATGGAAAACACAGGAGAAAAGAAGAAAATTCATAGATCATCATAGAAAATCACTCAAATCAAATGAGGAATTCTTAAATCAATGAGGGTTGTGCAAGAATGTCTTCAAAGGAAGAAGAAGAAGGCTTGTCTATGAGTACTTTCTCTTACTTTCTTTTCTTTTTCTTGAAAATGATGTATTAATTATTTTATTGTAATTTAACATTGTTTTAGGTATTTATGATTTTTAGAGTTACTTTGATCTTTTGATTAATTGATTGTTATTCTTGGTGTTTAATTACGTATGCGTATTACGAGATTAATTGGTTGTTTCTTTCTATTAACTTGCTTGGACAAAGGGGTTGATGGTGGTCTCAATTCGTTAGTTTCATATTTGTTATCTTTTAACTTGCTTGGACAAAAGGGTTAATTGTTAGGAATAAAGTAGTTAAAGGTTAATTGATGTCTGCCAGGATATAGATTCATTGGTTAATTTCATGTGTAAATTTTCCAGGAATGGAAATTTAATCAAAGGATTATGTTTAATACATCTTTTAGGTGAATTAGTTGAGACAAGATATGTGAAGCTAGTTTGTCTAGAAGATAGGGATTTCATGAATTGAAAAAAGAAGTAAATCTATATTATCCTTCATGATGGCAAGAAAATAATTAGTTATGATAGTGATTGGATACTTTAAGATCATTTTTGTCAAAATAATGGTTTAAGTTACATAATTCTCCATCATTGACATGTATATATTATTTTATTTTCCTTTTTATTTCTTTTTCACTTTATCGAGTCGGTTAAACAATGAAAGAAAAATGATTAATGCATACTTGTTTCTAGAGGATCGACACTCGTTTAAACCCTATGCTATGTTAATGATGAGTACGCTTACTCATATGTGTAATTTGGTGTTGACGTTTTAATTTAAACTTAATTGGGAATGTGATTATTTTTAATTATTTTTATACCCAAATAAATACGCATCAGTTTCAAGAAGAAAATGGACATGGATGGTAATGTAGTTACCTATAAAGCATGACTAGTGGTGAAGGGTTATCGTCAACAATATGGTATTGACTATGATGAAACCTTCTCGCCAGTAGCCATGTTAAAATCCATTAGGATACTCCTAGCCATTGCTGCTCCTTATGATCATGAGATTTAGCAAATGGATGTGAAAATAGCTTTCCTAAACAAAAATCTGACTGAGGAAGTGTATATGACACAACCTGAGGGTTTCACATCTAGTGATGGCACAAAGGTGTACAAGCTGCAAATGTCCATTTATAGACTTAAGTAGGCTTCTAGGAGTTAGAACATCCATTTTAATGAAATAATCAAAGAGTTTATCTTCATTCAAAACTTAGATGAGCCTTATGTATACAAGAAGGTTAGTGGGAGTGCAATCGTTTTCTTATTACTTTATGTAGATGATATATTGCTAATAGGAAATGATATACCT
Organism: Voacanga thouarsii; assembly: GCA_026120185.1. Lineage (NCBI taxonomy): Eukaryota > Viridiplantae > Streptophyta > Magnoliopsida > Gentianales > Apocynaceae > Voacanga > Voacanga thouarsii. The sequence goes on along the minus strand of JANUWF010003374.1, from coordinate 1,667,619 downwards.
GTCTTGCAAACAGTTAAAATTTGGTTGTCCAAATAATTCTCCATGAAAGACCTTGGAGAAGCAATCTATATTCTTAGAATAAGGGTCTATAAAGATAGATCCAAAAGGTTGCTAGGTCTTTCGTAGTCTATATACATAGATAAAGTGCTAAAAGGTTTAGCATGGATCAATCCAAAAAGGGATTCTTACCTATGTCACATGGTGTAAGCCTTTCAAAGTCGATGTATTGGGAGACACATGTTGAAAGGGATCGTATGAGTAAGATTCCATATGCCTCGGCAGTTGAATCTATCATGTACGCTATGATATGTACTAGGCCCGGTGTATCTTGTGCTCTTGGTTTGACGAGCAGATACTAATCTGACCCTGGTGAGGGTCATTAGGCGACTGTAAAGAACATCCTTAAGTACTTATGAAGGACTAAGGATATGTTTTTAGTATATGGAGAAGGTAATTTGACAATAAACGGGTATACTGATGCCAACTTTCAATCTGACAAAGATGATTTCAAATCACAATCAGGCTACGTGTTTACATTGTGCATAGAGGCAATAAATTGGAAGAGTTCCAAATAAGAGAATATTGTCGACTCTATGATAGAAGCTGAGTACATGGCCGCTTCTGAAACAGCTAAGGAAATAAAGATAGAGAGAGTTCCCACGGATGAGAACATAGTTGACCCATTTACAAAAGCACTATCCCAAAAGAAACATGATAGTCATATTGAGTCATTCGGTATTAGATAATGAATGATTGGCTGACGTGCAAGTGGGAGTTTATTAGTGTTATGCCCTAGAGACAATCACTTGTACGTTGTATATGACATATTTTATTTTAATAAAATGCATTATTTATCACACAGTTTCTTTTGTTTACTTTTGTGTAAAATAACTGTTAGATAAAGTCCCTAGTATAACACTGTGTTAAAGAAATCATGATAGAGATCATGATATGAGATTCCAACTACACTATATAGTGTTAGTACTTAAATAGTCCCTAGTCATAGTATTAATGAGACAGGACATCATTAATGCGTTAAAACTAGCATGTGTTAGACTTCTTAATTTGATTAGGCGGTGGTTCTCATATCCGTGAGTATTGAGATACTCAAAGTTAACACATGGATACTTATTAATGGAACAAGTTCATTAGATGACCTAACTATGAGATAATCACATGGATAGCTATTTAGTACCAGTGATATAATCTCAATATAGCAAACGTGCAAGTATCCTTAGACTTGAGATCTTCAAAGTACTTTATTTGCTGAGCTTTGTGCTTTGATTCCAATCTCTGGAGCCAAATCGAGGGTCGCCTTTGAGATGAATATTGGGCACATTGTGAGGTAAATGAAAGTAATTGAGAAGGTTAATAAAAGATTCACCACTCATAATAGTAGGGGCGAATATCTCACGGTCACTTGTAGAAATTACTACTTGAGAAGTTCTTGGCCAAGGCGATTGTGTGTTGGAAATAGTTCCAATTGATACACATCTAGACTAACGGGTTTCTGGTATAAGTATTGTTGTATTCGGGCCAGTATTAATATATTCTGGAGGGAGTTGGCACTAATTTCATACTCCAAACCGAATGAGATATTGTATGGTGAAAGGAGTTAATTGCACTATAGTTTGTTATTGAATAGTTCATGTCAAACCACTAACTTCCTAAACTCTTGGGTGGTCATGATGTGTTGCTAGATACCATTCATGATCTGGGAATATGGATTTATTAATTCATGAATTAATAAACCAATCCTGATTAGAATCAATATGATTAATTCTAATTAATTATGGATTATTAATCTCAAAGACGTTTGGATTAATTCATGTTCTCTACCAATTGATTGAAAAACCTAATAAGTCACACACAATAGAGGATTATATACTCAAGATGTTATTTGATAACATAGTGGGGTTAATTGAGAGGAAGAGAAGGAGTTGTGGCCTAATTATAATTAGTTATAATTTATAGTCCAAACTATAATTGCGAGAACTTGATGTTTTCAATTACAGTTAGGGAATTTTAATTATTTTCGAATTCCAGATTTTCAGTGGATTTTCATGACATATAATACATATATGCACGAAACCCTAATGTAGGGTATTCACACAAAAACAATAGCCACGAAAGCTCTCTCTTCTTTTTCTCTCTCTTGTTGATCTTGATCAAAACCCTAGCCTCCATTGTCTTTCTGCTAGCGCAAAAAATTTTGGTGCTTGAGTGTGATCCTCCGTATGGATTTCTGTTAGAGATAATCACATACTGTGATTATAGTGGTTGGACATTCAACTCTCGTGGTGTTTGATCAAAAGGATTGTTAGATTACGCCTCGACTTGAAGAAGAAAAATTTTATTCTTCACACGATCAAAGAAAGGTAAAAAGCTGTTACCTTTGTTCTCTTTATGTCTTGTTTGCCACACATATGTGAATCCTGGAATGGTATCTCGTTTTTTCTTTCGCTGCGCCATATATGATATGCGTGAGATACCCAACAATTAATAACCTGAGACACGTACTATGATCTGCCAACCCACATTGGAGGTTGAAGTGTGAGGTATATCCATAGGAAATGAGAAGAAATTGCCATCCCCTCGATGGAGTTTTCTTCTAGATCATTATCTGGAAGGAAATTTAATTTGTGGTGGTTAACACACAACTTAGGAAACTGTTAATCTTCTCAAGAAGCTATGTCAGTTTTCCTAAGAGCCAAATTAATCATGTTAAAGATAATAGTAATGGAGTTAGCTATTATCAATTTAATATGAGGATAAAGGACATAAAATTATTTTGTTTTCACAATTTTGAGAATTTTATTTTATTTTTCAAATTTCAGAAATGGTTAGTGGAGGTTCTTTCAGTCCATTTGCTGTTGTTCTACATGAGAATAAGTTAACGGGTCAAAATTATATGGACTGGAGAAGGAACCTGGACATAATACTTACTGCTGATGAGTATAAGTATGCCCTTTATAAGACATGTCCTGTGATCAGGGAAGGTTCCACCGCTGAGAAGCATGAGGTGGAAAAAGCATAGAAGAAGGTTGATGAGATTGCACGATACTATATGTTAGCCTCCATGTCGAATGTGCTCCAATCAAAACCTGAGCAGATGGTAACTGCATACGACATAAGTACGTCATTGGCCACAATGTTTGCAGACAAAAGCTGGCCTGCAGGCTGGAGGTTCTTTGAACAATAATAAATACCAAGATGGCTGAGGAAGTATCAGTCAGAGAGCATATGCTCAAGATGATTGCTACTTTCGAGGAAGCAGAAGTCTTGGGGGTTATCATTGACCCCGAGAGACAAGTGGACATAGTTCTTAAATCTCTGTTAGACTCATTTACTCAATTCAAGTTGAATTACAATATGAACAAGTTAAACATGAGCTTAACAGAGTTGATGAAGGAGCTCCAAGTGACAGAGAAGGTTATGAAGCCACAAGCTAGGGCTATGATGGCTTCTTCTTCAAGAACTAGGAGAAAAAGGGGAATGCAATGCACCAGTCCAAGTCCTAGCCTAAAGAAAAACCCAAGGGCAAATGCTTTAAATGTAGGAAGAAGGGATACTGGAAAAATAAGTGTTCAGATCTTCAAACCAAGAAAAACCCCGCAAGTAATGTTTTCTATCTAGAGTCTATATCAATGGTTGGATCAACTTCCACTTGGATTGTTAATTTAGGAGCCACTGATCAAATTTGTAACTCCTTGTAAGGGTTTAGAAAGATTAGAAGATTCAAGAAGGGCAAACATGGACTACGCATGGAAAATGGAGCACAAGTTTGGGCCCTTACAGTGGGAGAACTGGAATTCACTTTTGATTGTAACAGAATAGTTATTTTGAAGGATGTTTTATTTGTCCCTGGTTTTAGACAGAATTTGGTTTTAGTTACAAAACTAATAAATCAAGAATATTATGTTTCTTTCCATTATGGTATAACTATCAGTAGAAATAGAGAAGTAAGAAGCACTGGGCATATATATGGAAATCAATTCTTCATTAATCCTATTAACAATAAATTAAATAATGTTCAGTCTAAACCTTTAAATAGGAAGAAAAAGATCAATGTTAATAACTCATATCTTTAGTATATAAGGTTGGGCCACATTAACTTAATCAGGATTCAAAGGTTAATCCATGATAGGCCTTTAGGCTCATTGAGATTGAAAAGTTAGCCTCATTGTGAAGCTGTCTTATAGGAAAAATGACTAAAAGGTCATTTATCCAAAAGGCGGATAGAGTTAAGGAAGTATTGAGCCTTGTTCACACTGATGTGTGTGGTCCTTTGTCTATACTAATAAGAGGGGGGTTTGAGTACTTCATCGCTTTCACAGATGATTGTATAAGGTATGTTTATGTTTACCTAATAAGATGAAAGTTTGACTCTTTTGACAAGTTCAAAAAGTTTAAGGTTGAAGTGGAACGTCGGATAGGTAAACTAATCAAGACTTTACGATCGGATCGTGATGGAGAATACCTCCTTGGTGAATTCAAGGATTACATGGTATATCATGAGATAATATCCCAACTCTGTACACCAAAAACACCCCAGCAGAATGGAGTAGTTGAGAGAAAGAATAGGACATTGATAGAAATGGACCGAAGCATGATGTGTTGTGCTACTCTTCCAATGTCTTTTTGGGGATATGCCCTAGAAATAGCGACATATATTCTTAACTTGGTGCCTTCCAAGTCAATACATAGGACATCCTATAAGATATGGACTGGGCGTAAACCAAGTCTGAATCATCTCAATATATGATGTTGTCCAACTTATGTACTGATCAAGAAAAATAAGTTAGAACCAAGATTGAAATTATGCTATTTTGTTGGGTATCCAAAATGTACAAAGGTAGTTACTTTTATCATCCCAATGAGTAAAAAGTACTTGTGAGTACTAATACTAGATACTTCGAGGATGATATAGGGACACTGATAGGGGCTAAAATTACCATTATTTTTCCAGCTATTTGAGGTTATTTTGTGATACATTTGTTGTAATAACTAGGAATATTCCTTCCTATTTGACATTTTACTTGTAAAAAGTATTTTTGACAAATTTGTGCAAATTTAAGTTAAATTCGAGCAAAAAGTGAATAAATCCAGAATTCACCTTATGCCAAGCCCAGCCAAGGAACTAGGTGCCAGGTCCATTCTGGTCAAGCAGTGGAAATCGAGCCAACTTCAGGAAAAAAAAAAAAAAAACCTGGCATTTGGGTAGGGCAAGTGGACTAGGTAGCGGGTCCATTTTGTCCGGCCAATAAAAACAGAGCAAAAATTCAAAGGAAGAACAAAATGTACTTGGTGCCAGGAGGGTCGAAGGTACCCAGCGCCAGGTCCACTCTGGAAGGCAAAAATCCTATGCAGGAATTTAGGAATTTTCTAAAGATTTTGGTATTTTCTAATTCCTACTTAGCTAAGATCTCTCAAGCGATGAATTTAGCATCTAAAAGAGCTATAAAAGTAAGAGAATTACACAAGAGAAGAGAGATATACATATACATATTGAGAGATACATATGGAGGTAGATTCAAAAGCAAAAATTTCCAATCACTCATTGAAGGAGTAATTCGCCCAATCAAGGAGGATTGTTCAAGAGAATATTCAAGAGTGAAGAAAGAGGCTTATCTATGAGTGCTTTCTTTTATCTTTGTCTTCTTTTCCTTTAACAATGATGTATTCAATATTTTTATTGTAATTTAACATTATTTTAGGATTCATGATTTTGTATTAATTTAGTTATTTGATCAATTCTTTGTCATTTTTGGTATTTGATTACTTATCATCATCAGTTATTGATGCACGTTCTTCTAATTGACTTAGACAAAACAATATTAGGAGTTTTGTTGCATTGATTTCGTATTTGTTGAATCTTAATGGACTTGAACGACGAAGTTAGGATTTTAAGACTAAGTGATCAAAGATTAGTTGATTTCACCTTGACAAAAGGTCATTAGTTAATTTCATGTTTTTAAGGAATTGAGATTCATAAATATTTTGGTTTGGATGGCTTGATTGACAAATCTACTAATTGAATCAAAATATAACGATGAGCTTAATGCATGTTGTGGTTATGTTAGCTTGATTGGCAAATCTGTTAATATTAAACAAAATATAGGATTCCATGGATTAACAAACGAAGTGAAATTTATCTAAGTAGATTTATAATTTGACAAATGATTGAATTTTACTTTACATTCCTTCATGATGTCAAGATGATAATTAGTTGAGAGAATTCCTAATTGGTTCATTATCATGTTTTCTAGGATAATTGTTTAAATTGGATATTCCTACATCCTTGAGTTGTACATATTTATTTATTTTTATTTTTATTCTTTTCTCACTTTATTTAGGTTAGTTAAATAATAAATGAAAAATGATTAGTGTGTACTTATTCCTTTGAGGATCGATACTCGTTAATTCCCTATACTATGCTTGCGATGGGTATACTTGCTCGTATATGTATTTTGGGATTAATATTTTAATTAAAACTTGACTAAGGAATAGATTTAAATTTAATGATTTTTATACACCCAAAGTTTACGCATTAAGTTTTTGGCGCCGTTGCCAAGGATCAATATCATGAAAGTTTGGATTTTCTTGATTTAACCATGTTTATATATTAATATGTAGATATATAAGTATGTATATATGTTCCTTGTACAAATTGGTGCCATATTGCGTTTTCTTGTATATGTGTACTTTAATGTCTCTATATGTTGTAGTTGCTTCTAACTTAATTTGTGCACATATATCATAATTAACTAACTTGATTTTATATTGTAATTTGTATAGCTAATACTAACAAGTTGTTTTATATACGTAAGATGGACAATTGGAGCATTGGAAGATATCCTAATATGCCTCACGGGATGACATCTCAACCATCCGGCTCCATTGCCTTAGAAAGGGTGTTAGAAAAATTTGTCACCCATGTAACTAAACGTTTTCATGAGATAGATGACACATTGGCAAAACTTGAGGACATGATTAGGAATATGGAAAGGCAAATTTTATTTTTAATGGATTTAATGATAAAGTCACCATTAGGGGTGGAAACACAACATGATTCAACTGCCATTACATTACGAAGTGGTAAGGAACTACCCAATCCCAGCACGGAACCGGTACTATCTAAAGAAGATAGGTTAGAACTAACCCCTCTTGTTGAACCTTTTGAAAAACAAACTAAAAAGCCAGATTTTCATCCATCGGTACCTTACCCCACTCGCACACACAAAGTAAGAAAAGATGCACAATTTGACAAGTTTTTAGAAATATTCAAACAATCGCACATAAACATTCCACTTAGTGAGGCCTTGGTGCACATGCCCAAATATGCAAAATTTCTCAAAAGCATGCTTGTGAACAAAAAAGGTTGGAGGAAGTATCCACTGTGATTTTAAACGAAGAATGCTCAGTTATCTTACAGGACCATCGGACTTTGCCATGAAAAGAAAGTGATCTAGGGAGTTTTTCTATTCCTTATCTTGTTGGGACTCTTACATTTTGTAATGCATTAGCAGACTTAGGTGGTAGTATTAAACTTTTGCCATATAAAAATTTCAAAAACTAGGCCTAGGTGAACCTAAGCCTACTAGGATGAGTATTCAACTAGCGGATAGATCTGTTTAATATCCTAGGGGAATAGTGGATGATGTACTGGTTAAAGTGGATAGATTTTTATTTCATGTGGATTTTGTTATTCTTGATGTGGATGAATATTCTAAAGTCCTTTTAATCCTATGGTCGACCTTTTTTAGCAACTGTTAAAGCATTAATTGATGTTCATGGAGAAAAATTAACACTTAGGGTTGGGGACGAGAAAGTCATTATCAAAATCAACGAAAGCATGTAACATCCTATTTCTTATTATGATTCTTGTTTAAGGGTTGATATTCTTGATGAACCTATCTTTGACTATGTGCAGGAATCATTTGTCCAATGATATGAAACAATCCATTGCATATTTGTAGGACTCATATGAGGGCTATAAGTTGGGGAAGTTTGAGGAAATTGAAAAAGGAAATTTGGGAAGGATGAAGTCATCCATTGAGGAACCACCAGAATTGGACTTGAAAGATCTCTCTGAGCACTTGGAATATGTATTTTTGGTAAAAGGTGAAAAACTGCCCGTGAGTATTGCAAAAGACCTTACTTGTGAACAAAAGACCAAATTGGTAAGTCTATTGAGAAAATATAAGGGAGTCATTGCATGGAAAATCACAGATATTAAGGGAATTAGCCATTCCTTTTATACGCACAAAATCTTGTTGGAAGAAGGAGCCAAACCCGTAGTGCAACCCCAACGTAGGTTGAACCCAAACACGAGTAATGTGGTAAACTGTGAGGTGATTAAACTCTTAGATTCAAGAATTATTTATCCTATTTCTGATAGTATTTGGGTTAGTCCAACACAAGTGGTACCAAAGAAGAGAGGAACGACCGTGAGCCCAAATGAAAAAAATGAATTGATCCCAATGAGTTTGGTAACCGGTTGGAGGGTTTGCATTGATTATAGAAAATTGAATGGGGCAACTAGGAAAGACCATTTTCCTCTCCCTTTCATTGACCAAATGTTAAAAAGGTTAGCTAGATATGAGTTTTATTATTTTTTAAATGGCTTTTCCGAATACATTCAAATTCCCATAGCACCAGAGGATCAAGAGAAGACCACGTTTACATACCTTTTTAGTACTTTTGCATATAGACATATGCCTTTTGGTCTTTGCAATAGTCCCGAAACATTCCAACGATATATGATGGCTATTTTTGAAGGGCTTGTGGGAGACATCGTGGAAGTATTTATGGATGATTTTTCTATTTTTGGTGATTCTTTTGATTTATATTTGGCCAATTTGGAAAAGGTACTTCAAAGGTGTGAAGAGACCAACCTCATGCTTAATTGAGAAAAATGCCACTTCATGGTGCAAGAAGGTATAGTATTGGGACACAAAATTTCAAGGAAAGGTATTGAGGTTAATAGGGCCAAGATTGAGGCAATTGAGAAACTCCCCCCTCTAACTTCTGTGAAGATTGCTCGAAGTTTTCTTAGTTATGCAAGTTTTTATAGGAGGTTTATCTTGGATTTCTCAAAAATTTCTAAACCCCTTACTTCTTTACTTTAAAAAGGTGCTATTTTTTATTTTGATGAAAAATATCTCAATGATTTCAATATGCTTAAAACGAAATTGATCAGTTCTCCTATTTAATTGCACCTGATTGGTCTCTTCCTTTTAAATTGATGTGTGATGCAAGTGATTATGCAGTGGGCGTAATGCTTGGACAATGGAGGAATAAGGACTTTCAACCAATCTACTATGCAAGCAAAACTCTTACGGCAGCACAAGAGAACTACACCACAACAAAGAAAGAGTTGCTTGCAATAGTGTTTGCTTTTGATAAATTTTGTTCTTATCTTATTTTGTCCAAAGTCATTGTGTGTATGGATCATTCCACTCTTAAGTACCTACTAAATAAGCATGATTCTAAACCAAGATTGATAATATGGGTTTTACTATTGTAGGAATTTGACTTGGAGATTAAGGACAAAAAGGGAGCGAAAAATTTAGCTGTGGATCACTTATCAAGTTTGGAAAGTCTCAACCTTAAGCTATTGGCTGAAGGAGACATCAATGACACCTTCCTGGATGAACAACTTCTACTTGTTGATGGTGAGATTTCTCAACTACCTTGGTATGAGGATTTTGCTAATTTCTTAGTTGCAGGAATTATTCTGAAAGATTTCAATGCACAACAAAAGAAGAAATTCCTCTTTGAAGTAAAGCATTACTTTTGGGAAGATCCGTACTTGTTCCGGTGTTGTGCGGATCAAATTATTCGAATGTGTGTAGATTATGTAGAAAGTATTAATATCTTGAAACATTGTCATGAAGGACCCGCAAGAGGCCACTACCAAGCTAACAACACTACAAGAAAGGTACTTGAGCCTGGTTTTTACTGTCCTACACTCTTTAAGGACTCTCATAGGTTTGTTCAAGGTTGTGATAGGTGTCAATGTACGAGTAACATCTCGAAAACTAACGAGATGCCATTTCAAAATTTTCAAGCTTTTGAAATTTGTTATTGTTAGGGAATTGATTTTATGGGCCCTTTTCGTAGTTCTTTGGGTAACAAATACATCTTGGTTGCAGTTGAGTATGCATCAAAATGGGTTGAAGGGCAAGCCTTGCCTACTAATGATGCGCGGGTTGTCGTAAAATTTATGAAAACACTTTTCACTCGGTTTGGAGTGCCTAAGGTGCTCATTAGTGCTAGGGGAACCGACTTATGTAATACCCAATTAGATAAGATTCTCAAACATTTAAGGGTTACTCATAAGTTTGCTACCCCCTATCATCCACAAACTAGTGGCTAAGTTGAGGTGGTTAATAAAGAATTAAAAAAGAATCTTGAAAAAAGTGGTTAACAATACAATAAAGGATTAGAGTTTAAAGCTAAATGATACTCTTTGGGTTTATAGGACTACTTTTAAAACTCTAATTGGTACAACTCCCTATCGATTGGTGTATGGAAATCATGTCATCTACTGGTAGAAGTTGAATATAGGGCACATTGGACAATTAAACTTGTCAATTTTGACTTTCATCATGCAAGACAACAAAAAATGCTTCAAGTGAATAAGTTGGATGAGTGGCGTAATGATGCCTACCATAATTCGTAGATTTACAAAGATAAGATGAAACAGTGGCATGATAGGCATATTCATTCCCCCCATGAGTTTCAAAAAGGAGATAAAGTACTAGTATTTAATTCTAGGCTTAGACTTTTTCCGAGTAAGTTAAAGTCTCCATAGTCGGGGCCATATACGATACATCAAGTTTGTCCATTTGGAGTTATTGAGGTTTCTCACCTAACTTACGGGATCATTAAAGTGAATGGAATTTGATTGAAACCATATTTGGATGAAGACCTTAACACTTTATATCATCTCGATGTTCTCCTTTATGAGCCATGATTATCCGTTACTCCTTTGTACTTCGGTTTCTTTATCGTTTTAGTTATTTTATTGTCTTGTTTATTTATTTATTTCTTTCTTTTTCTAGATTTATGTTTTTCTTTATTTTGTTTCCTTTCAATTGGGTACTCTTTGATTGTTCTTGTAACTCTTCCTTATGGTGGATTTGAACATAGTGGCACTAGGATGTAATGGAAGTATCTTCTTCACTCTGTTATTCTTCTTAATTCATTTAGTCTTCTTAGCTATACGTTTATTGTTCTATTTTTGGCCATTGAGGACAATGTCCAATTTAAGTGTGGGGGGAAGAATAGTTGAAGGAGTATTTTTTTTCCATATCATTTTTGGGAAAATTTTTCAAAATTTCAGTAGTTTTCATTGTTAAGGAAGGCTGCAATTCTTTTTCGTACTTGAATATGAGTTTTATCATTCATTGGGTGGATTTTTTTGTGAAATTGGTTTTGTTGGATAGGATATTTTTCAAGACTTGAGAAGTTTGATTAATATTATTTATACTTTGGTGTTTGAATGTTATTTAACTCATCTAGTTGAAATATGGAGGATATGTGTAACACCCCACTACCTAGGCCCAACAGGGCCGGGGATGTCGCCTCGTCCAAAGGACAAGGGGTCTTTATAACTAGGACACACAACAAAGATAAAACAATACTTTAAAATTCAAAACTTATTACAACCCAAAATTCATGAATAAATCCAAAATAAAAATTGTTCACTCTCAACTCCCAAAGCATTACACAAAATAAATTTCAGAATATCTTCCAAGGCAGGCAAAAACTAGCTACTCATCCCCACAACAGGATCAACCTGAAATCATGGTAAAAAGTTTGATGAGATAAAAATCTCAGTAAGTCCGTGTGCTTTAAGTGTTCAGTGAAAACAGCTCGTGGATGCAAAGTGTAAGAACTTCATAAAAGAAATACTAGCAAGCAATAAACAATAGTCAAAATCAATAATGGCGTTTTGGCTTTTCCAACTATACAAGTACAATAAAATCTACCACTCAAAAAGGTGGTCATGGGTTACCACACGTTGGGCCCCATAACCATACAACGGTCAGAATGCCACCTTTGTGCAGATTGACAAAAAGTTGGTGATTGGCCTACTGGGTAAGATACTCCTCATTCTCTACACCCAAACAAAACAGGTTGTCCATTCCAGCAACACACAATCCACCTGACTGAAACTTACTAGCTCAGACCGGCACGACCTACTGAATTGACATCTTATCCAGGAAGGACTTACCCCTCAGAGGCGGCCACCTACTGAGAGACTTACCCTAACCCTTCAAAGACTAGTCCTAGCAATCCACCCTTATTAAGTATTCAATGTAATTTATCCCACTTGGGAGAAAACTGAATAAACAAAGCTCCACTTGAAAATGGCAATTAAAGATTTCCAAAGTTTAGGACAAAGCTGGTTTTAGAAAAAGTTTTAGGGTTTGAGTAAACTGCTCATTGATTTCCAAATAATTTGTTTGACTGAAATGAGAAAGGAGACAATCATCAATTGCCTTTACAGAAGTGAGTGTCCACGCACTCCACATTTGGCTTGCCAAAGTAACCATTTTGCATCAAACAAGTTTTATGCAAGAGCTTACCTGATCCTTTGCTCGAGATAAAATAAATATCTCCAAAAGCTGACCTAACTTCGCCTGGGGTAAACATAAGCCATAATTAAACTCAAGCCAAAATTTACTTTCACAAATAATCCTAGCTCAACTTACTACAATCATGACCCTAATGTCCCATGCTTTGAAGCTAGATAATAAATAAAAGGGTTTATAAAATAAATCTAGCTTGATATTAAAATAACTAAGGTTTGGGAAATAGGTACTAACAAGTTGAATATTTAAATATTGCTATAAATAATTAGGATTTATTTGATAAAGGGTCCTAGGACCTAGATGGAATTATTTAAAATAATAATATATTAATAATTAATTGTTAAAAAATAATTGTTAACTAAAATTAGTTGTAAGTAAATTTTAATGGATTTTGATTGAAAGATAATAAATAACTTTTAATAGTATTTATGAATATAAGACTTATAAAATTAATATTTTACCAATTATGAATATTTATATAAAAGGCTTTGTTCGATATTATTATTTTCTATATATTTTTATTTAATATAATATCTATATATTTTATTTCTTTAATAAAAGCCATTATTTATTTGACTAAAATATCATTATTTTATATAATAGTCCAAATCCATATTTCCCTAGGGTTTTCGAAATCATTAGAAGAAATTATAGTAATAATCATCTAATTGATGGAATAAAATTAGCTTAGGGACAACAAGGTCATGATCATATTTCCTATTGCTAAACATAATCATGAACATATACTCTACACCAATCAACAAAACATCCAAATCATGAATAAAACATAGATCCAAATTTACCAAGACATGATCCAAACTCTACTAATATAAACATAATCATGACATTAACCAGAATACATGAACATAAACCCTATTCACCAAAGGTGACATAATCTCTAACATGCTTGATCATTCATACTACTCACGACATGAAGACATACAACAAACCCTAAAATGCCATACATTCAACCAAGACAAATCAACTCATGCATCAATCCCATCTTCATCATATAAACACATTCATTCTCATGCTTCAATCCCAACTCCATCACAAAACACATGATCAACCTCCAAATATATCCCATCCTCATCCAACTACATCCAAGAGACATGAATCTAGGATTTAAAGAGAAGATGGAAGAAGCTTACTTGAATGATGACTACCTTGAAGTCGATCCAAGAAAATCCTCTCGCTAAGGATGCTTGATCCATCCAAGGAGAAGAAGAAACATGGCTATGGTGGAAGTAACCATTACGCCGAGAGAGAGAGAGAGAGAGAGAGAGAGAGGGAGTTCATTAGTATATACTCATCAAGGTCGAAGATGGAAGAAGATGGAGATGATTGTTCATGCTTACCTTGAAGGAGTTCTTGAGCCTTCAAGAAAATTTTGGTGTTTGATCCAAAAGTGAGATTTTGATTTCCGAGTTTGATGTTACAAATTGCAGGAATGGATTCATGAGAATGAATAGGTATAATCTGGAGTTTTTGGAGAAGATTGGAGTGGTTTTGGATGTCCCTAGGTGTGAGAATGGTAGTAGGTGTTCTTAGAGGTTTGGAGAGAATGGAGAGATTGGATGAAGGCTGGCTGGAATTCTATGGGGAAAGGGGGGCCGAATTGTTTGGAGGGTTTTGGTAATTGGATTTTTAGATTTGGGAGGGAAAGGAAAGCTGGATGTTTGAAATTCAAAAAGAATAATTTAGGGAATATTTTGTGGTAGCAAATATGGTAAGTAAATCTTTGATGATGAAGGTTCTTTGGAAGCTTCAATGGCCGACTGCTTGGCTGGGAGTTTTGTTGAGATGAAAGCTGTTCGAAGGAGCTTAAGGATGGCCGAAATATGGTGTGTAATGGTGAAGGAATTTTCTGGTTGTTTGAGGGATAATCTATGGTAGTTTGCTGAATATTTTGCTGGAATTTTGGACTTCAATTAATGGCTTGATAGGAGTGATTGATGGAGAGATTTTAGGAGCAGCCATGGTTTGTTTTTCGAGCAGTATACTAAAAAAGATGATGAAGCTCAGTTCATGGCTGTTCAAGGTGAGTTTGCACAGAAAAATGGAGGAAGTTTCAGACATGGGTGAAGAAAGAACAAAGTTGGAAATCTGAAGAAAGAACAAAATTTTCTACCACGATTCATCTGATTTGCTGTAGGTTTGAAGGGATGTTGAGAGGTCCTTTAATGCTGGTTTCCAACCTTCTTTATGGAGGAAAAACAAGGTTGAGTTGCTGGTTGAAAAGCTGAAAGAAATAGCTTGGTTTTCGGTTCACCAAGCTGCGAAATTGTCCAGGAAATTTTCCTGGTTTGCACAGTTTTTGTGCGGCTTGGTTTTGGCTGGAATGGTTAGTCCTCAAGCTAAGTGAAATGGTCATTTTTCTGGCAGTATTTGAGAGGGAAAGATGGCTGAAATTTTTAACAACTAGACTGATAAAGAAGCTGGAAAAACTTCCAGTCTACTACATGAAGAAGATGAACCCAACTAGGTTGGAGTTTTGAAGATTCAACCATGAAAATTAATTCTCTTGGGAACCCTCCACAACTCCTCCCCATTTTCGGTCAAGAAGATACCTCACACTTAGACATTTTCGAACCTTCAAAGCCATAGAACTTTGATGGAATTTTTCTGGAAACAAAATTGGTTTGGATAAATTGAACAACCTAATGGATTAAGAAGTAAGAAAGCTAGAGATCAAGAAGGGTATGAACCCCTTAGAAATTTTTGTAGGGCACAAGAGTAGGATTAGGACATTCCTTTCATGTCTCCCCTAGAACAACATTCCTACTCCTCCCTAAGACACGCAAGGGCCGAAAATAGCCTTCCTAAACAAAAATTAAAATTTAATCATGCTAAAACTCAAATGATGGAATTTGAACTCAATACCTCAAAAATTAATTCCAAAGCTCTAACTACTAAACCACAACAACTCTTGTTCTTATTTTCTCTCCCAAATATTTTTCCTATTTAATCCTCAAGCTATCTCCCTATTTCCTCCTTAAGCAAAATTACCATTTTGCCCTTCTTACTCACTAAGCTCAAATAAGCCATCTAGACTACAAATCACATATCTAAAGTATATATAATTATACAAAAATATATTTATGCATGCGAGAAAATATGATATGCATCCCGACCCCCTTACTCTAGAGTTGGTTTTAGTTGGGGTTTCACAATGTGAGGAATTTGGGTAAAGTTTATTGGCTAACTCTTTGATAGGGGCTAAATTTGTCATGTTTTTCCTAGTTATTTGAGGTTCTTTTGTGATACATTTTGTTTAATAACTAGTCATATTCCATCATATTTGAGATTTTACCTTTGGAAAGGTATTTTGTTCTTTATTTTAGATTTTTAGAGTAAAACGGAACAAAAACGTCGCAAAGTAGAGGAGAGGCGGCGCCGGCTAGGACCCTAGAACCGGCGCCGGCTTTGCATTGTTGAAACGAACTTCGAAGTAATAGAAAATTTGTAGAAACAGAGCAGAACAGAACTAAGGCGGCGCCGGCTGTGAAGCTGGAACTGGGGCTAGCTGCATTCTGGAACACATTGTGCAAAATTTAAAGAAAAATCGGCGAACGAGTGGAGGAACAGAACATAATCAGTGCCAGCTCCAAGAGTCAAGGCGGCGCTGGTTGTGCCCTAAAGCTAAAGTGGTGCTGTGATTTTTCTACGCGATTTTTGGTAATCTGAGGAATTTTAGTATCTTCCAACTTCTACTCGGCCAAGAACTTTGTACCTACGAGTTTAGGCACTGCCTAAGGCTATAAATAGATGAAAAACACAATGGAAGGGAGAATTCATTGATCATCATAGAAAATTACTCAATCCAAGGAGAAATTCTTCAAGTTCAAGGAGGGTTGTGTAAGAAGGTCTTTAAAGGAAGAAGAAGGAGGCTTGTCTATGGGTGCTTTCTTTTACTTTGTTTTTTTTTTCTTGAACAATGATATGTTACTTGTTTTAATGTAATTTGACATTGTTTTAGAGATTCATGATATTTAGATATATTTGATCTTTTGGTTAATTGGTTGCTCTTCTTGGTATTTAATTACTTGGGTTGATTACGAGATTAGTTGATTGTTACTTTCTATTGACTTGCTTGAAAAAGGGGTTGATGATGGTTTCAATTCATTAGTTTCATATTTGTTGTCTTTTAACTTGCTTGAAAAGGGGTTAATTGATGTCTGCCAGAATATGGATTCATTGGTTAGTTTCATGTTTTATGTTTGCCAGAATATGGAAATTTAATAAAGGGTTGTGTTCAATGCATCTTTTAGGTAAAACTAGTTGAGACAGAACATATGATACTAAGTTACCTAGAAGATAGGGATTCATGTATTGAAAAAGAAGTGAGTCTATCTTAATCCTTCATGATGCCAAGAGAATAATTAGTTATGATAATGGTTGAGTTCTTTAAGGTCATGTTTGTCTAAACAATGGTTTGAGTTACCTAAATCTACATCCTTGACATGTATATACTTTTATTTTTATTTTATTTGATTTTCCTTTTTATTTGTTTTTTTACTTTATCGAGTCGGTTAAATAATGAAAGAAAGGTGATTAATGTCTACTTGTTCCTAGAGGATCGATACTCGTTTGAACCCTATGCTCGGTTAATGATGAGTACGCTTGCTCATATATGTTATTTGGGTTGACGTTTTAATTTAAACTTGATTGGGAATGTGCTTAATTGTTGTATGATTTTTATACCCAAGTCCGAACACGTCACTCTTGTATTATGAGTTTAAATTTTTCTTAGCATTGAGTTGTGATAAGGAATATGAGTTGATAAAAGATCTTGGAGAGGAAAGATTGTCGAAAAAATTGTGAAATATTCTTGCGAGTTGAAGAATTAAAAGCATGAGTTGTTATTTCCTCTTTGAAGATGAGAAAAAAATTATTTTTGCTTGAAATGGGGACCAATACGGATGGTGAAGAGACATTCACTTTCTTGAGGCTATGAATTCCCAAGAGCAAAAGAAAGGAATATTGTTGAAAAAAATTATGAGTGATGGCTAAAAAGGGGGCTAATATGGTGTGTAAAGAGAAGTCCATGTACTTGAGACTATCAATTCCCTAAGTCATTAAAAAAATAAAGAGAAAAAGAATGGAGTGCTTTCCTTACATTATGACTTAAGTTATACAATTTTTGGATCTATAATGCTTGAGTTAGTAGATAGCTTAACCTATGTGATTCATGTTATCTATATTTGTACTTGAAGAGTGAAATAATCTTCTTAGACTAAGGTATACACTTGATTAATTTGACTTCAAGAGTTTTGTGGTATCTTGTTAAAAGTTTTAAAGTTTGCATTATTTTCAAAGGATATGAATGACAAGTGTTGTATCTCATGTTTGAAGGGAAGGCATAATCTTTGCTATGGTAAAGAAATTTTTGAATAAGAAAGAACTTGTATTTTCTTAATGATTTTTCTTGACTAAAGTGTTTTGTTTAAGGACAAGCAAAAGTTCAAGTGTGGGGGTATGTGATAGGGGTTAAAATCACCATTATTTTCTTAATTATTTGAGGTTATTTTGTGATATATTTGTTGTAATAACTAGGCATATTCCTTCATATTTAGCATTTTGCTTGTAAAAAGTGTTTTTGGAAAATTTGTGCAAATTTAAGTTAAATTCGAGCAAAAAGTGAATAATTCCAAAATGCACCTGGCGCCAAGCCCAGCCATGAGACCAAGCACCGAGTCCATTTTGGTTAAGCCGAAGAAATCGAGCCAATTTCAGGAAAAAGAAACAGAACAGACCTAGTGCCGAGTTAGGCAAGTGGGCCAGGCACCAGGTCCATTCTGTCCGGCCAATAAAAATAGAGCAAAAATTTAGAGGAAGAATAGAATATACCTGGTGCCAAGAAGGTTGAAGGTACCGGTGCCAAGTCCACTATGGAAGGAAAATTATGTGCATGAATTTAGATTTTTTTTATAGATTTCGGTGTTTTTCTAATTCGTACTCGGCCAAGATTTCTCAAGCAATGAATTTAGCATCCTAAAGGGCTATAAAAGCAAGAGAAAAACATAAAAGAAGGGACATATACATATACATATTGAGAGATACATGTAGAGGTGGATTGAAAAGTAAAAATTCCCAAGTACTCATTGAAGGAGGAATTCACCCAATCAAGGAAGATTGTTTAAAAGAATCTTCAAGAGTGAAGAAAGAGGCTTATCCATAAGTACTTTCTTTTATCTTTGTCTTATTTTCCTTTAACGGTAATGTATTCAATGTTTTTATTGTAATTTAACATTATTTTAGGATTCTTGATTTTGTGTTAATTTAGTTATTTGATTAATTCTTTGTCATCTTTGGTATTTCGTTACTTGTTATCATTGGTTATTAAGGCAAGTCCTTCTAATTGACTTAGACAAAATAATATTAGGAGTTTCATTGCATTCATTTGGTATTTATTACATCTTAGTGGAATTTGAACGATAAAGTTAGGATTTTAGAACTAAGTGATCAAAGATTAGTTTATTTCGCTTTGACAAAGGATCATTAGATAATTTCATATTTTTAAGGGATTGAGATTCATACATATTTTGGTTAGGATGGCTTGATTGACAAATCTGCTAATTAGTGAGCTTAATGCATATTTTGGTTATGTTAGCTTGATTAAAAAATCTGTTAATATTAATGAAAATATAGGATTCTATGGATTGACAAATGAAGTGGAATTTATCTAAATAGATTCATGACTTGACAAATAATTGAATTTTACTTATATTTCTTCATGATGCCAAGTTGATAATTAGTTGAAAGAATTGCTAGTTGGTTCAGTATCATATTTTCTAGGATAATTGTCTAAATTGCATATTCCTATATCCTTAAGTTTTATATTTCTTTAATTTTCTTTTTATTCTTTTCTCACTTTATTTGGGTTGGTTAAACAATGAATGAAAAGTGATTAGTGTGTACTTGTTCGTTTGAGGATCGATACTTATTAATTCTCTATACTATACTTGCGATGAGTATACTTACTCGTATGTATACTTTTAGATTAATATTTTAATTAAAACTTGACTAAGGGATGGATTTAAATTTAATGATTTTTATACACCTAAAATTTACGCATCAAACATTGTCATCTACAAAGGTTTGGCTATCTAATTAATTTAGTATGAAGGACTTGGGTGGAGCCAATTACATTCTCAGAATAAAGCTTCTTAGAAATAGGAAACAGAGAATACTAGGTTTATCCCAAGCTACATTGACAAAATGCTAGTCAAGTTCAGCATGGACTCATGCAAGGGGGTATTGATCCCTTGCAGACATTGGTTGTCTTTTTCCTCCAAGGACTGTCCAAAGTCTGAAGAAGAAAAAGATAGAATGAGTAGGATTTCCTATGCTTCAGCTGTAAGAAGTCTCATGTTCGCCATATTGTGTATTAGTCCAGATATCTGCTTTACCGTAGGTGTAGTTAGCAGATACCAGGCAAACCCCAGGGATGTTCATTGGCAGGCTGTAAAGTATATTCTCAAGTATCTTAAAGGTACACAAGATTATATGCTAGTTTACAAGACTAATGACTTAGTTCCTATAGGATACATAAACTCAGACTTTCAAGTGGATAAGGTGTAGGATTTCTAAATTAATTAAACAGATTAAACGCAGTGGAAAATAGCAAGAAATCCAAGCTATGGATCACGGGTTTGCAGTAGAAACGGGAAAAAGAGAAGATCACGCTTATTACCTTTTGAAGCCGGAATTTAAATTTTTTTTGTTCCAAGAACACAAGCGCGATCCATATCACAAAACTGGTTCACAGCAGATCAACTGAAGTCCAAGAAAGAACTCCCTCTAATGATAATCCACACAAGGTCGAACGCTCACAATCTCACAATTCTATGCTAGTAGAATTTAGGAGGCTAGGGTTTTGATTAATAACAGAGAGAGACGGCTAGGGTTTGATCAAGAGAGAGGCAGAGAAATGGTTTCTCTTTTATTGCGTGAATAGTCTGTGTCTCTTACCCTAAGGAAACCGTTTCCTTATATTTATAGATTTATAATTACCGTAAATTGCAACTTAGTCCTTCAACGTCCAACTGTTAATAAATTGGTCCTTGAAGTTTACTTAATTACAATTAGGTCCCATGAATTATAACAAACTTATAATTCACCTATAAATATATTTTCTTCTCTTAATTAACCCCACAATATTATCAAATAATATATTTGAGCATTCAAACATTTATTGTGTGTGACCCATTAGGTTTCCTAGTCTTATTGGTATCATAATATGAATTAATTCTAACAATATTATAATTAATAATCCTTAATAAAATAAAGGATTAAATTTATTAATTCTCTAATTAATAAATCCATATTTAGCATATCAAGAGCGACATCTAGCAATGACTCTTGACCACCCAAAAGTCCAGAAAGTCAAATGGCTTGACATGAACCTTTCAATAGCAAATTATCAGTGCAATAAACTCCTTTTACCATACAATATCTCATTCGGTCTAGAGCATGGAATTAGTGCCAACTCCCTCTAGAATATTATTAATTCTGGCCCGAATATTTTAGTACTTGTTCAAGAAATCCATTACTCGATATGTGTATCACTTGGAACCATTTCCATCATATAGTCGCCTTGGCCAAGGACTTCATGAGTAATGATTTCTACAAGTGGCCTTGAGATATACTCTCCTACTATTAGGAGTGGTGAATCCTTTATTGACTTTCTCAACTACTTTCGTTTACTTTACGTTGTACCCAATATCCATCCCATAGGTAGTCCTAGATAAGACTCCAAAGATTAGAATCAAAGTACAACGCTCGTTAAACAAAGTACCTTGGAGATCTCAAGTCTAAGGATACTTGCACACTTGCTATAATGAGATTCTATCACTGGCACTAAATAGTTATCCAAGTGATTATCTCGTAGCTAGGTCATCTAATGAACTTGTTCCAAAACAAGCATCCACACATTAATCCTGAGTATCCCAATACTCACGGATATGAGAACCACCGCTTAATCCAATCAAGAGATATAACATGTGCCAGTCTTGGCGTATTAATAATGTCCTATCTTATTAATACTATGACTGGGGATTATTTAAGTACAAACACTGCATAGTGTAGTAGGAATCTCACATCATGATCTCTATCATGATTTCCTTAACACTGTGTTGTACTAGGGACTTTATCTAACAGTTTGTACACATATTTAGTTATAACAATCAAACTAAAAGATAAAGAATGCTTCTTATTAATTTAATATGCAATATACATGGTACAAGTGATTGCCTCTAGAGCACAACACTAACATAAGGATGTCAGAAAATTTACTAGTGGATATGTCTTTATTTTATCTAAAGAAGCCATTACATGGAGGAGTATAAGCAATATTGCATTGTTAACTCAACCATGGAATCTGAGTATCTGGCAGCTTCAAAGGTGTCCAAGGAAGCAATTTGGCTCTGGAAGTTCCTTTTGGAACTTAGAGTCATGCTACAAATCGACAAACCGGTTGTGATGTATAACGACAACACTACTGCAGTCTCACAATTCAAGGAACCAAGGAACCACAAAAATGGAAAGCACATAGAGAGGAAGTACCACCTGATCCGGGATTTCATCCAGAGACGAGAAGTTGTGGTGGAACAGATTGTCTCGGAGAACATTCTAGCAAATTTGTTCACCTAGCTTTTTGTGAAAAGAGTCTTTAGAAGACATTTAAATGCCATAGGAATGGGCACTTTTGCATTTACTTAGTCTTAAAATGCAAGTGGGAGATTTTTGGGATGTTTTCCTTTCTAGACTAGGTTTTTGATGTAATTTTAACTTGCATTAATAAAAGTATTTTTCTCAGAAATTGTTTGTGAAGTCTTCGTTATATTTGTGCACAATTTTCATTGCAAAAGATCCAATGTGTTTGAGTAAATGGTTCATGTGAATGGAGGTCTTTCACAGTGAGGTATAGAGCATGAGATACTTAATATATAAACTACTGTTCTTAACCGAATAATGAGATTGAGAACTTATCATGGCAAGGTTATTGTATTATGAATTCTAAATAGGGAATGGCTTACCTTTAGCCAATAACTAGTCCTTTTATTTCATAACACAATTGTATTTCGAATACGTAGAACAGGGCATGTAGTAGTGGTTTCTAAAAGTACTATGTGATAGAATCCTAGACTGCTACGTCTACAGCGTGGACTTATACTCTACAACTTGAGTATGAATTGGTGGTCTAACGAAGCTAGAAGCATATGCTTTGATATACTGTAGTTGAGGTTCTTTAGAAGGACTAATATACTTATATGTTAGGTATATGTAACTAATTAGTCAAGACAGACTTGTACAAAATAGTGTCTACATCATATCGCCCCTTGTAGTTATTCAAATGATCTAATTATCCAGGGCTATGGGGAACATAACTTAGATATATGCTTTAGGGTAGCTCTCTTGGAAAGCAAAAATATTCCATGAAGTTTTGGATCATTGGACTAGAAGCCTAAAGATGGTAGATATCTTTTAGAGAGGTGTTAGTACACTCTTTTTCCTCTAAATGCACGGCAGTGTATAGAGAGATATTTTAGTCATTTGACCTATAAGTCAAAGACGTAACTAATGCAGCATTGTCCTTGGGATCAGTATTTCCTTATAGTGAGATTAAAAAATATTTAAAATGTAAAATACAGCTATTTATATAGTAGGGGCATTTTGGTCATTTTTGTAGCCAAGGATTTGTGGATGTTGATTTAACTAGAGTTCAATTGGAATTAAATGGTTGTATCCTATTTTACTCTTGTATTAGATGGTTGTTTGGTTAATTGATTTCTATTTTGAGTAATCTATTACTTAGGTATAATTGTTTGGATTTAATTGATTTGAGTAATTCTCTTGTATTGAACTTGAGAAAGGATGTATGAGATGGGTACCCTTTGATGTTAATCCAATAGATGTATTTGTCTCTTGATGAACTTGAGAAAGGATTTAGGGGATTGAGAACTTTGTAGTAGATGAAGTTTTGGGATCATCTAGAGATAGGGGTTCTAAGGCTTTTTGGCTAATTGAGATTTCCTCGATTATTATGCATCCTTTGGTTTAATTTGTGAGATAAAGATATCTATGGGTTGGATCCTAGGAGAATGAATTCACTACTTGAGAGAGAGTAGGTTTTACTCTATTTTGGAAGTCTTGCTAATGCTTGAATTTGAATTCAATTGACCAAATGATGTTCGTATTTGAGTAATTATTTGGGAATTCTCTTTCAATTACAAGGCTAATCTTCTTTTCATATTCAAATCGTTCCTTGTGATCTTTTTTACTCTACCATGTCAATTGGGTTGATATTTTTGTGTGGTACTCTCATTTAGTTATTAATTAATTAGCTTAATCCTTATTTTGATTGATTAATAATAGAATTCAAATGGAAGTAAGGGTAGTTAACCTAGTTCCCAAGAATATTCGATACTTACCAACTATACTCTATACTACATGATGGATATACTTGTCCAATTATGTGTGTTTATTTGAGTGAATTGGTATTTTGTTTTTAAAACTTGATTGAGTTTGGGCTTATTTCTTTATATATCTGTAGTGCATGCACAGTTCACGAACACAAACCTAAAACATGCACCATTTGGAAAAGAGTGATTTTCTTTCAAAACACATAACTCTAATTTCACGAAAAGCAGGCACTTCTTTTACTAGAAGATCAACCTACATGCAAAGCTCACAAGGCTTTGCCTTCAGCTATTACAGTCTTACTGTGCTAGGGACTATGCCTTCAGCATTCAATCTCAAGATTTATTATCGTTTCCAGAATCGAAAAATCCCTTCATCATCTATTTGGGAATTACTGTCTATTTTTCCTTCATTTTTCATTCTAATTAGCTATAATTCCTTATCTTTCTCTTGTGCTTCTTTCAACTACTATAATAGGACATGTTAAATCATCAATCATATTTTATTCACATATGCCTTTTACTTACGGAATTACACCATTTTGTAGAATTAATATCTTTACCTTTCTACTTTATGTATCTATTGCTACATTTGCTTTATCGCAACACATTTTCAAATCCTTTCAGGTGAAGATATACTTCAGGCCTTGATGCTTAGTGGAAACTTCAAACATTGCTTCATAAAAGTCATCCTCCCATTTCTCGCTAATTTCAAATTATAAGTAGGGTAATTCACTTCATGAGGCTTTAATTTCCTTAATATGTGTACTATCACACTTTTTTTTTTCCCTACATCCACACTTCACCTAATCTTTCTTTTTCACAATTAACATTGGCACTCCCCAATATGATGTATTAGAACGAATAAATCCTCACTCCAAATTTTCTACAATGTTTGCTAGCATTATAAATTCCAGATTGTATAAAAAGCCTTTAACATGACACACACACCCACCCACACACACACACACACATATTTATATATATGAAAGTTTGATAAGTGTAAAGACAACATATATTACACCTACTTCACCTCCGCGCGTTCTAGATTTGTCCCTTCATTCACATTCCTTATACAACATTTACATTAGTCCATTATATATATTTCTTTCACATGGCATCCTCCATTATTTGGTTCTTCCTTAACCAGTGTCACTTTGTGATGTGTACGAATTTGGGTATAAAAAATCCTATAAAAACAACCATATTCCTAATCAAGTTTAAATTAAAACGTTAACCCTAAATTACACATATGAGTAAGCATACTCATCATTAAGCATAGCATAGGGTTTAAAACTATTGGATTGTATGCCCTCTTAGACTAGGTTTCTGATGTAAAATTGAATATTTTAATAAAAGAATTTATTTTCAGAAATTGTTTGTGAAATTATTTTTTGTTTATGCACGATTTTCATTTGGAACAGACCCATTGTGTTTAAATAAGTGATCCATGTGAATGGTGGTCTTTCACAGTAAGGTATGGATCATGGGTTATTTAACACATAAACATTTGTTCTTAGCCTATCGATGAGACTGGGAACCTTATCATGTTTAGGTTATTATGTTATGAATTCCAAATGGGGAATGACTTACCTTTAGCCAGTGAGTAGTCCACTCACTTCATAACATAAGCGTATTTCAAATACGTAGAACAGGACCTGTAGTAGTGGTTTCTCAAAGTACTATATGGTAGAAACCTAGACTACTACCGCTACAGCGTGGACTAGTGCTCTACGACTTGAGTATGAGTTGGTGGTCTGGCGAAGCTGGAAGCATATACTTTGATTTGCTATAGTTGAGGTTCTATCGTAGGGCCAACATACTTGCATGTTGGGTATGTGTGACTAGTTAGTTAAGACAGACTTATACAAGATAGTTTCTGCACTATATCGCCCCTTGTGGTTGTCCGAATGGTCTAAATTATCCAGGGCCCTGGGAAACATGACTTGGATGTTTGCTTTAGGGTAGCTCCCTTAGAAAGCGGAAACACTCCAGGAAGTCGTGGACCATTAGACTAGAAGCCTAAGGATGGTAGATGTCATTTTGGGGGGTGTTAGTACACTTCTTCCTCTCTAAATGTACGACGATGTGTAGAGGGGTATTTTAGTCATTTCACCTGTAGGTCGAAGACTTTGCGAATGCAGCATTGTCCTTGGGGTCAATATTTCCTTATGGTGATATTAGAAAATATTTAAAATGCAAAATACAACTATTTATATAGCAGGGGTATTTTGGTCATTTTAGCAGCCAAGGCGATGTGTCTTTTTGGTCCTCGGGATAGCCCGTAAGTCCTAACTATTTTTTGGGTTGAGGAATTGTTCTCAGTTGAAGAGGATTTTATTTTATTTTGTTTTATTTTATTTTATTCAGGAAGTCTAATTTATTATTGGACTGGAATAAAATAAATAAATAAATAAAATAGGAGTTTATTTGGTTAATTAATTATTCAGGGCCTAGGTCCAGTATGAATAATTAAGAAATTAACCTGGGCTTAAACTAGGGGAAATAATTAATGTTTAATTATTTATTGGGTTATTTATACAGGCCCAAGAAATAAATAATTAAAGATTAATTATTATGGTTCATTTGGGCTCATTAATTATTTATTGGGTTACTTATGTAAGTCCAGGAAATAAATAATTAATGTTTATTATTTTGGGCCTTTTGGGTCCAAGAAAAATAATAAATATTTACCTGGCCCAATAGCTTGGACCTTAGGGTTTTTTCCAGATACGGTTAAGAGAAGTTTAGGGTTAGGCCAAACTAATTCTCAGGATAACATCCGGGTGTTTTGAAATTCCGGGGATATGTTTATCAGAGATTGAGAGACCTAGTCGAGGCTAACTCATAAACAACTCTTTGAAAAAGAAAACACTCTAATTTTTCCAAGATATACAAGACTCTCACGTCTCTCTAGCTCTCTCTCTCACGTTTCTTCATCTTGGTTTCTCCTTGTTCTTTGCTAACCAATAGCGAGTGAACCAAGGAGAATTGAATCCGTTTCTCTTTCCCATTGTGTTCACCAACTAGAGGTTAGGCTGAGGAATATCCCGAGAGCTGGAAAGCTAAGCGTTAATGCAAAAAAGGCGAAGTAGAAGGCTAGCGGGTGTTCAACTGGAAGCTCCTTCAAGTGTGCAAAGCGAGGCGATTCCATCCATTCAATCTGTTCCTACGCAACCTAGGAGGGTTAAGGAACGCAAAGGTATGATCTTCACGCTTCCGCATGGCCTTTATGGCTCGCGTTTATTTTTCTCCAGTTTTTTTCGCTATAGAGCATGATTCCCCTGGTTCACGTTTTCCCTCAATGTGGTATCAGAGCCACTAGTTTTGATCAATATAGGGAGCATGGTAATTAATAAAAATGGAGAAGATGATTATACCTATGATCCTTCACTGTTTTGGTATGGGATAGATGGTTTTGTAAGCTTCACAATGGAAGCATACGATCTCTGTAAATTTTTTTTGCTTTGGTGTTTTAATTGTGTAAACCTAATTTTAATGGGTATAGGCGGTTGTGTTTATGTTTTGGATGAGTTTTTATGAGTAAAAATGTCCAAATAAGCCAAAGAAGACAGAGAAAAATGGAAAGAAAAATGTTCTGCAGAAAAAAAATGCGCGGAGAAAAAACGAAGAAGAAAGACACTATTCATAAGCCGCCGAGCCGAGCCGCAAGATCAGTGAGAGGAACCTGGACATAATACTCACAGCCGAGGAGTATAAGTATGTCCTTTACGAAACCTGCCCTGTTATCGGGAAAGGTTCCACTGCTGAAAAGCGAGAGGCTGAAAAGGCATGGAAGAAAGCTGACGAAATGGCATGTTGCTATATGTTAGCTTCCATGTCTAATGTGCTCCAGTCAAAACACGAGCACATAGCTTCTGTATATGACATAAGTCAATCATTGGCAACTATGTTCGCAGATAAGAGCCGGCACGCAAGGCAGGAGGCTCTTCGAACTATTGTGAACACTAAGATGGCTGAGGGAGCATCAGTCCGAGAGCATATGCTCAAGATGATTGCTTCTTTCGAGGAGGCAGAAATCTTAGGGGCTGTCATTGACCCCGAGAGCCAAGTGCACATGATTCTCGAATCTCTATCGCGCTCTTTCACTCAGTTCAAGTTAAACTATAACATGAACAAGTTGAACATGAGTTTGACTGAACTGATGAAGGAGCTCCAGATGGCGGAGAAGGACATGAAGCCGCAGTCTAAGGCCATGATTGCTAAGGCCTCTTCTTCAAGAACTGGGCCTAAGCCCAGAAAGTTCAAGAAGAAGAAGGGGAATGCAGTAGCCCAGCCCAAGAACCAGCCCAAGGACAAACCAAAGGGCAAGTGCTTCAAGTGTGGGAAGAAGGGACACTGGAAAAATGAGTGTCCAGATCTTCAAACCAAGAAAAACCCCACAGGTAATGTTTACTATCTAGAGTCCATATCAATGGTAGGATCAACTTCTACTTGGATTGTTGATTCAGGAGCCACTGATCATATCTGTAACTCCTTGCAGGGGTTTAGGAAGATAAGAAGACTCAAGAAGGGCGAACATGGGCTTCGAGTGGGTAATGGAGCACAAGTCTGGGCCCTTGCAGTGGGAGAGCTGGATCTTATTTTTTATTGTAATAAGATAGTGGTTTTAAAAGACATTTTATATGTACCTGGTTTTCGTCAGAATTTGATTTCAGTTGCAAAACTTATTAATCAAGGATATTTTGTATCTTTCCATTCTGGTATTTCTATCAGTAGAGATGGAGAAATTTTATGTACTGGGCACATGTATGGTAATCTGTTCTTTTTAAACCCTATTAACAACCAATCAAATAACGCTATGTCTGAACCTTTAACTAAGAAGAGAAAGACAACTATCAATGATTCATACCTTTGACATCTAAGGTTGGGTCATATTAACTCAACTAAGATTCAGAGGCTAATCCATGATGGGCCTTTGGGCTCATTGAGATTGGAAAGTTGGCCTCAGTGTGAATCCTGCCTAATGGGAAAAATGACCGAAAGGTCTTTTACACCAAAGGCGGATAGAGCCAAGGAGGTGTTGAGTCTTGTTCACACTGATGTGTGTGGTCCTTTGTCTACACCAGCTAGAGAAAGTTTTGAGTACTTCATCACGTTCACGGATGATTGTACGAGGTATGGTTGCATTTACCTGATGAGACGCAAGTCTGACTCTTTTGACAATTTCAAAGAGTTTAAGACTGAAGTGGAGCGTCTGACAGGTAAATTAATCAAAACCTTACGATCGAATCGTGGTAGAGAGTACCTCCTAGGTGAATTCAATGACTACATGGTACATCATGGGATAGTATCCCAGCTTTCTGCACCAGGAACCCCCCAGCAGAACAGAGTAGCTGAGAGAAGGAACAGGACGTTGATGGAAATGGTCTGAAGCATGATGTCTCATACTACTCTTCCAGTGTCCTTTTGGGGATATGCCCTAGAGACAGCGGCATATATTCTGAACTTGGTACCTTCCAAGTCAGTACCTAGGACTCCCTATGAGGTGTGGACTGGGCGTAAGCCTAGTCTGAATCATCTCAGGATTTGGGGGTGTCCAGCTTATGTACTGATCAAGGGAGACAAGTTGGAACCAAGATTAGAATTATGCTATTTTGTTGGGTATCCAAAAGGGACAAAAGGAGGCTACTTTTATCATCCTAAGGAGCAGAAGGTACTAGTCAGTACCAATGCTAGATACTTGGAAGATGATCAAAGTACTTCCACTAAAGGTTCAACGAGGTTGGAACTGCAGGAGAAGTTATCTATGGAATCAACTTCTTCTTACCCGATTTTGGAACAAGAAGAGTCACAGCCTCAAGAGCCTGTGGAAATGGAGCCTCATCGTAGTGGGTGAGTGTCTAGGGTTCCGGATAGATGGACTGGAGAAGCCTTTGAGCTGGTCTCCGACCATCAGGAACAAGACCCCGTTAGATACGAGGAGGCTATTGCTGATGCCGATACAAATTTGTGGCATGAAGCAATGAAAGCCGAGATTGGGTCTATGTACCTCAATCAGGTTTGGGATCTTGTAGCTTCACCTAAAGGGATAAAACCCATTGGGTGCAAGTGGGTATACAAGAGAAAAAGAAGAGTGGATGGGAAGGTGGAAACCTTCAAAGCTAGGCTTGTGGCGAAAGGGTATACTCAGAAAGAGGGTATCGACTATGAGGAAACTTTTTCCCCGGTAGCCATGCTTAAATCCATCCGCATCCTCCTTGCCATCGCATGTCACTATGACAACGAGATATGACAAATGGATGTCAAGACGGCATTCTTGAATGGCCATCTTAGCGAAGATATCTATATGTCCCAATCGAAAGGCTTCATTGCTGAAGGCCAGGAACACATGGTTTGCAAGCTTAAGAAGTCCATTTATGGACTTAAGCAGGCATCAAGAGCATGAAACATTCGTTTCGATGAGACTGTAAAGTCTTATGGTTTTATTCAAAACGAAGATGAACCATGCGTGTACAGGAAACATGAAGGCATTAATGTGGTTTTTCTTGTCCTCTATGTGGATGACATTCTACTCATTGGAAATGATGTAGGGACATTATCATCTACAAAGGTTTGGCTGTCTAGTCAATTCAGTATGAAGGACTTGGGAGAAGCAAGCTACATTCTCGGGATTAGGCTTCTTAGAAATAGGAAACAGAGAATGTTAGGATTATCCCAAGCGACATACATTGACAAGATGCTGGCCAAGTACAGCATGGACTCATGCAAGGGAGCTCTAATCCCTTGCAGATATGGGTTGTCATTTTCTTCGAAGGACTGTCTTAAGTCTCAAGAAGAAAAGGACAGAATGAGTAGGATTCCCTACGCTTTGGCTGTGGGAAGTCTCATGTACGCCGTGCTATTACTAGGCCAGATATCTGCTTTGCCGTGGGCTTAGTTAGCAGATATCAGTCATACCCATGGGAGGTTCATTGGCAAGCTGTAAAGCATATTCTCAAGTACCTCAAGGGAATGAGAGATTATATGCTGGTTTACAGGGCTGATGATTTGGTTCCTACAGGATACACAGACTCAGACTTCCAGGCGGATAAGGATGAGAGAAAATCCACTAGTGGATATGTCTTCACCTTGTCTGGAGGAGCAATTTCATGGAGGAGTATCAAGCAATCTTGTACTGCTGACTCAACCATGGAAGCTGAGTATGTGGCAGCTTCGAAAGCTGAGTATGTGGCAGCTTCGGAAGCTTCCAAGAAAGCAGTTTAGCTCCAGAAGTTCCTTTCAGAACTTGGAGTCGTGCTATATATGGACAGGGCGGTTGTGATGTATAGCGAAAACACTGGAGCAGTATTGCAATCTAAGGAGCCTCGGAACCACAAAAAGGGGAAACACATTGACAGGAAGTACCACATGATCCGGGATTTCATCCAGAGACGGGAAGTCGTGGTGGAGCATATTACCTCAGAAAATAATCTAGCAGACCCATTCACCAAGCCTTTGGCTGAGAGAGTCTTCAAGAGACACTTAGAAGCCATAGGGGTAGGCACCTATGGACTTACCTAGTCTTAGAGTGCAAATGGGAGATTGTCGGATTGTATGCCCTCTTAGACTAGGTTTCTGATGTAAAATCGAATATTTTAATAAAAGAATTTATTTTCAAAAATTATTTGTGAATTTATTTTTTTTTTTGTGCACGATTTTCATTTGGAACAGACCCATTGTGTTTAAATAAGTGATCTATGTGAATGGTGGTCTTTCACAGTAAGGTATGGATCATGGGTTATTTAACACATAAACATTTGTTCTTAGCCTATCGATGAGACTGGGAACCTCATCATGTTTAGGTTATTATGTTATGAATTCCAAATGGGGAATGGCTTACCTTTAGCCAGTGAGTAGTCCACTCACTTCATAACATAAGCGTATTTCAAATACGTAGAACAGGACCTGTAGTAGTGGTTTCTCAAAGTACTATATGGTAGAAACCTAGACTACTACCGCTACAGCGTGGACTAGTGCTCTACGACTTGAGTATGAGTTGGTGGTCTGGCGAAGCTGGAAGCATATACTTTGATTTGCTATAGTTGAGGTTCTATCGTAGGGCCAACATACTTGCATGTTGGGTATGTGTGACTAGTTAGTTAAGACAGACTTATACAAGATAGTTTCGCACTATATCGCCCCTTGTGGTTGTCCGAATGGTCTAAATTATCCAGGGCTCTGGGAAACATGACTTGGATGTTTGCTTTAGGGTAGCTCCCTTAGAAAGTGGAAACACTCCAGGAAGTCGTGGACCATTAGACTAGAAGCCTAAGGATGGTAGATGTCATTTTGGGGGGTGTTAGTACACTTCTTCCTCTCTAAATGTACGGCGATGTGTAGAGGGGTATTTTAGTCATTTCACCTGTAGCTCGGAGACTTTGCGAATGCAGCATTGTCCTTGGGGTCAATATTTCCTTATGGTGATATTAGGAAATATTTAAAATGCAAAATACAACTATTTATATAGCAGGGGTATTTTGGTCATTTTAGCAGCTAAGGCGATGTGTCTTTTTGGTCCTCGGGATAGCCCGTAAGTCCTAACTATTTTTGGGTTGAGGAATTGGTCTCAGTTGAAGAGGATTTTATTTTATTTTGTTTTGTTTTATTTTATTCAGGAAGTCTAATTTATTATTGTACTGGAATAAAATAAATAAATAAATAAAATAGGAGTTCAGAGAAATTAATTATCTAGTTTATTTGGTTAATTAATTATTCAGGGCCTAGGTCCAGTATGAATAATTAAGAAATTAACCTAGGCTTAAATTAGGGAAAATAATTAATGTTTAATTATTTATTGGGTTGTTTATATAGGCCCAAGAAATAAATAATTAAAGATTAATTATTATGGTTCATTTTGGCTCATTAATTATTTATTGGGTTACTTATGTAAGCCCAGGAAATAAATAATTAATGTTTATTATTTTGGGCCTTTAGGTCCAAGAAAAATAATAAATATTTATCTGGCCCAATAGCTTGGACCTTAGGGTTTTTTTCAGATACGGTTAAAAGGAGTTTAGGGTTAGGCCAAACTGATTCTCAGGATAACATCCGGGTGTGTTGAAATCCCGGGGCTATGTTTATCAGAGATTGAGAGACCTAGTCGAGGCTAACTCAAAAACAACTCTTTGAAAAAGAAAACACTCTAATTTTTCCAAGATATACAAGACTCTCACGTCTCTCTAGCTCTCTCTCTCATGTTTCTTCATCTTGGTTTCTCCTTGTTCTTTGCTAACCAATAGCGAGTGAACCAAGGAGAATTGAGACCGTTTCTCTTTCCCATTGTGTTCACCAACTAGAGGTTAGGCTGAGGAATATCTCGAGAGCTGGAAAGCTAAGCGTTAATGCAAACAAGGCGAAGTAGAAGGCTAGCGGATGTTCAACCGGAAGCTCCTTCAAGTGTGCAAAGCGAGGCGATTCCAGCCATTCAATCTGTTCCTACGCAACCTAGGAGGGTTAAGGAACGCAAATGTATGATCTTCATGCTTCCACATGGCCTTTATGGCTCGCGTTTATTTTTCTCCAGTTTTTTTCGCTACAGAGCATGATTCCCCTGGTTCACGTTTTCCCTAAAAAACGAGTATCGATCGTTAAGGAACAAGTATGCAGTAATCACTTTTCTTTCATTGTTTAACCGACTCAATAAACTGAAAAAGAATAAAAAATAAAATAAAAGAATATATGCATGTTAATGATGGAGAACTATATAACTCAAACCATTATTTTGACAAACACCACCTTAAAGTACCCAATCATTATTATAACTAATCATTCTCTTGGCATCATGAAGGATTAAGATAGATTCACTTCTTTTCCAATCCATGAAATCACTATCTTCTAGACAAATAAGCATCACATATCCTATCTCAACTAATTCACCCAAAAGATGCATTAAATACAATTCTTGATTAAAACTCCATATCTTGGCAAATTTAAAACATGAAATTAACTAATGAATCCATATGCTCGCAGACATCAATTAACCTTTAATTACCTAGTTCTTAGCAATTAACCCCTTTTCCAAGCAAGCTAATAGACAACAAATATGAAATTAATGAATTGAGACCACCATCAACCCCTTTTCCAAGCAAGTTAATAGAAAGAAACAACAAATTAATCTCGTAATCAGTATAAGTAATTAAATACCAAGAATAACAATCAATTAATCAAAAGATCAAAGTAACTCTAAAAATTATGAATACCGAAAACAATGTCAAATTACAATAAAACTATTAATACATCATTGTTCAAGAAAAGAAAACAAAGTTAAAAGAAAGCACTCATAGATAAGCCTCCTTCTTCTTCCTTTGTAGACTCTCTTGTACAATCCTCTTTGATTTGATGAATTCCTCTTTAAGTTGTGTGATTTTATGTTTTGCTCCTTGAATTCATGCCTCTGACTTGTATTTTTCCTCTATTTATAGGCTTTAGAAGTGCCTAAATTCATCCCTCTAGGGTTTCTGGCTGAATAGAAGTAGAAAAAAACCAAAACTCTAAAAATTGCCAAAAATACGCATGAAAATCGAGGCACTACCTCTGTACGAGTGCACAGCCGGTGCCACCTGTCCTGCCTAGGGCCGGCGCCAGTTGCATTCTGTCTCACTATCCGTTCGTCGATTTTTCTCGATTTTCGTACCAAGTCTTCCAAGTCACAGCCAGCGCCATCTCTGGGCTCCCAACTGGCGCTGGCTGTGTTCTGTTCAACTTCTATTTCGTCGATTTTTCATTGCGTCGAAGTGCATGCTAGCAGCACATAGCCGGTGCCGCCTCTAGTATGTTTAGCGATGATTTTCCCTTATTTTACCCCTAAAATCTGAAATAATGTACAAAATAACTTTCCAAGGGGTAAAATCTCAAATATGAAGGAATATGACCAGTTATTGCATAAAATGGCCTCAAATAACTAGGAAATATATGACTAATTTAGGCCCTATCACTTTGTAACTTTTAACTTAAAGTTTATACATTCCTATTTTCCATACTTGGTCTTTTTTTTTTTTTTCTGCTTGTTCATTCTAATCTATATAACTTTCATAAGCTATGTGTGTACGATCTTATCCTCATACATGTAGCTAATCGGGTGCTATATATCCTCTTTGTTTGCAAAGATAATATCTTCTAAGCCTTCTTCGACATTCTTTATATGTATGTCTATTCTTATGACAAAAGGTACATTACTTATATTTCCTTTTCCTGAATACCAGTCCATCCTCCGTTGAGTCTTTCTCCTAGTTTTGTCTTTCCCACTCTGTTAATCCCTTACAATCGTGTCTAGTCTATTCTTGATCCTTTTTTCCACCCGAGAAGCTATCTCTGCGGTAGTATTATAATTAGTTGGAGCCTAGGCGACAAGAATTCATGATAGAAGTAAAATTCATCTATATTTTTCTAGTTATTTGAGGGAATTTTATAATACATTTGTTGCAATAACTAGGCATATTCTTTCATATTTGATATTTTATCCTCGAAAAGGTGTTTTAGACTTTTATTGCAGAAAATGATGAAAACGACGAAAATAATAAAAAAAAACCATCGCCATTAGAGTACGGCCGGTGTCGGCCATGGCTACAGAACTGGAGCCGGCCCCATTTTGGAGAAACAGGGAAATTTTTACACAAAAAACAGAGCACAACTGGGCTGACAGAGCATGATCGACACTAGCCGTAACCCTCCAGGCCAGCATCGGCTCCACTCTGCCTAATGTCGGCAAGCTTTCTAATTATGCTCGGATTAGGTAATTTCTCAAGAGTTTTAGTATTTACCAATCTCTACTAGGCCCAGGACTCTTAGAGAATGAATTTTGGCCTCTTGAGAGCCTATTTAAACAATAAAAACATAAGATAAATGTGTGATTTGAAAAATCCAAGCTAGCTACTTATTATTCAAAGACAAAATCACCACTCAAAAGGGCATTTCTCGAAGGAGATTTTCAAGAGAAGAAGAAGGGCTTGTCTATGAGTTCTATCTTTTATTCTTTATTTACTTTTCTAGAACAATAATGTTCTTAATGTTTTGATTGTAATTGGATATTATTTTGAAGATTATAATTTTAAGTTAATTGGGTTTTTTTATCAGTCTATTGTTGTATTTAGTATTTGATTACTTGTTATCAATGGTTATTGATGCACTTTCTTATAATTGACTTGGGAAACGATGTTAGAAGTTCATTGTATTGATTTCGTATTTGTTAAATCTTAATGGACTTGGGAAACAAAGTTAAGATTAAAGAACTAAAGTAATCAAAGATTGGTTGATTTCACCTAGAGCATAGGGTCATTAGCTAATTTCATGTTTATTAGGTATGAGTTTAATGCATCTTTTGGTTGCTTTGGTTTGATTAGGAAATCTGCTAAATTAATCAAGAGATAGTGATTCTATTGATTGGGAAAGAAGTGGAATCTACCTAAGTAAGTTCATAACTTGGGAAACGATTGAATCTTGCTTAAGTTTCTTCATGATACCAAGATGACAATTGATTGTGACAAATGTTAAGTGAATTGGCATCTTTGAGTTATATATATTTTTATCTTTATTTATTTTTCTTTTTATTCTCTTCTTATTTTATTGTCTACATAATAAAATTTTGGGTAAAGTAAGGTGGGAGCCTAAGTTCTCATGGATTCGATACTTGCTAGTCCCTACACTATACGATGGGTATACTTGCCCGTATGCGTGGTTTTAGTAGTTGGCATTTTAATTAAAAATTGATTAATTGTATAATTTGTTGGCAATATTTTCTATACTAAAAAACACGCATCAAGTTTTTGGCGCCACTACCAGGGATAGGCACTACAAAAAACACTCGAGTCTTGTTCATTTAGCCTTTATTGCATTTATATATATCACTAAATTTTGTATTTAGGTAGTTTATGAATATTTCTAATTTATGTAATTTTCTTTTCTTTATTTTTCTTTTATTTTTGTGTGTTTTTATTTTTATTTTTCTTTAAGTGTGAGATTCAAAACATCATTATGGACAGTTATTCATGGACACAATGTCAAAGGAGCTATAATAATGATATGTTGGCAAGGGTGCAAGCTCCCATTAATGCTTTTAGTAAGACGTTATTTGAAGTTTCAATCAAATCCTTTGTTGCCAACATAGACACGTCCAATAGGTGGCATAGAGAAGTATCCCCATGAATGAGCTCTGCAAGAACACAACTAGCCAAATTAGTTGAAAATGCCGTAAGGCCTATACACTTGCATAAGTGGAACCCCAAGGAGATGAGAAAGGATATGAAGAACAATTATCCAATGTGGCAAGAGAGGAATTTGATTCTACTCTATGTGCTAATAATTCAAACATCTTTTTGTCACATGATTTCTTTGTTCCTCTTAGTTCTTGGAGAACAATGATCTAAATGATGATGTGTTAAGCTTAACATGCCTCAAGGAGTTGGATCTTTCACTGATACATCATAACAAGCCCTTGGAGTATGCTTACAAATTCTACCCTTCACCCCATCTAAAGGGTGGTAACTTAGTTTTTGAAGACTATGGATTAAAAAGTAAGGATTTCTTGATCCCATCTTTGCGAACTCAATTGCTAAGTTTCAAGGGGAATTTTCATTGTGACACATCTTTTAAAGGGAAAATTGGTGATTTCAAGTTTGATGCATTCTTTAGATATCATGTACACTCATATATTGAAAATAGTATTTGTGTACCTAAAGGAATGTTTGAGAATAAGGTTCATGTGCTTTGTTTTACTGAGAAAAATTATTTTCATGTTCATAACCTTTTTCAAACACCTCCTCTCTTTCTACATTCATCTTGCCCTTTTTTCTACTTTGAGCTTAAACTTCTTTGAAAAGGGTTTTGATGAGTGGAAAGGGTTCGTATCTTTGTTTTGTGTTTGGATTTGTTAAGTGTTTTGTTTTTCCTCTCCCAAATAAGGAAAATATTTTCCATTTTAAATGTGGGGAAGGGAGTCTTGTCATTATTTGCTTTGTTAAGATTTTTATTACTATTTCTCTTTAGTTTATTTTCTTTTATTTAAGTGTGTTTTTCTATTTTTCTTTTATTTTTATTCTTTTATTTGTGTTTTCTTTTACCTAGTTGAATAAATGTTTCTTGGACAAGCTCTTTGATGGAAAACGAGAAAACAGGGGCATGCACTGTACGTAAAAAAAATTTGGAGAAAAATAAAACGCGAGCCTTAAAGGCTATGCGGAAGCGTGAAGATCATACATTTGCGTTCCTTAACCCTCCTAGGTTGCGTAGGAACAGATTGAACGGCTAGAATCGCCTCGCTTTGCACACTTGAAGGAGCTTCCGGTTGAACACCCGCTAGCCTTCTACTTCGCCTTGTTTGCATTAACGCTTAGCTCTCCAACTCTCGGGATATTCCTCAGCCTAACCTCTAGTTGGTGAACACTATGGAGAAGAAGAATGGACTCAAAACTCCTTGGTTCAGTTGCTATTAGTTAGCAAAGAAGATAAGAAGAAAACACAGAGAGAGGTGGCGTGAGAGAGCAAGAGAGAGACGTGAGTTCTCTTGTGTGTTTGGGAAATCAGGGTTTATTTTCTACCAGAGACTAGTTTTATTGGTTAGCCAAAACAGGTCTCTCATTATCTGATAAAAATATCCCCTGGATTTCAAAACACCCGGATGTTATCCTGAGAATCAGTTTGGCCTAACCCTAAACTCCTCTTAACCGTATCTGGGAAAACCCTAAGGTCCAAGCTATTGGGCCAGATAAATATTTATTATTTTTCTTGGACCCAAAAGGCCCAAAATAATAAATACTAATTATTTATTTCCTGGGCTTATATAAACAACCCAATAAATAATTAATGAGCCCAAATGAACCATAATAATTAATCTTTAATTATTTATTTCTTGGGCCTATATAAATAACCCAATAAATAATTAAACATTAATTATTTCCCCTAGTTTAAACCTAGGTTAATTTCTTAATTATTCATACTGGACCTAGCCTCTGAATAATTAATTAACCAAATAAACTAGATAATTAATTTTTCTCAACTCCTATTTTATTCATTTATTTATTTTATTTCAGTCCAATAATAAATTAGACTTCCTGAATAAAATAAAATAAAACAAAATAAAATAAAATCCTCTTTAACTGAGACCAATTCCTCAACCCAAAAGTAGTTAGGACTTACGGGCTATCCCGAGGACCAAAAAGACACATTACCTTCGCTGCTAAAATGGCCAAAATACCCCTGCTATATAAATAACTGTATTTTGCATTTTAAATATTTCCTAAAATTACCATAAGAAAATATTGACCCCAAGGACAATGCTGCGATAGCAAAGTCTCCGACCTACAGGTGAAATGACTAAAATACCCCTCTACACATCGCCGTACATTTAGAGAGGAAGAAGTGTACTAACACCCCTCTAAATGACATCTACCATCCTTAGGCTTCTAGTCCAATGATCCACGACTTCCTGAAGTGCTTCTGCTTTCTAAGGGAGCTACCCTAAAGCAAACATCCAAGTCATGTTTCCCAGGGCTCTGGATAATTTAGACCATTCGGACAACCACAAGGGGTGATATAGTGCAGAAACTATCTTGTATAAATCTGTCTTAACTAACTAGTCACACATACCCAACATGCAAGTATATTGGCCCTACGATAGAACCTCAACTACAACAAATCAAAGTATATGCTTCCAGCTTCGCCAGACCACCAACTCACACTCAAGTCGTAGAGTACTAGTCCATGCTGTAGCGGTAGTAGTCTAGGTTTCTAACATATAGTACTTTGAGAAACCAATACTACAGGTCCTGTTCTATGTATTCGAAATACTCTTATGTCATGAAGTGAGTGGACTACCCACTGGCTAAAGGTAAGCCATTCCCCATTTGGAATTCATAACATAATAACCTAAACATGATGAGGTTCCCAGTCTCGTCAATATGTTAAGAACAAATGTTTATGTGTTAAATAACCCGTGATCCATACCTTATTGTGAAAGACCACAATTCACATGGATCACTTATTTAAACACAATGGGTCTGTTCCAAACGAAAATCGTGCACAAATAAAAAGTAAATTCACAAACAATTTCTGAAAATAAATTCTTTCATTAAAATATTTAATTTTACATCAGAAACCTAGTCTAAGAGGGCATACAATCCAACAATCTCCTACTTGCACTCTAAGACTAGGTAAGTCCATAGGTGCCCACCCCTATGGCGTCTAAGTGTCTCTTGAAGACTCTCTCAGCCAAATGCTTGGTGAATGGATCTACTAGATTGTGTTCTGAGGCAATATGCTCCACCACGACTTCCCGTCTCTGGATGAAATCCCAGATCAGGTGGTACTTCCTCTCGATGTGTTTCCCCTTCTTGTGGTTCCGAGGCTCCTTAGATTGCGATACTGCTCCAGTGTTATCGCAATACATCACAACCGGCCTGTCCATATGTGCTACGACTCCAAGTTTTGAAAGAAACTTCTGGAGCTAGACTGCTTCCTTGGATGCCTCCGAAGCAGCCACATACTCAGCTTCCATAGTTGAGTCACAATACAAGACTCCTCCATGAAATTGCTTCTCCAGACAAGGTGAAGACATATCCACTAGTGGATTTTCTCTCATCCTTATCTGCCTGGAAGTCTGAGTCTGTGTATCCTGTAGGAACCAAATCATCAGCCTTGTAAACAAGCATATAATCTCTCATTCCCATGAGGTACTTGAGAATATGCTTTACAGCTTGCGAATGAACCTCTCCTGGGTTTGACTGATATCTGCTAACTAAGCCCATGGCAAAGCAGATATCTGGCCTAGTACATAGCATGGCGTATATGAGACTTCCCACAGCCGAAGCGTAGGGAATCCTACTCATTCTGTCCTTTTCTTCTTGAGACTTAGGACAGTCATTCAAAGAAAATGACAACCCATGTCTGCAAGGGATTAGAGCTCCCTTGCATGAGTCCATGCTGTACTTGGCCAGCATCTTGTCAATGTATGTTGCTTGGGATAATCCTAACATTCTCTGCTTCCTATTTCTAAAAAGTCTAATCCTGAGAATGTAGCTGGCTTCTCCCAAGTCCTTCATACTGAATTGACTAGACAGCCAAACCTTTGTAGATGACAATGTCCCTACATCATTTCCAATGAGTAGAATGTCATCCACATACAGGACAAGAAAAACCACATTAATGCCTTTAAGTTTCCTGTACACGTATGGTTCATCTTCGTTTTGAATAAAACCATAAGACTTTACAGTCTCATCAAAATGAATGTTCCATGCTCTTGATGCCTGCTTAAGTCCATAAATGGATTTCTTAAGCTTGCAAACCATGTGTTCCTGGCCTTCAGCAATGAAGCCTTCCGGTTGGGACATATTGATGTCTTCGCTAAGATGGCCATTCAAGAATGCCGTCTTGACATCCATTTGCCATATCTCGTAGTCATAGTGACATGCGATGGCAAGGAGGATGCAGATGGATTTAAGCATGGCTACCGGGGAAAAAGTTTCATCATAATCGATACCCTCTTTCTGAGTATACCCTTTCGCCACAAGCCTAGCTTTGAAGGTTTCCACCTTCCTATCCGCTCCTCTCTTTCTCTTGTATACCCACTTGCACCCAATGGGTTTTATCCCTTCAGGTGAAGCTACAAGATCCCAAACCTGATTGAGGTACATAGACTCAATCTCGGCTTTCATTGCTTCATGCCACAGATTTGCATCGGCATCAGCAATAGCCTCCTCGTATCTAGCGGGGTCCTGTTCCTGATGGTCGGAGACCAACTCAAAGGCTTCTCCAGTCCATCTATCCGGAACCCTAGACACTCTCCCACTACGACAAGGCTCCATTTGCACAGGCTCTTGAGGCTGTGCCTCTTCTTGTTCCAAAATCGGGACAGAAGAAGTTGATTCCATAGATAACTTCTCCTGAAGTTCCAACCTCGTTGAACCTTTAGTGGAAGTACTTTGATCATCTTCCAAGTATCTAGCATTGGTATTGACTAGGTAATGATCTAGAGGATAACAGTTTCCTAAGATAAGTGTATTAACCACCACAAATTAATTTTCCTTCTAGGTAATGATCTAGAGGATAACTCCATCATGGGATGGCCGTTTCCTCTCATTTTCTATGGACATACCTCGCACTTTAACCTCCAACGTGGGCTGGCCGATCATAGTACGTGCCCCGGGTTATTAATTACATCCTTCCATTAGATCTAGATCCTTGTGGTATCCCCATCCTATATGGGTTCACTCCTAGGGTGACGCAAGGGGACCCACGATCTCTAATGAGGACCGTGATGGAAGCCGTGGGGCCATTGGAACCCCTCTCCCACTTAGTCTTTTAAAATAAAGTTTTTCTGAAAAATATCCTTTTGAAATTTCCATTAAGTTTTTCTTAACTCAAAAATAAAATATCTAAGTCCAATAAAATCTCTATGTCAAGGCTTATATCCTTTGAGAGATTTCCTCCATGGACTAATTTTATTTAAGTTAAAACTTAATGATTTCAAAAATTTTCCAATTAAAACTTTCTAGAGACTTTTGTCTCAAGCTTATTTGACAAAATCATTTTTCTAGTCCAAAACAAAACAAAATGGCTCTCCATTTTAATTTACAAAAATATCTAAATCCAATATATTTTCTATGTCAATGATTAAATCCTTTGAGAAAATATTCAAGGATTAATTTTTGTACCAATTAAAATAACCATTTAGTTTTTAAAGAAAAATATTTTTTCTTGCCAAAACAAAAAGTTCCCAAAGACTTTGGTCTTTGAGAAAAAGCACACATAGGTACATAAAAAAAATAGCATGCTAGAAAACAATAAACGCTTTCATGCTTTTCTATTTTTTAAACCTAAGTGCCCAAATAATAGAATTAAACACATTAATTAATTAATTAATGATCTTGTTTAATCCTAAAATCCTTTACTAATATTTTTCATGCAAATATATTCCAAGAATATAAATATTGCAAAAATATTAACTTCGCCCGGTATGGTACCCAAAACGAAAAAAGAAAAAAAGTAAAAAAAATGCAAAATAATAGCTGCCGGTCCACGTGCACCCGATGCACCAGATAAGGACCCATTTGCTCTGTCGGCTCACAGCGCTCCGGTGCACCAGCCGCACCAGATCCAAGCCCGTATGCCCTGCGGTCCACCGCGGCCGCTGTGCACCGTGCCGCACCGGATCGCACGCCAGCCACGACCCGTGGACTTCACCCGCGCCCGCTACACCTCTGCACACGACCCGCGAACTCGCCCGGATACCCGCCGCTCGACCCGCACACGATTGCAATTTGCAATTGCAATTTCATGCAATCGGCGCAATTGGCTCCCAATTCTCCCGGCGGCTCGGCTCGAACGCGGCGGCTTATGAACAATATCTTCGTTTTTTCACTCGTCCGCGCGCGAAATTGCAGAAACTCTT
This sequence comes from Voacanga thouarsii, assembly GCA_026120185.1. Classification (NCBI taxonomy): domain Eukaryota; kingdom Viridiplantae; phylum Streptophyta; class Magnoliopsida; order Gentianales; family Apocynaceae; genus Voacanga; species Voacanga thouarsii. The sequence continues at coordinate 1,624,210 of JANUWF010003374.1, read as the reverse complement.
CTGCTTCATTTTTTTTAGCCTTCTTTGGCTTCGTTGGACATTTTTACTTACAAAAAACATCCAAACCAAAAACACAACCGCCTAAACCCATTAAAATTGGGTTTACACGATTAAACCATTAAAACCAAAAATTTTACAGTGGCCTCCTATGTTTTAACGATGAAGCTTACATCAAGCCTATCCCATACCAAAACAGCGAAGGATCACAGGTATAATCATCTTCTCCATTTTATTAACTACCATGCTCCCTATATTGATCAAAACCAGTGGCTCTGATACCACTTTGATGGAAAACGAGAAAACAGGGGCATGCTCTGTACGTTAAAAAAATTTGGAGAAAAATAAAACGCGAGCCTTAAAGGCTATGCAGAAGCGTGAAGATCATACCTTTGCGTTCCTTAACCCTCCTAGGTTGCGTAGGAACAGATTGAACGGTTGGAATCGCCTCGCTTTGCACACTTGAAGGAGCTTCCGGTTGAACACCCGCTAGCCTTCTACTTCGCCTTGTTTGCATTAACGCTTAGTTCTCCAGCTCTCGGGATATTCCTCAGCCTAACCTCTAGTTGGTGAACACTATGGGGAAGAAGAATGGACTCAAAACTCCTTGGTTCAGTTGCAATTAGTTAGCAAAGAAGACAAGAAGAAAACACAGAGGGAGGTGGCGTGAGAGAGCAAGAGAGAGACGTGATTTCTCTTGTGTGTTTGGGAAATCAGGGTTTATTTTCTACCAGAGACTAGTTTTATTGGTTAGCCAAAATAGGTCTCTCATTATCTGATAAACATATCCCCGGGATTTCAAAACACCTGGATGTTATCCTGAGAAACAGTTTGGCCTAACCTTAAACTCCTCTTAACCGTATATGGAAAACCCTAAGGTCCAAGCTATTGGGCCAGAAAAATATTTATTATTTTTCTTAGACCCAAAAGGCCCAAAATAATAAATATTAATTATTTATTTCCTGGACTTATATAAACAACCCAATAAATAATTAATGAGCCCAAATGAACCATAATAATTAATCTTTAATTATTTATTTCTTAGGCCTATATAAATAACCCAATAAATAATTAAACATTAATTATTTCCCATAGTTTAAGCCCAGGTTAATTTCTTAATTATTCATACTGGACCTAGGCCCTGAATAATTAATTAACCAAATAAACTAGATAATTAATTTCTCTCAACTCCTATTTTATTCATTTATTTATTTTATTCCAATCCAATAATAAATTAGACTTCCTGAATAAAATAAAATAAAACAAAATAAAATAAAATCCTCTTCAACTGAGACCAATTCCTCAACCCAAAAGTAGTTAGGACTTACGGGCTATCCCGAGGACCAAAAAGACACATTGCCTTGGCTGTTAAAATGACCAAAATACCCCTGCTATATAAATAATTGTATTTTTCATTTTAAATATTTCCTAATATCACCATAAGGAAATATTGACCCCAAGGACAATGCTGCGATAGCAAAGTCTCCGATCTACAGGTGAAATGACTAAAATATCTCTCTACACATCGCCGTACATTTAGAGAGGAAGAAGTGTACTAACACCCCTCTAAATGACATCTACCATCCTTAGGCTTCTAGTCCAATGGTCCACGACTTCCTGGAGTGTTTCCACTTTCTAAAGGAGCTACCCTAAAGCAAACATCCAAGTCATGTTTCCCAGGGCCCTGGATAATTTAGACCATTCGGACAACCACAAGGGGCGACATAGTGCATAAACTATCTTGTATAAGTCTGTCTTAACTAACTAGTCACACATATCCAACATGCAAGTATATTGGCCCTACGATAGAACCTCAACTACAGCAAATCAAAGTATATGCTTCCAGCTTCGCCAGACCACCAACTCACACTCAAGTCGTAGAGTACTAGTCCACGCTGTAGCGGTAGTAGTCTAGGTTTCTACCATATAGTACTTTGAGAAACCACTACTACAGGTCCTGTTCTACGTATTCGAAATACTCTTATGTCATGAAGTTAGTGGACTACCCACTGGCTAAAAGTAATCCATTCCCCATTTGGAATTCATAACATAATAACCTAAACATGATGAGGTTCCCAGTCTCATCAATAGGTTAAGAACAAATGTTTATGTGTTAAATAACCCGTGATCCATACCTTACTGTGAAAGACCACAATTCACATGGATCACTTATTTAAACACAATGGGTTTGTTCCAAACGAAAATCGTGCACAAACAAAAAGTAAATTCACAAACTATTTCTGAAAATAAATTCTTTCATTAAAATATTCAATTTTACATCAGAAACCTAGTCTAAGAGGGCATACAATCCAACACTCTTCTCTTTATCTTAAGTTTTGATATCTATTGGAGTATTATTGCACTTGGAGAGTTTTGCTTAAACTTTCTACCCCTCTATCATTTTTGGTCCCTTTGGAGATGCTTTCTTGTATTAATTTTTTGCCAATGAGGACATTGTCCAGTTTAAGTGTGGGAGACTGGTTTGGTGATATTCTTTGTCCAAGCTTTTTTTTTTTTTTTATCAATTATCTTGGTGTTTTCTTGGTATCAAGGCTATTGAAAATTTGGAAAAAAAAAATATTCAAATTTTGAAAATTTGGAAATTATGTAGTTAAACTAAGCTATTTGTTTATAATGGAGTTATGATTTTCTTTTTAACTTTGGATATAGATTTGTCATTCATTATGGTTGAATTTTTATTTAAAAAGGTAAACTTATGTATTGGGTTGGATTTTACTAAGTCTTGATTGTTTAAGTTAACCTTGGTTATATTTGGTATTTGAGTTTTGTTTTATTCTTTAAGTTAAATGTGGATGATGTGATGAAATATGGGAAAAGTTGTTTCCTAATTCTTGTATTATGGATTTAAAATTTGCTTGACTTTGAGTTGTGAATAAGGAATGTGAGAAAAAAATTTTAAGTGAAAGGGGAAAAAAAAGTGAGTTGAAAAAATCATGGAGTTGAAATATTTTGCATTCATCTTTTGAAAAAAAAAAAAGAGAAAACTTTTCGCAGAAAAGGAGGTTAATATGGAGAGAAGTAGCAAGTATTGTTCGGTGCACTCTTTTGAGACTATCCCGAAGGCAAGAAAGCAAAGAAAGAAAGACAAAATGATGAAAAAGAAAAACGACAATAACTATAAGGGGGCTAATACGGTGTGTAAAGAGAAATCTATTCATTTGAGGCTATCAATTCCCTAAGTCATTAAAAAAAAAAAAAAAAAAGAGTAGAGTGTTTTTCCTTTTTTCATTAACTTGAATTGTGTAAATTTAAGTTTATAATACTTGAGTTGGTTAAATAGCTTAACTTGTATGATTTATGATAGTTATGTTTTTGCCTGAGGAGTAGAATAATTTTCTTGTAATAGATATAAGCTTGTTTAACTTAACTTTGATGGCCTTGGGATTATTTGATTTAATGTATGAGTTTGAAAAGTTTTAAAAGGGTTAAATGAATGAAAAATTTGCATTTGAGGTTGGAAGAAGATTATTATGGATTGGTTTATTATTTGATGTTGGAGAATGTGTTTAGGAATCCCTTCTAGCAATAGGAAAATCATGGTGAGAGATTATTTTCTTGTTAAGACTAGGTTATTTTTATTAACAAACTTTATTACTTTAATTGGAATTACTACTATATTTTTCTCTATAAAATTCGAAACGTTAGGAAGATTTGGATTGGACTATTAATTGAAATATTAATATTGTATTTATCAAATAAATAAAATATTTTATTAAAAATAATATATAAATCTTTTATATAAATAATAATAAATAAAATATTAGAATTAATTAATGACCTTGTAGTCCCTAGTTAAAGCTTTTACCTATATTCCTAAATATTATTTATATTAAAAGCTATTTGTTATTTATTTAAAATAATCACTTATTAGTAGTTTTATTTAGTACTAATCATTTATTATCTGTTAAAAAAATTTTAACTAAAAATTATTTGTAGTTTATTATTTATTTACAATAAAGCTATTTTTAAATTACCATTTATCAATATTATTTAGGACTTAGTCTTATTCAATATTCAAACCTTAATTTCTTTATTAATAATAGCACTCAAGAATTATTAATTGAGTCTATAATTTATTAGCAATTATTTTAGAACCCCAAGTTATGTTAACTTGTCAAACTAGACTTATTTTTTTTAAAATTCCTTATCATCTAGCCTTAAAGCTTAGGACATTAGGGATGTGATGGTAATAAGTTGAACTAGGATTACTTGTGTAAATGAATTTAGCTTGAGTGTAACCCTATGTTTTGTGTTTACCCCAGGCGGGGTTAGGTCAGCCTTGGAAGACTCTTGAACTTGAGTAAGCAAGGAATCAGGTAAGCTCCTGCATGGAATTTTGTGAAGACCAACGGAATTATGGTAGCAAGCTAAATGCGATGTGTATGGACATTTATTTTGTAAAGGCAATTAAGGACTGCTTTTCCTTTTTATTCCAGTCAACCAAATCATTTGAAAACCAAACAAGCAATTTTATACAAAATGCTAAATTCTTTCTAAAACCCAACTTTGACAAGAATTTTAGAAACCCTTAATTGCTATTTCCAAATTAAACAATGTGTGATCAATTTTCTCCCAAGTGGGACAATCAACGTTGAGTACTCAATAAGGGTAGACTACCAGGACTAGTCTTTGAAGGGTTAGGGTAAGTCTCTCAGTAGGTGGCCACCTCTGAGGGGTGAGCTCTACCTAGATAGGATGCCAGTCCGGTAGGTCATGTCGGTCCGAGCTAGCAAGTTTCAGTCATGTGGACTGTGTGATCCCAGAATGGACAACCGGTAAGTTTGGGTGTAGAGATGGAGGAGTATCTCACCCGGTAGGCCGTACACCTACCTTTTGTCAGCTTGCACAAAGTGTGGCATTCTGACCATTACTTAGTTATGGGGCCCAACGTGTGGTAACCCATGGCTACCCATTTGAGTGGCTGTATTTATTGTGCACATATGTGGTTTGTAAAGCAAAACACCACTCTTAATTTCAATACTTATTTAATGCTTGCCAGCACTTTTCTTTATGAAATTTTTGCAACTTGCATACATGACTTATTTTATCTGAAACACTCAAAGTACACACGGGCTTACTGAGATTTTTATCTCACCACCTTTTATACTATGTTTTCTGGGAGATCATGCTGTGGAGGTAAGTTTGGGTGTAGAGATGGAGGAGTATCTTACCCGGTAGGCCGTACATCTACCTTTTGTCAGCTTGCACAAAGTGTGGCATTCTGACCATTACTTAGTCATGGGGCCCAACGTGTGGTAACCCATGGCTACCCATTTGAGTGGCTGTATTTATTGTGCACATATGTGGTTTGTAAAGCAAAACACCACTCTTAATTTCAATACTTATTTAATGCTTGCCAGCACTTTTCTTTATGAAAATTTTGCAACTTGCATACATGACTTATTCTACCTGAAACACTCAAAGTACACACGGGCTTACTGAGATTTTTATCTCACCACCTTTTATACTATGTTTTCAGGGAGATCATGCTGTGGAGGTCATTATCTAGATTATTGCCTATGCTTTGAAGACTTGTGTTATTTTCTTTATGTGACGTTTTGAGAAATTGTTGTAAACAATTTATTTTGGATTTGTACCAGTATTTATCTTTTGGGTTGTAATAAGTTTAAATTTTAAAGTCTTTATTTTATTTTGTTCTTTGTAACCTAGTTATAAAGACTCCTTGTCCTCTGGACGGGGTGACATCCCCGGCCCTGATGGGCCTAGGTAGTGGGGTGTTACAATAATGCTCAGTAGATAAAGTATCTTGGAGATCTGAAGTCTAATGATATTTGCACATTTGCTATATTGAGATTATATCACTGGCACTAAATAGTTATTTATGTGATTATCTCATAGCTAGGTCATCCAATAAACTTGTTCCATTAACAAACATCTACGTGTTAACTTTGAGTATCTCAATATTCACGGATATGAGAACCACCGCCTGATCAAATTAGGAAGTCTAACATATGCTAGTCTTAACGCATTAATAATGTTCAGTCTCATTAATACTACGACTGGGGATTATTTAAGTATTAACACTATACAGCGTTGTAGGAATCTTATATCATGATCTCTATCATGATTTCCTTAACACAGTGTTGTACTAGGGACTTTATCAAACAATTATATTACATAAAAGTAAACAAAAGAAACTGTAAGATAAATAATACATTTTATTAAAATAAAATGTGTTATATACACTGTATAAGTGATTGCCTCTAGGGCATAACACTAACATTAATCCCTCCACAACAACTTCTGAAAGGGAAAAACGGTGCTGGCTATATTTTCCCACTAAGAAAATTTCATATTTCATTTGCCTCCATTTTTATACTACCAGAATTGCGCCATTGATTGGGAATTGTCCACCAATCACCATCATTTTTTTGTTTATACGGGGTATTATGTGGTTATGTTTTCTTTATCATAAGTTTTTCTATAGTGTGGTACTTTAAGTTCTTATGGGTTTCCTTGGATTTAGTAGCCTTGCAACAAAAAGGTTGAAGGTTCAACTCTCTTTAGAGCCTTTTCACCAATTCTGAACTCTATGGGAAGGAAAATAGTGCAGAGTATATTTAGTTGGTGTCCATGCATTATTTTCTGCCTTTGTAACTTGTATGAACAAATCTATGTATGTAAACTTCCATTTCTTTTCCTCTTGGAAAATTCCATTTGTTTCCATTTGTATATGACTAGAACAGCAGCTGAACAACATACCCCCTGTGGTCATCTCTAACACATCTATAAGCAATGGGGTTCTTACCTATAATTTTATGATGTCTTGAGTTAGTTATAAAATTTTCTGCTTCTTACCTTAGTTACTAAGACTGTATGGCACAATCAACCTTAAAGTAAGATGTCCAATAGTGTATAGAGTAATTCCTAAGGTTTTCTTGTCTCTTGGTATGACAGCTTAAAGGATTCTCTGTGTTTCTCTATTTCTTTTATAAATTTATACTATTTAGCTACTACTTTTAGCCTAGGTTTTTGGCCATTTATCTGCATTTTCCTTCACTTCAAAAATCATCAAATAAGAATGAAAAATGCACCAAAATAACCTTCTTGATGACTGGTTAACACCTTAACATTGAACAGCTTACAACAAAAAGTTTCCCCATAACTACATGCATTATTTAAACTTCAGCCATAAAAACTTACATCAAAAGGTTCCTTAATGTGAGTGAAGTGCCTAGAAAAATATGAGTGAAGTGGCTACAGTGAGGTGGATTCTTGTCCTCTTGTTAATGTGACTGAAGTTGCTGCTCCTGCAAGCTCTGAAACAATCCCTCTATCTTCTCTTTTCTCTGTTTACTTTTCTCCTTTCTTTCAATGACATAGTTACTTATTTTCTATGCATTATTTTCAGATGGCACCTGCTAGGAAAGGAATGCAGAAAAAAGGGCGAAAGGTAGGGCGATGTATAGTAGGCCAATCAAATAACGACTCCGAGGGTTAACCATTGAATTCACCCCCTATAGAAAATTAGAATTCTCCAATTACTAGCCACAGAGCAGCAAATGATTTTCGTACTCCACCACCTACGTTGCCTGCTCCTACTGATGGCCACAATGGTAGCAATTCCAGAGAAAGCGTCTAGCTAGAGATTTGTTCTGAGCAAGAATCACTCATAATGAGCGAGTTGCGTCTATCACTCCTAATGATCAAGTTGAGTCTACTCCAGCTCAGGAGAATGTGCAAAACTCTTACTTATCTACAGCTATTACTACACCAGCACAGGGCAAGATTGAATGTTAGATTGAAATGGATGAGTAAGTGATTCCAAAATTTGTTAGTTTCTAAAATTTAGTATTCATTCTAAATTTATCAAGCAAAATTCTTAAATATTTATTTTTCTATTGTAGGATTCTTTGCAATGCTAAGCTGCTCAACAAACTAGTGTCATCTATTCGTCCAACCATAGAATCTATGTTTTCGGGACCATATCCTACTTCAAAAATGGTCCCACCTACCACAAGGGATGTATGGTACGCTGAGTGGGCAGTAAGTATTAAATTTATTTTTTTCAATTATAGCTGTAGGTTGTATTTTATGCTTATTATGCTAATTTGGTAAATTGTATAGGAAAACTACGTAAACAATACAAATGGAAACCACAAATATAGTTCAATCATGAGATAAAAATGGGGGGAAAAAGCCAATAACAGTTATAGGTACTTGATGGAAGAAGTACAAAATGGACATATCTCTCATGATTTCATAAAAGAAGAGCATTACAATGAGCTTCGAGCATATTGGAATAGTAATGCATTCAATAAAATGTCAAAAACTATGTTAGCAAACAGGAAGATTGTTTTAGGAGCCTTAAATCATTCAGGAGGATCTATCCTAGCAACTGTACACAAGAGAAAGCTTCTATAATACATAGAATTTTCTTTTAATACATCAATTGAAATATATTTGTAATTATTGTTCTTATGTATAATACGTACAACTTACATGTTATAATGATTTTGTAGGAGGAGAAATACCATAGAGAATATTCGCAGATGGACATCTATGTCTTCACTCACACAACAAACACTGAAGATGAGGTTGAGCAAGTGCTAAAAAGAGAAAGGCTAATGTTAGAGAGGGAAGAGGAGCTGCTAGAGGCACCAAAACTTGTCTTTATTGAGAAGAAATCTGGGGACATATACGTAAGTATCATATCCGCTGAAATACAAGATTAACATATTTCTACTTTTAGGTTTACGAGATGTAATCTGACTGCGGTGTTATTTTAATGGGGATCCGATGAAATTATTTTTTCCACAATATTAACTAGTAATCCACAATAGTTTGAATTGTTGATTGTTAAGGATTGGTGTTATAATTAGATAAATAATTTAATTGGTATTGTGTGATTGGACTTAAACTACTAGGGACTAGATTGTGCAATTGTTTTTTAGATTGGCTCTGAAATTTGAATTGAATTGAGTTGGCTGTGTTGAGTTGCATTCAAATTTTACCTGCTGAGTTTAAGCTGATACATGATTGAGCTACCTTTGATGTGAAATGTTAAGCTTGAGTTATAGTTGGCTGGATACTGGCTTTATACTATTAAACTTGACAAGAGAAGTTAAGTTTTATTGGTTGATTTGTGTTGGTTAATTACTGCATTTGTGTTGGTTGGCTAGTGATTTGAGCATTGAAATGTGAATTGTTGAGTTTCTGCTATGGCAATTATGAGGAGGAGTATATCGACTGTTTAATTAAGTAGTGAAGTGTGGGTTGTAAAAGTGTTGGGTATATTGAAACTTCTATTGGAACAATTGGTTTGATTGTATAGAGTTTTGACTTGATTAGTGTTCGTTCTGGGGAGTTGATTTTTGATTGGTGAATTTAGTGGTAATATACTACTACATGGAAAATTTTGAGTGAAGTGGCTGGAAAAAATGTGAGTGAAGTGGCTTTAGTGAGGGGGATTGTTGTCCTCTTGTTTAGGATTAGAAAAATATGACTGAAGTGGCAGGAAAAATGTGAGTGAAGTGGCTACAGTGAGGAGGGTTCTTGTCCTCTTGTTTAGGGTTGGAAAAATGTGAGTGAATGGATAGAAAAATGTAGTGAAGTTGCTGCTCATGCAAACTTTGAAATAACCCCTCTATCTTCTCTTTTCTCTATTTGCTTTTCTCTAGAAACTTGTTCTTGGTTAGGGCTATTTTTTTTGGGAGGCTATTTTGTTGGGACTATTTTAGTAGCATGTATAAATTTTGTTATTGGGTTATTATTTATACTATACTATTTTCATTGTCACAGGCAAGGTACCAAGAGGAATTCCAAAAAGAGACGGAGCTAATAGCAAATCAAACACCTGAAGGGGAGCAACCAGAACTAGTTAACAAGGTTGATGTTTGGTTGCGAGTTGTAGGATCACCAAAAAAGGGTAATACAGTCTACGACATGTGATCCCTCAGTTTGAGCTGCCTAGAAAAATCTACTACATACAAGTCATCCTCTTCATCTTGTTCATCAGCACAGTCTACAAAATATGTCCAAAGGTCAGAATTGTAAAGTGTTGATGAATCATTATGCAAGGCTATTCAAGAACTACGAGAAGCGAATGAATGCTTGCAATTCAAAGTGAAATTCTTAATATTAGAAGTCAAGGAACTCAAGGGAGAGGATGCTTCACGAGCTGGATCTTGAATTTATTTCATATTTTGGACTACTGAAATAAAATATTATTTCATAACAAATTTACTTTATCTGTTTTTTGTTCCACATCAGAGTTTGATGTACTTTTGTTATAGATATTGATGTTCTTTCAATATGGATGTATGACTTTTGGTATGAATGTACTTTTAATATTATGTAGCATTGCTTTATTAAATATATTTATGGATTATAAAATGATAATATAGTTCTATTTACCAATAGAAAATCAATTGGTACTTACCAAAAAATAATCTGTTGGTGCATATGAAATGAAATTTACAAGTGTTACCAACATACAATCTGTTGCTATTTACTACCATATATTTGCAGGTGCTTACCAACAGATTTATTTGTTGCTATATACTAACAGAAATCACCAACACAAAATTGCAGGTGCATACCAACAGATTTATCAGTTGGTACATACCAACAACAATCTATAAGTGCTTTGCAACAGATCGTTGTTGGTACATAACAACAATACCTTGCAACGGTTTACCAACATATTTATCTGTTGGTATATACCAACAGAGTATGTTTGTAGTACCCACTAAATTGTAGTAAGCTATCAATACTCATTTTCTTTTTTGAGATTTACCAACTAAGTACCAACCGAATCGTTTGTTGGTAATGAATAATAATTACCAACAACATAAATATACCAACTACGGAATTGTTGGCAAATTACCAACATTACCAACTAAACAATCAATTGGAAAAAAATACCAACAAAATACACAATTCAAAATTTTCCAATGACTTTACCAGCGACGTCATTAGTTTGTTGGTAACATAATAAAATTACCAACAGAAAATACTTAACCCCAAAAAATTATTACCAAATGAAATATTATGTTACCAATAATAAAATCTGTTGGTAATTACCAATAGACTTAAAAATCTCTTGTTGGTAACACTTTCCAACAAGCATTTTACCCACAAACTAAATTATGTTGGTAATATGTTGGTAAACTAGTATTACCAACAGAAATTGGACACCTACCAACAGAATTTGACAGTTGGTAATAAGCCTTTTTCTAGTAGTGACTTGAGATTATTAGCTTACCAATTTTAAATCATTTAAACTTTCCCTTATTCATTCTTGTTTTCAAGTGTGATTATTTTAGTTTTTTTGTAATTCAAATAATTCAAGTTTTTATCTATGTTTAATGCTTTGTTTTGTTATTAGATTTTGATATTTTAAGACTCATATATATTGAAGATCTTATCTTTAATAAAACTAAGGTTACCTCTTAAGTATTAGTACAGTTCTAAGTTTCATTATTATTAATTGTGTTGAGTGAATTGTGTATAGAAAACAACTTCTTCATTCACATAATTGAGTAAGCTAAGATATCTTGATCTTTTGACTGATTTGTCTAAGTGGTAACTATACTTAGTTGGGTTTCTAGGCTAACTGGCTTGGCTAAGTCATTGAGAATTGCATGATAATTGCATATTTTTTAGGCAAATTGGGTATGTAATTTGGTATTGGTGATGTCTTGTATACTTATCAATTTTATTTTTTGTTGATGACAATTGATTAATTGAAGTATTAATGTTTTTAAGAAAAAGTTAATCAAATTGGAGCAAATTGAAGAATGAAGTTAAAGATTTTAACTTATAGGATAACTAAGGGTTAATTCAATTTTGTAAGAATAGAAAATTTAATTCACTAAGTTTGGGTATTCAGAAGGAGGAGTATCTCACCCGGTAGACCATACACCTACCTTTTGTTAGTCTGCACAAAGTGTGGCATTCTGACCATTATATGGTCATGGGACCCAACGTGTGGTAACCCATGGCTACCCATTTAAGTGGTTGTACTTATTGTGCACATGTATGGTTTGAAAAGCAAAATACCTCTCTTTATTTTTAACATTATTTATTGCTTGCCAGCACTTTCTCTTATGCAATTTTTACAACCAGCATTCATGAACTATTTTACCTGAAACACTCAAAGCACATATGGCCTTACTGAGATTTTTATCTCATCACCTTTTATGCCATGTTTTCATGTTAATCCTACTATGGAGATGAGTAGCTAGATTTGTTACCTGCTTGAAGTCTTTATTTTATTTATTTTATGTGTTGCTTTGAGAGATGATTGTATTCAATTTATTTTGGATTCGTTCCTAAATTTTTGGGTAGTAATAAGTTCAATTTTAAAGTATTGGTTTTATTTGTGTTTGTATGACCTAGTTATAAAAACCCTTTGTCCTTTGGAAGGGGCGACATTCCTGGCCCTAGGTAGTGGGGTGTTACAAATACTTTTCACAAGGATTCACCGGGAGGATATTACATTCTCCCATTCTTAAAAAAAAATAAATTCATCCTCAAAATTTCTGGCATCATATTCTATAGCAACTCTGGATACTTCTTCTTTATCCATTCTTTAGTTTCCCAAGTTTCATCTTACACTCCATGATGTTTCCATAATACTTTGACTATAGTTTTATTTCTTAATTCTTTTATACTCCTTTCTAAAGTCTTTATTGGCTTCTCTTCATAGCTCAGATTTGGATATATCTGTAATGGCTCATCATTCAACGTATGCTTAGGATCAGGATTGTATTTCTTGAGTTATGATAAATGAAACACATTATGTATGCCCGTTAAACCATCAGGAAGTTTCAACTTATAAGCTGCGAGTCTAATCTTTTCATGGATCAAGAAAGGTCCTATGTACTGTGGGCTCAATTTTCCACTTCCTGGATGCTATAAAATCCATAAGTTTCGAAAAGGTTATATAAGTTTCTAAAAGATTCTATATGCTTCTACCATGTTCTATATGTTTCTATCGTATTCTCTAAAATTCTATAAGCTTCTAAAATCTTCCATAAGTTTCCTACATAAGCATCTTACATAAGCTCTTATATAAGATTTTTAGAACCACTATAAAAAGAGGAGAAGGGAGAAGAAGAAGGAAATCAAGAGAGGAAAGGGAAAGGCTAAAAGAAAGAAGAAGGAAAAAAAAAGTAAGGATAAAGAAAAGAGAGGAAAATCGGAGGGAAGAAAGAGAGAAGAGAAGGAAGAGAGAGGAGAGAAAGAGAAGAAACCAAGAAGAGATGAAGAAGTAGTGACTTTGAGAAATTGATTTTGTTCATTTAGGTGAGCTTAACTTGGGGATTATATAGAAGAAGAGGTGAGTTTCTTTTTGTTTTACAAGTACCGTTTTGGCCAGTTATTTTCTATAAAATTTGCATATGAGCATATCTCACCAATTATTTTATGAAAATAGATTTTATGGGTCCCTAAACATGGATATTATGTGACGAGCAATTCTTTATTTGTGAAGTGATGCTCTGCGTGAGCAAAGTAATTTTTGTGTCTCTGTGTGAGACTATCATGTATATTGTGAGAAAAGCAATTCTCTATATAAAACTATCAATACCTGTATGGGACCATTTTTCTCTATGTGAGAAAAGTATGTCTTGATTGGAAAATGTTATGAAACCTTGTTTTAATATAAAATCATGGTCACACACAAGACTTACTAAGTGTTTTGCACTCACACGTTTACTTTTGTTCTCATGATTTAAGAGTGAATGTTGATGATTAGAGTGTACATCGAAAGCATGAAGGAATAGAAACTAATTTTGGACTGTTTTCTTAGAGATTGTGTTATAATATAAATATATTTGAGATGTAATTTCAAGATAGGGAATCTTTATAATGATTAATAACTTAATGTACAACAAAACCAATCTATAATCTTAAATGAATATAATTTTAATTAATAACAATTTTTTAAATTACATCTCAAATATATTCATACTATAATACAATCTCCGACAAGACGATCCCATATTAATTTCTACTCCATTATGCTTTCACTGTGCTACTCTGATTTCCAAACTATATAATGGTACCTAAATAGGAAAACAAGGAAAAAATGTGTTAGTGCAAAATACTCAGTAAGTCCCATGTGTGCCCGTGATTTGCTATTAAAATATGTAAAATGGATTTTAGTAAATGCGATCTCATAATTGATACACAACAAACATTTTTCTCACATAAATACTAATAGTCCCATATAGGAATTGCCAATTTCACACAATCAGATTTTATAACATAGCATTTAACCATATCACACAATTTGTCTGTTGATGGCTTAATAACCATATCCTGTCATTTTGCTGGTGATTGCTTTTTGTACCAAGGTTGTGAAACCTAACATAAAGATTAGTTTTCTTACATATAGAATTACTTATCTCACAATATTCATGTTAAGGGACTTATAAAATCCATGCTTTTGTTGCTACAACATTATCCAAGTTGGAATTATATACATATATATATATATATATATTGTTATTTTAAATTTCTTAGTTGTTTAACTATTATAGATGATTTGGTCATAGTAGTTGCTTGTTTTTAAGAAGTTATTAATAATGAAAATACGTTCCATGTAGTGCCTTCTTTTCTCATTTACCATTTTTATTGTATTTAAATATATTGTTAGATAAAATAAAATCTGAAGCTTTACACAACAAACTTAGTTGTTCTTTCTTACTCTTGTTGATCATCTTAGTTCCTCTAATTCTCTTTAAAACTCCAATAGATTGGTATTATAGCCCTCTTCTTGAGGGACCTATGATTGAGAGAAACTTTTTTTTCTTTATTTTTGCTTTCTTCTTCCACGGATTTAGAAGCTCCTTTTATTGCACTAGCACAACCAGTTTTCAATAGTGAAGGTTATTATGTTTGGATAGCAAAGATGAAGGATCATCTAGAGGCAAATAATCTTTGGGAAGCTGTGGAAGAGGACTATGAAGTTCCTCCATTACCTGCAAATCCAACTATAGCACAGATTAGGAATCACAAAAATAAGAAATCAAGAAAATCAAAGGGAAAATCAAAATTATTTGTTGTGGTCTCTTTTGATATCTATGTTAGAATCATGACTATAGGATCAATTTTTGAAGTCTAGAATTTACTCAAAAATAATTATGGTAGAGATGAGAGGATTAAAGGAATGCAAATTTAGAACCTGATTAGAGAATTTGAGTTTCGTAAGGTGAAGGCTTTTGAGAAAGTGAAGGAGTACTCTGGCAGATTGCTTAGAATTGCAAACACTAAAGACCTATCAAAGATTAGTTTGGCAGAATTGATGCATGCTTTGTAGGCACAAGAATAGAGAAGGCTTGTGAGGTTTGAAGGGTCTATTGAAGGTGCATTAGTTGCAAGGGCTTAGTCCAATCAAGTTCTGATTCTTCTAATACCGGTAAGGGAATAAAATCTAATTTTCCTCATTGCAAACACTGTGGAAGAAAGGGTCATCTACCTTCTAAATGCTAGAGAAAGCCAAACTAATAAAGTGAAAAGTGCTAGAAAATGGGATATCATCAAAGAATTTACAAGAGCAAAACTCAACATAAGGCTGTGACACAAGTGAATTTGTAGCAAAAGAATGTTTCTCAAGTTGTTGATCAGGAAGAGATGGAGCAACTCTTTGTAGCTTCTTACTTTGCAACCTATCATTCAAGTGAGAAGTGGCTCATTGATAGTGGTTTTACTAAGCACATATCCTTTGATTGTGATCTCTTCAAGGAATTAGACACTTTAGTAGCTTTTAAAGTGAAGTTTGGGAATTGAAAGTACATTGCAATTAAGATAAAAGGTATAGTAGCAATTGAAATCACATTAGGTACAAATCTTATCAAAGATATGTTATTTGTACCTGATATTGTCAAAATTTGTTGAGTTTGGCCAGTTAATTCAAAAAGGTTTCAAAGTTATCTTTAAAATAAATCATGGTTTAATAAAGGATGCAGAAAATAATAATGTATTCAAACTAAAAATGAAAGGGAATAGCTTTGTAGTTGATCCTTTGGATGAGGAGCAAGCAGCATTCTCTACAGCAAAGTCAATACAAAAGACTAGCATAAGAGGCTTAGACATTTCAATCATACAACTATAGTGAATTTTCACAGAATAGAATTGGTTTAATATCCCCCTTACCTTGAATTTAAAATTCCAAATTGTAAAGCCTGTCAACAAGGAAAGCAATCCAGACTTCCTTTTAAGCCAGCAACTTGGAGAGCTATTGAAATGCTGCAATTTGTACACATTGATTTGGCTAGATGTCACAAAACACCATCTATTTCCTCATATTCAAGTTAAAAGTTGTTGGTGTTTTTAGAAATTCAAGCAATGGATTAAAACACAAAGGGGCTACAAAATCTAAGCTTTGAGATATGATAATGGCAAGGAGTACACCTCCAATCAATTTAATATTTTTTGTTAAGAGGTTGGGATTGAACATCAACTCATTGCTCCATATATTTCATAGCAAAATAGAGTTAGTGGAAGAAAGAATTGTACCATAATGGAAATGGCTAGACGTTTGATGGTTGAGAAGAATTTGCCAAGAGAATATTAGGCAGAAGTAGCACACACTGCAATCTTCTTTCTCAATAGGCTTCTTACAAAAGCTATAGCAAAAAAAACTTCAAATAAAGCCTAGTATGGCTTTAAACCTTCTTTGAAAAATCTCAAAGTATTTGGATACTTGTGCTTTGTTTATGTTCCTAATATCAAAAGTGATAAACTGAATAAAAAGGCAGAAGTAGGGATCTTTGTTGGTTACAGTATGATAGGGGCTAAATTAGTTATATTTTTCCTAGTTATTTGAGGTTCTTTTGTGATACATTTTGTTCAATCAACTAGTCATATTCCTTCATATTTGAGATTTTACCCTTGGAAAGGTATTTTGTCCATTATTTCAGATTTTTAGGGTAAAACGAAGCAAAAACATCACGAAACAGATTAGAGGCGGCGCCGGCTGGGACAGAGGAACTAGCGCCAACCATGCATTGGTTGCACGAACTTTGAAGCGATGAAAAAAATGGTGAAACCAGATGGAATAGAGTGGAACCGGCGCCGACTCCATTAGCTAAGGTGACGTCGGTGGCATTCTGGAATACATTATGCGGAATTCAAGGAAAAAATCGGTGAACATTTTGAGAAACAAAACATAACCAGCGCCGGCTGTGCCCTGAAGTTAAGGCGGTGCTTGATTTTTTTTACTTAGTTTTTGGTAATATGTGAAGTTTTAGTATCTTCCAACTTCTACTCGGCCAAGAACATTACATCAACAAGTTTAGGCACATCCCAAGTCTATAAATAGATGGAAAACACAAGAAAAAAAGAGAGAATTCATTGATCATCATAGAAAATCACTCAATCAAAGGAAAAATTCTTCAATTGAAGGAGGGTTATACAAGAAGATCTTCAAAGGAAGAAGGAGGAGGCTTGTCTATGACTGCTTTCTTTTACTTTGTTTTCTTTTTCTTGACAATGATGTGTTAATTGTTTTATTGTAATTTGACATTGTTTTAGATATTCATGATTTTTAGAATTGTTTGATCTTTTGATTAATTGGTTATTATTCTTGATATTCAATTACTTGTGCTTATTACGAGATTAATTGGTTGGTTCTCTCCATTAAGTTACTGGACTAAAAGGGGTTGATGGTAGTTTCAATTTATTAATTTCATATTCTATTGGCTATTAACTTATGGGACCAAGGGGGTTGATTGCTTAGAACTGGTACTTAAAGGTTAATTGATGTCTTCCGAGACCAAGGGTTCATCGATTAATTTCATATTTTAAATTTTTCGAGACCAAGGGAATTTAATTGAGGACTGTGTTTAATGCATCTTTTGGATGAATTAGTTGAGATGAGACCAAGTGATTTTAATTTATCTAGAGGATAATAATTTCATGGTTGACTATCGAAGTGAATCTACTTTAATCCTTCATGATGCCAAGAGAATTATTAGTTATGATAAATATTGGGTTCTTTAAGATCATAGTTGTCTAAATAATGGGTTGAGTTACATACTTCTCCATCCTTGACATGTATATATTTTTATTTTTATTTTCTTTTAGTTTCCTTTTTATTTCTTTTTAGCTTTATTGAGTCGGTTAAACAATGAAAGAAAGGTGAGTAATGTATACTTGTTCCTTGAGGATCGACACTCGTTTGAACCCTATACTATGTTAATGATGAGTATGCTTGCTCATATGTGTAATTTGGGTTTAACGTTTTAATGTAAACTTGATTGGGAATATGCTTATTTTTTTATGATTTTTTATACCCAAATCCATACGCATTAAGTTTTTGGCGTTGTTGCCAGGGATCAAGATATTTTTCTATTTCGTCATAGAGGTGTTTTGGAAAAACTTGATTTAACATCAGGTTTTTAGCGCCGTTGCTGGGGAACAATGTCATGAAAACTTGGATTTTGTTGATTTAACCATGTAAATATGTAAATTATGTATAATTGTTCTTTTGCAAAAAGGTGCTATCTTTTGTATTTCATGTATTCTTGTACACCCTTGTAACCTAACCTAACCTACTAACTTTGACTATGTTTGATGTACTGACTTTGTAACCTTCTAATTTTGTTTTAATCATTAATTCTATTATCTAACTTTCTTCTCATTTTCTTAGGTGTTATTCTTGGTACATGACCCGAAAATCTGAAGGCGAGATAGTCGACTTTGATCCTGAAATCGAAAGGACATTGTCAAAAATTCGTCGGATAATTCAAAGGAACTTGATCTTTGAAATGGATGGTGCTCAAAACAACAATGTTGGGAATGGTAGGAGGGTTATGGATGACTTTGTGAAACTCGCAATCTCGGGCACAAGCTCGAGTATCACTAGGCCTATGGTAGATGCAAACAATTTCGAAATAAAGCCCAACATTTATCCAAATGGTGAAAAATATGGTTCAGTTCGACAGGCTACCTGAAGAAGATCCCAATGCTCACTTAGCTAGTTTTCTTGAGATTTGTGATACTTTCAAAATGAATGGTGTTTCTGAGGATGCCATAAAGTTAAGACTTTTCCCTTTTTCTTTGAGAGATAGAGCTAAATCTTGGATGAAATCTTTACCTACAGGTTCCATCACTACTTGGAATGCCCTAGCTGAAAAATTTTTGGCCAAATATTTTCCTCTAGCCAAGACAGCCAAACTTAGGAACGAAATCTTTGCCTTCCAACAATTAGATTATTAGCCCTTATATGAAAGTTGGGAGAGATTTAAGGAGATGTTAAGAAAATGCCCACACCACAAATTTGAGTTGGGAATACAGATGCTTATCTTTTTAAATGGCCTCACCTTCGCAACATGACAAGTGGTGGACTCTTCTGTAGGGGGGTCTATCAATCATAAGACCCCAGAACAGGTATTTGAGCTTATTAAAAATTTAGCTTCTAATAACTATTCTTGTGGAAGTGCAAGGTATAGAGCTCGTGCGCAAGGAGTGAACAAAGTGGATGTTGTGGTAGCATTGGAGGCTAAGATGGACGCCTTAACCCAAAAGGTGGAACAGATGGTGATGCCTCAAGGTCAGGTTTTAAACATAAATTGTGATTTCTGTGGAGAAGGACACCCTAATCATGAATGCCAAAATATAGGGTCACTCCAAGAAACAACGAAGCAAGCAGCCTTCGTAGGTAATGTCCGACCAGGTAACATTCCTTATAGCTCTACCTATAATCCTGGTTGGAGAAATCACCCTAATTTCTCTTGGAGCAATGGGAATCAACCTGGGCATGGTTCTTTCAATTTTGGAGGAAATCAAAGGAACCAAAACCCTCTGACCAACACTGCAGCACCTTCAAAGCCACAATTGGAAGAATTGATTGGTCAATTGGTAAGTACAACGGAGACTAAGTTCCCAGGGGTCGAAGTTGCAACTAGGAACCTAGAGGCCTCCATGCGCAACTTGGAAAACCAAATTGGTCAGTTAGCTAAACTATTGGGAGATCGTCAAGCTGGGACATTGCCAGGAAACACGGAGGAAAATCCACGGGATCACAGCCGTGGGAAACATTGAAGCCTCTTTACTTTACTTTACTTTACTTTTAGTTTTTGTGATTGAGACAATTTTTATCCCTGTCATTTTTATTGATTGTTTTTCATTAATTAGAGTGCATTGTCCAGCATTATTGTGTTTTGCGCATTTTTTATTAAAAAAAAAATTGATGAACTGGACAGAACCAAGCCGGCGCCGGCTCCAAGAGCCCGGACCAGTGTCAGTTCCTGTTGGGTAGGTGCACTTTTAAAGGCCATTTTGACCACTTTTTCTTCAAAATCTCCATTCCCCCTCTCAAATTTTCTCAAACTCGCGCCGGCTTCACATCGCCCACTTCCCAAAATTTGATTTTTCACCTCCTAAATACTTCTATAACATCTATTTACGTCTCTTTTATTGATCTTATGGATCAAAATCCTCAAATTCATCCATTTTTGCACAAAAACATCACATTCAATACACAAGCAAATAGCTTAGATTTGTGCACAAAGCTTACATCTTTTGCTTGCCCATGCATATACATATACATTAGCCTTTCTTGGGAGCACATTTTGAGTGAAACCTTTTCAATTTTTCAAAAATTTTTCTGACTTTCTTGGAGATTTCAAGCTATATTTTTAATGCATGTCTTTATGATGGATTATTGAGCATATGTTCTAGATCATTTATGGCTTATGTATGACTTTTTGTACTCACTTAGACGAAGTATTTCTTGACCAAATGCTTTGCATTGTTCTTAAACCTGTTTTTCTACTAAAATTCATGCAGCATTCTAGAACTTACTTGAATACCTCTCAAGGCGAAATAAGAAAGATAGTCATGATTTAACTTAGGGATGATGGTGATAAGCCTTCTTTGGATAGTTTGAGCTTTTCAAGCCTACCTATTGTTATATTATCCCTAGTTCCTATTTTGAACCTAAATTTTTGATTTCTTTCTTTGAAACCCATTATAATACTTTGCCCATTTCTTGTTTGAGAGTTTGAATAATTTTTCAAATCTTTATGCTCCTGATGGATGAAAGTATATGTAAGAGAATGTTGAGGAAGAATACTTAAAAAAGATCATGACTTGTTACTTTCAGTCATGTATCAATAGTGAATTGAGCTGGAAAGAAAAAAAGAAAAAAAAAAGCAAGCAAAGAAAGAGAAGAAAAAGAAAAGAAAGATTGAAAATAAGAGAAGAAAAGAAACATATGCTAGAAAAGATGGAAAGAAAAGAAAAGCAGCAGTACGAGTGAAAAGAAGAGAAAAATTTTTGAAAGAAAAAAAGAGTCGAAAGATCACAAAAGGGATGGTGATTGAGCTGTAAAAGTTCAGTTCATATAAAGTACTTGACACCATTGCTGGAAATTTAAGTGATCTTCTGAAAGAAATAGAGAAGGGTTGATAAAAAAGAAAAAAAAAAGAGAAAAAATGCAGGATTTGCTTGAATGGAGTTGTAATTGCTGAATAAGGTTATGGTTTGATTGATTTTTGGGATAGGAGAGCAAGAAGGGTTGGAAATTATTGACTAATTTGTTTATCTTTTTCTTGCGAACTCTCAGCTTCTTTGGTATTTGATTCTCCTATATCCTTCGTTTGATAAGCTACATTACAAGTCTTTAGCCTTATATTACAAGATTAAAAGTCCTACTTGATCTAAGTAGAATCATGACATGTCTCGGATTAGTGGAGAGACTGTTCTTTCCAATGGTTTGAGAATATTGTAAAGCATTGGGATGGTTCTACTAAGTCATTATTCACTTACACAAGTCTTGCGTTTGTTGTGAAAGATGTAGTAGCATGTGTTTTATATTCTTGAATGAAGAAAGCATTCAAAATATTATTTTGAAATTGATTGAGTGGTTGATTAAATCTTGTGTTTTCCTATTTGCTCTTGATACTTTGCTTGAGGACAAGCAAAGAGCTAAGTGTGTGGGAATTGATAGGGGCTAAATTAGTCATATTTTTCCTAGTTATTTGAGGCTCTTTTTTGATACATTTTGTTCAATAAACTAGTCATATTCCTTCATATTTGAGATTTACCCTTGGAAAAGGTGTTTTGTTCATTATTTCAGATTTTTGGGGTAAAATGAAGCAAAAATGTCGCAAAACAGATTAGAGGCGATGCCGGCTGGGACAGAGGAACCGACGCTGGCCATGCACTGGTTGCACGATCTTTGAAGCAACAAAAAATTGATGAAACAGGATGGAACAGAGTGGAACCGACGCCAGTTCAAATAGCTAAGGCGGTGCTGGCGGCATTCTGGAATACATTGTGTGGAATTCAAGGAAAAATCGGCGAACAATTGTAGAAACAAAACACAACCGGCGCCGTCTCCGAGAGCCTAGGCAATGCTAGCTATGCCCTAAAGTTAAGGCGGTGCTTGATTTTTTCTACGTGATTTTTGGTAATCTATGGAGTTTTAGTATCTTCCGACTTCTACTCGGCCAATAACATTACACCAATAAGTTTAGGCACTTCCCAAACCTATAAATAGATGGAAAACACAGGGAAAAAAGAAAGAATTCACTAATCATCACAGAAAATCACTCAATCAAAGGAGGAATTCTTCAATTCAATGAGGGTTGTACAAGAAGGTCTTCAAAGGAAGAAGAATGAGGTTTGTTTACGAGTTCTTTCTTTTGCTTTGTTTTCTTTTTCTTGACAATGATGTGTTAATTGTTTTATTGTAATTCGACATTGTTTTAGATATTCATGATTTTTAGAGTTGTTTAATCTTTTGATTAATTGGTTATTATTCTTGGTATTCAATTACTTGTGCTTATTACGAGATTAGTTGGTTGGTTCTCTCCATTAACTTATTGCACCAAAGGGGGTTGATGGTAGTTTCAATTTATTAATTTCATATTCTGTTAGCTATTAACTTACTGGACCAAGGGGATTAATTGCATAGAACTGGTAATCGAAGGTTAATTGATGTCTTCCGAGACCAATGGTTCATTGATTAATTTCATGTTTTAAATTTTTCGAGACCAAGGGAATTTAATTGAGGACGGTGTTTAATGCATCTTTTGGATGAATTAGTTGAGACGAGACCAAGTGATTCTAATTTATCTAGAGGATAGTGATTTCATGGATTGATAATCGAAGTGAATCTACTTTAATCCTTCATGATGCCAAGAGAATAATTGGTTATGATAAAGGTTGGGTTTTTTAAGATCATGGTTGTCTAAACAATGGGTTGAGTTACATACTTCTCCATCCTTGACATGTATATATTTTTATTTTTATTTTCTTTTATTTACCTTTTTATTTTTATTTTTTAACTTTATTGAGTCGGTTAAACAATGAAAGAAAGGTGACTAATGTATACTTGTTCCTTGAGAATCGACATTCATTTGAACCCTAGGCTATGTTAATGATGA
Organism: Voacanga thouarsii; assembly: GCA_026120185.1. Lineage (NCBI taxonomy): Eukaryota > Viridiplantae > Streptophyta > Magnoliopsida > Gentianales > Apocynaceae > Voacanga > Voacanga thouarsii. Next base: position 1,600,826 of record JANUWF010003374.1, on the reverse strand, counting down.
CTACGCTTGCTCATATGTGTAATTTGGGTTTAACGTTTTAATGTAAACTTGATTGGGAATAAGCTTATTTTATATGATTTTTTATACCCAAATCCATACGCATCACAATACAGTCTTTAAAGCTTATAGAATTTTCCAACCAAACACTAAGAAAATTTTGGTAACTAGAGATATGGATTTTATGGAGAATGATGAGTGGGATTAATGTGTCCGGACTTGGGTGTAAAAATCATATAACAACTAAGCACATTCCTAATCAAGTTTAAATTAACACGTTCAACCCAAATCACACATTTGAGCAAGCGTACTCATCATTAATTGAGCATAGGGTTCAAACAAGTGTCAATCCTCAAGGAAGAAGTAGACGTTAATTACCTTTCTTTCATTGTTTAACCAACTCGATAAAACAAAACCAAAATAAAATAAAATAAAATAAAATAAAAATAAAAATATATACATTCAAGGATGTAGATTTATATAATTCAAACCATTGATTAGACAATCATGATCTTAAAATACCCAACCTCTATCATAACTAATTATTCCCTTGGCATTATGAAGAATTAAAATAGACTCACTTCTTTCTCAATCCATGAATCCCTATCTTCTTGGTAACTTAGTATAACATATTCTGTCTCAACCAGTCTTACCCAAAAGATGCATTAAACACAATTCTTTGATTAAGTCCCATTCTCTGGCAAGCTTAACCCATGTAATTAACCAATTGAATCCATATTCTGGCAGACATCAATTAACATTTAATTACTCTGTTCTTACAATTAACCCCATTTTCAGGCAAGTTAAAAGGAAACAAATATGAAACCAATCAATTTAAACCATCAACCCTATTCTCAAGCAAGTTAACAGCACAATCAATTTAATCTCGCAATTAACCCAAGTAATTAAATACCAAGAATGACAATCAAGTAATCAAAAGATCAAATAACTCTAAAAACCATGAGTATCTAAACCAATGTCAAATTATAATAAAACAACTAAAACATCATTGTCAAGAAAAAGAAAACAAAGTAAAAGAAAGCACTCATAGACAAGCCTCCTTTTTCTTCCCTTGAAGACCTTCTTGTACAATCCTTCTTGAATTGAAGAATTTCTCCTTGGATTGAGTGATTTTCTATGAGGAATAATGAATTATCCCATTTTTCCTTGTGTTTTTTTATCTATTTATACGCTTAAGAAGTACCTAAACTCTAGGTACAAAGTTCTTGGCTGAGTAGAAGTTGGAAGATACTAAAACTCCTCAGGTTTCCAAAAACGCGTATAAAAATCGCAGCACCGCCTCAAGAACAGAACAAAGCTGGCGCCGCCTTGGTCCTTCGGAGCTGGCGCCGCTTGTGTTCTGCTTCTCCACTTGTTCACTGATTTTTCTCCAAATTTTGCACATAAGTTCTAGAATTCAGCCGGCACCGGTTCCAGCTTTACAACCGGCACCACCTCTGCTCTGTTTCAAGACGGTTTTGATTCGTTTTACCCAAAAATCTGAAGTAATGACCAAAATACCTTTCCAAAGGTAAAATCTCAAATATGAAAGAATATGACTGGTTATTGCATAAAATATATTACAAAAGAGCCTCAAATAATTAAGCAAAGTACAATTAATTTAGCCCCTATCAGGGATTGGGAAGGAAAGTAATCAACTTTGGTTCCCGACTAAGTTCTGAAATTACATCTCAAAGAAAATGAGTTGCTTGATGAAATTCTTATTAGAAGTATGAGATCACTTTCTGATATTTATCATAGATGTAATATGGCTATACTTGAACCTAAAGATTCTTGGGAAGCTGAGAAGAATCCAAAATAGATTACTACAAAGAAGGAAGAGCTTAAGAGGATTGAAAATTATTAGACCTAGAAGTTGGTGAAAAGACTTAAAAATAGAAAAGTGATTAGAGTAAAGTGGGTATTTGAACCAACTTGAATCCTGATGGCTTAAATAACAAGCATAATGCTAGGCTTGCTATAAAAAGGTATGCTTAGATTTTTTGTATTAATTTTTTGACACTTTTGTTCCTGTAGCCAAACTAGATACAATCAAGTTATTTCTTGCAATAGCTACACAAAAAGGTTGAAAAGTCTATCAACTTGATGTTAAATTAGCCGTCCTGAATGGTTTCTTGGAGGAGGAGATTTATGTTGAGCAACCTAAGAGATTTGTTGTGAAAGAGCAAGAAATGATGTGTACTTACTTAAAAAGGGCTTTTATGGCCTAAAATAAGCTCCAAAAGCCTAGTATAGTAGAATTGATGAGTACATGATGCAGTTAGGTTTTAGAAAAAATCTCAGCAAAGGTACCCTCTACATCAAAGGTGATAAAATCAATTTTGTAGTTATTTCATTATATGTGGATGATTTTCTAGTTACAAGAAGCAATAAAGAACTTGTGAGAAAGTTCAAAGAAGATATGAAGTAAATCTTTGAGATGACAGACTTAGGAGAAATGGCTAACTTTCTAGGAATGGAAATAAAGCAGAAGAATAAAGAAGTGTTTATCTGTCAAAATAAGTATGCTAAGGTGATTCTAAAAAAGTTCATAATGGATGAATGCAAGAGTGTAGATACTCCAATGTATCAAAAGGAAAAGCTGAGTAAGGAAGATGAAGCTGAGAAAGTTAATGAAACCTTCTAAGAAGTCTAGTAAGTTGCTTAATATATCTTACAACTACCAGGCCTGATATCTTACACTCTGTAAGTCTATTATCTAGATTTACAAACTATGCAACTAAAACACATCTTACAGCTACTAAAATAGTCCTTAGATATATGAGAGGGACACTAGATTATGGAATCAATTTTTGTGCAAATTAAGATTGTGTTCTATAAGGCTATTTTGATAGTGATTGGGGAGGTTCACCTAATGATATAAAAATTACTTCATGTTTTTGTTTTATGTTTGATTCTAGAGTCTTTTCATAGTGGCACAATCTACAACAAAGCTGAATTTATTGCAGCTAATGCTGTTGCAAATTAGGTTTTGTAGTTAAGAAAAGTGATAGTGGATTTGAATTTGAAGCAAGAGGATGCACAGAAGTGTTTGTTGATAATCAAGCTACAATTGCTATCTCTCATAATCGTATTTTTCATGGGAAAATTAAGCACTTCAATATCAAGTTATTCTTTCTTAGAGAAATGTAGAAAGAAAGCTCATCTAGTTTGAATTACTGCAAATATAATATTCAACTAGCTAACATATTTACAAAGCTTTTGTCAAGAAGCAAGTTTAAGTTTCTTAAGAAGAAACTTGGAGTTTCAAGCAACTAAAGTAATAAGGAGTGTTGAAGTTGTGTGTCAACTATTGGAACATTATCCAAGGTAGAATTTTACTTTTTTTTTATTTTTTGTTATTTTTCAATTTTTAGTTGTATGGTTGTTTCAGATTATCTAGTCAATAGTAGTTGCTGAATTTTAGGAAATTGTTGATCATGGAAATGTGTTCCATGTAGTACCTTATTTTTCTCATTTCCTCTATTACTATTTTTGCTGTATTTAAACACATTATTAGATAAAAATAAAATCTCAGACTTTACACAGGAAATTTAGTTGTTCTTTCTTGTTCTTATTGATTATTGGATCATATTAGTCTCCCTTATTCTTTTTAAAACTCCAACGCTTCCTAATGAGCTTGGAAGGAAGCTCTATATGTTGCTATCATTCAGCATGCTATAAGAGTGGTGCTGAAATTAGCTGGCCTTTTAGCCGTTTCATACTTTCTATTAGTAAACGAGGAACTAGACCTAGAAACTTATTTCACCTCTAGATTTCAATCTTTTTTTTTTTTTTTTGAAACCACCGAAATGTAGTTGAATTTTATTCATATGAAAACATATAAAAAGTACATATGAAGCTATTTTCTTATATAAATAAAAAATTACACTCGAAAATATCTCATTTTCTGTTTGGTAAGCATTCCATGCCTAGGTGCCTAAAACATTTATTTTTCTTCCTTTTCATGAACCAATTGGCATGAAAAAATTAGTTTCATATTCATCTTCCAGATAGTCTACAAAATCAATATACAACTCTAAAATTGGAGTTTCTTTGCTACCCACAGATTGATTCTTCCCTTTTTGTGCCTTGCTTTTACATAGTTGAGTAAGTTGCTAGTGAATATCATCCTCAAAGTCAACCTACAACAAATGTGTTGATGTGTCTAAAAAATAACCAACTAAAGGAATCTTGTCTTGTGAACAATGTCCTATATGAACATTATCTTTAACAAAATAGACTATAGAATCACTTGTCCTCATGTTTTGAGAAGCTCAATATCTCTTCTTCTATTCACACACAACTAGTATTCATATGTGTATAATTTGTTGAAAAATGAGCATGTTGAGCACTCTTAATAATTTGAAGGAAAGAAGAAAAATAAGAATCATTTATCACAAGGTTTGTCAATTGTTGTGAATACTGCATCTTTATTATAGGTGTAATTGGGAAAAAGCCTCGCTTGAAGCTCCAAAATGTTGTGAATTCTGTGCATCATCTATCCTAAATTGTGACAGTGTATATAAGGATTCTATTTTCCATATTTTTGCCAATAGATGAAATTCCTCCAGCTTAAACTTGGTGTCACAGTGCACCAGCGCATCCTATGCCTCCATCCTTCCCTCTTCCTTTTTTCCTACTCCTTTTCTACCTGCTTTCTTTCTTGCTTCCCTCTTCCCCCTCTTTCCTCATGCTTCTATTTTACCCTCACTATTATTGATCATCATAACAAAATCTGCCTTTTCCTCATTTTTTCTTCCAAATCTTCCATCTTTACCACCCACCGTTGAGATAAAGATTACAACACCACTTTCCATATTTTGGCTCTCTTCGTCCTTTTTTTTTTCTTTCTTCTTTATTTTCATTCTTCTTCCCAATGGACATTTTCCTAGTGTAAGATGTTTTTTGTAATGGCAGCATTGGGTGGGTCTAGGATATATTAGTTGTGAAAAATGTTCTTTCCAATTGCCCTTCTTATAGGTTTACTTTTTTGGATTAGTCGCTATAAATGATAAAATTCAATGAAAAATAGAGTAAATATAGAAAGAGGAGACAAGCATAAAAAACCAGATGTGAGCTTAAGAGAGGGACTATTCCTTATTGGAAGAAAAAAATCTACTTGTATTTATAAGGATTGAATCTTATATATACATGTGGAAGCTCTAGAAGCTTCATAGCTAGAAAAGCTTTGATAGCTATAAGGGCTTCTGACAACTAAAATATAAATTCAAAGGAAAATTTAAACATAGTTAGCTCAGGTCATAGGAGAAAGTCTTTATATATATATATATATATATATATATATATATATATATATATATACATACTGGTTTTATCAAATGAGTTGCTGCTAAGTTGCTAGGTTTAAGATCCCTTTCCATGCTGAATGAGGAAAGAGCAAAAACACTACAATATTAAAGGATGCCATGGAAGTTAGTAGGAGGTAGAGCTTGGTAAAAATTTAAGCTAACTAGGATAAAGAAGAAACTAGTAGTGGACATAAACATCCAACTTGGAAAAGTTGGTGAACAAAATATCAATCTAATTCCATATGCTTTGCATGCTCATAGAAGATAGGATTCTCAACCAAGTAGACGGCACTGCGATTGCGACAAAATAAAGGAACGGGAAGAGGACAAGAAAGAGATAATTTAGCCAGTAGATGAAGTAGCCATTGAAGCTCACAAGCAACCTGCCTAAAGGTATGATACTCAACTTTAGCTAAGCTATGAGATATAACTGTTTGTTTCTTAGAATTCTAAGAGACCAAATAATGTCTAAAAAAGATGCAATAACCAGTAATAGGGCATCAAGTAGAAGGGCGATCAACCCAATCAGAATTAGCAAACACCTGAAGATAAGGAGGATGATTAGCATTGAAAAACAATCCCCAATCTAAGGAGTTTTTGAGGTAGTGAAGGACTCGATGAATAGTCTGAACATGAAGCACCATAAGACAACTTAAAAAGTGATTGAGTTGTTGAACTGCATAGATCAAATTAGGATGAGTATGAGTTAAGTATAATAGCTCACCTATAAAATATAAAAATGGATTAGAAAACAAAGTAGCATCACCAACATCCAATTGCTACGGGTAATCAAGAGGTGTAAATGTTGCTTTGCTCCTAAGAATAACATGCTCTTGTAAAAAATCAAGAGTATAATTATGTTGAGGCAAAAGAATCCCATCAGAAGTATGAGTGAGTTTAAAGCCCTAAGAAATAATGTGCATATCCAAGATCTTTGATTTTGAACTTATGATGTAACTGATCCTTCACCACTCAAAAACATTGTACTTTGACTTCACTTATGAAAAACCAAGACTAAACAAAAAGTAAGTGAGTCTTGCATTCCATTGGCGGGTTATTTTTTTAAGGCCATAGAGAGATTTGCCTAACTTGCAAATAAAATCGCTAGAAGAGGCTATAAAGCAAGCAGGAAAATTCATATACACTTCTTCATATAAATCTCCATGAAAAAAAAGCTTTATTAATATCCAATTGATAAATATGCTATTGATTGATAGCTACCAATGCAATCAACATTTGAATAAAAGTAATCTTTAACATTAGTGAAAAAGTATCAAGAAAGTCGATACCCTCTTGTTAAGTGAAACCCTTAGCTATCAATCTTGCTTTGTATCGATCTATGGAGCCTTGTAGTTGACCTTATATACCCACTGACAACCAATAGCCTATTTAACTGGTAGTAAAGAAACCAAATGTCAAGTCTTGTTTCCCTCAAGACCCTCAATTTCATCTTACATGGCTTTCCTCTATTCAGGTAAGATCACAGCTTGATAATAATGTTTAGGTTCAGATGTAAAAGAGCTATGACAAGTATTGGTATTATAAGAAGTAGAGAAATGTTTGATTAAATTGCACTCATAGTCTTGTAGATAAGCAGGTGGCTAAGTGATTCTTGTACTTCGATACGGTAAATAAGGAGAAATGGAGGAAATAGGAAAAGGGGAAGATGAAACATAAGCTGAATCATCAAGAATCTTAGAAGTGGAACTATAAGACAAAGGTACTAGAAGAACTAGATTTTCTATAGATATAGAATTAGAAAATTAAAGCTATGCAAAGGGAAATTATATTATAGAAACTCAACATGCCTAGACAAAAATAATTCTCTAGAAATAAGATCTAGTACAATAGAACCTCTGGTAGTGGAAGATTGTTCTAGATAAGCAATGTAATACGCTACTTAAAACCACCTTAGAATTGGAAGGGGATATGAATTGCATAGCATTACTTATATGCATATAAATTTTGAATGCATTTATGTGTGATTTGCTTAGTATGTTTTTTAACTTTATTAAGTAGCTTAATTGATTAGGGGATTTGTCTTGATTATGTGTATAAGCTTGTATATGTGTTAGAGTTAGTAGAGGTGATAAGTTAAAGATGGGATATAGGTAAAATGAGTTAATGAAAATGGAAGTGGACACAAGGATTAATTGTAACACCCTACAGCTACAGTGCCCGAATAGCTGCGGATGTCACCCTGTTATAATGACAAGAGGTCTTTATAAGGGTACAATTTAATAAATATTAAACACAGAGACTTAATAGCTCGAAAAGAATTATATCATATACTTTAAATATTTGCTTACACAGTCTACAGCTACAAAGTCTATTAGACCTAAACCCGAATAATAGTAAGGTAAAATGCATCAACTAACTTCTTCGGGTCCTGCCTTTATACAAATCCAGGTGTTCACAAAAGTCTGCCTGAAAAGTATGGATAAAATTTGTGTGAGATATAATATATCTCAGTAAATCCCATGGTGTACTGTGAGAAGTTTTAATGACACTGTGGTTGCGATGAATGATTAAAATTGTTAGAACGGTAAAAAGAATCATTATTTCTTGTTTGAGAAGTATTTATAGTGAAATCATTGAAGTATTGATCTTTTCTTCGAGAAAATAGATTCTCACCACCAAAACATGGTGAATAATATAAGCTTTGGGCTTTTTAATCAGAAATCATTCCGTATTTTCAAAATACGTTTAAGTATCTAAAATTCTGCATTGCTATTTCATTTGGAAGGAATATCATTCCAACCGATATTACCACACTAGCCCATACAGAATTTACAATCCTACGTCGTTAATTAGTATGAATAACCCAGCGTGTACGCCGCAATTAAACATACGATAACCATCATCATGGTTTGCCACACTGGCTCGGGTATCCCATGCCCGTCCCTCCATTTCAACTTTGGATACAGGTGCTAGCTAAGGACAACTAAACATCAAATATTGTCACCCATGAAATAAGAGACCACAGTCCGGAGGTGGCCACCAACTGAATTGTGTTCTTGAACCCACGTAAGTTAGTATAGGTGTAAAGTCCCTTTGAGTGCTCAAGAATCACACCATATCAGAGATTATAGCAATGCCTCAACATTTCCGTAGCCCAATCAATTCCAAAACATTTCCATTCTGAAAATATTTTCTTTCCCGAAATATGTTTTGAATATGAACATATACAATTTGGGTTTGTTTCGATATTTCATAAAATCATCTTCTCATGCTGTGGCTTTTGCAATTTTTATGCATGAAGTGCAATCATAAGTTGCTTAATGAAATTGATGCGGGGTTTCCAAATCTTTTCATCATATGAGTATGACAAATCAAAATAAAGCATGCTTAAATAGTGCATAATCATTTATGCTTCCAAATAATTCATAATATGTTGAATAAAATAAACTAGCATGCTTTATAATATTTTTCTCACAAAAGAGCTTTATAGAAAGTGTTGCATGGATGTAGGGACTTATCTCGAATAGCTTATCATTTAGCAAGATAAATATTCCCTAAGTCATCACCAATGTTTAAACATGAATGGCCTACAATAATGATTATTCATAATGCATTTAGTATTCTATGCTTGTCGACGACAATGTATATACATATGGCCAAATATATATAGTCATCTAAAGATATCACCTCATTTCCTATTTCATTTCATACTTGAAATGAAATATAATCCTTGCATGCTTGTGATGTATTTCCTTATTTCCTCTTCTTCACAAGAATATAAGGTCTTCATATACCCAATTAACTTCTCATTCATCCATGAACATAAATAAAATCACTTCATGAATTTATTTGTTCTTTAATAAAAATTCTGCAATTTCCAGCTTCGGCACATCATCTTGTTTTGCTCATAACTTGCAATTCACATGCCCAAATGATGTTAGATTCATTCCAAAATGTCCTCAAGACATTCCTCGATGATTTCTAATTGATAAATCACTAATTTTCCTTCCATTGCATTCGGTTTTGCTTACAATATCTCAGATTTCCAATCCCCTCACTGTTTTGGCAGCTTGTGGTTTTTTCAACATAACTTTTTATTCACAACTCCAAATTATGTAAAATTGGTCCCAAAATGATCCTAAGACATTTAGATACAAGTTTTAGGTCATGGGTTCCAGAAAAAAAACCAATTTTTACAGTTTATTCATTCTTCAAAGCTGCTCGGAAACTTTTCAAAATAAAATTTCTGTTTTTGTTTCCTTTCTTCACACCATCTATTCCACTTTAATCCTAACAACTGTATAACACTTAAACCATCTTAAATTCCATTATAATGGCCTTCAATTCTCTTATTTTTAGAGATTCTTAACCCAGCAAAATCATATTTTCCAACATCAAGTTCAACAAGTGCAAACAACAATATTAACAATTCATTTTCTTCAACAATTAATTCCATCTTTCTCTTCCATTTCATACACCTTCTTGTGCAGTCATGAACTATCAATTAAGCCCCCATTAAAAAAATTTATATGCCTTATAAAATATATTATATAAGCCCTCAAACAAACCGGCACACATATACACACACCAATCTTTGCCAATCAAAGAAATCATGCTAGACAAAATCACAACTTTAATAGTTTCCCAATAATATTCATACCATAATGATCCTTGCAATGAAATCTACAACTTTAATTCATGAAGTATAGCTTTTAACCTTGTTTGTATGATTCTCCAAGCTTGATTTCCCCTAAGTTCTTCCTTTTTCTCTCAAGAAATGCTTTCTCTCTCCTTTTCCTCTTTTTCTCCTCTTTTTCTCTAGCTTTTCCTTCTTTTTTCTTTCTTTTTTTCCCCTCTTTTTTTCCTCCCTTATAGCTGCACAAAATCTGGCTATTTTCATAGCATTTCCACCACCATTTGCTGGTTAAATTGTGACCAAATTGGTCACACATTGTTACACATGTCATTTTCTCAATTTTCCACCATTTTCCTTATTATTTCTTAAGCTTATTTAATAAGCTTTTCCAATTACATAATCTCATAAATATATCACTCCTCTAATGGTGTTTTGTCACTTCTTTCCATCCACCAATCATGTTACGCCGCTTGTCTCAATTTTGACCGCATTTCCAGATTTTTTCAGAAAATAACTATAATTCGGGTCTGTATCGGAAAAATATTTTATTCTTCCAATCGAGTTTATAAATTGCACTGAATTCAATAATAGGATTCAAAATTCTCAATTCTTTCTCAATCCTTTCCAAATTGCAGTCAAAATCCCAACTGCAAAAATGCCCTTGATACCTCCGATACTCAATTTATACCAAAATACTCGTCTAATCATAGTGATCAATTTTTGTTCTTAATGTACCCTTAAATTCTCATTTTACTAAAAGTACTCATAATCTAAAGATTTAGGGTACATGCAGAATAAATCCAAAAATTTCATCTAGGTGCCCATAATTTCAAAATTCCAATAACACCCCTAATTATTTTTATCTCACCAAAACGTTCAATTCATTAAACCGATCATTTCTTGTTCTAAGCCTTCATACAAATAATCATTCTATATTAAGTAGTCACCAGTCAAAGTGTACAAAAGAGGGATCATACATTAATAGGCTAGTAGTTAAAACTTTAGGCTTGTTGTCTAGCAACCTGAGTTTAAATCCCAGACTATACAAAACTTCTTTGTTTTCTTTTCTGCTTATTTTTGGCCAGTTAATCCCCTCCCGACCGACACTTGATACAACTTTTAAAATCTCCTAAGACTTAAGAGTTGTGTCTTGAGAAGATTTGAACAAAATTTGAATTTTCTACTTTTACTACTTTTTGTCTTAAATCTCTTTTAATTTATTCTATCAAAATAATTTATTTATGTTGTCTGTTCCCCTAGTTGGCCGAATCCTATAGATTTCTACACATTTGATTTCTTAAAATTTGAAGGAAAAAAAAATGCTTTCCTATGTCTCCTAAAAGCGGGTAATTTAACCTATTCTAGTTCAAAGATTCCTTATCCTTTTCATATGGCAGCCAGCTAACACCTTTTATTCAATCCATCTTCTTCATTTATTGATTGGTTAAGATAGGAGTTGGCAGGAAGACTAAGGACAAGAGGTGTTTCAAATTTAGGATACAAACATTTAAATTTGAAATGCTTTCTTTGAATTTCAACGTTCCTAATTCTATTCCAACAAATCTTTCACTAGTTAAAACATATGTTTTCACTTCTTTCTCTCAGTTTCCTCTCCTTTAATTCCCAGGGGAACCGAGGCTCATTACCATCTTTTCTTTTCTTCCTCTCAGACCTTTACTCAACCGAGACATCTATCCCACCAAAGTTGGAGGTTCTCAAGGTTAGGAAGCTAGTTTCAATTCAAATGCCTTAAAGCTGTCTATTAAGTTAGCTCCTAGGAATGTCCTCTTAATAGGCTCACACCTTATCAAGGAATACGAGTCCTTCCTTGTTTTCTTTCACTCCTTCTCAGTCTCTACCCTTCATTGGCCAAAACTCACGCAAAGAACGCAAGGTTGCTCTTCTTTCTCCATTTTCTCTATTCTAATCCAAACTCCTCTCAATTGAATTCAAAAAACCTAAGTAAACTCCTAGGATTTCTCTAAGCTAAGCTATTTAGCACACTTATTTTCACTTAAATACATCTCACTTCTTCTCACTCTCAATTTCTTTCATCTTCAAAACAATTGACACATACCACCTCTCTTCTCTCGAGTTCTGTTATCACTATGGTAACACCCCAGAAATTTGTGTCGTAGTAAGCCTTGACTTAGTAGGATATCGCCTCGTCTGATCTCCCAGACAAATGGTATTTATAATGAATCAACAACTTAATTAACAACAAAATCATACTATAACTTCAAAACAGGAATTTATTTATGGAAAATTCCTTAGTACATGGTCTTCAATTCTTTCACACAATATTCTATAAAAATATTGTACTATAGATCAATTTCTGTATTTCTACTACTCATGCTTCTGTTGTGCATTTTGATCACCATCCTATACAATGCAAACTAAAACATGTAGAAAAATGTGTGAGTGCAAAAACACTCAATGAGTCCCGTGTGTACTCGTGAATTTCAAATATAACAGATTTCATGACATTTTTTTTGAAAAACAACCTGTAAACATACATGAGATCGCATACTCAACACATAACAAATATTTTCATCACATGGACATTTATGGTCCCATATAAAGATTACTATTCCCACCAACAACATTCTACCACACTGGCCCATATAGGATATACAATCCTAACGTCTTAATTTACCACACTGGCACTTATAGGATTTACAACCTTATCATCTTTAAGTTATCACAATGAGAATGAATCCAGTAGAACACACAATATCCATACTTCATTAAATACTCATTTTTATGTATTTCAGAAAATCACTTAACAAATAGTGTTTGTAAAATAAATTGGAACTCACCTCGCTTTCTAGCTATTTTCCTCAAATCAAGCTTATCAAATCAGTACTTCTAATTTCTCTATTTTCTTCTTCTTTCTCTTCCTTTTTCTATCTATTTCGCCACACACACTCTCTCTCCCCTTCTTCTTTCTCATCTTGTTCTTCTCCCTTCCTCCCTTATTTATAGGTGTTCCAAAGGCTTACATAGGAAGCTTTGCTTAGGTAATGGCTTACACCACTGCTTATATCATGGCTTAGCTTTGAAATATGGTTGGAACGCATGGCATGGTGATTCACCATTTCTAGAACCTTTAGGTGATGACTTACCATTTCTAGATAATTATGGAAGCTTGTAGAGAATTAAAGAAGTTTTTAGAACAATATAGCAAGCTATGGAAACAAATAAAATAATAACAAAATAAATATGATAATTTTACTTTATTAATGGTTGCGGGTCTTACATAGCACCTCAACTATCTTTATTAAATATGTGGGTCCACCTAATTAATGAAAAGATTAGGTAATCAAATTGGATTTTACTTCCGAGTATAATATTAATATAATATCTAAAAATAATATTATATATATAATGATAATAGTATAATATTGTTAATAAAATAAATGTATAGTATTAACATTAGAAGTAGTAATGAAATAGGACTAATATAATATATAGTAATAATAATAATAATAGTAATAGTAATAATATTGATATTTATAATAATAATATAAATAAAACATACTATTTCTTTATCAAATATAATACATAGAAAATTGTGAACATATATTTTCTTATCAAATCAAATAAAATATGTATGAAATATATATTTTATCAAATAATATATATATATATATATATTGCATAAAATATTCATTTCACGGATAATGATTTTCTTGAAAATAGCTTTATAAAATCTATAAAAATTCTCATATGATATTCAAGAATTCACAAAGAAAGCAAAAATCTCCTATTTTTATGTCGGCTCAGGACAGGATGTAAAAATCTTCCTTCCTTTAAGAAATTCCGTCGTCAAAATTTGAAAACACCTACAACACCAAAATTTCTTCCAAACTACTAACTGATAATATCTCCAAAAATCTTTAAACTCAAACTAAAAATAGTCAACTCTCCGATATCAATTATACTCCTAAAATCATTCACCTAAAATTTCTAATACCACTTGTATCTCCCAAATCATTAACCTATAATTCTGATGTCATTTGTATCTCAAGTCAGTATGTCCCAAAGATATTCACCTAAAATCATTTTCCTAAGTCTCTAATTGTAACAACTAAACCAATCAATCTGCAGCTTTAGCTCTAAAAATAATTGTAACTCCTAAAGATCAATAATCTTATGCTCTGATACCAACTGTAACACCCCACATGTTGGTGTTGTAGTGGGCCTTATCTTCCTTGGATGTTGCTGTTAGTGTTATGCCCTAAAGAAAATCACTTGTACGGTGTATATGACACATTTTATTTTAATAAAAGGGGTAATTTATCTTGCAGTTTTTTTTTGTTTACTTTATGTAATATAACTGTTAGATAAAGTCCCTAGTGCAATACTATGTTTAGGAAATCATGATCAAGATCATGATATGAGATTCCTACTACACTATATAGTGTTAGTATTTAAATAGTCCCTAGTCGTAGTATTAATGAGGCAGAACATCATTAATGCGTAAAGACTAGCATGTGTTAGACTTCCTGATTTGATCAGATGGTGGTTCTCATATCCGTGAGTATTAATATACTCAAAGTTAACACATGGATGCTAGTTAATGGAATAAGTACATTAGATGACCTAGCTATGAAATATTCACATGGATAACTATTTAGTGCCAGTGATATAATCTCAATATAACAAATGTGAAAGTATCCTTAGATTTGAGATCTCCAAGATACTTTGTTTGCTGAGCAGTGTGCTTTGATTCCAATCTTTGGAGCCAGAACGAGGGCCGCCTATGGGATGGATATTGGGTACATTGTGAGGTAAACGAAAGTAGTTGAGAGGGTCAATAAAGGATTCACCATTCCTAATAGTAGGGGCGAATATCTCATGGCAACTTGTAGGAATTACTACTCAAGAAGTCCTTGGTCAAGGCGACTATGTATTGGAAACAGTTTCAATTGATACACAAATAGAGTAGTGGGTTCCTAGTATAAGTACTATTATATTCGGGCCGAAATTAATATATTCCAGAGGGAGTTGGCACTAATTCCATACTTCAAACCAAATGAGATATTGTATGGTAAAGGGGAGTTAATTGCACTGTAATTTGTTATTGAAGGTTTCATGTCAAGCCACTTGACTTCCTGGACTCTTGGGTGGTCATGATGTGTTGCTAGATACTGCTCATGATCTGGGAATATGAGTTTATTAATTGCTGAATTAATAAACCAATCCTGATTAGAATCAATATGATTAATTCTAATTAATTATGGATTATTAATCTCAAAGACATTTGGAATACTTCATGTTCGCTACCAATTGACTGGGAAACCTAATAGGTCACACACAATAGAGGATTATATACTCAAGATGTTATTTTGAGAACATAGTGGGATTAATTGCGAGAAAGAGAAGTTGCTATGGCTAAATTATAATTAGTTATAATTTATAGTTCAAATTGTAATTGTGAGAACTTGATGTTTCCAATTACAATTAGGGAATTCTAATTATTTTAGAATCCCGAGTTGGAGTATTTTTCCAGCAGATTTTCGTGTAACATATACATAAGACACATGAAACCCTAGCTGGGGCTGATTGACGAAAAACTGCTCCAAACCCTAGAGGATACACAATTCTCTTCTCTTCTTTTCTCTGTCTCATTGTTCTTGAACAAAACCCTAGCCGCCATTGTTATTTTTGCTTGCACAGAAAATTTTGATGCTTGAGTGTTCCTCCGTATGGATTTCTATTAGAGATAATCACCCACTATGATTATAGTTGTTGGATGTTCAACTCTCGTGGTGTTTGATCAAAAGGATTGCTGGATCGCACCTCAACTTGAAGAAGAAAAATTTTTGTTCTTCAGACGATCAAAGAATGGTAAAAAGCTATTACCTTCGTTCTCTTTATGTCTTTTTTTCCACACATATGCAGATCTTGGGTTGGTATCTTATTCTTATTTTTTCGCTGTGCCATATATGATATGTGTGAGATACCCAACAATGGTATCAGAGTCTTGCTATGTGTGGTTTGTAGACATTGTTTCTTGCGTGAAAGCTGTTTCATGTAATCGTGTATGTCTTTGTTCACTATGAAAACAATTTTCACTCGAGTCGAAATTATTTCAAGCATTGTGGGTTGGATCCATAGCACAATATGCTTGTGTAATAGTTACAACATATTTTGAAAAATGTTTTCTTTATGTGCTGAAAGTTTTTTACAGAAAAACGTTTTCTTGGACAAATTTGTTACCCTCCGTTTCATCCTATGAATTTAATTTTCTATTTTATTTTGTTTAAACTAACAAATTGGTTGTTGTTTTGTGCTTCAAAATAGAAAAACTCTGCTGAGAATTGTTCTCACTAAAATTTTGCAGAAGAAGAAGGCACCAAAAACAGTTTCTAGAAATTTTTTTGAAAATCGCCACCTTTGCCTAACTACAGTCGGCGCTGGCTCTGGCTTCCAAAATGGCATCGGTTCCATGCTATTTCACAACATCCAAAATTCATTTTTGGAAAAATTTTCTTAAAACCAGACTGCAGCTGGCGCAGTCTTGAGCTCCTAACCGGTGCCGGTGCAACTCTATTTCGCGATATTCTAGCAATTTTTTTCCAAAAAAATAAAATAAAAAGAGGATTTTGAAAGGAAAAAATCTCATATGAGTAGAGGTGGTAAAATAAAATTTTCTTTCAAGGGGCGCTGTCCCTTTGACCCCCGCCTGCTGACCGGCCAACGAGACCGCCGTTATCCGTACAAGAGACGAGACCCAAAAGCATTTTCTCAAAACTAGTTTTGAGACAAACAATTTTATTTTTTCAAAAATATTGATGTTAAAAATTTAAAATTAATGTATTTTTCTAAAATATTTACTTTAGAATTTGTTTTATTTTTCTAATGTGTGCTTTGAGTGTTTTGAGTGTTTCAGGTAAAACAATTCATGAATGCAGATTGTAAAAAAAATTGCATAAGAGAGAGTGTTGGCAAGCAAGAAATAAGGATTAAAAAAAAAAAGAGTGTCATTTTCCTCTTTTCAAACCATACAAGTGCACAATAAATACAACCACTAAAAGGGTAGCTATAGGTTACCACACATTGGGCCCCATGACCATATAACGGTTAGAATGCCACACTTTGTGCAGACTGACAAAAAGTAGGTGTACGGCCTACCGCGTAAGATACTCCTCATTCTCTACACCCAAACATACCGGTTGTCCACTCCAGAAACACACAATCCACATGACTGAAACTTGCTAGCTCGGAACGGCATGACAAAGTAGTACTGTCACTTCTCCAAGTTGAGTTCATCTTCTGGAGGTGGCCTCCTGCCAAAAGACTCACTCTTGCTCTTCAAAACTAGTACTACTAGCCTACCCTTATTCAGTACCCAACGTTGATGGTCCCACTTGGGAGGAAAACTGATAAAACATTACTTTATTTGGAAATAGCAATTAAGGGTTTCAAAAGTCCATGTCAAAGTTGGTTTTAGAAAGAGTTTGGTGTTTGAGCAAAAACGCTTATTGATTTTCAAATAATATTTTTGACTAAAATAAGAAAGGAAATAGTCCTTAATGGCCTTTACAAAATGAGTGTCCACACACTTCACGTTTGGCTTGCCATAGTAACCTTTTGTCATCAAATAAGTTTTATGCAGGAGCTTACCTGATCCTTTGCTTGAGCTAATTCAAAATCTTCCAAAGCTGACCTAACCCCGCCTGGGGTAAACACAAGCCATATGGTTAAACTGAAGCTATATTTGCTTCCATAAATAATCCTAGTTCACCATATTACAATCATGACCCTAATGTCCTAAGCTATAAGGCTAGATGATAAAGGGTTTTATAAAATATGTCTAGCTTAATAAGTGAAAATAACTATGGGTTGTGAAATAATTACTAATAAGTTATAGGTTCAGATAATAAATCTTGAGTGTTGCTATTAATAAATAAATTAGGGTTTAATTGATGAAGGATCCTAAGTCCAACATAATATTATTAAAATAAATAATAAATTATTACTAATCTCTTGATTAATAATTAATAGTTAGAAAATAATTAATAATTAAAATAAATAATAAATAAATTTTATTAAGTTTTGATCAATAGAAAATAAATAAATTTCAATAGTATTTATGAATATATAGCCTATAAGAGTAATATTTTTCCCTACCATTACTATTTGTATAAAAGGCTTTTATTTATTCTCATTATTATAATTATTTATATATTATAAAAGATATCATTTATTTGGCTAAAATATTACTATTCCATTTAATATTCCAAATCTAACTTCCTAGGGTTTCGAAATCTTTAAAGGAAATCATGCTATCAATTTTAATTAACGTAATAGCTTCGAATCAACAAGGTCATGATCATAATTCTCCTATTGCTAACAATAATCATGAACATAAAATCCAACATCAATCAACAAACCATTCCATTCATGAATAAAGGCTTAAATCCATACCTACTATCACATGGCTAAATCTCTACTATGCACAATTATATACATAGCTTCAATGAAAACAAGAACATAATACTCTATTCACCAAAGGTGACATAATATCTATCATACTTAAACATCTAAACTCACTCAAGACATGAAGAACATACATCGATCCACAAGAAATATTATAAAACTTAACCATGGCAAAACATCCTCATGCTCCAATCTCAACTCCTTCATACACAAGCATATACTTAAACCCTAATCATACTCCATCCTTTCCATCAATATCTAAGAGACATGATTTTAGAATTAAAGAGAAGGTGAAAGAGAAATACTTGGTTGATGGAAATCCTGATGAAGATTCATGGAGATCCACACGTTTCGGAGGCTTTATTCGTCCGAGGAGGAAGAAGAAAAACATCCATGGTTGAAACAACCATTTTGGCCAAGAGAGAGAGAGAGAGAGAGAGAGAGAGAGAGAGTATTAATACATCATGTTAAAGGTTGAAAGGAGAAAAGAGGAGTAAAATCATTCTTGGTTACCTTGATAGAGTTCTTGAGACTTCAAGAAAAATTCTGGTTTTTTATCCGATAGCAGATTTTTGTTTTCAATGTTTGATGTTATAAAATCCAGAAATGGACTCTAGAGAGTGAGTAGATGTGATCTGGAGTTTTTGGAAGGGATTAGAGATGTTTAGAGTGGTCTTAGGCTTGGAGAATAGTGGTGTGTGTTCTTGGTGTTCTTGGAGAAATGGATAGAATTGGAGAGAAGTTGGACGAAATTGCTGGAAGGTGTTGGCCGAATGGTTTAGGAATTCTTGTGATTTTATTTTCAGATTAGGGAGAAGATGGAAAATCTGGTCATTTGAATTCCAAATGGAGTAATTCATGGAGTGAATTAAGATAGAAGATATGGTAGAGTGGTTTGATTGATAGTGGTTCTTGGGAACTGCTATGGCCAACTAGTTTCACTGATGTTTTGCTGAGAAGAATAAGGTTTGAAGGAGCTATAGCGTGGCCGAAATTTTGAGTGTAATGGTGGGAGAATTTCTGGTTCTTTGAACCTTAATCCATGGAACTTTTCAAGGAGCAATTGCTGAAATTTTGAACTTTAATTGGAAGCTTGATTAGAGTAATTGAAGGAGGAATTTAATGAGTGGCTATGGAGTTCCATCGTACAGGTCAATGGAGGAGGGTGATGAAGTTCAGTTCATGGCTGATTAAGGTTAACTTAACTGATGTTAGAGGTGACCTTTGGAAAAGGCTTGAAGAGAGAGCAAGACTGGAATTTTCTGGTTTGATTTTCTAATGGCTTGTTGGGATTTTTGTGCAGTTTTTTTCTGCAATGTTCCAGCCAACTTGTTGTAAGTTTGAAGAGGTATTGGAGGGTCCTTTAAGTTTGGTTTCTAGCCTTCTTTATGGAGGAAAGGTAGAGGTGTATTACTGATTTGAAGGCTGAAGAAACAGCTTTGATTGTTGGCCTGCAATGTTGTGAAATTGTTCAGGATTTTTTTTCCTGGTTTGCACAACTTGTGCAGTCTGGGTTTGGCAAAGCAATTCCCGCCTTCAAGCTGAATAAGTTGGTCTTTTTTTCTGGCAGCATTTGAGTGAGAAAAATGGCTGATGTTTTTGAAAGCCGGACTGAGCAAGAACTTAGACAATTTCCAGATTGCTGCCATGAAGAAAATGAATACTTATGGAGTGGAGTTTGAAGGTTCAACCATGGAGATTAATTCTCTTGGGAACTTTCCTTAACTCCTTCCCTAATTTTAGCTAAAACCTTTTCCTCTAGGAGCCATTTTCGAAATTCCAAGGTCAATAAACCTTGCTGAATTTTCTGGAATTAAAATATGGGTTTGGATAAATTGAACAAGATTAATTGGTGAAGAATTTAAAGTAAGTTAGGGAACAAAAAGGGCATGAATCCCTTAAGAATTCTTGTAGAGAATAAAAATAGGATTAAGACATTCCCTTCATGTCTCCCCTAGGATAATACTCCTACTTCTTCTTATGGCATGCAAGGGCCAAAAGTATTCCGCCTTATATAAAATAAAATTTAATCATGATAAAACTGAATTGGTGGGATTTGAACTCTAAACCTTAGAAATTAATTCGAAAGCTCTAACCACTAAACTACAACAACCCTTGTTCTTATTTTTTTCCCTAAATATTCTCCGTATTTAATCCTCAAGCTATCTCCCTATTTTGACCTCAAGCAAAATTACCATTTTACCCTTCCTACTCAATAAGCACAACTAAGATTTTTAGAATACAAATTATAATTGTAAAACACAAAAAATCATTCAAAAATATATTTATGCATGTAAGAAAATATGATATGCATCCCAACCCCCTTACTCTAGGGTTGGCTTTAGTTGGGGTTTCACATCCTCCCTTCATTAGGAGAATTTCGTCCCAAAATTTAGACATACCTCTATCTCAGATCGGGATACTTCCGGTTTACCCACTCTTCTGCTTCCCATGTGCCATCTCGCATGCCATAATGCTCCCACTGCACCTTTACCATCGGTATTTGCTTGTTTTGGAGAGTCTTCATACTTTGATCCAATATCCTTACGGGTTTCTCCACATAGCTCAGGTCGGGTTGCAACACCAACGACTCGTCATTCAAAACATGACCGTGATCGGCATTGTACTTTTTCAGCTGTGACACATGAAACACGTCGTGAATTCCCGTCAACCTATCTGGAAAATCCAATCAATACGCCACCGGCCCAATTCTCTCCTTCATCGAAAACGGTCCCAAATACCTCAGATTCAATTTTCCACCTTTCAAATGCTTCAGAATTCCTCTAGTCGGTGTCAGCCTTAGGAATACACTGTCTCCTACCTGAAATTCTAACTCTCTCTGTCTGTTGTCTACATAACTCTTTTGACGGCTCTAGGTTACTTTCAACCTTTCGCTGATTAACTTAACCTTGTCCAACATTTCTTAAACATAGACTTCTCCGGATTTTCTTGTATGATCATCTTCCGACCAACTCCAGTATAGCAGTACCTGACACTTGCGTCCATACGGTGCCTCATACGGAGCCATTCCAATCAAAGCTTGATAATTGTTATTATACGACAACTCTGTATATGGCACACATTCGATCCATTTATCTCTGAAATCCAGTACACACGCTCTCAGCATATCCTCTAGTATCTGTATAACCCTTTCTGACTGCCCATCGATTTGTGGATGTGCCATCATACTGAACTTCAGACTCGACCCCATTAATTCATGAAACTTGCCCCAAAATTGGGATGTAAATCTCGGGTCTCGGTCGGACATAATACTGGAAGGCACTCCATGTAGACGGACTATTTCTCGCACATAGGTATGAGTTAACTCTCCATGAAATCTCTTACATTCACTTGTATGAAATGTGCTGATTTGGTCAGTCGATCTACCACCACCTATATGGCATCCTTTTGGGTCCTTGACATAGGAAGTTTGGTAACGCAGTCTATGGTCACTTTCTCCCACTTCCATTCAGGTACTGGTAATGGTTGCAACAGTCCTGCTAACTTTTTGTGCTCTACCTTAACCTTCTGATAGGTGAGACACGTCGAGACATACTTAACCACATTCCACTTCATTCCCGGCCACCAATAGGCCCTTTTCAGATTCGGGTACTTTCTGACTTCCTCCGGATGAATGGCGTACTTGCTCTTATGCGCCACTTCCAAAATTTTGTCCTTCAATCAATGCTCTCTGGGTACACTCAAGCGATCTCTGAAATACAAAACTCCCACTTTGTCCTGCCAGAATTCATTGCCTTGCCGTCTGAGCTCCTTGTCCTTGAAAAATTGAAATTCTGCATTACTTTGCTAAGCTTCAATAATTTCGCGCCTTAGATCTGGTATCAACTTCAGGTTGCTCACAAAAATTTTCTCCCCTTGCACTTCTACTAACATATCCTAAACCACTTGAATCTCCTGCACCCTTAGTCTGGCCATACTGACCTTTCTGCTCAAGGCATCAGAAACAACGTTAGCCTTCCCGGGATGATAGTTGATTCAACAACGGAACTCCTCCAAAAATTCCATCCATCTTCGCTGCCTCAAATTCAAGTCCTCTAGGGTGAAGATGTACTTCAGGCTTTTGTGATCAGTAAACACTTCATATTCTGCTCCATACAGGTAGTGTCGCCATTTCTTTAAAGCGAATGCAACGGCTGCCAGCTCTAGATCATGCGTGGGATAATTGACTTCATGAGGCCTCAACTTCCAAGAAGCATGGGGGATCACCTTTTAGTCTTGAATCAAAATTTCTCCCAAACCTTCTTTTGAAGCATCGGTATACAGTGCGTAAGGCTTATCTCCCTCTGTCAGACTCAACACTGGTGCTGTCATTAATCTCTGTTTCAGCTCTTGAAAGCTCTTCTCACATTTTCACTCCAAACAAATGGTATATCATTTCTCAGTAGTCGAGTCATAGGCGATGCAAGTGTTGAAAATCCTTTGATAAACCTCATATAATAACCAGCCAATCCTAAGAAGCTTCAAATCTCGATGATGTTTTCTAGTTGCTTCCAGTCCAAAATTGCTCCAACCTTCGTTGGGTCTACCTTGATTCCATCCTTGGTCACTACGTAGCCAAGAAATGCCACACTATCCAGCCAAAATTCACACTTGTTAAACTTGGCGAAAAGCTTGTGCTCTCTTAGCTTCTCTAATACCAGCTTCAAATGCTCTGCATGATCTTCCAAGCTATTGGAATAAATGAGTATGTCATCGATAAAGACCACCACGAACTTGTCCAAATAGGGTCGAAATACTCGATGCATCAAATCCATAAAATACTGCAGGTGCATTGATTACCTCGAATGGTATCGCCACAAACTCATAGTGCCCATATCTTGTGTTGAAGGCCATCTTGGGGATATCCTCCTTTTTTATCCTCACTTGATAATACCCTTGCCTTAGATCCAGTTTAGAATAACAACTGGATCCTTGCAACTAGTTGAATAGCTCGTTAATCAGTGGTAGGGGGTACTTATTCTTGATTGTCAGGTTGTTCAAGCCCCGATAGTCAATGCACAGCCTCAGAGTCCCATCATTCTTCTTCACAAACAGCACAGGTGCTCTCCAGGGTGACGTGATAGGTCTAATGTAACCTTGCTTCACCAACTCTTTTATCTGCTCATTTAGTTCTTTCAACTCTACCATTGCCATCCGATATGGAGTCTGGGACACTTGTTCTGCTCCTGGAACTAGATTAACGGTGAATTCAACTTCTCAACTAGGAGGTTGGGAAGTGAGTTCTGCGGGAAACACATCGGAAAAATCCTTTACTACCTCAGTATCCTCTAGAGTGCACTAGTCCTTCGGCTTATTTATCACATAAGCCAAATATCCTTGACATCCTTGCTTCAACAATTTCTAGGCCTTAGCCCCAGCTATCAAATACTTCAATTCCTTCACTCCATTGCCATTGAATTCCAACACATCACACCCCGTTCTAATGAATTGAACCGATTTATTCTTACAGTCTACCTTAGCCCCATGCTTCGCTAGCTAATCCATTCCCAATATCAAATCATAATCATCAATATCCAGTACTATCAAATCTCCCTCCAAGCTTTCTCTCCCCACTTCAATTTTACAATTCTGCACATACCGATCCGCTTGCACCATCTTCCCCAAAGGTGTACTCACCAACAAAATAAAAGGTAGCTGTACTCCATCCCAACCTAAATGATATGCACAGTTCTTGTTTAAATAGGAATGGGTAGATCTAGGGTCTATCAATGTATTAATGGAATGTCCTTGGATAGTAAACGTACCTTCCACCACTACCACATCAATTCCAACCTCCTCTCTATTGAGAGCGAATACTTTTGCCTTCACTTGAGGCTTCTGCGCTCCACTCCCAAATGCTCTCGTGGCATTGGTTTGATTAGCCCCCGGGATCTGAGCCGGATTACCTTGCCGACTCGGTGAAGCTTAGGGCAGGCATTCCGCAGGTGGTTCGGGTCCCTGCAGTGGTAACATTTTCACTCACCCCCTTTGGACCAACAGTTCTTCTCTATGTGGCCCATTTTTCCATATTGTCGACATAACGAAGGTTCTACATAGGACCAGTTGGTGCTGTCTGAGCTTGTTTTCCCTAATTCTACCATTGCTAGTTGGCGGGGTGCTTGTTAGATTGCTGTCTCTGGAAAGGTCCCTGCGGTTGCCTTGGCGGCTGGAAAGGTCCCGATACCATTCTGTTGTGGTCTTCATTTTCTATCCGAGTGGCTACGTCTACGGCCCCTGAGTAGGTCGTTAATGGAGAAGGTGCTAACACTCTTCTCAACTCCTGCCTTAGTCCATTGACAAACTGTTTGGTCCTGTTCTGTTCACTATCCACCAGCCTCTTGCAGTACTAAGATAGCTAGGTGAACTAAGCCACGTACTGAGCCACCGCCATACCCCCTTGCTTTAGATTCTGAAACTTGTCTTCCTACTTCTCCACTATCCACTGAGGGATATATTCAGCTCTAAATGCTTCCATAAAATTGGCCCACATCCTGTCTTGATCAATCATCTTCCAGTCGTCCTGGACCCACTACCACCATGCCCAAGCTGGGCCCCTCAAATGGAATACAACAAACTTCACCATTCGCTCCTCAAAGTACTGAAACGTAGTGAATATGTCTTCCATCTACTCTATCCATTGCTCAGCTTTCTGATCTTGCCCAACTTCTCCCAAGAAGACAGGCGGTTGAAATTTTAGAAACTACTCCAATACTTCATCTTCTCCCTTGGGATTCCTCCGCTCAGTCAAAGTGTATAGAATCCTGGCCATCTTGCTGAATGCTTGCTCCATTGTCACTTCAACAGGTGTTTCTGACCTCATTCCCTAATCTGGTTCACTCTCAATTCCTCGAATGGGTGACTGTATTTAGGTTGTTTCAAGCTCTGGCACCACAGGTTCTGCCCCCGGAACTCTCCTGCCTGATGTGGCTACCGATGCTTGGGTGCCATTCTAAACCATACCCAAATGATGAGTTTATGCATTCAATGATTAAATCAATTCAATTGAGCGTGCATTCACATTCAGCTTTAAGTAAAAGAAAATCAAAAGCAAGTTTTGTCTAAAAAATTGCATATAAATTTCTCTCAAATCCTAGAGTACTCAGGTACTTTTATTTGTATAAATTTGAAATTAAAGCAGTAAACAAGAAGGAAATCCTTAACATAGAAGTTCATGGAAAGCAGTAAATAAACATCCTCATCCTAATAGCTCTTAGCCCCTCTAGTCCTCATCAGAATCTTCAAAGTTGGCCTCATATAACCATTCCCCCAGCATTCTTAGTGAAGTCTATCCCAGCTCCACTTGCAAACCCCTCCATTGGCTCCTTCCTGGGTCACCTAGAACTCTTCCCAGTCTCAACCTGGTAGGGTGGAGGTATGAAGGAAGGTCTAGGTGGAGATTCATAATCTATCTCTCTCAGATCATCACGATCAGCTGATAAGTCAACTACGGGACTAGGAGGGTGGGGAACATATGCCATATCAATCTTCTCATATTCACTGTCAGAAACCAAGTCTATCACAGGTATTGCGGGTGGCTCAGTGATTAGGACCTTATCATCACTACTATCATCCAAGGGAATAACTAGTTATGGTGCAAGTTGACGCACTGGTTGGTCTTCCGGGTAGATAGGGATAGGAGGATGCCGTTGCTGCCCTTTCCTTGTGGTTCTAAGTATTCTAACCATCCTACAGCATAAACAAGACAGGTTAGTTGAAATATTTGAACTTAGTAAGGCAGATCATACACAATCAATATTGCCTAAACCTAGTCTCTAATACCACTTGTAACACCCCACTACCTAGGCCCATTAAGGCCGGGGATGTCACCCCGTCCAAAGGACATGGGGTTTTTATAACTAGGTCACATAAAAGAAAATAAAACAATACCTTAAAATTTAAACTTATAACAACCTAAAATTCAAGAACAAACCCAAAATACATTGTTTAAAATTATCTCTTAAAAAAATACATAAAATAAATAACACAATGTCTTCAAAGTAGGTAACAAACTAGTTACTCATCATCACAGTAGGATCGACCTGAAAACATGGCATAAAAGGTGAGGAGATAAAAATTTCAGTAAGGCCGTGTGTGTTATGAGTGTTTCAGGTAAAACAGTTCATGAATGCAGATTGTAAAAAAAAAAAAAATTGCATAAGAGAGAGTTCTGGCAAGCAATAAATAAGGATTAAAAAAAAAAAGAGTGTCATTTTCCTCTGTTCAAACCATATAAGTGCACAATAAATACAACCACTAAAAGGGTAGCCATAGGTTACCACACGTTAGGTCCCATGACCATATAACGGTCAGAATGCCACACTTTGTGCAGACTGAAAAAAAATAGGTGTACGGCCTACCGGGTAAGATACTCCTCCTTCCCTACACCCAAACATACCGGCTGTTCACTCCAGAAACACACAATCCACATGACTGAAACTTGCTAGCTCGGACCGGCATGACTAAGTAGTACTGTCGCTTTTCCAAGTTGAGTTCATCTTCTGGAGGTGGCCTCCTGCCAGAAGACTCGATCTTGCTCTTCAAAACTAGTACTACTAGCCTACCCTTGTTCAGTACCTAACATTGATTATCCCACTTGGGAGAAAAACTGATAAATCATTGCTTTATTTGGTAATAACAATTAAGGGTTTCTAAAGTCTATGTCAAAGTTGGTTTTAGAAAGAGTTTGGTGTTTAAGCAAAACTACTTGTTGATTTTCAAATAATTTGTTTGAAAAAAACAAGAAAGGAAATAGTCCTTAATTGCCTTTACAAAATAAGTGTCCATACACTTCGCGTTTGGCTCGCCATAGTAACCTTTTATCATCAAATAAGTTTTATGCAGGAGCTTACCTAATCCTTTGCTTGAGCTAATTCAAAATCTTCCAAAATTGACCTAACCCTACCTGGGGTAAACACAAGCCATATGGTTAAACTCAAGCCACATTCGCTTCCATAAATAATCCTAGTTCAACATATTACAATCATGATCCTAATGTCCTAAGTTATAACGCTAGATGATAAAGGGTTTTATAAAATAAGCCTAGCTTGATAAGTAAAAATAACTAGGGGTTGTGAAATAATTACTAATAAGTTATAGGTTTAGATAATAAATCTTGAGTGTTGCTATTAATAAATAAATTAGTGTTTAATTGATGAAGGGTCCTAAGTCCTAGATAATAATATTAAACTAAATAATAAATTATTACTAATCACTTGATTAATAATTAATAGTTAGAAAATAATTAATAATTAAAATCAATAATAAATAAATTTTATTAAGTTTTGATCAATAGAAAATAAATAAATTTCAATAGTATTTATGAATATATAGCCTATAAGAGTAATATTTTCCCTACCATTACTGTTTATATAAAAGGCTTTTATTTATTATCATTATTATAATTATTTATGTACTATAAAAGATATCCTTTATTTGACTAAAATATTACTATTCCATTTAATATTCCAAATCCAACTTCCTAGGTCTCGAAATCTTTAAAGGAAATCATGCTATCAATTTTAATTAACGTAATAAAGTTGGCCAATTAAAGTATGTGAAACCCCGGTCAAAACCAACCTTAGAATAACGGGGTTGGGATGCATATCATATTTTATTTCATGGTTAAATATATTTTCATATGATTTTTATGTGTTTTGGATTCGGGTTTTATTGTCTTGAAGTCTTGTTGGTCAGTATTGTGTGAGAAGGGCAAGATGGTAATTTTTGCCCGAGGTGAAAATAGGGAGATAGCCTGTGGATTGAATAGAAAATAATTTTCTAGTGAAAATATCAACAAGAGTTGTTGTGGTGTAGTGGTTAGAGCTTTGAAATTAATTCTTGAGGTCTTGGGTTCAAATTCCATCATAGAAGCTTTAGCTAGATTAAATTTTATTTTTGCTTAGTGGAGGAAATTTCGGTCTTAGGATCTTAGAGTAAGGTAGGGATGATGTCCTAAGAGAGACATGCTAGGATTATTCTCATTCCACTCTTTTGCCCTACTCGAATTTCCTAAAGGGAATTCTTGTTCCCTTGATCTTTGGTTTTCCTTAGGTTTCAACTTCTTAGTTTGATCAAGATGTTCTATCCATTTTCTTTCCAGAAATTTCAGTAAAATGCTGTGATCTTGTGGGATCAAAATTCCCTAGTAAAAGGCTTCTCATGGTCTGAAAAATGTGGAAGAATGGTGGGAAATTCCAAGGGGAAAAATCCCTCAGTAAGCTTGCTGAAATTTCACTCTAGACTAGTTCATCTTCCTTCATAGCATGAGCTGAAATTTTCCAGCTTGTTGTACCTTCAAAATGTTGAAATTTTTAGCTAACATTCCCTCCCAAATGCTGCCAGAAAAATGATCTTTAGGATCAGTTTGAAACCTGAAAATTCTTGACCAATTTTGGACTACTCAAAGCTGGAGCAAAACAGGAAAAAATTCCTGTACGAAAAACTGTTTTGAGAGTACAAAACCAAGCTGTTTTCATCCAGATCTTATTCTGTACCTTAGCCATGTTTTTCCTTAATGAATAAGGCTGGAAACTAGCCTTGAATGCCCCTGAAATTGCCTTCAATACTCGCTGCAAATTGGATGGAAGTGGCAACCGAAAATCTGCCCAAAAAAATTCATGTTCAGCGAAATACTGGGCAGTCCAAATTTCCAACTTTGTTTCCTATTTTTCTTCTGGCCGAAACACCAACCTTAATCTGTCAAAACCTTCCTTCAACCTCCATTAACAGAGCTCCATTGTTTCCCTCAAGCTTCTGCATGAAATTCAGCAATGGCTGTCCGAAAATCTCTCCAACAAATCCCTGCAATTTAGCTTGATTGGTTTCCAAAATTCCAACCATCCTTGTTTAGCAACCTTCCATAATATCTTACTCAAATGACCAGACATCTTCTTCATCATTGTGCACCTTAGTTTTGGCCACCATAAGCCACCTTGAATCAGTTTTAATTCCTCAAAAAAGCTGCTCAACTAGTCGGCCATAGGAGACCTTCAAAGCTCTCCAAATTATCAAGATATCCTAGAATATTTAGTTTCCAAATTCACTTCCTAAAATATTCTCCAAGGATTGTGACAACTAACCCTTCCTTTTCTCTTCCAAATCAGGGAAACAACTCCCTAAACCCTATAGAAATTCGGCCAGGCCTATCCCTCACAAAAATTTGGCAGTTGCACAAGAACCACCTCTCGAAATCTCTCAATCTCCAAGAACACACACACACTACACCAAGAACACCTACCTCTTCCCTACACTTAATACCCTTCCAAACCATCTCAAAAACTTCCAGATTTGACCTACTCACTGCTGTGAGTCCATCAACACCATTATTAACATCAAATTCCTCAAATCATCTTGCTACTTTGGATCAAAAGCAAAAATTTCTGTTAAGGACAAGAACATCTTCAAGGTAAATTTACTCTATCAACTTCATCTTCTCCAAACATAATCTCTAGTGAGAACCTATGTGAATAAACATACTAATGATCTCTTCTTCTTCTTCTTCTTCTTCTCTCTCCCTCCCTCTCTCTCTCTCTCTCACGACCAAAACTCCTCTCCCTTGGCCGGATGACTTCTTCTCCATAATCATGCTCTCGCCATCTCTTTTGGACAAAGTTAGACACCTAGGAGTTGAGATCTACTCTAAACTCCTTCAAGACGTTCATCAACCAGGTAAGTACCATCAATCCTTCTTTTAAACTCTAGAAGCATGTCTCTAGGGTGATAATGATAATAGGTGGATGGTGATAGGATTTGAGTATATATATATATATATATATATATATATTGTTGAGATTGAAGTATGAATATATGTATGATTGTGAAGGAGATGGGATTTATGCATGGAAGGATTGTCTTGGATGATTATATGATGATTTGAGGTTGATGCATGTCATAAGTAGTATATGTGATGAAGTATGCTAGAGATTATGTCACCTTTGGTGAATAGGGTTTATATTCATGATGGATTAATATTGAAGCCATGATCATATTTACGTTAGTAGGGATTAGATCATGTGTTGATAAATTGAGATCTATGCTTGTAGGCATGATTTGGATGATTTGATGAATTAAAGGATTGTGTATGTATTGATTGTGGTTAGCCATAGGAATTTGATCATGATCTAGTTGTCCCCAAAAAAAATTTTACTTCATGAATAAAATATTCAATAAAATAATTTCTCTTAGTATTTTCGAAAATAAAAAACCCTAGGAAGGGTAGATTTGGATTGTCATATATATAAAGAATATTTTAGTCAAATAAATAATAATTTTTGCTAGAAAAATAATATATATATATATGTGTGTGTGTGTGTGCGTGCGTGTGTATGTGTGTGTGTGTGTATTACTTAATATAATGAGATCAATTAAAGCCTTTATGAAAATAATTAGAATTAGTAGAATATATATTACTAAAAATTTAACTATTATCTTCTAATCAAAACCCCTTAAGAATTTATTTAATATTGTTCAAGTGAGACTCATTAAATTTATTTTCAACTAATTTTAGCTACCAATTATTTTCTAACAACTAAATTATTAATAAATCAATACTTTATTTAATACTACCTAGAACTCTTGATCAAATAAACTCTAAATTTTCCCTAACAACATTTAAGCTTTCAACCTATTAAATTTATTTCCCAAACCATTAATTATTTTAAATAATTGTGCTAGGCTCAACTCTTAAACCTATTTACTTATTGTTTAACCTTAAAGCTTGGGACACTAGGATCATGGTAGTAGTAAGTTGAGTCGATTTAAAATTAAGGAAGTAGTTTGTGGCTTGAAATTGATTGTGATTTGTATTTGCCCATGTGGGGTTAGGTCTGCCGTTGGAGACCTTGTTATTGTGAGCAAGAATCAGGTAAGCTCCTGCATAAAACCTGTTTGATGCAAAATGTTTATTATGGCAAGCCAAGTATAGAGTGCATGGACACTCATTTATGTAAAGACAATTGAGGGTTAAATCTTTTCTTATTTCAAACATTTGAATTATTTAAAAGCCAATGAGCAGATTTACTCAAACTCAAACTCTTTCTAAAACTGATTTTGTTTAAGACTTTGGAAAACCCATAAATTTCCATTTTCATGTGGAACAGTATTTTGTTCATTTTATCCCAAGTGGAAAATGTCGTTGAGTACTCAATAATGGTAGACTAGTAGGACTAGTCTTTGAAGGGTTAGGGTAAGTCTCTCAGTAGGTGGCCACCTCTGAGGGGTGAGTCCTTCCCGAATAAGATGTCAGTCCAGTGAGTCGTGCCGGTCCGAACTAGCAGTTTGTTTTCAGTCAAGTGACTGTGGTTTGCCGGAATGGACACCCGGTTGTTGTTTGGGTATAGAGAAGGAGGAGTATCTTGCCCAGTAGGCCGGTCACAGACTTTTGTCAGTCTGTACAAAGTGTTAGCATTCTGACCGGTTATGGGGCCCAACGTGTGGTAACCCATATCCCTTTCTTTCGAGTGGTCGATTTTATTACTTATGTATGGCTGGAAAAGCCAAAACGCCACTCTTGTTTTTTACTAATGTTATTGCTTGCCAATATTTCTCTTATAAAGGTTTCACACTTTACATCCACGAACTGTTTTCACTAAACACCCGAAGCACACACGGACTTACTGAGATTTCTGTCTCACCACCATTTTATCATGATTTCATGTCCATCCTGCTGTGGGCATGAGTAGCTATATATTGTCTGCTTTGGAAGAATTTTCTGAGGATTTATTTTGTGTAATGTTGGGAAAGCTGAGAGCAGATGAATTTTTATTATGGATTTATTTTGAGTATTCATGGATTTATTATTATTTCTTTTTGCTTGTAATAAATTTAAGTTGAAGTATCATTTTATTTCCGCTATTATATTTTTGTGTCCTAGTTATAAAGACCCCTTGTCCTTTGGACGGGGCGACATCCCTGGCCTTGGCTGGCCTAGGTAGCAGGGTTTTACAAAATAGCTTCGGATCAACAAAGTCATGATCATAATTCTCCTATTGCTAACAATAATTGTGAACATAAAATCCAACATTAATCAACAAACCATTCCATTCATGAATAAAGGCTTAAATCTATACCTACTATCACATGGCTAAATCTCTATTAAGCATAATCATAAACTTGGCTTCAATGAAAATAAGAACATAATACTCTGTTCACCAAATGTGACATAATATCTATCATGCTTAAACATCCAAACTTACTCAAGACATGAAGAACGTACATCGATCCACAAGAAATATTATAAAGCTTAACCATGGCAAAACATCCTCATGCTCCAATCTCAACTACTTCATACACAAGCATATACTTAAACCCCAATCATACTCCATCCTTTCCATCAATATCTAAGAGACTTGATTTTAGAATTAAAGGGAAGGTTAAAGAGAAATACATGGTTGATGGAAATCTTTATGAAGATTTAAGGAGTTCCACATCCTTAGGAGGCTTTATTCGTCCAAGGAGGAAAAAGAAAAACGGTGATGGTTGAAACTAATTCGGCCAAGAGAGAAAGAGAGAGAGAGAGAGAGAGAGGAAAGAAGATGAGTAAAATCATTCTTGGTTACCTTCATAGAGTTCTTGAGACTTCAAGAAAAATTCTGGTTTTTGATCCGATAGCAAATTTTTGTTTTCAAAGTTTGATGTTATAAAGTCTAGAAATGGACACTAGGGAGTGAGTAGACGTGATCTGGAGTTTTTGGAAGGGATTGGAGATGTTTAGAGTGGTCTTAGACTTGGAGAATGGTGGTGTGTGTTCTTGGTGTTCTTAGTGTTCTTGGAGAATTGGAGAGAATTGGAGAGAAGTTGGATGAAATTGCTGGAAGGTGTTGGCGGAATGGTTTAGGAATTCTTGTGATTTGATTTTTAGATTAGGGAGAAGATGGAAATCTGGTCATTTGAATTCCAAAGGGAGTAATTCATGGAGTGAATTATGGTAAAAGATATGGTAGAGTTGTTTGATTGATGGAGGTTCTTAGGAGCTGCTATGGCCGACTGGTTTTGCTGAGGTTTTGTTGATTTGAATAAGGTTTGAAGGAGCTATAGCATGGCCAAAATTTTGAGTGTAATGGTGGGAGAATTTCTGGTTCTTTGAACCTTAATCCATGGAACGTTTAATGGAGTAATTGCTGAAATTTCGAACTTTAATTGGAAGCTTGATTAGAGTAATTGAAGGAAGAATTTAATGAGTGGCTATGGAGTTCCATCGTGTAGGTCAGTGGAGGAGGGTGATGAAGTTCAACTCATGGCTGATTAAGGTTAATTTAATAGATGTTAGAGGTGACCTTCGGAAAAGGCTTGAAGAGAGAGCAAGACTGGAATTTTCTGGTTTGATTTTCTAATAGCTTGCTGGGATTTTTGTGCAGTTTTTTTTTTGCAATGTTCTAGCCAACTTGTAGTATGTTTGAAGAGGTATTGGAGGGTCCTTTAAAGATGGTTTCTAGCCTTCTTTATGGAGGAAAGGCAGAGGTGTATTACTGGTTTGAAGGCTAAAGAAACAGTTTTGATTGTTGGCCTGCAATGCTACGAAATTGTTCAGGATTTTTTTTCCTGGTTTGCACAACTTGTGCAATCTGGGTTTGGCAAAGCAATTTTAGCCTTCAAACTGAATAAGTTGGTCTTTTTTCTTGCAGCATTTGAGTGAGAAAAATGGATGAACTTTTTGAAAGCTGGACTGACCAAGAACTTGGACAATTTCCAGATTGCTACCATGAAGAAAATGAATACTTATCGAATGGAGTTTGAAGGTTCAACCATAGAGATTAATTCTCTTTGGAACCTTTCATAACTCCTTCCCTATTTTCAGCTAAAATTCTATCCTCTAAGAGCCATTTTCAAAATTCCAAGGTCAATAAACATTGCTGAATTTTTTTGAATTAAAATATGGATTTGGCTAAATTGAACAAGCTTAATTGGTGAAGAATTTAAGGTAAGTTAGGGAACAAAAAGGGCATGAATCCTTTAAGAATTCTTGTAGGGCATAAGAATAGGATTAAGACATTCCCTTCATGACTCCCCTATGGCAACACTCCTACTTCTTCTTATGGCATGCAAGGGCAAAAAATATTCCATCTTATATCAAATAAAATTTAATCATGATAAAACTTAATTGGTGGGATTTGAACTCTAGACCTTAGAAATTAATTTTAAAGCTCTAACCACTAAATCACAACAACTCTTGTTCTTATTTTCTCTCCTAAATATTCTTCCTATTTAATTCTCAAGCTATCTCCCTATTTTGACCTCAAGCAAAATTACCATTTTACCCTTCTTACTCAATAAGCACAACTAAGATTTCTAGACTATAAATTATAATTCTAAAGCACAAAAAATCATTCAAAAATATATTTATACTTGCAAGAAAATATGATATGCATCCTGATCCCCTTACTCTAGGGTTGGCTTTAGTTGGGGTTTCACAATGTGGACCTACGTACTGCAAATGGGGCAAAAGTTGTTGCACTTATTGTGGGGATATACGAACTAAACATACCTTCGAGATTAATTCTAGAATTACAAAACTATTATTATGTACCAGTTTTAATGAAAAATATTATCTCAATTGCGTGTTTAGTCTTAAATGGATTTCATTTGATATTTAAAAATAAATGTTGTTCTTTCTCATTGAATGATATTCATTATGGTTCAGCAACTCTAGTTAATGGCTTATATGTTCTAGACTTGGATAATCTAATTCTCAATATAAACAATAAGAAACCTAAAACAGATAACTCTAACACCTCTTACTTATGGCATTGTCGTTTAGGCCATGTAAACGAGAATTGTGTTTCTAAGTTACACAAGCTTAATGACTTAGGGTCATTTGATTATGAATCATATGGCACATGCGAGTCTTGTTTACTAGGTAAAATGACAAAAAACTCCTTTTCAAGAAAAGGAGAATGAGCCAAAGAGTTATTAGAACTCATACATTCTGATGTATGTGGCCCAATGTCAATACAAGTAAGAGGAGGTTATAACTATTTTATAACATTTATCGATGATTTCTCACGATACATGTATTTGTATTTAATGAAATACAAATCTAAGGCCTTTGATAAGTTCAAAGACTTCAAGAATGAAATAGAGAAATAATTTGACAAAAGTATTAAGACTCTAAGATCTAATTAAGGAAAAGAAAACTTGAGGCAAGAGTTTTTGAGTTATCTTAGAGATAATGGAATACTATCTCAATGGACTCCACCACATACACCTCAACATAATGGTATATCTAAGAGAAGGAATCGAACCCTTCTAGACATGGTACAGACCATGATGGCTTCATAGACCTACTAAAGTCGTTTAGGGGTATGAGACTTCTGTTTATATTCTAAACAGAGTTCTGATAAAATCGGTTGATTCTACCCCATTTAAGATGTTCTTTGGTAAGAAACCAAAGTTATGTCACTTGCGAGTATGGGGTTGTTCTGCCTTTGTCAAAAGACCACAGTCAGAAAACTTGATAGTAAGTTTGACAAGTGTTTGTTTGTGGGATATCCGAAAGAATCTTTTGGATATTACTCCTACCTACCCTCTGAAAATAAAGTGTTTGTTTTGAAGCATGCCGTCTTCTCAGAAAAGGAGCATATGGTTAAAGGGGATAGTGGGAGTAAAATTGAACTTAGTGAAGTTCAAGAAGATCAAACAAACAAGGATCAACCGTCGAATCCCACATCTATTAAGAGAATAGATGAACCTTCTATTGCATAAAAACCTCGTAGGTCTGGTAGGATATGTGTGGCAGCTGAGAGATATGGATTATTCATTAGTGACCACAATGACGTATTGTTTATAGATGAAGATGAGCCTACTATCTACAAGAATGTTCTGAACAATTCAGAATCTGGCAAATGGCTTGAGGCCATAAAGTCAGAGATGGATTCCATATACGATAACCAAGTATGGACTTTGGTTGATCCACCCAAACGAATTAAACCTATTAGGTGCAAATGGATTTTCAAGAAGAAAACGGACATGGATCGTAATGTAGTTACCTATAAAGCACAACTAGTGGCGAAGGGTTATCATCAACAATATGGTATTGACTATAATGAAACCTTCTCGCCAATAGCCATGTTAAAATTCATCAGGATACTCCTAGCCATTCTTGCTCATTATAATTATGAGATTTGGTAAATGGATGTCAAAACAGCTTTCCTAAACAAAAATCTGACTGAGGAAGTGTATATGACACAACTTGAGAATTTCACATCCAATGATAGCATAAAGGTGTGCAAACTGCAAAGGTCCATTTATGGACTTAAGCAAGCTTCTAGGAGTTGGAACATCTATTTTGATTAAACAAACAAAGTGTTTGGTTTTATTCAAAACATAGATGAGCCTTGTGTATACAAGAAGGTCAGTGGGAGCACAATCGTTTTCTTATTACTTTTTGTAAATGACATATTGCTAATAGGAAACGATATACCTGTCTTGCAAATGGTTAAAGATTGATTGTCCAAACAACTCTCCATGAAAGACCTTGAAGAAGTAACCTATATTCTTGGAATAAGGATCTATAGAGATAGATCTAAAAGGTTGCTAAGTTTTTCACAGTCTACATACATAGATAAAGTGCTAAAGAGGTTTAGCATGGATCAATCCAAAAGGGATTCTTACCCATGTCACATGGTGTAAGCCTTTCAAAGTTGATGTCTCCCAAGACATAAGTTGAAAGGGATCACATGAGTAAGATTTCATATGCTTCGGCAGTTGGATCTATCATGTACGCTTTGATATGTACAAGGCCTGATGTATCTTGTGCTCTTAGTTTGACGAGCAGATACCAATCTGACCCTGGCAAGGGTCATTGGGAGACTGTAAAGAACATCCTTAAGTACTTACGAAGGACTAAGGATGTGTTCTTAATATATGGAGAAGGTGATTAAAAATAAACAGGTATACTGATGCCAGTTGTTAATCTGACAAAGATGATTTCAAATCACAATCTGGCTATGTGTTTATGTTGTGCGAAGGGGCAATAAGTTGGAATAGCTCCAAACAAGAGATTATTGCCGACTCTATGACAGAAACTGAGTACATGGCTGCTTCTGAAGTAGCTAAGGAAATAAAAATAGAGAGAGCTCCCACGGATGAGAACATAGCTAACCTGCTTACAAAAGCACTATCCCAAAAGAAACATGATAAGTATATTGAGTCATTCGGTATTAGATACATGAAAGATTGGTTCTACTGCAAGTGGGAGTTTGTTAGTGTTATGCCCTAGAAGCAATCACTTGTACGTTGTATATAACACATTTTATTTTAATAAAAGGCATTATTTATCTTACAGTATCTTTTGTTTACTTTTATATAATATAACTGTTAGATAAAGTCCCTAGTATAACACCGTGTTAAGGAAATCATGATAGAGATCATGATATGAGATTCCTACTACACTGTATAGTGTTAGTACTTACATAGTCCCTAGTCGTAGTATTAATGAGACAGGACATCATTAATGCATTATAACTAGCATGTGTTAGACTTCCTGATTTAATCATGTGATGGTTCTCATATCTGTAAGTATTAAGATACTCAAAGTTAACACGTGAATGCCTGTTAATGGAACAAGTTCATTAGATGACCTAGCTATGAGATAATCATATGGATAACTATTTAGTGTCAGTGATATAATCTTAATATAGAAAACATGCAAGCATCTATAGACTTAAGATCTCCAAGGTATTTTGTTTGCTGAGCAATGTGCTTTGATTCCAATCTCTGGAGCCAGATCGAGGGCTACCTATGGGATGGATATTGGGTACATTGTGAGGTAAACGAAAGTAGTTGAGAGGGTCAATAAAGGATTCATCACTCATAATAGTAGGGGCGAATATCTCATGGCAACTTATAGGAATTACTACTTAAGAAGTCCTTGGACAAGGTAACTGTGTATTGGAAACAGTTTCAATTGATAGACATATAGAGTAGTGGGTTCCTAGTACAAGTACTATTATATTCGGGCCGAAATTAATATATTCCGGGGGGAGTTGGCACTAATTCTATACTCCAAACCAAATGAGATATTGTATGGTAAAAGGAGTTAATTGCACTGTAGTTTATTATTGAAGGCTTCATGTCAAGCCACATGACTTCTTGGAACCTTGGGTGGTCATAATGTGTTGCTAGATACCGTTCATGATCTGTGAATATGGGTTTATTAGTTGATGAATTAATAAACCAATCCTGATTAGAATCAATATGATTAATTCTAATTAATTATGGATTATTAATCTCAAAGACGTTTGGAATACTTCATGTTCGCTACCAATTGACTGGAAAACCTAAGAGGTCAAACAAAATAGAGGATTATATACTCAAGATGTTATTTGATAATATAGTGGGGTTACTTGCAGATAGAGGCTAAATTAGTCATATTTTTCCTAGTTATTTGAAGTTCTTTTGTGATACATTCTGTTCAATAACTAGTTATATTCCTTCATATTTGAGATTTTACCCTTGGAAAGGTAGTTTATTCATCATTATAGATTTTTGGGACAAAACGAAGCAAAAATATAGCAAAATAGAAGAGAGGTGGTGCCAGCTATGGCACTGGAACTGGCGCACTGGCGACATGAACTTCGAAGCGAAGAAAAATTGTCAAAACAGAGTGGAACATAGTGGAATTGGCACTGACTCCAGATACGAGGAGGCTATTGCTAATGCCGATGCAAATCTGTGGCATGAAGCAATGAAAACCGAGATTGAGTCTATGTATCTCAATCAGGTTTGGGATCTTGTAGCTTCACCTGAAGGGATTAAACCCATTGGGTGCAAGTGGGTATACAAGAGAAAGAGAGGAGCGGATGGGAAGGTGGAAACCTTCAAAGCTAGGTTTGTGGCGAAAGGGTATACTCAGAAAGAGGGAATCGACTATGAGGAAACCTTTTCCCCGGTAGCCATGCTTAAATCCATCTGCATCCTCCTTGCCATCGCATGTCACTATGACTACGAGATATGGCAAATGGATGTCAAGACGGCCTTTTTAAATGGCCATCTTAGCGAAGACATCTATATGTCCCAACCGGAAGGCTTCATTGCTGAAGGCCAGGAACATATGGTTTGCAAGCTTAAGAAGTCCATTTATGGACTTAAGCAGGCATCAAGAGCATGGAACATTCGTTTTGATGAGACTGTAAAGTCTTATGGTTTTATTCAAAACGAAGATGAACTATGCGTGTACAGGAAACT
Source organism: Voacanga thouarsii (assembly GCA_026120185.1). Classification (NCBI taxonomy): domain Eukaryota; kingdom Viridiplantae; phylum Streptophyta; class Magnoliopsida; order Gentianales; family Apocynaceae; genus Voacanga; species Voacanga thouarsii. The sequence goes on along the minus strand of JANUWF010003374.1, from coordinate 1,561,292 downwards.
TGAAGGCATCAATATGGTTTTTCTTGTTCTGTATGTGGATGACATTCTACTCATTGGGAATGATGTAGGGACATTGTCATCTACAAAGGTTTGGTTGTCTAGTCAATCCAGTATAAAGGACTTGGGAGAAGCCAGCTACATTCTCGGGATTAGGCTTCTTTGAAATAGGAAGCAGAGAATGTTAGGGTTATCCCAAGTGACATACATTGACAAGATGTTGGCCAAGTACAGCATGGACTCATGCAAGGGAGCTCTAATCCCTTGCAGACATGGGTTGTCATTTTCTTCGAAGGACTGTCCTAAGTCTCAAGAAGAAAATGACAGAATGAGTAGGATTCCTTATGCTTCGGCTGTGGGAAGTCTCATGTACGCAATGCTGTGTACTAGGCCAGATATCTGCTTTGCCGTGGGCTTAGTTAGCAGATAACAGTCAAACCCAGGGGAGGTTAATTGGCAAGCTGTAAAGCATATTCTCAAGTACCTCAAGGGAACGAGAGATTATATGCTAGTTTACAGGGCTGATGATTTAGTTCCTACAGGATACACAGACTCAGACTTCCAGGCGGATAAGGGTGAGAGAAAATCCACTAGTGGATATGTCTTCACCTTGTCTGGAGGAGTAATTTCATGGAGGAGTATCAAGCAATCTTGTATTGCTGACTCAACCATGGAAGCTGAGTATGTGGCTGCTTCGGAGGCATCCAAGGAAGCAGTCTGGCTCCGGAAGTTTCTTTCAGAACTTGGAGTCGTACCACATATGGACAGGGCGGTTGTGATGTATTGCGACAACACTGGAGTAGTATCGCAATCTAAGGAACCTCGAAACCACAAGAAGGGGAAACACATCGAGAGGAAGTACCACCTGATCCGGGATTTCATCCAGAGACGGGAAGTCGTGGTGGAGCATATTACCTCGGAAAACAATCTAGCAGATCCATTCACCAAGCCTTTGGCAGAGAGAGTCTTCAAGAGACACTTAGATGCCATAGGGGTGGGCACCTATGGACTTACCTAGTCTTATAGTGCAAGTGGGAGATTGTTAGATTGTATGCCCTCTTAAACTAGGTTTCTGATGTAAAATCAAATATTTTAATAAAAGAATTTATTTTCAAAAATTGTTTGTGAATTTACTTTTTGTTTGTGCCCGATTTTCGTTTGGAACAGACCCATTGTGTTTAAATAAGTGATCCATATGAATGGTGGTCTTTCACAGTAAGGTATGGATCACGGGTTATTTAACACATAAACATTTATTCTTAACCTATTGATGAGACTGGGAACCTCATCATGTTTAGATTATTATGTTATGAATTCCAAATGGGGAATGGCTTACCTTTAGCCAGTGAGTAGTCTACTCACTTCATGACATAAGCGTATTTCGAATACGTAGGACAGGACCTGTAGTAGTGGTTTCTCAAAGTACTGTATGATAGAAACCTAGACTACTACCACTACAGCGTGGACAAGTACTCTACGACTTGAGTATGAGTTTGTGGTCTGGCGAAGCTGGAAGCATATACTTTGATTTGCTATAGTTGAGGTTCTATCGTAGGACAAATATACTTGCATGTTGGGTATGTGTGACTAGTTAGTTAACACAAACTTATACAAGATAGTTTCTGCACTATATCGCCCCTTGTGGTTGTCCGAATGGTCTAAAATGTCCAGGGCCCAAGGAAACATGACTTGGATGTTTGCTTTAGGGTAGCTCCCTTGGAAAGCGGAAACACTCCAGGAAGTCGTAGATCATTGGACTAGAAGCCTAAGGATGGTAGATGTCATTTAGAGGGGTGTTAGTACACTTATTCCTCTCTAAATGTACGGCAATGTGTAGAGGGGTATTTTAGTCATTTCACCTGTAGGTCGGAGACTTTGCTATCGCAGCATTGCCCTTGGGGTCAATATTTTCTTATAGTGATATTAGGAAATATTTAAAGTGCAAAATACAGCTATTTATATAGCAGGGGTATTTTGGTCATTTTAGCAGCCAAGACGATGTGTCTTTTTGGTCCTCGGGATAGCCCGTAAGTCCTAACTACTTTTGGGTTGAGGAATTGGTCTCGTATGAAGAGGATTTTATTTTATTTTATTTTATTTTATTCAGGAAGTTTAATTTATTATTGGACTGGAATAAAATAAATAAATTAATTAAAATAGGAGTTGAGAGAAATTAATTATCTAGTTTAATTGGTTAATTAATTATTCAGGGCCTAGGTCCAGTATGAATAATTAAGAAATTAACCTGGGCATAAATTAGGGGAAATAATTAATATTTAATTATTTATTGAGTTATTTATATAGGCCCAAGAAATAAATAATTAAAGATTAATTATTATGGTTCATTTGGGCTTCTTAATTATTTATTGGGTTGTTTATATAAGCCCAGGAAATAAATAATTAGTTTTTATTATTTTGGGCCTTTTGGGTCCAAGGAAATAATAAATATTTTTCTGGCCCAATAGCTTGGACCTTAGGGTTTTTTCCAATTACGGTTAAGAGGAGTTTAGTGTTAGGCCAAACAGATTCTCAGGATAACATCTGGGTGTTTGAAATATGATATCCTGGGGATATGTTTATCAGATAATGAGAGACCCAGTTTTGGCTGACTAATAAACTACTCTCTGGTAGAAAAAAAAACCCTAATCTTAAAAACACAAGAAAGAGACTCACGTGAAGCTCTCTCACTGAACGTCTCTCTCTCTGCTCTTGCTCACGTATATTTCCTCTTGTTTTCTCCTTGTTCTTTGCTAATCAATAGTGAGTGAACCAAGGAGAATTGAGACCGTTCCTCTTTACCATAGTGTTCACCGACTAGAGGTTAGGCTGAGGAATATCCCGAGAGCTGGAAAGCTAGGTGTTCATGCCAACAAGGCGGAGTAGAAGGCTAGCAGGTGTTCAACTGGAAGCTTCTTCAAGTGGACAAAGCGAGGCGATTCCAGTTGTTCAATCTGCTCTTACTCAACCTAGAAGGGTTAAGGAGCACAAAGGTATGATCTTCACGCTTCCGCATGGCCTTTAAGGCTTGGTTTTATTTTTCTCCAAAATTTTTTAACGTACAGAGCATGTTCCCTCTGTTTCTCGTTCCCTCACCTACTACACTGTATAGTGTTATTACTTAAATAGTCCCTAGTCATAGTATTAATAAGACTGGATATCATTATTGCATTAAGACTAGTATGTGTTAGACTTCTTGATTTGATCAAGTGGTAGTTCTCATATCAGTGAGTATTGGAATACTCAAAGTTAATACGTGGATGCTTGTTAATGGAACAAGTTTATTGGATGACCTAGCTATGAGATAATCACAGGGATAACTATTTAGTGCCAGTGATATAATCTCAATATAGCAAACGTACAAGTACCCTTGACTTAAGATTTCTAAGGTACTTTGTTTGTTGAGCAGTGTGCTTTGATTCTAATCTCTGGAGCCAGATCGAGGGCCGTCTACGGGATGGATATTGGGTACATTGTGAGAAAAACGAAAGTAGTTGAGAGAGTCAATAAATGATTCACCACTCCTAATAGTATGGGCGAATATCTCACGGCCACTTGTAGGAATTACTACTCAAGAAGTCCTTGACCAAGGTAACTGTCCATTGGAGATAGTTTCAATTGATATACATCTAGAGTAGTGGGTTCCTGGTACAAGTACTATTATATTCGGGCCAAAATTAATATATTCTGGAGGGAGTTGGCACTAATTTCGTACTCCAAACCGAATGAAATATTATATGGTGAAATGAGTTAATTGCATAATAGTTTGTTATTGAAGGGTTCATGTCAAGCCACTTGACCTCCTGGACATTTGGGTGGTCATGATGTGTTGCTAGATACTGCTCATGATCTGGGAATATGGGTTTATTAATTGATGAATTAATAAACTAGTCCTGATTAGAATCAATATGATTAATTCTAATTAATTATGGCTTATTAATCTCAAAGACGTTTGGATTAATTGATGTTCGCTACCAATTGACTGGGAAACCTAATAGGTCACACACAATAGAGGATTATATACTCAAGATGTTATTTGATAACATAGTGGGGTTAATTGCGAGAAAAGAAAAGTTGTTGTGGCCAAATTATAAGTAGTTATAATTTATGGGCCAAATTGTAGTTGTGAGAACTTGATGTTTCCAATTACAATTAGAGAATTCTAATTGTTTTAGATTTCTCAGTTTTTTTTAGCAGGGTTTTTCGTGTTATATGTATGACATGCACGAAACCTGTTTTGTGTAGTGAAAGACACACGAAAACAACAAAACCCTAGGCCTCACACGATTCTCTTCTCTCTCTCTCTCTCATTTTTCTTCAGCAAAGAGGAAACGAAAACCCTAACCCTAGCTGCCATTTTGGTTTATGCTAGCACATAAACATCTTGGTGCTTGAGTGTGATCCTCCGTGTAGATTTGTGAAACCCCACCTAAAGCCAACCCTAGAGTAAGGGGGACGGGATGCATATCATATTATTTTGCATGAATATATATGTTTTTGAATGATTTTATGTGCTTTAGAGTTGTGGATTATAGGTTAAAATGCTTAGTTATGTTTATCGAGTAGGAAGGGTAAAATGGTAATTTTGCTTGAGGACAAAATAGGAGGAAAGCTTGAGGATTAAATAGGAAGGAAATGTGGGTGAGAAAATAACAACAAGAGTTATTGTGGTTTAGTGGTTAGAGCTTGATGAATTAATTCTAAGGTCATGAGTTCAAATCCCATCATTTAAGCTTTTGTCATGATTATATTAACTAAGTTTGAATTTTTGTTTTCTTGCATTTCATGGAAATAGGAATGTTGTCTTAGGGGAGACATGAAGAGAATGTCCTAATCTTATCCTCATGTCCTAAAAAGAATTCTAGAGGAATTCTTGTCCTTTTTTATTACCACTAGCTTGTCCTAACATCTTTATAATTCAAAACTATTAAATCCTTTCTTTTAAATTCCAAAAAAATTTTGTGATAAATTCTTTCCCTTGAATTTCTAAAATCAGCTTTGGGGAAGGGAGGTTGACCAGAAATTAGGAGGAGAAATAGGAAGGTTCCAAGAGAAAATCAATCACCATGGAATGACTCCCAAATCCATCTTCAAGATGTTCATGTTTTAGTGGTAGGGAAATCTGGAAATTTTCCAGATTTGTTGCAGCCCTTTCCTTCGAAAATTCAGGCCATAAATCCACTCATTTTCTGCCAAGAAAATGATCATTTCAAGTGTCTTGGAAGCTGGAAAAATTGTGCAATTTTCGAACTGCACAAAACAGCACCAAACCAGAAATTTTTCTGGGCAATTCGCAGCTTTTCCTCAAGGAAATGAAGCTGTCTTTAGTTCATCTTCAAGCTAGCAAACTCCTCTGCATTTGTCCAGAAGTGAGGCTGAAAAACCACCATTGGAAGACCCTCAAACAACCCTGAAGAACCACTGAAAAACCGAGCCAAGAAGGTGCAAAAATCCTGCACCAAAAATCTGCAATTTTGGAAAAGCCATGAACACTTGAACAGAATTTTTTTCCAGCTATGTTCCTTTCTAGCCTAGGACCGAAAGCCACCTTCAATCTCTGTAGAATTGAGCCTTATTCAGCCATATATTGAACACCATTAAACCCACACTTACCTTGAAGCTTAAGGACTCCATTGCTGCTCCACAAAACACTCCTAAGATCACTCCATTCAAACACCATTTGAACTTCAAAAAAATTCCAGCATTTCACTCCCATAAATCACTCTTGCATTAAGCTGAAACAACCAGAATTTCCTCTACCTTTATGGACTGAATTTTGGCCAGCTTGAGCGACATTTAGCCTTCAATCATTTCGGCAAAACAGTCTTGTTCTAGCCGACACCATTAAAGACCATAGAGACCACTCTTGATCAAACACCATTGCTAACCACCTACCTTAAACATCTCCAGTATTTTCTCCATTTAAAATTCAAATAAAATCTGATCACCCTTACTCTTTCTTGCTGAAAACCGAAACCCTCAATTATACTCTACCATTCGGCCAGCCCTCTACCAAATTCCAGCAGCACTTCTTCTAATTTCTCTCCATTTTCACCTACAAACACCAAGAACACCAACAATACACACTAAACTTCTTTAAGCCTAAATCAACTCCAAACCCCTCCAATCATCTCTACTTAATCCCTAGACTTCATTTCTGCCATTTATAACATGAAATCTCGCAATCAAGAATTTTCAACCGGATCAAAAATCAGCTTTTCTTGAAGACCTCAAGAACATCAACAAGGTGAGTCATGAACAACCTTCTTGTTCATCTTCTTCCATTCGAATATATCATTCTAACGTCTCTCTCTCTCTCTCTCTCTCTCTTCTAACCGAAATGGTTGAACCACCATCACCCATGGATGTTGTTTCGTTGGACCATTCAAGTCATTCCATTGCACGTGGACCTTCTTTTATCTTCATCGAAGGACTCGACAATCAAGTATTCATCCCTAAATTTCTCTTATTAGATTCTGAAATTATTATCTCCTAGTTGATGATAGAGAAATGGATTATGATTGGGAGATTGAGTATATGCATGTGGATTAGGGAATGAAGTTATGGCTTGACGATGGTTGTATTTGACTAGGATATATATGTTTTCCCTTTTGAACCAATATATGTTCTTCATGCTTAATGAACTTTATGGATATTTGAAGCATGATTAGATATTATGACACCAAAGGTGATTAGGCTTTTATGTTCTTATTCTCCATGGAAGCCATGATTGATGATTATGCTTTGTAGGATTTTGGGCCATGTGATGGTATGCGATAGTTCAAGTGTATGTTCATGAATTGATTGATTTATTGTTTGATGATAGAGAAAGTGATTATGAATCTTTTCTAGCACTAGGAAAATCATGGTAAGAGATTATTTTTTATTAATTCTAGGTTATATTCATTAACAAAATTTATTACAAAAAAATTAGAATTGCTACTATAGTTTCCTTCAAAATTCGAAACACTAGTGGATTTGGATTGGAATATTTAATTAGACTATTAATATTTTTATTAAACAAAAATTTAATAAAGTTCATCTATTACTAAATATTTATTATCTATTAAAAAATTAATTAATTAATTAAAAATTATTTAATTTATTATTTATTTATAATAAAGCTATTTTTAAATTATCATTTATTAAAATTATTTAGGACTTAATATTATTTAAAATTCAAACCTTAGTTTATTTATTATTAATAACACTCAAGAATTATTATTTGAGTCTAAAATTTATTGGCAATTATTTTAGAACCCCTAGTTATTTTAACTTATCAAACTAGACTTATTTTATAAAATTCTTTATCATCCAGCCTTAAAGCTTAGAACATTAGGGTTAGGATTATTTGTGTAAGTGAATATATCTTGAGTGTAACCTTATGTCTTGTGTTTACCCCAGGCGGGGTTAGGTCAGCTTTGGAAGACTTTTGAATTTAAGCAAGCAAAGGATCAGGTAAGCTCCTGTATAAAACTTGTTTGTTGTAAAAGGTTACCATGGCAAGCTAAACACGAAGTATGTGAATACTGATTTGGTAAAGGCAATTAAGGACTGTTTCTTTTCTTGATTCAGTCAAACCAATTATTTGAAAATTTTCAAAGCAGTTTTACTCAAATACTGAACTATTTCTAAAATTGATTTTGGCATGGACTTTAAAAACCCTTGATTGCTATTTTCAAGCAAAGCGATATTTTATCAGTTTTCTCCCAAGTGGGACAATTATCATTGAGTACTCAATAAGGGCAGGCAAGTAGTACTAGTTTTGAAGAGCAAGAGTGAGTCCTCTGGCAGGAGGCCACCTCCAGAAGATAAAACTCAACTTAGAGAAACGTCAGTACTACTTAGTCATGCCAGTTCGAGCTAGCAGTTTTTATTTCAGTCAAGTGATAGTGTTTTGCCAGAATGGACACCCGGTTGTTGTTTGGGTATAGAGAAGGAGGAGTATCTTGCCCGGTAGGCCGATCACCTACCTTTTGTCAGTCTGCACAAAGTGTCGGCATTTTGACCGGCAGTGTGCACAAAGTGTGGCATACTGACCATCCGGTTATGGGGCCCAACGTGTGGTAACCCATAATCCTTTCTTTTGAGTGGTTGATCTTATAAATTACGTATGGCTGGAAAAGCCAAAAACACCACTCTTGTTTTTGACTAATGTTTAATGCTTGCCAATATTTCTCTTATAAAGTTTTCACATTTTGCATCCACGAACTGTTTTCACTGAACACTCAAAGCACACACGGACTTACTGAGATTTTTATCTCATCACCTTTTATGCCATGTTTTCAGGTCGATCCTGCTGTGGAGATGAATAGCTAGATTTGTTGCCTATGCTTTGAAGACTTTATATTATTTTTCTTATGTGTTGTTTTGAGAGATGGTAGCGAACAATTTATTTTGGATTTGTTCATGTATTTTTGGGTTGTAATAAGTTCAATTTTAAAGTATTACTTTTATTTTCTTTTGTGTGACCTAGTTATAAAGACCCCTTGTCCTTTGAACGGGGCGACATCCCCGGCCCTGTCGGGCCTAGGTAGTGGGGTGTTACAAGATTTCTATTAGAGATAATCACACACTGTGATTATAGTGATTGGATATTCAACTCTTGTGATATTTGATCAAGAGGATTGTTGGATCACGCCTCAACTTCAAGAAGGAAAAATTTTATTTTTCAGACGCTTAAAGAAAGGTAAAGCTATTACCTTTGTTCTCTTTATATCTTGTTTTCCAAACATATGCAGATCCTAGATTGGTATCTCGTTCTTATTTTTCTACAGCACCATATATGATATGCGTGAGATACCCAATACTTTCTCTTCCTTTTTCTCTATATTTTGCCGCACACACTTTCTCATCTTCTTCCTTCTCATCTTGTTCTTACCCTTCCTCCCTTATTTATAGGTGTTCCAAAGGCTTACATAGGAAGCTTTGGTTAGATAATGGCTTGCATCACATGCTTATGTCATGGCTTAGCTTTGAAATATGATTGCAACACATGGAATGTTGATTCACCATTTCTAGAACCTTTAGGTGATGACTCGCCATTTCTAGATAATTATGGAAGTTTATGGAAGCTTGTAGAGAATTAAAGAAGTTTTTAGAAAAATATAGAACGCTATGGAAATACATAAAATATTAACAAAATAAATATATTAATGTTACTTTATTCAATGTTGTGGGTCCCACATAACACCTAAACTATCTTTATGAAAGATTGGGACCTACCTAATTAATGAAAATATTAGGTAATCAAATTGGATTTTGCTTCTTAGCATAATATTATTAATAATAACTAAAAATAATATTATATATAATGATAATAGTATAATATTATTAATAAAATAAACGTCTAGTATTAACATTAGAAGTCGTAACAAAATAGGACTTATATAATATAACAATAGTAATTATAATGATATTTATAATATATATATATATATATATATATGTATACAACTATTTCTTGAACAAATATAATATGTAGAAAATTATAAACATATATTTTTTTAACAAACCAAATATAATATATATGAAATATATATTTATCAAATAATATATATATATTGCATAAAATATTCAATTCACAAATAATGATTTTCTTGAAAATAACTTTGTAAATTCCATGAAAATTTTCATATGATATTCAAGAATTCACAAAGATAGTAAAAATCTCCTATTTTTGTGATGTCTCAAGGCAGGATATTACAACCATACCACCCAAAACATTCTTCGTCTCTTAGAAACCGAGCAAAGCCATACTAGCAAACTCCACTCTTCACTCTGTCATTTCAGTCCATTCATCTCTATTCTAATTCTTTTGAATATCTAATACTACTCTTAGAACTCTCTTTTTTTCACAACTCTCTTGGATTTATCCCTATTTCTCCTCTACACAACCGAGACCTCATTTCTCTTCTTCTTCTTCTTCTTCTTATTCTTCTTCTTCTTCTTCTTCTTCTTCTTCTTGGATTCTCTTTTGCCAGCACACATACCACCCTCTCCATTGCTGTAGTCACTTTTCCCTCTAACCAAAATTTTTTTAATTTAAAATTTCCAAGGACCTAAACTAACTCCTAAAGTCTCTCCAAACCGCATCTAATATAGAACACAAGAATATACACCTTTCATCTAGTTCTCTTAGCCTTATTCACTCTCAAGTCTCTCAAAACATTCTCTTGATCACTCTTGCTCTCCAATCTCTCAATCACACTCGAAACACACACAAGCTTACTATTTTCTCTTAGACATCATCAATTCTTCTCCATTCAATTTCATACAACAAACAAATCTCATACTTTCTCGACTTCCATCACTTAAACAAGAATAAGGTAAGCAAAGTTTCTTTTTCAATTTTCATTTCTTCACCATTCTCTTAACAAGAAAAGATGATCAATTCTTTATATCTCTTTCTCTTCTTATTTTCTTCTTCAAGCCGAGACTAATCTCTTGTCTCTCTCTCCTCTTCCACTTATATGGATAAGAAGGCTAAGGATTTCATTAACTCCAACAAGACAACATCCTCAATCCCAGGAATTAATCAAGTCACTTTTAAGCAACCAAAGCACTCTTTCAATTTCACCTTTTGGTTTTCAAATCTAATAGTCAATATTGTAATAAACTGACAGATTTTATGTTATGCATGTGTAGATTTTGGCTATGTTATTTGTGGTAATGGAATGTATTATGAGTATTACTTTATTTATTTAGATTGTTATGATGATGGAAAATTGATATTATATTGGAATACTTTTGAAGTGTACTTGAGCACATAAAGTTCATATCTTGTTGGGACTTATGATATCAACTAATGCAATTGAATGTGTTGAACTTATATACTATAGCATGCTAAAGAGATATAGTGGCATATGTGCAAATGATAAAATTAGATATCTACTTATTTGGAGAATCTTCATTGATGTAGAACCTTTGGACATAAAACTTTGATTCTTTAGATATCATATGATTTGTTAGAGGTATAGGGTGTGAATTTTTGATCTTGTGAAAAAATTAATGTAGTCTGTTATAATTGAGGCTATGATTGGTGTAAATCTTTATTGTGACTATTTGAGGTGGTTAAAATGTCATGGGGCTATGTGGATGTATAATGCATGACCTAAGGTGATGATATGTGTGTGTGTGTGTGTGTGTGTGTGTGTGTGTATTTGATACATGTATTCATGAATTATTAGAATAGATTGTAATTGGCGATTTTGTACCATTTGATAAATGATATTATACTTCATTGTCAAGAAGAAAACCAATAATTTGATTTTAAAAGAACGAGGTCAAATAAGTCCTTTGCATAAATTCTTTGCTAAATGATGCAGATTTGCAAGTCAATACTATTTGTAAAACTTCTTCAATAGAAACTGTGAACTTTGTATGAAATCATGGTTAGTCATTTACTTTTATACTAAATGATATTTTTGAGCAAATTAAAGCACACAAAATAAAATACTAATTTATCTTATAAAGCTTTCAAATAAAACCTACACTCACCTATGATTGTATGTTCAAGCTAACATAAATGTGTTTGTTTGAAGATATCCCTAGATAGGAAAGAAAACATTAAGTACTTTATACGAGCTAAAAATGCGGAAGCCTCTTGATTTTGAAGAGCCCTAGAGTTGGTCACCCAACTCCCTACCAAATTCACACACACAAATGAACCAAATGCAAATGCACTTAACCTAATGAGAATTGGTGAATCTAGCCTACTTCAAAACACCTAAATACCCTAATCTATCAAGAGATTAGAACAAAAAGATAGGATTTGAAGGCACTCAAAAACTTAACCTATCAAGAACACTAGAGAAATACTAGCACCCAAGAATAGAGAAAGAGATTTAGATTATCCCTTTGAAGTTTAGAGACTTTGAATCAAAGTTGGGACAAAGCCCTTTGATTTGGTCTTGAATGGGAATCACCCCTAACACACTCTCCTCTAGAGAAATTTTGATTTCTCTACCAAAATATTCTAATTCTCTAAAAAAATTTTATTATAAGAGTAAAAAGGTATATATAAAGATAACAAACTAAACCTAGCAAATGGGAGATGTAATCTCACCCATTCAAGCCCTAAGTAAGTTCAAAATATACCTATTACAAGTCAAAAGTTGTAGGAATTAAATTGGGAACAAAATAGAAAAAATAAGAAAAATCAGAAAATCTGGGTCATGCCTAAAGTGACTTGGTGCCAAGTAGGCATGCTAGGCCTAGTGCTGGGTGTGCTCTATAAAATTCGGCCAATAGGCCGAGTGGACCTAGCGCCAGGTGGTCTTGTTGGGCCTAATGCCAAGTGCTCTCTGTTCTTCTCCCAGCATACTTTTCTTGCCTTTTCAGCTCCCTCTTGTGCTCCTTTAACCCTCCACACTAATTGTTGTCTAAGTTTTGATCTTTTTGGCCCTTTTTATATCATCTATTGCTGGATAACCTTCTTCATCCTTGGCTTGGAATCTTAGAATGCACTTTGAAGCTTCTTGAAAAGGAGCTTCACCCATGGAGCCATGTGTTGTTTCTTTATCCTCTTTCCCCCTTTTTTAGAATGACCTTCATGCTTAGAACGATTCCTATCATTTCCCCCTTCTTTGTGATGATTCATTCTCGAATGGTCACCTCCATAAAAATTTAAATAAGGATTTTTGAGTGAAGGTTTTTTATCCTTGTTATGTGCTTTGTTTTCTCCTTTCACCACCCACATTTTTCTTCTCATTTTACCTCCAATCTCTTTTCTTTTCTCACCCCTTTGTTTGTCCCTCATTTCTTTTTCTTTTAAAGTTGATGAGGTCACTCTATTTTTATCTTTCTCACCATTCCTCTCCTTAATTTGATTCCCAATCTCTTCTTTTATTTTTTTCCCCCAACTTCTTTTCTCTCAATCTTCTTCCTATCTTTCTTCTCTCTCCTTTTACTTTCATTCTCCTTCAAAATATTTTGATCTTTCAAAACCTCACTAGAGGATAAGGGAACTAAAGTGAATTTTTTTTTCCATCTTTCTTCAAAATGTAAGTGTTGTCCCTCCTTTTGTGGACTACATCCCTATGAAACATCTAAGGTCTCCCCAACAAAATATGCCTAACATGCATGGGATATACATCACATAACACTTCATCATGGTATCCCCCATGTCAAATTTAACCTTGACTTACTTATTCACCTTCACTTCTCCACAATTATTTAACCATTGAAGCTTGTAGGGACTAAGGTATTTCAAGGTTTCTAACTCCAATTCTTCCACCATTGTAGCACTAATTAAGTTTTTACAACTTTTCCCATCAATAAGGACACTACATGATTTTTCCTTGATAAGACGCCTTGAAAAGAAAATATTTTCCTTTTGTATCTCATCTCTTTCTTTACCCTCACAAGTATCTCTATCTTTTCTAGCTACTTCAATCAATGAACAAATTGGCTCAATCACCATTCCTCCCTTACTACCTATTCCAACCCCTCCAAGTTTCTCATTTCCCACATCTCTTGGTTCAGTAAATGGAGAGTTGGCATGAGTGGTTTGCTTCGGGTCTACACTCCTTTGTGATTGTTTCTCAACATTCACATGTCTCTTTTTTCTACCTTTAGCCCCATAAAATCTCCTATGTGCTAATTTGTTGGGATAAGTAGCTTTGGTATGTCTATAGGTGGAATTTCTACTATCTTGCAACTTATCATTCCTCCATTATGGCTCATTAGGACAACTATAAAAGTAATGGTCTTTTTCACAACAATTAGAGCAATCATACTCCATCTTCTTTTGCACAAACTCCCTCTTTTTTTGCACTCCATTATTTGAATAATTTTGCAATCTACCCTTTACTTTCTTTGGAGGTCCTTCTACAATAATTCCATCATTCTCATAATCTATCCGCCCACGTCTTTCCTTTTCATATCCACCATTTCTATCTCCACTAATGCTTTGCTTTTCATCACAATCATACAACAATTCACAATCATCTTCATATTTCTCATAATCCCATTCTTCTTCATCATATCTATCACATTCTCCTCTACTTCAGCATGACATTTCATAGAAATCACTGACTTCACCTTGACCACTCATAGAAGATGAATCATATGAACTTTCATAAGCTCTTTTTTTTTTTTTTTAAAGAGAAATTTTGAGCAGAAAAACACACAAGAGAAGTTCCTCACTTCACACCCCCACATGTTTAGCACTCAATCAATGTCACTCAACCTTCGTGTTAACACTCTTCTTTGGCTTTTACAACAATGAGCTCACCCTCTTGCCTTTTTCAATCCACTCAAGTGCATTCTAAGCTTGACTAATTCAAAGAAAAAGAAATTTTTCTAGTGGCTACAAGAAAGATTTACTTCACTAAAAACAATCTACTATGGTATGAGACAATGTAGTTCATGAACGGAAGCTTGAGATAGTCACGTATGAGCAATCACAAGTCATTGATGTAATATATCAAACACTTGAGGTGCAATCTCGTAACTCAAGGAGTTTCAAAATTTTTACACTTATAACAACCCACAAACTCAAGAATCACAAGAAAAATTACTCCCCAATGATTATACTAACATCAAGGAACAATTTCAAAGTAAGAACATAGCAAAAACTTGAATTTTATAGGCCCCAAAATTGGCATAAAAATAAGTTATGGGATTCCTTTTGAGCAGTAGAATTTTGTGTAGCTAATCAACTCAAATAACTTCAAATTTTCAACAATTTTAATCCTCAAATAGCTACCCAATCATAAACCCAACGTGTATGTTCAATTTCACATCAAGTTTATAGCACAATATTGAGTTCAAAGCATTCAAAAATAGCCCCAAAATAAGTGACGAAAATCTAAAAATTTTAACAAGTTCTTGAAGAAAATTGTACCTTTGCCCAAAAAAAAGTTGTATTGATTACAATCAACATAATCTTGCTCTGATACCACTTTTGATATGAGCTAAAAACATAGAAGCCTCTTGATTTTGAAGAACCTAAGAGTTAGTCACCCAACTCTCTACCAAATTTACACATACAAATGAACCAAATGCAAATGCACTTAACCCAATGAGAATTGGTGAATCTAGCCTACTTCAAAACAGCTAAAGACCCTAATATATCAACAGATTAGAACAAAAAGATAGAATTTGAAGGCACCCAAAAAATCAACCTATCAAGAACACTAGAGAAATACTAACACCCAAGAATAGAGAAAGAGATTTAGATTATCCATTTAAAGTTTAGAGACTTTGAATCAAATGTGGGACTAAGCCCTTTAATTTGGTCTTGAATGGGAATCGCCCCTTATACACTCTCCTCTCGAGAGAATTTGGTTTCTTTACCAAAATATTCTAATTCTCTAAAAAAAACATTTTATTGCAAGAGTAAAGAGGCACATATAAAAATAACAAACTAAACCTAACAAATGGGAGATGTAATCTCAACCATTCAAGTCCTGAGTAAGTTAAAAATATACCTATTACAAGTTAAAAGTTGTAGGAATTAAATTGGGAACAAAATAAAATAAAACAAGAAAAAATTAGAAAAACTAGGCCGTACCCAAAGTGACTTGGCACTAGGTAGGCATGCTGGGCCTGGCACTGGGTGTGCTCTGTGAAATTTGGCCAATAGGCCAAGTGAATCTGGTGCCTGGTTATCTTGTTGGGCCCACGCTGGGTGCTCTCTGTTCTCCGTCTAGCATACTTTTCTTGTCTTTTAAGCTACCTCTTGTGCTCCTTTGGCCCACCATACTAATTATTGTCCAAACTTTGATCTTTTTGGCCCTTATTTAATCCTCCATTGCTTGACAACCTTCTTCATCCTTAGCTTGGAATCTTGAAACGCACCTTAAAGCTTCTTTAAAATGAGCTTCACCCATGGAGTCGTATGTTGTTTCTTTTTCCTCTTTCCTCCTTCTTTAGAATGACCTTCATGCTTGGAATGATTCCTATCAGTACTCAATAAGAGTAGGCTTCTAGTACTAGTCTTTGAAAGCTAAGGGCTAGTCTTCCGCTATCTGACCATCTTTGGAATATGAACTCTTTTTGGATAAGGCCCTAATATTAGTAAGTTAGGCCAGTCCGAACTAGCAACTCAGTCTAGGTGGGCTGTTATCCAGAGTTAGACAACCAGTAAGTTTGGGTAAGAGATGGAGGAGTATCTTACATAGTAGGTCCATTATTTACTACACTATAATGTAAGATTTCATAGTACTCTGTCATAATGCAGGTGTTATGACAACCTTTAGTATTATGACGCAAAGTTTCGTAATCCACCTATTTTAATAAATTGATGAGTGGTTTATTTTCTTAAAAAACATTTCTTATTAGTTTTTGCAATTGACATTTGTTTGTCTTGACAAGTAAAAGCAAGCAAACAACCACTTAATGACTTTAAGATTATCATGCAAATACTTGCAAATGTTTTCTTTCAAGGTTATTTACACTTGCATCATGAAAGAATTTTAAAACTTTTAAGAGCATATGCGTGACTTGCTGGGAAATTATTCTCACACTGTTTATGTTATGATTTTCAAGAAGCTCCAACTTTGACAAGGTTGATAAAATTCAAGAGATTGAAGATTTAGTTCATACTTTATCTATTTCTCAATTGGGAACATTTATCTGTTATATCATCTTTGAGAATTTGTATAAGTATTGAGACTCTTGTAATAAGTTTTGATTTTTCTGTTAAGTTTTATTTGTTACCAAGTTATAAAGACATCTAGTCCTTAAGAGGGGGCGATATCTCTACCCTTTTTTGGAGTATGTATGTAGTCAGGGTGTTATAAGTACAAACACACCTCCTAGACCAAACTTATACCTATTTTATGATAATGCACTTGTAAAAGTAAGACACCCAAACACCCGCAATGAAGTATAATAGGGCATTTTATTGTGCAATAATTCAAAAGGTGTTTTACACTTCA
Source organism: Voacanga thouarsii (assembly GCA_026120185.1). Classification (NCBI taxonomy): domain Eukaryota; kingdom Viridiplantae; phylum Streptophyta; class Magnoliopsida; order Gentianales; family Apocynaceae; genus Voacanga; species Voacanga thouarsii. The sequence continues at coordinate 1,544,412 of JANUWF010003374.1, read as the reverse complement.
AAACAGGATTAGGAGTAATATTAATGAGATAACAAGCATGTTGAATATAATAGCCCCAGTATGTAAGAAGTAAGCTAGATTGAAACCTCAAGGCCCTAGAAATGTTCATGAGATGTGATGTTTTCGTTTTGTGGTACCATTTTGTTCAAGTGTCTCTACATGTACACGCAGCTTCATGAATTATGCCTTTTAAGACATAGAAAGATGGAATATAAAATTCTCCCCCATTATCAGGACAAAAGACTTTGATCTTATTATGAAATTGGTTTTCAACATAGACATAAAAACGAGCTAGAATGGTAATAGCTTCTGATTTTTGTTTCAACAAAAAAACTTAAGTATATATACTATTCTCATCTATAAGAGAAGGAGAAATCTATGTCCTTAAATAGTTGATACATGATAAGAGCTCCAAACATCCATGTGTACTAAATTAAAACAATAAGCAGAAACTCCTTTAAGCAAAGGAAAAGCTATTTTATATTGTTTAGCTAAACAACAAATGTTACAAGCAGCCCCTTTATTAGGTAAAACAATGAAATCAAAATGCTTATGTAAATGACTTAAAATTTTATTTGATAGATTACCTAACCTAAAATGCCAAATGAAAGAAGTGTCACTGAGATGGCCTAAAAAAATATTGTAGACCATCGCTCAAATTTTTGAATATGCACTCTTAGTGAATTGATAAAGGCTTTATACTAGCTTAGCCGATCCAATCATCATCCCACGATGTGGATCCAAAATTTGACAAAAAGATGAATAAAAACAACCAAGCAATTGAAGTCATGAATTAGGTTGCTTAAAGAGATCAAGTTATATGTAAAATGAGAAATGTAAAGAACATCATGCAAAATGATATGCTTTGTTAATTATATATTTCCTTTGTGAGTGACAACAACTTGGCATTGGTTGGGTAGTCTAACAAGAAGTTAGACACAGGTTTAAGGTTAAGGAAGACTTTAGGATAAATGGATATATGATTAGATGCACCTGAGTCATAAAGAGTTATGTATACCATAGAGTTACCTTGAGCAGAACGTTCCTCAAAATTAGCAGATAAAGTAGTTAATTAATTTACAATAGGAGTAACTAGAGAAGCATCTACTCTATAACATGATCAAGAGTTAGAGGTATTGCTTCTGAGTAACAAAATTACCAGTGTGAAATATTCCAGTTAAATCTGTGGGATTTGAGACATTAGATATGGATACACATGAATGATTCAAATCTGATTCTCCAAACATCTGCATGACTGAATTTACTTGTCTATAGTTGCCAGGTTGATATTTACCTTTAGGCTTGTAATGTGAAACCCCAGTCAAGACCAACCCTAGAGTAAGGGGGTTGGGATGCATATCATGCTTTATTTCATGATTAAATATGTTTTCATATGATTTCTATGTGCTTTGAATTTGATTTTTATTATCTTGAAGTCTTGTTGGTGAGTGATGTGTGAGAGGGGCAAAATGGTAATTTTTGCCCGATGTGAAAATAAGGAGATAGCTTGTGAATTGAATAGGAAATAATTTTTCTAGTAGAAATAGCAACAAGAGTTGTTATGGTTTAGTGATTAGAGCCTTGGAATTAATTCTTGAGGTCTAAGGTTCAAAGTCCATCATAGAAGCTTTAGCTTGAGTAAATTTTATTTTGCTTGGAAAAGGAGGGTTTCGGCCATGAGGGGCTAGATCAATGTGGTGATGATGTCCTAGGAGAGACATGTTAGGAGAATTCTCACTTCACTCTTTTGTTCTTTGCAAATGCCAAAAGGGAATTCATTCTCCCTTGATCTTTAGCTTTTCTTAAATTCCAACTCCTTAGTTTGAGCAAGGTGTTCTATCCTTTTCCTTTCCAGAAAATTCAGTAGAGGACTAAGGACTTTTAGGATCAAAATGTCCTAGTAAAAGGCTTCTCATGGTTTGGAAAATGTAAATGATGTGTGGGAAAAAATCAAGAGGAAAATCCCCCTTGAAAGCTTGCTGAAATTTTCCCTCTAACTTAGTTCATCTATCTTCATGAAATGAGCTGAAATTTTCCAGCTTGTTGTACCTTCAAAAGGTCAAAAATTCTAGCTCACATTTCCTTCCAAATGCTACCAGAAAAATGGTCTTCAGGATCAGTTGAAACTTGAAAGTTTCTTGCCCAAATTCGGACTGCACAAGCTGGAGTAAAACAGGAAAAATTCCTGTACGAAAATCAGCTTTGTGAGCTCCAAATCAAGCTGTTTTCTCCCAGATTTTGTGCAGAACCTTAGCCATGTTTTTCCTCCATAAAGAAGGCTGGAAACCATCCTTGAATACACCTGAAATCCCCTTCAAAACTCGCTGCAAATCTGCTGGAAATGGCAGATGAAAATTCTGCCAGGAAATTTCTGTTCAGCGAAATTCCTGAGCAGAATTTTTGTCCAGCTTGTTTCCTATTTTGTTTCAATCGAAAACCCCAACCTACTTCTGTCAAAACCTCCTTTAAACCTCCATTAACAGAGCTCCATTGTTTCCTGAAGCTTCTGCACGAAATTCCCTCCATGGCTGACTGAAAATCTCTCAACCAAATCCCTGCAATTTAGCTTGATTACTTTCCAAAATTTCAGCCTTCTTGTTTAACAACTTTCCATAAAATTTTGCTCAAATTGATCAGACATATTCTCCACCATTGTGCACCCTAGTTTCAGCCATCACAAGGCTCCTTTAACCAACTTTAATTCCCCAAAAAACTGCACAATCCAGTCCGCCATAGGAGACTTCAAAGCTGTCCAGAAAAATCAAGATATTCTTGGAATATCTAGTTTCCAAATTCTCTTCCTAAAATTATTCTTCAAGGATTGTAACAATTAGTCTTTCCTTTCCCTCCCAAATCAGAAATGTTACTCCCTAAACCCAATAGAATTTCGGCAGCCACAACTCAGAAAAATCGGCAACTTCTCTTCTCTCTCTCTCGATTTTCTTCAAGCAACAAGAACACACACACACACTACACCAAGAACACCTACTCATTCTCCACACCTAATACCCCTCCAATCCACTTCAAACCCTCACAAAAATCTCCAGATTTGATCTACTCCTTGCTGTGCATTCATCAACACCCTTATTAACATCAAACTCCTCAAATCATCTTGCTACTTTGGTTCAAAAAGCAGAAATTTCTGTGAAGAACAAGAATATCTTCAAGGTAAACTTATTCTAACAACTTCATCCTCTTCAAACTTAATCTCTAATGAAAACCTATATGAATAAGCATGCTAATGATCTCGTCTTCTCTCTCTCTCTCTTTCATGGACCGAAATTCCTCCCTTGGCCGAATGGTCTCTTTTCCCATGACCATGTTTTCGCCACCCTTCTTGAACAAGATTAGTCATCTAGGAGTTGAGATATTCTCTAAACTCCTTCAAGTCATTCATCAATCAAGTAAGTACCTTCAATCCTCTTTTTAAAATTTAGAAGCATGTCTCTAGGTTGATGAATGGCGATGGGTTTGTGTATGTGATGTTGTTGATTGAAGCAAGAGTATATGTATGATTGTGAAGGAGATGGAATTTATGCATCGAAGGATTATGTTGGTGGATTTAATGATGAGTTGAGATTTGATGCATGTCATAGGTAGTATTTGTGATGAAGCATGCTAGAGATTATGTCACCATGGGTGAATTGGATTTATATGCATAATTAGATTTTGAAGCCATGATCATGTTAATGCTAGTAGAGGTTAAATCATGTAACAATAAATTTAGATCTATGCCTATGTGCAAGACTTGGATGATTTGATGATTTGAAGGATTAAGTATGTTATTGATTATGACCATGGAATCTTGATCATGATCTAGTTGTCCCTAAGCTAAATTTTATTTCATGAATAAAATATTTACTAATGATTTTTGCTAAAGAATTTCAAAAACCCTAGGAAGGATAGATTTGGAATTATAATATATGTAATGGATATTTTAGTCAAATAAATAATGATTTTTCTAGAAAATAAAATAAATAAATATTATTTAAAATAAAGCAAATTAATTAAAGCCCTTATGAAAAAGAGTTATACTTAATAAGATATTTACTAGATCAAAACCCTTAAGGATTTATTTATTATTTTCCAAGGAAAACTTATTAAATTTAATCTTCTCTAGTTTTAACTATCAATTATTTTCTAACAACTAAGCTACCATTAAATTACTATTTTACCTAGTACCACCTATGGCTCTGGATCAAATAAACTCTAAATTTTCCTTAACAAGGGTTGAACATTCAACTTAATAGAATTTATTTCCTAGTCCATTAATTATTTTAAATAACAAATTAAACTGAGCTTATAAACCTATTCAATTATTATTTTGCCTTAAAGTTTGGGACACTAGGATCATGGTAATAGTGGATTAAGTTGATTTAAAATTGAGAAAGTGGATTGTGGCTTGAATCAGATTAAGATTTGTTTTTGCCCATGTGGGGTTAGGTCATCTGTCCGAGACCTTGTTGTTGTGAGCAAGAATCAGGTAAGCTCCTGCATAAAAAATGATTGATGTGAAATAATTTCCCTATGGCAAGCCAAATGTGGAATGCAAGGACACTCGATTATTTGAAAGCAAGTGAGGGTTGAATTCATCATTAATTCCAACGCTTAAATTATTTAAAAGTCTTTGAGTAGATTTTTCCAAACTTGAAACTCTTTCTAAAACTAATTTCTCTCAAAGCTTTGGAAACCCTCAAATTGTTATTTTCATGAAGCACAATGCTTTTTTCTTTTTGTCCCAAGTGGGAAATGTCGTTGAGTACTTAATAAGGGTGGACTACTAGGACTAGTCTTTGAAGGGTTATGGTGAGTCTCTTAGTAGGTGGGTACCTCTGAGGGGTGAGTCCTTCCCGGATAAGATGCCAATTCCAGTGTGTCGTGCCGGTCCGAGCTAGCAGTTTATTTTGTTTCAGTCAAGTGACTGTGTTTTTGCCGAAATGGACACCTGGTGATTGTTTGGTTATAGAGAAAGAGGAGTATCTTGCCCAGTAGGCCGATCACCTACTTTTGTCAGTCTACATAACGTGTTAGGCATTATGACCGGTTATGGGGCCCAAAGTGTGGTAACCCATATCCCTTTCTTTCGAGTGGTTGATTTCATTACTTATGTATGGCTAGAAGAGCCAAAACGCCACTCTTGCTTTTGGCTTATGTTTATTGCTTGCCAATGTTTCTCTTATAAAGATTTCACACTTTGCATCCACGAACTGTTTCTGCTAAATACCCAAAGCACACACTGACTTACTGAGATTTCTGTCTCACCACCTTTTATCATGATTTCAGGTTGATCCTGTTGTGGGTGAGTAGCTACCTTGGAAGAGAATATGTTTTTCTGATTTTATGTACTGCTTTGGGAAACGAGTGTGGATGATTTTAATTATGGTTTTTGTTTTGGAATTTCATGGATGTACTTTTGAAGTATTTTTGGGTTGTAATAAATTCTTTTAGCTTGAGTATTATTTATTCCAGCAATTTTTATTTGTGACCTAGTTATAAAGACCCTTTGTCCTTTTGACGGGGTGACATCCCCGGCCCTGGCGGGCCTAGGTTTTCCGGGGTGTTACAAGTGGTATCAGAGACTAGGTTATAGACAAATATTGATGATATATGATTTAATTATTTAATTTTAAATCTTATCTAACCTATTTTGTTGATGCTGTAGGATGGTTAGACTGCTTAGGACAGCCAGGAAAGGGCAGCAGTGGCACCCACCTTACTATCTAGACCAGGAGGACCTTCCAGTTCCCCAGCCTGCCCCTCAGCCAGTTGTCCTTATAGAGGATAATAGTGATGATGAGCTTGACTTGATGGAGGATAGCAGTGAGGACGAGGTCCAGATCCTTGAACCACCTCTGATCCCGGTGATAGATATAAGCTCTGACAGTGAGGATGATGTTATGATAGCGGAGCCTGAACCCCACCCTCCTAATCCCGAGGTGGATTTAGCAGCAGCTAGTGATGACCCGGGGGAGATAGACTATAAGTCTCCACCCAGACCTTCCTGTATTCCTCCCTTTAGCCGAGTTGTGGCCGGGGAGAGTTCTAGGCGCCCTGGGAAGGAGCCTATGGAGGGATTCGCTAGCGAGGAGGGGGTGGATTTCTCTAAAAATACCGGAGGTTGGATATATGAGGCAGATGATGAGGATTCCGATGAGGAGTAGAGAGCTAGGAGTCATTTTGATTTGGATGTTTGTTTATTTACAGCTTTTCATGAATTGAGATGTTAAGAATTCTTAAAGTTCATTTTTATCAAATTTCGAAATTATGCAAGTCAATTTTTGAAATTGAAATTTATGAGAAATCCTTTAAATAAGTTACATCTGACTTCTTTCTACTCATACTTGGCTAAGTATGCATACACCACTAAAATGATTTGATACTTGAGTGCATACATTTAACATTTGGGGTATGGTAAAGAATGACACCCAAGAGACGTGCAGTTCCTTCCACCAAAAGAAGTCTAGAGGTAGACCGGGTAGCACCGGAAGTTGAACCAGAACAGATGCAATCACCCCATTAGGGTGACAGGCAAAGTGATCCCGCGATGGGCATGGGGTCTGATGCCCCGGTAGATGGGTCAATGGGTCAGACACTCAGCAAAGTGGCTGACATTCTTCAGACGCTAACCGAACGGAGGCACCCTAGAGGGGAAGATGAGGCGTTGGAGAAGTTCTTGAAATTCCAACCGCCTATCTTTATGGGTGAAGCGGAACAGGACCAGAAAGCCGAGCAGTGGGTCGAGCAAATGGAGGATATCTTCGCAACGCTCCAGTATTCGGAAGAGCGGATGGTTAAGTTCGTGGCTTTTCGGTTGAGAGGACCATCTCGGGCGTGGTGGCAGCGGCTCTAAGAGGACTGGGTAATGGATGAGCAAGAATGGACGTGGTCCAACTTCGTTGAATCTTTTAGGGCGGAGTACATCCCTCAGTGGATTGTAGAGAAATGGGAGGACGAATTTCAGAATCTGAGGCAGGGGAGCATGTTTGTGGCTCAATATGCAGCTCGATTCACGCAGTTGTCGAAATACTGCCGAAGACTGGTCGACACCGAGCAGAACCGGACGAGGCAGTTCGTCAAGGGGCTAAGACCGGAGCTGAGGAGAGCTTTGGCACCTGCTCCACCGACAACTTACTCGGGGGCGGCGAACGCTGCTACTCGCACAGAGAATGAAGACCGCAGCAGGATGGCGGCCAAGCCCTTCCAACCGCCGAGACAACCACAGGGACACTTTCCGAGGCAGCAATCCCACAAGCGCCCTGCAAATCATCTCTGGCAGAATCGGGATAAGCAAGCCCGGATAGCACCAGCTGGACTTGCACCGAACCTCCCATCCTGCAGGCAGTGTGGAAGGAAAGGCCACACCGAGAGGAATTGCTTGTCCAATGGAAGAGATAGGAAGTGCTACTACTGTGGTGACCCGAACCACCTGAGGAATACCTGCCCTAAGCTGCACCGAGTCGGGTAGGGAAAACCCGGCTCAGAACCCGGGACTCAACCGGGCCAACGCCATGGGAGCAGCCGGAGGTGGAGCGCCGAAGCCACAAGTGAAGGCCAAGGTATTTGCTCTCAACAGAGAGGAAGTTGGGGCCGATGCCGCGGTGATGGAAGGTACGTTCACTATTCAAGGACGATCCGTTAATGCTTTGATTGACCCTGGCTCTACTCATTCCTATATAAACAAGTTGTGTGCATGTCATTTGGGTTGGGATGGAGTGGAGCTACCTTTCATTTTAGAAGTAAGCACCCCTTTGGGGAAGATGGTGCAAGCCGATCGGTATGTAAGGGATTGTAAGGTTACGGTGGGGAGAGAAAATCTGGAGGGAGATTTGATTGTGTTGGACATTGAAGACTATGACTTAATTTTGGGGATGGACTGGTTAGCCAAACATGGGGCTAGGGTAGACTGCAAAAATAAGTCAGTTCAGTTTGTCAGACCGGGTTGTGATGTGTTAGAATTTAATGGAAAGAGAGTGAAAGAGTTGAAGTACTTGATTGCAGGGGCTAAGGCCCGAAAATTATTGAGGCAAGGTTGTAAAGGTTATCTGGCTTACGTGATGAACAAGCCTAAGGACCAATGTACTCTGGAGGACACGGAAGTAGTGAAGGATTTTCCCGATGTATTTCCAACGAAGCTTGATTCTCTACCTCCTAGTCTAGAAGTGGAGTATACTATCGACTTAGTTCCCGGAGCGGAACCAGTATCGCGGACTCCGTACCGGATGGTGCCGGCAGAGTTGAAAGAGTTGAAAGAGCAACTAGAGGAGCTCGTTGGCCAAGGCTATATTAGACCAAGCACGTCGCCCTGGGGAGCGCCTGTGCTATTTGTAAAGAAGAAGGACGGGACCTTGAGGCTGTGCATCGACTACCGAGGGCTGAACAATTTGACGATTAAGAACAAGTACCCTCTTTCGTTGATTAACGAACTATTCGATCAGCTGCAAGGATCCAGTTGCTATTTCAAGTTGGATCTGAGACAAAGATATTACCAAGTTCGGATAAGAGAGGAAGATATCCCCAAGACAGCCTTCAACACCCGATATGGGCATTACGAGTTCGTGGTAATGCCGTTCGTGGTGTCTAATGCTCCAGCAGTATTCATGGACCTGATGCACCAAGTATTCCGGCCTTACCTGGACAAATTTGTAGTAGTATTCATCGACGATAGTTTGATCTACTCCAAGAGTCCGGAGGAGCATGCGGAGCATCTGAGGCTCGTGTTGGAAAAATTGAGGGAGCACAAGCTATACGCGAAGTTCAGCAAGTGCGAATTATGGTTGGACAGTGTGGCATTCCTTGGTCATGTGGTGACTAAGGAGGGAATTAAGGTAGATCCGGCCAAGGTGGAAGCGGTATCAGACTGGAAGCAGCCGGAGAATATTACCGAGATCCGGAGTTTCTTGGGTTTGGCGGGATACTACCGAAGGTTTATCAAGGGATTCTCGACACTCGCATCACCAATGACCCGTTTGTTGAGAAAGGATGTTCCATTTGTGTGGGACGAGAAATGCGAGAAAAGCTTCCAAGAACTAAAGAAGCTACTGATGACAGCACCAGTATTGAGTCTACCAGAGGAAGGCAAATCTTACGCACTGTACACCGACGCTTCGAAAGAAGGACTGGGAGCGGTGTTGATGCAAGACCAGAAAGTGATTGCCTATGCATCACGGAAGTTGCGACCGCATGAAGTGAACTACCCTACTCACGACTTGGAGCTGGCGGCTATAGTGTTCGCCCTAAAGAAATGGCGACACTACTTGTACGGAGCCGAGTACGAGGTGTTCACCGACCATAAGAGCCTGAAGTATATCTTCACTCAGAAGGATTTGAACTTGAGGCAACGAAGGTGGATGGAATTCTTGGAAGAATACCGTTGCGCGATCAACTACCATCCCGGGAAGGCTAACGTGGTGGCAGACGCCCTAAGCAGAAAAGTTGGGATGGCTAGGCTGAAAGTGCAAGAAATGCAAGTAGTTCAGGACGTATTGGACAGAAGGACGGAAGTGCGAGACAAAACGATTGTTATCAGCAACTTGAAGTTGGTGCCGGACTTGAAGCAAGAAATAGTGGAAGCTCAGCGAAGCAACGCCGAGTTTCAAATTTTTAAGGATAAGGAGCTTAAGCGACCGAACAGCGAATTTCGTCAGGACGAAGCAGGAGTTTTCCATTTCAGATATCGATTGTGTGTACTCGATGAGCAACAACTAAGGGTCAGAATTTTGGAAGAGGCACACAAGAGCAAGTACGCAATTCATCCGGGAGAGGTCAAGATGTTTCAAGATTTGAAGAGAGCATACTGGTGGCCCGAAATGAAACGAGATGTGGTCAAGTGCGTATCGACCTGACTCACTTGCCAGAAAGTTAAAGCAGAGCATAAGAAGTCAGCGAGACTATTGCAGCCGTTGCCAGTGCCAGAATTGAAGTGGGGGAGGTGACCATAGATTTCGTCACCGGACTCCCTATGTCAAAGACTCAGAAGGACGCCATATGGGTAGTAGTGGATCGACTGACCAAGTCGGCCCACTTTATCCCGGTAAATGTAATGGACTCTATGGAAAATTTGGCTCAGACATATGTTCGAGAAATAGTCCGACTCCCTAGAGTACCTTCGAGCATAGTGTCAGACCGAGACCCGAGGTTTACTTCTCATTTTTGGGGAAAGTTCCAGGAAGTAATGGGATCAAATTTGAAGTTCAGTATGACGGCGCATCCGCAGACTGATGGGCAGTCAGAAAGGGTAATCCAAATATTAGAGGATATGTTGAGGGCCTGTGTTCTGGATTTCGGGGAAAAGTGGATAGAATGCGTACCTTACGTGGAATTATCTTATAACAATAGCTATCATGCCTCGATTGGGATGGCATCTTACGAGGCTTTGTATGGGCGCAAGTGTCAAGTACCGTTGTATTGGAGTTGGACGGAAGATGGACACGTGAGCAAAACCAGAGAGGTTTGTGTCCAAGAAATATTGGACAAGGTGAAACTGATACGGGAAAGGGTAAAGGCGGCTCAGAGCCGGCAAAAGAGTTATGCGGACAACCGGAGGAAGGAATTGGAATTTCAAGTCAGGGACCGTGAGTTTCTGAAGCTATCACCCAACCGGGGGATTGTGAAGCATCTGAAGGGTGGAAAATTGAATCCGAGGTATTTGGGGCCGTTTTTTATTAAGGAAAGAATCGGACCAGTTGCGTACCGGTTGGACCTACCGGATGGGTTGACAGGTATCCATGATGTGTTCCATGTGTCACAGTTGAAGAAATATAATGCGGATCCCGGTCACGTGTTGAATGAGGAACCGTTAGTGTTGCAGCCAGACTTGAGCTACGTGGAAAAGCCTGTTCGGATATTGGACCGCAGCGTCCAAACCCTCCGGAATAAGCAGATACCGATGGTTAAGATTCAGTGGGAGCACCATGGTACACAGGATGCTACATGGGAATCCGAAGAATGGGTTAAGCGGAAGTATCTCGAGCTGAAATAGAGGTCCGCTTGAATTTCGGGACGAAATTCTTCTAAGGAGGGGAGGATGTGAAACCCCAGTCAAGACCAACCCTAGAGTAAGGGGGTTGGGATGCATATCATGCTTTATTTCATGACTAAATATGTTTTCATATGATTTCTATGTGCTTTGAATTTGATTTTTATTATCTTGAAGTCTTGTTGGTGAGTGATGTGTGAGAGGGGCAAAATGGTAATTTTTGCCCGATGTGAAAATAAGGAGATAGCTTGTGGATTGAATAGGAAATAATTTTTCTAGCATAAATAGCAACAAGAGTAGTTGTGGTTTAGTGGTTAGAGCCTTGGAATTAATTCTTGAGGTCTAAGGTTCAAAGTCCATCATAGAAGCTTTAGCTTGAGTAAATTTTATTTTGCTTGGAAAAGGAGGGTTTCGGCCATGAGGGCCTAGATTAATGTGGTGATGATGTCCTAGGAGAGACATGTTAGGAGAATTCTCACTTCACTCTTTTGTTCCTCGCGAAATGCCAAAAGGGAATTCACTCTCCCTTGATCTTTAGATTTTCTTAAATTCCAACTCCTTAGTTTGAGCAAGGTGTTCTATCCTTTTCCTTTCCAGAAAATTCAGTAGAGGACTAAGGTCTTTTAGGATCAAAATGTCCTAGTAAAAGGATTCTCATGGTTTGGAAAATGTAAGTGATGTGTGGGAAAAAATTCAAGAGGAAAATCCCCCTTGAAAGCTTGCTGAAATTTTCCCTCTAACTTAGTTCATCTATCTTCATGAAATGAGCTGAAATTTTCCAACTTGTTGTACCTTCAAAAGGTTGAAAATTCTAGCTCACATTTCCTCCCAAATGCTACCAGAAAAATGGTCTTTAGGATCAGTTGAAACTTGAAAGTTTCTTGCCCAAATTCGGACTGCACAAGCTGGAGTAAAATAGGAAAAATTCCTGTACGAAAATCAGCTTTGTGTGCTCCAAATCAAGCTGTTTTCTCCCAGATTTTGTGCAGCACCTTAGCCATGTTTCTCCTCCATAAAGAAGGCTGGAAACCATCCTTGAATACCCCTGAAATCCCCTTCAAAACTCGCTGCAAATCTGCTGGAAATGGCAGACGAAAACTCTGCCAGGAAATTTCTGTTCAGCGAAATTCCTGAGCAGAATTTTTGTCCAGCTTGTTTCCTATTTTGTTTCAACCGAAAACCCCAACCTACTTCTGTCAAAACATCCTTTCAACCTCCATTAACAGAGCTCCATTGTTCCCTGAAGCTTCTGCACGAAATTCACTCCGTGGCTGACCGAAAATCTCTCAACCAAGTCCCTGCAATTTAGCTTGATTACTTTCCAAAATTTCAGCCATCTTGTTTAACAACTTTCCATAAAATTTTGCTCAAATTGATCAGACATCTTCTCCACCATTGTACACCCTAGTTTCGGCCATCACAAGGCTCCTTTAACCAGCTTTAATTCCCCAGAAAACTGCACAATCCAGTCCGCCATAGGAGACTTCAAAGCTGTCTAGAAAAATCAAGATATTCTTGGAATATCTAGTTTCCAAATTCTCTTCCTAAAATTATTCTTCAAGGATTGTAACAATTAGTCTTTCCTTTCCCTTCCAAATCAGAGAAGTCACTCCCTAAACCCTACAGAATTTCGACAGCCACAACTCCTCAGAAAAATCTGCAGCTTGTCTTCTCTCTCTCTCGATTTTCTTCAAGCAACAAGAACACACACACTACACCAAGAAAACCTACTCCTTCTCCACACCTAATACCCCTCCAAACCACTTCAAACCCTCATGAAAATCTCTAGATTTGATCTACTCCTTGCTGTGCATTCATCAACACCCTTATTAACATCAAACTCCTCAAATCATCTTGCTACTTTGGATCAAAAAGCAGAAATTTCTGTGAAGAACAAGAACATCTTCAAGGTAAACTTATTCTAACAACTTCATCCTTTTCAAACTTAATCTCTAATGAAAACCTATATGAATAAGCATGCTAATGATCTCGTCTTCTCTCTCTCTCTCTCTTTCATGGACCGCAATTCCTCCCTTGGCCGAATGGTCTCTTTTCCCATGACCATGCTTTTCGCCACCCTTCTTGAACAAGATTAGCCATCTAGGAGTTGAGATTTTCTCTAAACTCCTTCAATTCATTCATCAATCAAGTAAGTACCTTCAATCCTCTTTTTAAAATTTAGAAGCATGTCTCTAGGTTGATGAATGGCGATGGGTTTGTGTATGTGATGTTGTTGATTGAAGCAAGAGTATATGTATGATTGTGAAGAAGATGGAATTTATGCATGGAAGGATTATGTTGGTTGATTTAATGATGAGTTGAGATTTGATGCATGTCATAGGTAGTATTTGTGATGAAGCATGCTAGAGATTATGTCACCTTGGGTGAATAGGATTTATATGCATAATTAGATTTTGAAGCCATGATCATGCTAATGCTAGTAGAGGTTAAATCATGTAATAATAAATTTAGATCTATGCCTATGTGCAAGACTTGGATGATTTGATGAATTGAATGATTGAGTATGTTATTGATTATGACCATGGAATCTTGATCATTATCTAGTTGTCCTTAAGCAAATTTTATTTCATGAATAAAATATTTACTAATGATTTTTGCTAAATAATTTTGAAAACCCTAGAAAGGGTAGATTTGGAATTATAATATATGTAATGGATATTTTAGTCAAATAAATAATGATTTTTCTAGAAAATAAAATAAATAAATATTATTTAAAATAAAGAAAATTAATTAAAGCCCTTATGAAAAAGAGTTATACTTAATAAGATATTTACTAGATCAAAACCCTTAAGGATTTACTTATTTTTTTCCAAGAAAGACTTATTAAATTTAATCTTAACTAGTTTTAGCTATCAATTATTTTCTAACAACTAAGCTACCATTAAATTACTATTTTACCTAGTACCACCTATGGCTCTTGATCAAATAAACTCGAAACTTTCCTTAACAAGTGTTGAACTTTCAACTTAATAGAATTTATTTCCTAATCCATTAATTATTTTAAATAACAAATTAAACTGATCTTATAAACCAATTCAATTATAGTTTTGCCTTAAAGCTTGGGACACTAGGATCATGGTAATAGTGGATTAAGTTGATTTAAAATTGAGAAAGAGGATTGTGACTTGAATCTGATTAAGATTTGTTTTTGCCCATGTGGGGTTAGGTCATCTGTCCGAGACCTTGTTGTTGTGAGCAAGAATCAGGTAAGCTCCTGCATAAAAAATGATTGATGTGAAATAATTTCCCTATGGCAAGCCAAATGTGGAATGCAATGACACTCGATTATTTGAAAGCAAGTGAGGGTTGAATTCATCATTAATTCCAACGCTTAAATTATTTAAAAGTCTTTGAGTAGATTTTTCCAAACTTGAAACTCTTTCTAAAACTAATTTCTCTCAAAGCTTTGGAAACCCTCAAATTGTTATTTTCATGAAGCACAATGCTTTTTTCTTTTTGTCCCAAGTGGGAAATGTCGTTGAGTACTTAATAAGGGTGGACTACTAGGACTAGTCTTTGAAGGGTTATGGTGAGTCTCTCAGTAGGTGGCTACCTCTGAGGGGTGAGTCCTTCCCGGATAAGATGCCAGTTCCAGTGTGTCGTGCCGGACCGAGCTAGCAGTTTATTTTGTTTCAGTCAAGTGACTGTGTTTTTTTCGGAATAGACACCCGGTGGTTGTTTGGTTATAGAGAAAGAGGAGTATCTTGCCCAGTAGGCCAACCATCTACTTTTGTCAGTCTGCACAACGTGTTAGGCCTTCTGACCGGTTATGGGGCCCAAAGTGTGATAACCCATATCCCTTTCTTTCGAATGGTTGATTTCATTACTTATGTATGGCTAGAAGAGCCAAAACGCCACTCTTGCTTTTGACTGATGTTTATTGCTTGCTAATGTTTCTCTTATAAAGATTTCACACTTTGCATCCACGAACTGTTTCTGCTAAATACCCAAAGCACACACGGACTTACTGAGATTTCTGTCTCACCACCTTTTATCATGATTTCAGGTTGATCCTGTTGTGGGTGTTTAGCTACCTTGGAAGCGAATGTGTTTTTCTGATTTTATGTACTGCTTTGGGAAACGAGTGTGGATGATTTTAATTATGGTTTTTGTTTTGGAATTTCATGGATGAACTTTTGAAGTATTTTTGGGTTGTAATAAATTCTTTTAGCTTGAGTATTATTTATTCCAGCAATTTTTATTTGTGACATAGTTATAAAGACCCCTTGTCCTTTGGATGGGGCGACATCCCCGACCCTGGGGGGCCTAGGTTTTCCGGGGTGTTACATGTAACCTAAAGGAAATCCATGCTTTTTTGTAACAACAATCAATAGTATAGCTAGTTATGCCACAAAAAACACATCGCAACCTTTTTGTAGGTATTTGCTTTCTTCTTAAACTATTGATCATTATACTTTATAGCGAAATTATTCATCATAAAACTCCTAGTATTAGCTGGCAAATTTGTTGAACTAATCATAGAAGAATTCACAATAGTTCCCCTATTATTTACAAGAAAGGCATTTGAATTTATATGTGGAGCATATGAAATAGAAAGCTCATTGGGTTAATAGGCATCATAGTACAAAATACTTGTAGCATCTTAGGCATTTGCTTAGCTGCATCATACCTCGCTTATTTCTCATATGTGATTAATATCTGAAAAGCTTTATTGTTGGCAAAAAAAGATTTTGACAATAAAATCTTTGATTTTGCTCTAGCATATTCTTTATTTAGTTCTTTCAAAAATCTAATCACAAAATATACTTCAATACTTGCCTTGATATTAGCTAAAACCATAGAGATACACCTTAGTTCATCGGAGCACAAAGATTTATCATTTCATCCTAAAGAATCTTTAGATTCATAGAATATTCATTTATTATAAAGCTTCATTATCCCAAATTATGCATATATTTTTGTAAATGTGAAATTCACATACATCTCCTTGAGAGAACCTCTAACATAGATCAATTCATATTTCATGTCTAGTGTTTAACCAAATAAAAACTTGAGCAATTTTTAATGAAACTGCATTTAGAATCCAGGAAATTGCCATGTTATTACATATTTCCCATGCATTGTAAAGTCTATTCGATTAATCTGGTTCCATAATACTACCATTCACAAAACTAAACTTGTTTTTAGTGATCATTGCCATCCTTATAGCTCCATATCACTGTTAGTAGTCCTTCTCCGTGAATGGAGGTTGAACAAGGATGAGTGAGGGACCTTTATTAGGAAGAAGATACAAAGGACTAGATTGACACACTTCATGATTCACCATTATTGAGAATTGAAGAACTGATACAACCAATTTGGAAGGACACAAGCAGGCTTTGTAAAATCACAATCATAAAGATTCAATGAGGATGAGATTGAAACTTGGATTAGAAGATGCACTATTACCATGATGAAATTCAGTGAAAAATAGAGTAAATGCAGAAAGATGAGACAAGCATAGAAAATCAGTTGTGAGCTTAAGAGAAGGACTATTCTTTGTTAGAAGTAAAACTCTGCTTGTATTTACAAGGATTGAATCATATATATACATGTGGGAGCTCTAGAAGCTTCATAACTAAAAATGATTTGACTACTCTAAGGGCTTCTGACAACTATAAAATAAATACAAAGGAAATGTTAAAAATGGTTAGCCCGAGTCATGGTAGAAAGTCTTCTTCTGTATACATTCTGGTTATGCCTAATGAGCTACTGTTGAGTTGCTATACTCATGAATAACATCAAGATTTCAGCCACCTAAGATAATTGATTAGTAATTTTGTGTATATGACTATAAGCCATACCTTGATAACAATTGCAAAAATAATTGATTGTTGTTTATCAGATAAATTAGGATATTATAATAAAGGGGCAAGATTTGACTACATGTTGGAATAAGTGAAAGATTATTTGGATGATGTATGTAATACCCCATATAATTTCACCTTAGAAAAATTAGAATAATTAAATTTATTCTATCAATTATTTAAATTTATTATGTAATTTTCTTACATAATTCTTGTATACTTTGTAAGATTAATTATTGGGCTAACAAGAAACAATTTGTGATTATTAATATGACCACTTCCTTGTATGTGTGGCAAATGACTTGTTATGATTGAATTAAAATATTTTGTACAAATAAATGTTATTTTAATATTTTTAGTAAGAGAAATAAGTTTTCAAACATTTAAACTATATTTGAAAGCAATTTTGGTTTTGACAAATTGGAAGTCTTAGTTAAACCTAAGACTAAATTATTTTGACTACATGTAAACTATTTTGACTAGGCTAAACTTATTTTGACTTGATCTTGGCCATCCAATTTCTTTAAATCTTGACCATTCATATAACCTAAAACAATTGCCTTTGATTTTAGGGTGGATTATACAACATCAAATTTTTCCTAACATAAAGCCTGATCATTTTTCCCTTTACTTCTCCCATAGTTGGCTACCTATTTTCTCCACGTCCTTCTCTCCCTTCTCTCTAGAGAACATAGTCCACTTCCCTTCCTCTACGATGTCGACAAACCTTGTTCCAAGAGGAAAACATTTCCTTATCACATTTTTCCCTTAGCCGAAAGCTCATTCCCCACTTCTTTTGATTTTTCCTCTTTATTTCTCAAGAGCTACAACATATTTTAGGTAGAAAAAGACCCATCCTTGCTAATTTTAGGTGTTTTCTTCAAGAGATTTAAGAGGTAAGAATGAAAGACTCCACTTTTCTCTTGTTTCCTCTCAAAACTGAAATTAGCTCTCATTGTTAAGCATGAAATTGTCATATTTTCATAGCCATTTTCCTTAACTTTTGTGTATTCTTTTTTGTAATAATGGATAGATTCTACTCATTTTGTGAGCTTTTGTGTTTTTAGGTGATTTGGCCACACATTATTGGTTGCTAGAGAATAAAAGTAGATTTACCAATGAATCATGAAATGCTATGGCTCTTACTTTCTCTATTATATAGATATGTACAATCTTCATCAAGAACTATTACAAACAATAAAGAAACTAGTAGATTCAGATATAAAGCAACGTAAAATAAACTAAAATTTTAAATTGAAATACTTAATCTATTAATCTATTAATAAATAATCTATGATTAAATTCTTTCTAATTATATTAATTAAGAGGACTTGTTTTCTTTTTATTTTGTAAAGACGAAGAAAAAATTCAATTTTCACACAAAGGTGATTGTCGGATTATTAGAAGGCTTTGGAATAAAAGTTAAATACATTTTCAAAGGTATTCAGTGTATGTACACAGCTTGTTGTGTAGCCATGCATCAAACTGTAGAAAACAGAGGAAAATAAAATGTTCCAGGGGCTATGTGCAGCATGTGGCATGCCCCCGCATCATGCTGTGCCAAACAAGGGATATTGATCAGCTCCCAGAAGTTTGCAAAAAGAATAGAATTTTGATGTCTGCAAAATGCACGGCCTATAGCATTGGCGTGCAGCTTCTTGTGTAGGAGTGCACAGCCACACATACGACCATGCAAGATCCCATGTTAGTGTAGAGGAATTTTAGTTAGAATGATGCACAACTTAAGGGCACGCCCGTGCATGTATCCTGTACAGTACCTCTGAAGGTTTTAGAAAGTCCTAGATCACTTTAATAGCAATGCAAACTTCCTAATTCATTCAAGGACAGTTTAGAGACTCTATATAAAAGTTGTGAATGTCCAAATTCATATACAAAACATAGATACAACTCTAATTCATCATTCTTTAGAGAAAAGCACCAAGCAAGGCTAAGGAGAGGAGGAGAAGCTAGAAGACACGAAGAACAAAGAGATTATGGGCTTCCCAAGTTTAATATTTAAAACTTCTCTTATTACTCTCTAGTTTCCAAGTTGTTATGTTTTTAGCATTCTTTGTATTCAAACAATTGAAATATTAATCATGTTTTAAGGTTATGCTTTGTTATTATGTTGTAATGCTTTGAGATTCATTTATTAAATATGCTATCTTTGATATTGTTAAGATTACCTCTTGAGTATTTATGCAATTTTATATTTCATTCTTATTATTTGTGTTAAGTTAATTGTGTATAACTAACAATCTTTTAATTCACACAATTGTATTGTTAAGATAATTGATTTCTTGATTGATTTGTCTAAGTAGTATTTATTACTTGGTTGAGTTTCGAGGCTAACTGGCTTAACTATGAGATAGGGAATTGTGTAATATTCAAGCTACATATTTTTACGGCTAACTAGGTATGAAATTTTTGCTAGGATTGTGCCCTAGAAGCAATTATTTGTACAATGTATTTTACATATTAAATCAATAAAAGGCATTCTTTATCTTTCAGTTTCTTTGTTTCATATGTTTATGTGTGTATAAAACTGTTAGATAAGTCCTAAGTACATTGGTATGTTAAGAAAATTATGATAGAAATCATGATGTGAGGTTCCTACTATACTAGAATGTGTTTGTGCTTAAAATATTTGTAGTCATAATATTAATGAGATAAGACATCATTAATGCGCTAAGATTAGCACATATACTTCTTGATTTGATCAAGCGGTGGTTCTCATACCCCGTGAGTATTGCAATACTCAAAGTTGACACGTAGATGCTTGTTACTTGAACAAGTACATTAGATGACCTAACTATGAGATAATCACATGGATAACTATTTAGTACCAGTCATAGAATCTCGTTATAGTAAATGTGCAAGTATTCTTAGAATTGAGATCTCTAAGGTACTTTGTTTGCTAAGTGTTGTACTTTGATTTCAATCTCTAGAGCCCCTATAAGACCGCCTATGGGATAAACATTGGGTACAACGTGAAGTAAATAAAAGTAGTTGAGAAGGTTAATAAAGGATTTACCACTTCTAATAGTAGAAGTGAATATCTCAAGGCTACTTGTAGGAATTATTACTCAAGAAGTCCTTCCTTAGCCAAGGCAACTATGTGTTGGAAATAGTTTTAATTGATACACATGTTAAGTAATAGATTTTAGGAACAATTACTAAAATATCCAGGCCAGAATTAATTAATATTCTGGAAGGAGTTGGCACTAATTCCATACTCTAAACTGAATGAGATATTGTATGGTAAAATGGGTTTATTGTACTGATGTTTTGCTATTGGAAGGTTTGTGTCAAGCCACTTGACTTTCTGGACTTTTGGGTCATCATGATGCATTGCTAGATGTCGCTCTTGATCTATTAAATATGAATTTAGTATTAGAGAATAAATTAATTTTAATTATAATTAATAAGTTAATCCTAATTATAAAAGTGTTATTAATTCTATTATGGTAGAATTAATTCATATCAGCTACTAATGGACCATAAAACCTAATAGGTCACATACAACAGAGGAATTGGTACTCAAGATATTATATGATAATATTATGGAGATATTTTGTGAGAAGAACTAACTATTATAAGCTAATTGTAATGTGTTATAATTAGTTAGATTAAATTGCAATTATATAAAAGCTATGTGGTCGAAATTATACTGTTGTTATAATTTCATGGGCTAGATTGCAATTTATGAAACTAAACCTATAATTGAAAAGGAAGAAAATTGGATTATGCAATTGGTTTCCTAATATGATTGGGGGGGAAACACAGAAGACACGCTGATATATACATATGCATTGTCGGTTCTATGTGGGCGTAAAAAATTCTTTAAAATTCAAAAAATCCTTTGTTATCTTCTTCATCATGAAATTCTCCCAATCTTTTCTAAATTGCTAGCACAATTTGATCTATTTTGAGTAGCAAACCTTGTGTGGATTTCTACTAGAGAAATCTCTATACTTGAAATTCGGTGGTTTGGTAGGAACGTGTGATCACTGTGTTCTAAATTGAAAGCCGGAGAAGGAAAATATTGAATTTTTTTGTAGTTTCTCTTGAGGTAAACATCTTCACCCATCTCTATTTGGCAATCTTCAAATCACATTCGACTAATATATGGCATAGAATTCCTATTTAATTTCTACTGTGTATAACCATCTTACATGAAGGAATTCCATCAATTTGATATAACGAATGCCTTGTATACTTATCAATTTTGTTCTTGACTTATGACAATTGATTAATTGAAGTATTAATATCATTAAGAAAATGTTAATCAATTTGGTTGAGGTTGAGAATGAAATTAAGGATTTTAACTTAAAGGTTAACTAAGAGTTAGTCCAGTTTTGCGAGGATGAAAGATTTAATTTAATAAGAAAGGTCCCCAAAGCTAATTGCTCAAAGTAATCTTGTTAATGATAAGTTTCTTAATTTGATTGCATAGCATATGCCTAAGAACTTGGTAACTACTTATTTAGTCTTGAAGTTTCCATTTCTTTATTATTTTCTATTTACTTCTTTGTTACTTTATTTGTTTAGAAGTAGAATTTAATAGTTTTCTAACTTGATTCTCTCATTTATTTGTACATACGTGTAAATAATGCATCATTATGATTAATTCATAAGATGATTTCATACGAAAGAAAGGTTTTTTTTTTTTGTTTTTTTTTTGTAGAGTATACTTCTGATAGGGCCTAAATTAGTCATATTTTTTTTCTAGTTATTTGAGGTTCTTTTGTGATATATTTTGTTCAATAACTAGTCATATTCCTTTATATTTGAGATTTTACCCTTACAAAGGTATTTGGTTCATTATTGCAGATTTTTGGGGTAAAAAGAAACTAAAACGTCGCAAAACAGAGGAGAGGAAATGCCGGCTTGGACAAACGAACTGGCGCCGGCCATGCACTGTTGACACGAACTTTGAAGCGACGAAAAAATTGTTGAAACGGAGCAAAACATAGTGGAACTGGCACCGACACCAAGAGTCAAGGCGGCACCGGCTGCATTTTGGTCTTCATTGTGAAATTCGGAGAAAAATCGGCGAACAAGTAGAGAACCAGAACACAAATGGCACTGGCTCCGAGAGTCAAGGTCGCACAGGTTGTGCCATGAAGTTAAGGCGGTGCTTGATTTTTTCTATGCGGTTTTTGGTTATTTGTGGAGTTTTAGTATCTTCCAACTTCTACTCGGCCAAGAACATTGTACCTATAAGTTTAGGCACTTCCCATGTGAAACCCCAATTGAAACCAACCTTAGAGTAAGGGGGTTGGGATTCATATCATATTTTTTTTGCATGCATAACTATATTTTTATATGGTTTTATGTTCTTTAGATATGTGATTTATAGCCTAGAAGGTTTAATCGTGTGTATTGAATAAGAAGGGTGAAATGGTAATTTTTAGTTGAGGTGGAAATAGGGAGATAGCTTGAGGATTAAATAGGAAAAATATTTGGGAGAGAAAACAAGAATAAGAGTTGTTGTGGTTTAGTGGTTAGAGCTTAGGAATTAATTCTTGAGGTCTTGAGTTCAAATTCCATCATTGGAGGTTTAGCATGGTTAATTTTTTATTTTTGTTTGGAAAGGCTATATTTCAGCCTTGTATGCTTTAGGGAAGAGTAGGGGTGTTGCCCTAGGGGAGACATGATGGGAATATCCTAATCTTACTCTTGTACCCTACAAAAATTTCTAAGGGATTCATACCCTTCTTGATCTCTAGCTTTCCTTAATTCTTAATCAATTAGGTTGAGTAATTTATCTAAGCCATTTTGTTTCCAGAAAATTCCAGCAAGGATCTGTGAGGTTTAGGTTTCAAAAATGTCTATGAATGAGTTATCTTGTGGCCGAAATTGGGAAGGAGTTTTGGGGAGGCTCCCAAGAGAATTAATCTCCATGGTTGAACCTTCAAAACTCCAACCTAGCTGTGTTCATTCCTTTCATGTTGTAAACTGAAATTTTTCCAGCTTCTTATTCAGTTTAAGTGTCGAAAATTTCAGCCATCTTTTCCTCTCAAATGCTGCCAGAAAAATGGCCATTTCACTTTGCTTGAAGACTGAAAATCCTAGCCAAAACCAAGCTATACAAAATCTGTGCAAACCAGAAAATTTTCTAGGCAACTTTCGCAGCATTGGTGAACTAAAACCAAGCTGTTTCTTCCAATTTTTCACCCAGCAACTTAACCACATTTTTCCTCCATAAAGAAGGCTGGAAACTAGCCTTGAAATACCTCTGAATATCCCTTCAAATCTTCTGCAAGCTGACTAGAAAATGGAAGCAAAATCTGCCCAGAAAAATTCCAGCAAACTTGCAAAATCTGTTCAAGATTTTTCCAGCTTTTCTTCTCCTTCAGCCTTGTCCGAAACCGCCACCATTTTGCTGTACAAACTCCCTTTGAACAGCCATGAACTGAGCTTCATCATCTTCCCCAGCATTCTGCTCGAAAACCAGTCCATGGCTACTTCTAAAATAGCTTCATCAATCACTGACCAAAATTCCAGCAAACATATTCAGCAAGCTACCATAGAATCACCCCCAAACAACCAGAAAATCTCTTCACCATTGCACATCATTTTTCGGCCACCATTAAGCTCCCTTGAATAGCTTTCATCCCAGCAAAAACCTTAGCCACTCAGCCAGCCATTGGAGCTTCCAAAAGCTCTCCTCCATCAAAGATCTTCTTACCATATTTTGTTTCCAAAATTGATTCTCCAAAATATTCTTTTTGGATTTCAAACAACCAGCTTTCCTTTTCCTCTCAAATCTGAAAATCCAATAGCCAAAAACCCTACAAACAATTTGGCCACTCCTTCCCACAGAATTTCGGCCATCTTTAACCAAATTCTCTCCATTCTCTTCAACCTCCAAGAACACCAAGAACACCTACTACCCTGCTCACGCCTAAGACCACCAAAACCACTTCAATATTCTTCAAAAAACTCCAGATCACACCTACTCAACCCCTTGAAACCACTTCTGCAATTTTTAACATCAAATACCAAAATCAAAGTCCCTCTTTTGGATAAAAAAAACCAATATTTTCGTGAAGGCTCAAGAACACCTTCAAGGTGAGTATGATCAATCATCCCCATCTTCACTCATCTTCAACTCCTAATGAATATACGTATATATAAGCATACTAATGAACTCTCTTCCTCTCTTTTCTCTCTCTTGGCCAAATGATTGCTTCAACCATGGCCATATTTTCTCCTTCTCTCTTGACGGATCAAGTCTCCTAAGAGTAAGGATTCATTTGAAACTACTCCAAGATAGTCATCAATCAAGTAAGCTTCTTCAACCTTCTCTTTAAATTCTAGATTTATATCTCTAGGATGTTATTGGAAGGAGATAGATTGTGATTAGGGTCCGAGCATGTATTGTTGTGATGGAGTTGAGATTGAACCATGAATAAGTGTGTGTATATGATGGAGATGGGAATGATGCATGAGTTGATTGCCTTGGTTGAATTTTATGGTTTTCAGGGTTTGTTGTGTATCTTCTTGTCGTAAGTGGTATGTGATCAAGCATGTTAGGGATTATGTCACCTTTGGTGAATAAGGTTTATGTTTGCGTGTGATTGTTAAAGCCATGAAAATGTTTATGTTAGTAGAGTTTGGATTATGCCTTTGTAAATTTAGATATATGCCTTTATTCATGATTTGGATGTTTTGTTGATTGGTGTAGAGTGTATGTTCATGATTATGGTTAGCAATAGAAATTGAGATCATGGCCTTGTTGTCCTTAAGCTAATTAAATTAACCAACTATATTTCATCAATAAAAATGATTTATGCTATAATTTCTCCTAGTAATATTGAAAACTCTAGGAAAAATGTGGATTCAGATTTTTATATAAAATAATGACATTTTAATTAAATAACTGATAACTTTCATTAAAGAAGTAAAATATATAGATTTTATATAAAATAAAATATATTGACAATAATAATAAAGCCTTTTATATAAGTATTCATAATAGGTAAAATATTAATTATGTAAGTCTCATATTCAAAACAACTATTAAATTTTATTTATTATCTTTCAATAGAAACCACTAAAATTTACTTACAACTAGTTTTAGTCACCAATTATTTTCTAAAAATTAATTATTAATAGATTATTATTTTACATAATACCACCTAGGACCCTTAATCAAATAAACTCTAATTTATTTATAGCAAGATTTAAACCTTCAACTTATTAGTACATATTTCCCAAAACCCTAATTATTTTAATATCAAACTAGACTTATCTTATGAACCATTTATTTATTATCTAGCCTTAAAGCTTGGGACACTAGGATCATGGTTGTAGCAAGTTGAGCTAGAATTATTTGTGGAGTGAATTTTGGCTTGAGTTTAATTATGGCTCATGTTTAACCCAGGCGGGGTTAGGTCAGCTGTTGGAGACCTTTATTTTCAGCAAGGATCAGGTAAGCTCCTGCATAAAACTTGTTTAATGTAAAATGGATATTATGGCAAGCCAAATGTGGAGTGCATGGGCACTCACTTCTGTAAACACAATTGAGGATTGTCTCCTTACTCATTTCAGTCAAACAAATTATTTGAAAATTAATAAGCAGTTTTACACAAACTTTAAACTCTTTCTAAAGCCAACTTTGTCCCAAACCTTGGAAATCCTTAATTGCCATTTTCAAGTGGAGCTATGTTTTACTCAGTTTCTTCCAAGTGTGGAGCTATGCTTTATTCAGTTTTCTCCCAAGTGGGATAAATTACATTGAGTACTCAATGAGGGTGGACTGTTAGGACTAGTCTTTGAAGGGTTAGGGTAAGCCTCTCAGTAGGTGGCCACCTTTGAGGGGTAAGTCATTCCCTGATAAAATATCAGTTCAGTAGGTCACGCCGGTCCGAGCTAGCAATTTTCAGTCAAGTGGACTGTGTGTTACCGAAATAGATAACCGGTTTTGTTTAGGTGTTGAGGTGGAGGAGTATCTCACTCGGTAGGCCGATCACCTACTTTTTGTCAGTCTGCACAAAGTGTGGCATTCTGACCGTCGTATGGTTATGGGGCCCAACGTGTAGTAACCCATGACCACCCTTTTGAGTGGTTGATTTATTTATACATGTATGGTTGGAAAAGCCAAAACATCACTCTTGGTTTTGACTATTGTTTATTGCCTGCCAATATTTTTCTTATGAAATTCTTACACCTTGCATTCATGGACTGTTTTCACTGAACACCCAAAGCACACACGGACTTACTAAGATTTTTATCTCATCACCTTTTTTTACCATGATTTCAGGTCGATCCTGCTGTAGGGATGAGTAGCTAGTGTTGTCTGCCTTGGAAGAGATTTTGTTATCTATTTTTATGTAATGCTTTGGGGAGTTGAGAGTGAATGATTTTTATTCTAGATTTGTTTTGAATTCTTGGATTGTAATAAGTTTTTAGTTTAAAGTATTGTTTTTATTCTATTATTTTGATTGTGTGACCTAGTTATAAAGATCCCTTGTCCTTTGGACGAGGGGACATTCTCGGCCCTGCTGGGCCTAGGTATTGGGGTGTTACATCCCAAGCCTATAAAATAGATGAAAAACACAAGGGAAGAAGGGAGAATTCATTGACCATTATAGAAAATCACTCAATCAAAGGAGAAATTCTTCAATTCAAGGAGAGTTGTGTAAGAAGGTCTTCAAATAAAGAAGAATGAGGCTTGTTTATGAGTGCTTTCTTTTACTTTGTTTTCTTTTTCTTGAACAATGATATGTTGATTATTTTATTGTAATTTGACATTGTTTTAGATATTCATGATTTTTAGAGTTATTTGATATTTTGATTAATTGATTGTTCTTCTTGGTATTTAATTACTTAGGCGTATTATGAGATTAATTGGTTGTTTCTTTTCATTAACTTGCTAGACTAAAGAGGTTGATAGTGGTTGCAATTGATTAATTTTATATTTATTGGCTGTTAACTTGCTAGACCAAAGAGGTTAATTGCTGAGGATTAAGTAATTAAAGGTTAATTTATGTTTGCCAGACCAAGGATTCATTGATTAATTTCATGTTTTAAATTTTCCAGACCAAGGAAATTTAATCAAGGATTGTGTTTAATCCATCTTGTGCATGAATTAGTTGAGACAGACCAAGTGATGCTAATTTATCTTAATCATTCATAATGCCAAGGGAATAATTAGTTATGATAATGGTTGAGTTCTTTAAGGTCATGTTTGTCTAAACAATGGTTTGAGTTACATACTTCTCAATCCTTGACATGTATATATTTTTATTTTTATTTTTATTTCATTTTCACTTTATTCAGTTGGTTAAACAATGAAAGAAAATGGATTAATGTCTACTTGTTCCTTGAGGATCGACACTCATTTGAACCCTATGCTCGATTAATGATGAGTATGCTTACTCATATGTGTGATTTGGGTTGAACGTTTTAATTTAAACTTAATTGGGAATGTGCTTAGTTGTTGTATGATTTTTATACCCAAGTCCGGACACATCAACTTCTCTTGTTCATTAAGAGATTGATGCCTTACTTGCAACTATGCTATACTATATATTTAGAAGTAAAGTTTAAAATTTATTGGTGCATGACAACTGCATTTGTAGTGACCTATATTTTTATGTCAAACTCCAATATAACAAAATTTTAGCACCATTACCAAGGAACAAAAAAAACACTTACATTTCCTTCTTTCTTTGATTGATTCTTATGACACTTATTTCTAATTAGTTATCTTGGTGCAAAAATTTCTCTTTTACTTTTTGACCTTGCCTTTTGTTTTGTAGGTTGCTTGTTTCATTGATGAATTTTAGGAGTTGTAAGAAAATAAACAAAAGAGAAAACACCAAGGCACTTAAATCGAATCCAAAGGAAACTAAGATTTGTGAAGAAAAAGCTCATCCAAAGGGCACATTGTCTCCAAAATCTGAATTTTTTGCAACCATTGAACCAATAAAGGAACAAATTGGTGAATTTTTCCAACTCTGGATTCTACAATGGATGCTAATTACTCTCTTAAAGAACTTGATGCCCTTACTCTAAACTATCACCCTTTATACATTATTGTTCCTGAGGTAACAACTAATTTTAAGTTGCATTCTAGGTTTATACAACTTTTGCCATCTTTTTATGAGCTATCTGGAGAAGATCCACAGAGGTACTTAAAAGAATTCCATGTTGTATGCTCTAATATGAAACTAAATAGTATTTAAGATGAAGTTATTAAATTATGTGCATTCTTATTTATTTTGTATGGTGGGCTAAAGATTGGTTGTATGACTTACCTACGGGTTCCATTAATAATTGGTTTAGTATGCAAAGGCTTTTCTTGAAAAATATTTTCCTACATCTAGAGCTGCATCAACCAGAAAAGAGATATATGGTATTAGGAAAGTACAGGGGGAATCTTTGTATGATTACTGGGAAAGATTCAAAAGACAATATGCTAGTAGTCCGTATTATCAAATCAGTGATCAATTGCTAATTCAATACTTCTATGAAGGTTTACTTCCTCATGATAGATTTATAATTGATGTGGCTAGTGGTGGTGCCCTTGTAGACAACACTCCACAAGCCACTAGATGCTTAATTTCTAATATGGTTGCTAACACTCAATCTTTTGGTACTAAGAATGACTCAATAAGGAAAATGGGGGAAGTAGGCACAAATTCTTTAGAGGACAAGGATGATAAGGTAACTAATTTGGTAGAGAAAATGCTAGGGACAAACTCACAAGTTAGGGCATGTAATGTATGCAACTCTCTTAATCATATTAGTGATGCTGTTGGGTATCTCGGACTGATATCCAATACGGCGCAGTGGAAGAATAAAATGAGATACCATCCCAAGACCCACATATGTGTGGAAAATAAGACATAAAATAACAAAGGTAACATCTTTTACCTTTCTTTGATTGTCCAAAGAACAAAAATTTTCTTCTTCAAGTTGAGGCGGGATCCAGCAATCCTCTTGACCAAACTCTACAAGAGTTAAACATCCAACCACTATAATCACAGTATGTGATTATCTCTAACAATAATCCACACAAAGGGATACTCAAGCACCAAGATTTTCTATGCTACCAGAAATAAGATGGCGGCTAGGGTTTATTCTTGTTTTTTTTTCCAGGAAAAACGAGAAAAGGAAAAGGAAAGGGAAGAGAAGCTGTTGTTTTGTGTATTAAAATTCCAGCTAGGGTTTCGTGTATCGAATACATATATTTTGAAAAAACCCTACTAAAAACTGAGAATTCTAATCCAATTATAATTCCCTAATTGTAATTGGAAACGTCAAGTTCTCACAATTATGATTTGGACCATAAATTATAACTAATTATAATTTAGCCACAACAACTTCTCTTTCTTGCAATTCACCCCACTATGTTATCAAATAACATCTTGAGTATATAATCTTCTATTGTGTGTGACCTATTAGGTTTTCCAGTCAATTCGCAGCGAACCTGAAATAATCCAAAGGTCTTTCAGATTAATAATCCATAATTAATTAGAATTAATCATATTGATTCTAATCAGGATTGGTTTATTAATTCATCAATTAATAAATCCATATTCCCAGATCATGAGGGGTATCTAGCAAAAAATCATGATCACTCAAGAGTCCAGGAAGTCAAGTGGCTTGACATAAACCTTTCAATAACAAACTTCTGTGCAATTAACTCCTTTCATCATACAATATCTCATTCGGTTTGGAGTACGAAATTAGTGCCAACTCCCTCCATAAATGATTCTTGCCTGAATATAATAGTACTTATAATAGGAACCCACTACTCTAGATGTGTATCAATTGGAACTATTTCCAATACACAATTGCCTTGGCTAAGGACTTTCGAGTAGTAATTCCTACAAGTGGCCGTGAGATATTCGCCCCTACTATTAGGAGTGGTGAATTCTTTATTGACCCTCTCAACTACTTTCGTTTACCTCAAAATGTATCCAATATCCATCCCATAGGCGGCCCTCGATCGAGCTTCGGAGGTTGGAATCAAAGTACAAAGCTCAGCAAACAAAGTACCTTGACGATCTCAAGTCTAAGGATACTTGCACGTTTGCTATATTAAGATTATATCACCGATACTAAAGAGTTATCCATGTGATTATCTCAAAGTTAGGTCATCCAATGAACTTGTTCCATTAGCAAGCATCCAAGTGTTAGCCTTAAGTATCTCAATACTCACGGTTATGAGAACCAGCGCCTGATCAAGATGAAGAAATCTTAACACATGCTAGTCTTAACGCATTAGTGATGTCCTGTCTCATTAATACTATTACTAGGGACTATTTAAGTACTAACACTATACAGTGTAGTAGGAATCTCATAGCATGATCTCTATCATAATTTCCTTAGCACAGTGTCGTACTAGGGACTTTATCCAACAGTTATATTACTTAAAAGTAAACAAAAGAAACTGTAAGATAAATAATACCTTTTATTAAAATAAAATGTGTCATATACAATGTACAAGTACTTACCTCTAGGGCACAACACTAATAAAATCTCATTTGCAGTAGAGCCAATAATTCATGTATCTAATACCGAATGACTAAACATGATAATCATGTTTCTTTTAGGATAGTGCTTTTGTAATCGGGTCAGCTGTGTTCTCATCCATAGGAACTCTCTCTACCTTTACATCATTCCTATCTATGATATCCTAGATCAGCTGATAGTGTCGCAGTACGTGTTTAGATCGTTGGTGAGACCGTGGCTCCTTTGCTTGTGCAATGGCTCCATTGTTGTCACAATACAAAGTTATTGGACCAACAACACTAGAAACCACACCCAGTTCCATCACAAACTTCTTGATCCAAACAACCTCCTTAGCTACTTCAGAAGCAGCTATGCACTCAGCTTCTATCATAGAGTGGGCAATAGTCTCTTGTTTGGAACTTTTCCAACTTATTTCCCCTCCGCACAACGTAAACACGTAGCCTAATTGTGATTTGAAATCATCTTTGTTAGATTAAAAATTGGCATCAATATACATATTTATATTCAAATCGCCTTCTCCATATACTAAGAACATATCTTTAGTCATTCGTAAGTACTTAAGAATGTTCTTTACAGCAGCCCAATGACCCTTACTAGGGTCAAATTGGTATCTACTCGTTAAACTGAAGGCACAAGATACATCGAGCCTAGTACATATCATAGCGTCCATGATAGATCCAACTGCCGAGGCATATGAAATCTTACTCATATGATTCCTTTCAATTTATATCTTGGGAGACATCGACTTTGAAAGGCTTACACCATGTGACATGGGTAAGAATCCCTTTTTGGATTGATCTATGCCAAACCTCTTTAGCATTTTATCTATGTATGTAGACTGCGAAAGACCTAGCAATCTTTTGGATCTATCTCTATAAATCCTTATTCTGAGAATATAGGTTGCTTCTCCAAGGTCTTTCATAGAGAATTATTTAGACAACCAAACTTTAACCGTTTGCAAGATAGGTATATCGTTTCCTATTAGCAATATGTCATTAACATAAAGTAATAAGAAAACGATTGCACTCCCACTAACCTTCTAGTATACACAAGGCTCATCCATGTTTTGAATGAAACCAAAATCTTTGATTGTTTCCTCAAAACGGATGTTCTAACTCCTAGAAACTTTCTTAAGTCTATAAATGGACCTTTGCAGCTTGCACACCTTTGTGCTATCATTAGATGCGAAACCCTCGGGTTGTGTCATATACACTTCCTTTGTCAGATTTCTGTTTAGGAAAGCTATTTTCACATCCATTTGCCAAATCTCATAATCATGATGAGCAGCAATGGCTAGAAGTATCCTGATGGATTTTAACATGGCTACTAGCGAGAAGGTTTCATCATAGTCAATACCATGTTGTTAATGATAACCCTTCACCACTAGACGTGCTTTATAGGTAACTACGTTACCATCCGTATCCGTTTTCTTCTTGAAAACCCACTTGCACCCAATAGGTTTAATTCCTTTGGGTGGATCAACCAAAGTCCATATTTGGTTGTCATACATGGAATTCATCTCTGACTTCATGGCCTCAAGCCATTTGCCAGATTCTGAACTATTCAGAACATCCTTGTAGGTAGTAGGCTCATCTTCATCTATGAGTAATACATCATTATGGTCACTTATGAGAAATCTATATCTCTCAGGTGCCATGCGTATCCTACTAGATTTACGAGGTTCTTGTGTATCAGAAGGTTCATCTATTCTCTCAATAGATGTGGGGTTAGACGATTGATCCTCATTTGTTTGATCTTCATGAACTTTACTAAGTTCAATCTTTTACCCAGTGTCCTCTTTGAGCATGTGCTCCGTTTCTAAGAAGATGGCATGCTTCGAAACAAATAATTTGTTTTCAAAATGTAGGTAGAAGTAATATCCAAAAGATTCTTTTGGATATCCTACAAACAAACACTTGTCAGACTTACTATCAAGTTTATCTAACTGTGGCCTTTTGACAAAGGCAGGACAACCCCATACTCGTAAGTGAGATAACTTTGGTTTCTTACCAAAGAACATCTCAAATGGGCAGAATCAACCGCTTTTGTCAGAACTTTATTTAGTACATAAATAGAAGTTTCTAGTGCATACCCCCAAAACGATTTTTGGTAGGTCTATAGAAACCATCATGGTCCATTTCCTTCTCTCAGATGCACCGTTATATTGAGGTGTATGTGGTGGAGTCCATTGAGATAATATCCCATTATCTCTAAGATAACTCAGGAACTCTTGGCTCAAGTATTCTCCTTCTCGATCAGATCTTAGAGTTTTAATACTTTTACTAAGTTGTTTCTCTATTTCATTCTCGAAGTCTTTGAACCTTTAAGGCCTCAAATTTATATTTCTTTAAATATAAATATCCGTATCGTGAGAAATCGTCAATAAAGGTTATGAAATAGTTATAACATCCTCTTGCGTGTATTGATATTAGGCTATATACATCAGAATGTATGAGTTATAATAACTCCTTGCCCTGTTCTCCTTTTCTTGGAAAAGGAGTTTTAGTCATTTTACCTAGTAAACAAGATTTACATGTGCCATATGATTCATAATCAAATGACCCTAAGTCACCAAGCTTGTGTAACTTAGAAACACGATTTTCGTTTACATGGCCCAAACGACAATGCCATAAGTAAGAGGTATTAGTGTTATCCATTTTTGGATTTCTTATTGTTTATATTGAAAACTGGATTATCCAAGTCTAGAATATATAAATCATTAACTAGAGTTGCTGAACCATAATGAATACCATTCAATGAAAAAGAACAACATTTACTCTTAAATATCAAATGAAATCTATACAAGTCTAAACACGCAACTGAGATAATATTTTTCATTGAAACTGGTATAAATAATAGTTTTGTAGTTCTAGAATTAATCTCGAAGGCAGGTTCAGCTCGTATGTCCCCACAACAAGTGCAACAACCTTTATCCCATTTGCAGTACGTAGGTCCACATCACTTTTTTCTAGCCTTCTACTGCCCTTTAGTCCCTGCAAGTTATTGCACAAATGAGATCCACATCTGGTATCTAATACCCATATCTCATTTCTAAAGGCAGTATTTATCTCAATCATAAACATACCCGGAGTAGAAGTAGAAGTGCCTGTAAGCTTCTCCTTCTGCTTCTTGTCCTTAATGGTATTCGAGTAGGCTTTGCAGTTGCGTCTCCAGTGGCCCATTTTTCCACAATGATGGCATAGGCCCTTGGTAGCTGCGTCCTTCTTGTTCACACCACCTTTAGGCTTCATAGGAGCCTTCTTCATCTTCTTCTTTTGAACTTTCTTCTTAGAAGAGGAAGATTCTACCCTTAAAATCGCATTGGAATTCTTTTTCATGGAGGATTTCGCAGTTTTGAGAAGATTGATCAACTCAGGAATGGTGAACTCAATCTTGTTCATCTGATAGAGAATCACAAATTGTGAGAAACTATTAGGTAAAGACTGCAGAATTAAGTCAATACTTAAGTCATGATCCATTGCAAACCCAAGAGATCCAAGCTTCCCAATTAAGCCCAACATCTTCAGCCCATAAGTGGCCACAGAAGAACCCTTTGCCATTTTGCAATGGAATAGTTACTTCAAGATCTCATATCTCTTAGTTTTAGCTTGGGCATCAAACAGCTCACGAAGTTGTAGTATAATCGATTAAGCATCCATATGCTCATGTTGTTTTTGCAACTCGGGAGTTATGGATGCCAGCATAATACATGATGCTGTATCACTATCCTCCTTGTGCCTCTTGTGGACAGCACACTCATCAGCATGAGTATCTGGAGTGGGTAGTGGCAGAATAGGAGCATCTAGCACGTAGAGCAACTTTTTTTATTTGCGAACGATTCTCAAATTTCTATACCAGTTGAGATAGTTTGATTCGGTTAACTTGTTGGTTTCGAAGATGCTACGTAGGTTTAGGTTTGGAGACATGATGCAAGTGACCTAGATGTAAAGATTAAGAGCATTAGCTACTTATATATGCACATGATATGCAAATAATTAGAACTTTAATTAAATGCATTTTTCCTCTACTATTTTACTCAAACCAATAGCCCCAACTACTGATTTGGGAAAGCCCATTGGAAGCTTTCCAAGTGGACTGGTATCTAAATTCATTAAGAATAACCTTAGGTTTGCCCATCAAGACATCCTTAAGTTCATTGGTAAGTATCCAATACCAATTATATCGTATGTAACTACCGGATCATTGGGTGATTAACAGCTTTTAATCTTAAGGCCTTTTGGGCTACCCCAATCTTTCCTCCAAATTTCTTTATGCTTGAGTTTGCCCAACTGGGATAAAGAATTTAGTTAAACCCGACCCATTAATAAGGAATTTAACTCCATAGCTTGAACATGCCCGATATCAAGTATGAAGATTAAAATTGAGACCAAAACTCAGCTAAAAAATAGCCGAACAACAAGAAAAAAAACGCAGCTTTCCTGTGTGAAGAAGAAAAGGAAAAAAAAATAATTTTTCCTTGTGACCTCTTCCTGTTCTCAAAATTAGCTAGACTGGAATATGCGGAACTAGGGTAAGCACGCTGGTGGAAACTTCTGGTGCGATTCCTACAAGCCTCCTACTCCGTCTTTGCAGGTAGGTGATCGCCTAACTCTCGATCTTCCAATATATGGCCTACCTAATCCCATTTGGTGAACAACCTACAGGCCAAGGAATATTTTCTTGAAAGAGAGAGATGTCTATGTTTTTTTTTTTTTTTTTTTTTTTGCCACAGAGAAGAAGCTGTGGAGAAAAAAAAAACAACATTGTTATTTTCATTCTCCTGTTTAACCTAAATAAAACCCTAGGTTAAACTAGACTGGCCCATTGGACTCTTAGTTTAGCCTTTTTGGACCAAATTAATTATTCTAATTAGAACCAAATAATTGGCCCAATAAATAATTAATTTTCTGGCCCAAATAAACTAGTCCAATTAATTAGCCTATATTAGTTTAGTCTCAAGTTAATCCCTAATTATTCAAATTGGGTCAAAGTCCTGAATAATTAATTAACCCACCAAACTAATTTAATTAATTCTCTCTCTCCATGGACCTTTATTTTATTCTAGCTCAATAATTAAATTAGACTACTTAAATAAAATAAATCTCATTTAATTTAATTTAAAACTAATTCCTTAGCCTGTATTTAATTAGGACTCACGGTCTATACTGGGGACCAAAAGACACACCGCCTTTGCTACTAAAATGACCAAAATACCATTGCCGTATAAATAGCTGTATTTTGCATTTTGAATATTTCCTAATATCACCATAAGGAAATACTGTCCCCAAGGACAATGTTGAGTTAGGAAAGTCTCTGACCTACAAGTGTAATGACTAAAATACCCCTCTATACATCACCGTACATTTAGAGAGGAAGAAGTGTACTAACACCTCTCTAAATGACATCTACTGTCCTTAGGCTTCTAGTCCAATGATTCACAACTTCTTGGAGTGTATCCGCTTTCCAAGAGAGCTACCCTAAAGCAAACATCCAAGTCATGTTTCCCAGTGCCCTAAATATTTAGATCATTTAGACAACCACAAGTGGCGATATAGTATAGAAACTATCTTGTACAAGTCTGTCTTAATTAACTAGTTACACATACCCAATATGCATGTATATTAGCCCTACGACAAAACCTCAACTATAGCATATCAAAGTACATGCTTCTAGCTTCGTCAGACCACCAACTCATACTCAAGTCGTAGAGTACTAGTCCACGCTGTAGCAGTAGTAGTCTAGATTTCTACCATATAGTACTTTTAGAAGGCACTACTACAGGTCCGGTTCTACATATTCGAAATACGCTTATGTCATGAAGTGAGTGGACTACTCACTGGCTAAATGTAAGACATTCCCCATTTGGAATTCACAACATAATAACCTAAACATGATGAGATTTCCATTCTCATCGATCACTTAAGAACGAATGTTTATGTGTTAAGTAACCAATGATCCATACCTTACTGTGAAAGACCTCCATTCACAAGGACCACTTACTTAAATATAATGAGTCTTTTTCAAACGTAATTGTACACAATTAAAAAATGTAAATTCATAAACAATTTTCAAAAATAAATTCATTTATTAAAACATTCGATATTTACATCAAAAACCTAGTCTAAGAGGGCATACTTCCCAATAATCTCTCACTTGCACTCTATAACTAAGTGAGTCTATAGGTGCCCACCCCTATGGCATCTAAGTGTCTCTTACAGACTCTCTCAGCCAAAAGCTTGGTCAATGGATCTACTAGGTTGTTCTCTGAGGCAATCTATTCCACCACAACTTCCCGTCTCTGGATGAAGTTTCGGATCAGGAGGTACTTCCTCTCAATGTGCTTCCCCTTCTTGTGGTTCTGAAGTTCTTTGGATTGCGATATTGCTCCAGTGTTGTCACAATACATCACAATCGGCTTGTCCATGTGTGGCACGACTCCAAGTTCTGAAAGGAACTTCTTGAGCCAGACTACCTCATTGGATGCCTCCAAAGCTGCCACATACTCAGCTTCTATGGTTGAGTCAGCAATGCAAGATTGCTTGATACTCCTCCATGAAATAGCTCCTCCAAACAAGGTGAAGACATATCCACTAGTGGATTTTCTCTCATCCTTATCCGCCTGGAAGTCTAAGTCTGTATATCCTTTAGGAACCAAGTCATCAACCTTGTAAACTAGTATATAATCTCTCATTCCCTTGAGATACATGAGAACATGCTTTACAGCTTGCTAATGAACCTCCCCAGGATTTGACTAATATCTGCTAACTAGGCCTACGACAAAGTAGATATCTGCCCTAGTACATAGCATGGTGCTGGGTATCTCATTCGTATCATATACGGTGCAGCGGAAATTTTAAAACGAGATACCATCCCAGGATCCGTATATGTGTGGAAAACAAGACATATATTTTTTTTTAAAAAAAAAAAGATAACAGCTTTTACCTTTCTTTGTTTGTGTGGAAAACAAAAATTTCCTTCTTCAAGTATGATAATTGTGGCGCAATCCAACAATCCTCTTGAAGAATCACCACGAGAGTTGTATATCCAACCACTATAATCACAGTGTGTGATTATTTCTAATAGAAATCCACATAGAGGATCTCACTCAAGCATCAAGATTTTCTATGCTAGCAGAAAACAACAATGGT
Organism: Voacanga thouarsii; assembly: GCA_026120185.1. NCBI lineage: Eukaryota > Viridiplantae > Streptophyta > Magnoliopsida > Gentianales > Apocynaceae > Voacanga > Voacanga thouarsii. The sequence goes on along the minus strand of JANUWF010003374.1, from coordinate 1,506,967 downwards.
AGCTGGAGTTTTTCTTCCTTGTTCTACTTCATAAGCAAAACCAGAGAAAAGAAGAAGAAGAGCCCTGGATTCCTTATTGGAAGAAGTCACACGAGAGAGAGAGATGTTCACTAGAGAACAAGAAGATCATATCCCCATTATACTCTTAAAAGGATGGCCCAACACACATTATTTCATGTGTGTTGATAAAAATGAGTATTGACACCCACTCCTTCATGTGTTCCTTTTTGTTTGTTTTTGTATGACTTCTTGTTCAACAATAAAACCACTTTGATTATTTCTCATATAACCAAAAGCCTCTACAAAAACCACATCTGAGAATTCCAAACAATTCTCCAATTGCAATTGGAACCCATCAAGTCCTCAGAATTATAAATTGGCCCATCAATTATAACTAATTATAATTTGGCCACATCAACCTCTCTTTCTTGTAATAAACCCCACTATGTTATCAAATAATATCTTGAGTATATATTCCTCTTTTGTGTGTGACCTATTAGGTTTCTCGGTCAATTGGTAGCGAACATGAATTAATCCAAATGTCTTTGAGATTAATAATCCTTAATTAATTAGAATTAATCCTATTAATTCTAACTAGGGATGATTTATTAATTTACCAATTAATAAACTCATATTCCCGGATTATGAGCTGTATCGAGCAATACATCATAACCACCCAAAAGTCCAGGAAGTCAAGTGGCTTGACATAAACCTTTCAATAACAAACTTCAGTGCAATTAACTCCTTTCCCCATACAATATCTCATTTAGTTTGGAGTACAGAATTAGTGCCAACTCCCTCCAGAAATGATTCTGGCCTGAATATAAAAGTACTTGTAATAGGAACCCACTACTCTAGATGTGTATCAATTGGAACTATTTCCAATACAAAATTGCCTTGGCCAAGGACTTTTAAGTAGTAATTCCTACAAGTGGCCGTGAGATATTCACCCATACTATTAGGAGTGGTGAATCCTTTATTGACCCTCTCAACTAATTTCGTTTACCTCACAATGTACCCAATATCCATCCCATAGGCGGCCCTCGATCGAGCTCCGGAGATTGGAATCAAAGTACAAAGCTCAGCAAACAAAGTACCTTGAAAATCTCAAGTCTTAGGATACTTACACGTTTGCTATATTGAGATTATATTGCTGGTACTAAATAGTTATCCATATGATTATCTCAAAGTTAGGTCATCCAATGAACTTGTTCCATTAATAAGGGTCCATGTGTTAACCTTGAGTATCTTAATACTCACGATTATGAGAACCACCGCCTGATCAAGATCAACAAGTCTTAACACATGCTAGTCTTAACGCATTAATGATGTCCTGTCTCATTAATACTCTAACTATGGACTATTTAAGTACTAACACTATACAGTGTAGTAGGAATCTCATATCATGATCTCTATCATGATTTCCTTAGAACAGTGTCATACTAGGGACTTTATCCAACAGTTATATTACTCAAAAGTAATCAAAAGAAACTGTAAGATAAATAATACCTTTTATGAAATAAAATGTGTCATATACAACATACAAGTGATTGACTCTAGGGCACAACACTAACACATGGCGTACATGAGACTTGCCACAGCCAAAGCGTAGGGAATCTTACTTATTCTGTCATTTCTTCTTGTGAGTTAAGACAATCCCTTGAAGAAAATGACAACCCATGTCTGCAAGGAATTAGAGATCTTTTGCAAGAGTCCATGCTGTACTTGGCCAGCATCTTGTCAATGTATGCCGCTTAGGATAATCCTAACATTCTCTACTTCCTATTTCTAAGAAGTCTAATCCCGAGAATGTAGCTAGCTTTTCCCAAGTCCTTCATACTGAATTGACTAGACAGCCAAACCTTTGTAGATGACAATGACCCTACATCATTTCTAAAGAGTAGAATGTCATTCACATATAAGATAAGAAAAACCACATTAATGCCTTCAAGTTTCTTGTACACGCATGGTTCATCCTCGTTTTGACTGAAACCGTAAGACTTTACAGTCTCGTCAAAACAAATGTTCCATGCTCTCGATACCTGCTTAAGTCCATAAATAGACTTCTTAAGCTTGCAAACCATATGTTCTTGGCCTTCAGCAATGAAGCCTTCCGGTTGGAACATGTAGATGTCTTCACTAAAATGGCCATTTAGAAATGCTCTCTTGACATCCATTTGCCATATCTCGTAGTTATAATAACATGCGATGGCAAGAAGGATACGGATGGACTTAAGCATAGCTTTCGGGGAAAAGGTTTTCTCATAATCAATTCTCTCTTTCTGAGTATATCCTTTCGCCACAAGCCTAGCTTTGAAGGTTTCCAACTTCCTATCCACCCCTCTCTTCCTCTTGTATACCCACTTACACCCAATAGGTTTTATCCCTTCAAGTGAAGCTACAAGATCCCAAACCTGATTGACGTACATAGACTCAATCTCGACTTTCATTGCTTCATGCCATAGATTTGCATCAGTATTAGCATCAGCAATAGCCTCCTCGTACCTAGTGGAATCTTGTTCCTGATGGTCGGAGACTAACTCAAAAGCTTCTCCAGTCTATCTCTCTGGAACCCTAGACACTCTCCTACTATGACAAGGCTCCATCTGTACAAGCTCTTGAGGCTGTGCCTCTAATCGTTCCACAATCGGGTCAGGAGAAATTAATTCCGAAAATAACTTCTCCTCAAGTTCCAATCTAGTTGAACCTTTAGTGGAGGTACTCTGATCATCCTCTAAGTATCTAGCATTGGTACTAACCAATACTTTCTGCTCTTTAGGATGATAAAAGTAACCACCCTTTGTCCCTTTTGGATACCCAACAAAATAGTCTAATTCTGATCTTAGTTCTAACTTATCTCTCTTGACTAGTACATAAGCTGGATAACCCCATATCTTGAGATGATTTAGACTTAGCTTACGCCTTGTCCACATCTCATAGTGAGTCCTAGGTAGTGACTGCAAGGCACCAAGTTTAGAATGTATGTCGTTGTTTCCAGGGCATATCCCCCAAAAGACACTGGAAGAGTAGCATAAGACATCATGCTTCAGACCATTTCCATCAATGTCCTATTCCTTTTCTTAGCTACTCCGTTCTGCTAGGGTGTCTCCAGTGCAGAGAGCTGGGATACTATCCCATGATGTACCATGTAGTCCTTAAATTCACCTAGGAGGTACTCTTCACCACGATCCGATCATGAGGTCTTGATCAATTTACCTGTCCGACGCTCCACTTCAGCCTTAAACTCTTTTGAACTTGTCAAAATAGTCAGACTTACGTCTTCTCAGGTAAATAAAACCAAACCTTGTACAATTATTCGTGAAAGTGATGAAGTACTCAAAACCCTCTCTAGCTAGTGTAGACAAGGGACCATACATATCAGTGTGAATAAGACTCAATACCTCCTTGGCTCTATCCGACTTAGGGGTAAATAACCTTTTGGTCATCTTTCCCATTAGGCAAGATTCACACTGAGGCTAATTTTTCAATTTCAATGAGCCCAAAGGCCCATCATGGATTAATCTCTGAATCCTAGTTGAGTTGATATGACCAAATCTTAGTTGCAAAGGTAAGAGTCATTGACATTAGTCTTTCTTTTCCTTGTTAAAGGTTCAGATTGAGCGTTATTTAATTGATTGTTAATAGTGTTTAAGAAAAATAGATTCCCATACATGTGCCCAGTACATAAAATTTCTCTATCTCTACAGAAAGAAATACCAGAATGAAAAAATACAGAATATCCTTGATTTATTAGTTTTGCAACTAAAATTAAATTCTGACAATAAAAAATAAGATCCAGCTCTCCCACTGCAAGGGCCTAGACTTGTGCTCCATTTCCCATGTGTAGCCCATGTTCACCCTTTTGGAGTCTTCTAATCTTTCTAAACCCCTACAAGAAGTTATAGATGTGATCAGTGGCTCCTGAATCAATAATCCAAATGAAAGTTGATCCAACCATTGATATAGACTCTAGATAGAAAACATTTCCTGTGGGGTTTTTCTTGGCTTGAAGATCTGGACACTACTTTTTCCAGTGTCCCTTCTTTCCACATTTGAAGCACTTGCCCTTTGGTTTATCTTTGGGCTGGGCCACTGCGTTCCCCTTCTTCCTTTTGAACTTTCTGGGCTTGGGCCCAGTTCTTGAGAAAGAAGTATTAGCAATCATAGCATTTGATTGAGGCTTCATGACCTTCTCTATCATCTGTTGTAACACCCCGCTACCTAGGCCGGCCAGGGCCGGGGATGTCGCCCCGTCCAAAGGACAGGGGTCTTTATAACTAGGTCACACAAATAGAATTGCGGAATTAAAATAATACTTTAATTGAAAATTTTATTACAACCCAAAAAAAACTACAAGATTAAATCCATGAATTCCCAAAACAAAACCATAAATAAAATTATCCACTCTTGTCTCCCCAAAGTAATACATAGAATTAAATGACAACAATCTCTTCCAAGGCAGATACTACTAGCTACTCATCCCCATAGCAGGATCGACCTGAAATCATGGTTAAAAGGTGATGAGATAGAAATCTCAGTAAGCCCGTGTGTGCTTTGGGTGTTTAGTGAAAGCAGTTCATGGATGCAAAGTGCGAAATCTTTATAAGAGAAATATTGGCAAGCAATAAACATTAGTCAAAAGAAAGAGTGGCGTTTTAGCTATTGCAGCCATACATGATCAACAAAATCAACCACTCATAAGAAAGGATTATGGGTTACCACACATTGGGCCCCTCAACCGGATGGTCAGTATGCCACACTATGTGCATACCGCCGGTTAGAATGCCACACTTTGTGCAGACTAACAAAAGTAGGTGACCGGCCTACTGGGCAAGATACCCCTCCTTCTCTATACCCAAACAACAACCGGGTGTCCATTCCGGCAAACACAGTCACTTGACTGAAAAGAACACTGCTAGCTCGGACCGGCACGACCCACTGGACTGACGTCCTATCCGGGAAGGACTCACCCCTCCTAGGTGGCCACCTTCTGAGAGACTTACCCTAACCCCCCAAGGACTAGTCCTAGTACTCCACCCTTATTGAGTACTCAACGACGTTTTCCACTTGGGATAAAATGAACAAAACACTGCTCCACATGAAAATGGCATTTTGAGGGTTTCCAAAGTCCTTGTAAAAATCAGTTTTAGAAAGAGTTTGAGTTTGGCAAATCTGCTCCTTGTCTTTTAAATAATTCAAATGTTTGAAATAAGAGAGAGTTCAACCCTCAATTGCCTTTACATAAATGAGTGTCCATACACTCTACATTTGGCTTGCCATAAGAAAAACATTTCACATCAATAAGGTTTTATGCAGGAGCTTACCTGATTCTTGCTCACAACAACAAGGTCTCCAACAGCTGACCTAACCCCACATAGGCAAATACAAATCACAATCAATTCTAAGCCACAATCCACTTCCTCAATTTTAAATCAACTCCCTTTACTACTACCATGATCCTAGCGTCCCAAGCTTTAAGGCCAAACAATACATAAATAAGTTTGTAGGTTGAGCCTAATTTGATATTTAAAATAATTAATGGTTTAGGAAATAATTTCTAATAAGTTGAAAGTTTAAATCTTGCTAGGAAAAATTTAGAGTTTATTTGCTCAAGAGTCCTAGCTAGTAATAAGTAAAATAATGATTTAATAATACTTTAGTTGTTAGAAAATAATTGGTTGCTAAAACTAGTTGAGAATAAATTTAATGAGTCTTGCTTGGAAAATAATAAGTAAACTTTTAAAAAGGGATTTGATTTAATAAATATGTTACTAATTATGATTATCTCCATGAAAGGCTTCAATTGATTTCTTTATTTTAAATAATATTTATTTATTTTATTTTCTAGCAAAATTATTATTTATTTGACCAAAATAATAATCCAAATCTACCCTTCCTAGGGTTTTTCGACATTTACTAGGAAAATTTTATATCATTAAATATTTTATTTATGAAATAAAATTAGTTTAGGGACAACTAGATCATGGTCAAATTTCTATGGCTAACCACAATCAAGAACATATGCAATCCTTCCATTCATCAAATCATCCAAATTATGCACATAAGCATAGATCTAAATTTATTAAGACATGATCTAACCTCTACTAGTATAAATATGATCATGGCTTCAATAATCTAACATGCATATAAATCCTATTCACCAAAGGTGACATAATCTCTAGCATGCTTCATCTCAAATACTTCATGCATCAAACTTCAAATCATCACACAATCAACCAAGATAATCCTTCCATGCATAAATCCCATCTCCTTCACAATCATACAAATGTTCATGCTTCAATCTCAACAATATATATATACTCGAATCTTATCACCATCTACCTACTATCAACATCATCCTAGAGACATAATTCTAGAATTTAAAAGAAAGATTAAAGGGACTTACTTGATCGATGAATGCTTTGAAGGAGTTTAGAATAGATCTCAACTCCTTGATGCCTAACTTTATGCAAGGGAGATGGCGAAACCATGGTCATGGGGTAAAGGAGCCATCCGGCCAAGAGAGGGAGGTTTCGGCCATGAGAGAGAGAGAGTGAGAGAGAGAGAGAGAGAGAGAGAGAGAGAGAAAGAAAGAGAGAAAAAGAAACCATTAGCATGCTTAGACACATAGGTTCTCATTAGAGATCAAGATTGGAGGAGATGAAGTTGTTAGAATAAATTTACCTTGAAAGTGTTCTTGTCCTTCACAAAAATTTCTGGTTTTGATCCGAAGTAGCAAGATGATCTGTGGTGTTTGATGTTAAGAATGGGGTTGATGGACTCACGGTAGTGAGTAGGTCAACTCTGGAAGTTTTAGAGAGGATTTGAGATGGTTTGGAGGGGTATTAGGTGAAGGAAATAGGTAGGTGTTCTTGGTGTAGTGTGTGTGTTCTTGGAGGTTGAGAGAATTCGAGAGGTTGAATTTGTGTAGCTGCCAGAATTCTGTGAGAGCTAGGGCTGGCCGAATTTCTGTAGGGTTTAAGAAGTTATTTCTCTAATTTGGAAGGGAAAAGGAAAGGTTAGTTGTTACAATACTTGAAGAATATTTTTAGGAAGTGAATTTGGAAACTAAATATTTCAAGAATATCTTGATTGTTGGAGAGCTTTGGAAGTCTGCCATGGCTGACTGTTTGAGCAGAATTTTGGTGGAATTAATGCTGGTTTATGGAAGCTTATGGTGGCCGAAAGTAGGGTGCTCAATGGTGAAGAAGAAGTCTGGTTATTTGGGGAATGCATTATGGAAAGTTGCTAACCAAAGGTGGCTGGAATTTTGGAAATCAATCAAGCATAATTGCAGGGATTTGTTGGAGAGATTTTCGGACAGCCATTGCTGAATTTCATGCAGAAGCTTAAGGGAAACAATGGAGCTTTGTTACTGGAGGTTCAGGGAAGGTTTATGCAGAACAAGGGTGGTGTTTGGGCTGGACGAAGATTAGGAAACAAAGCAGAAAAATTTTCCTGCACAGAATTTCGCTGGGCAGAAATTTCTGGACAGATTTTCGACTGCCATTTCCAGCCAACTTGCGAAGAGTTTGAAGGGGAATTTTGGGGGTATTCAAGGCTGGTTTCCAGCCTTTTTCATGGAGGAAAAACATGGCTAAGGTACTGCACAAAATCTAGAAGAAAACAGCTTGGTTTTAGACTCTCAAAGTGGCAATTTGTACAGGAATTTTTCCTGTAGTTGCTCCAGCTTTGAGCATTCCGAAAATGGCCAAGAAATCCAAATTGCAACTGATCCTAAAGACCATTTTTCTGGCAGCATTTGGGAGGGAATTTTGGCTAAGAAACTCGACCCTATCAAGGCACAATAAGCTGGAAAATTTCAACTCATTCCAAGAAGGAAGATGAACTAGCTAGAGTGAATTTTCAGCAAGCTCACTAGAGGGATTTTTCCTCTTGGAATTTCCCACAACTCTTCTACATTTTTCAGACCATAAGAAGTCTTTTACTAAGACATTTTGATCCTACAAGATCATAGCACTTTACTGAAATTTCTGGAAGAAAATGGCTAGAATCACTTGATCAAACTAATGAGTTGAGAATTAAGGAAAATCAAAGATCAAGGGAAAATGAATTCCCTTTAGGAAATTCGAGTAGGGTAAGGGAGTAGAATGAGGTTACTCCTAACATGTCTCTTTTAGGACATCATCCCTACCTTACTCCAAGCTCATAAAGCCGAAATTATTCTTCCCAAAGCAAAAATAAAATTTAATCAAGCTAAAGCTTCTATGATGGAATTTGAACCCAAGACCTCAAGAATTGATTCCAAAGCTCTAACCACTAAACCACAACAACTCTTGTTGTTATTTCCACTAGAAAATTAATTCCTATTTAATCCTCAAGATATCTTCCTATTTTCACCTCATGCAAAAATTACCATTTTGCCCCTTTCACTCAATACTCACCAACAAGGCTTCAAAACAATAAAATTCAAATCCAAAGCACATAAAAATCGTATAAAAATATATTGAGTCGTGAAATAAGGCATGATGTGCATCCCAACCCCCTTACTCTAAGGTTGGTCTTGACTGGGGTTTCACATCTGGAGTTCCTTCATTAACTCAGTTAAACTCATATTTAACTTGTTCATCTTATAATTCATCTTGAACAGAGTAAAGGAACCCGGTAGAGATTCAAGAACCATATCCACTTGGCTCTCAGGGTCAATGACAGCCCTTAAAATTTTTGCTTTCTCGAAAGCAGCAATCATCTTGAGCATATGCTCTCTGACTGATGCTCCCTCAGCCATCTTAGTGTTAATGATAGTTTGAAGAGCCTCCTGCCTTGCGGGCCAGCTCTTATCCGCAAACATCGTGGCTAAAGACTGACTAATATCATACGCAAAAGCCATGTGCTCATATTTTTACTGGAACACATTAGACATGGAGGCTAACATATAGTAGCGAGCCATCTCGTTGGCCTTCTTTCATCTCAGCCTCTCGCTCCTTGGCGGTGGAACCTTCCCCGATACTAGGGCAAGTCTCGTAAAGGACATACTTATACTCCTCAGCTGTGAGTATTATGTCCAGGTTCCTCTTCGAGTCCATATAGTTTGGTCCCGTTAGCTTATTCTCCCTGAGAATAACGGCAATGGACTAAAAGAACCTCCCACCATTTCTGAAAATTCAAAAAAAATAAAAGAAAAAGATTTAGTTTGTGAAAATAAAATAAATTTGTGCACTTTATCAAAACTGATAATAAATTTGGCTCTTAGAAAAACTGACATAACTTCTTAGGAAGATTAGCAGTTCCCTAAGTTAAGTGTGTTAGCCACCACAAATTAATTTCCCTTCTAGGTAATGATCTAGAAGATAACTCCATCGAGGGGATGGTTGTTTCTTCTGATTTCCTATGGACATATCTCACACTATAACCTCCAACAAGGGGTTGGCCGATCATAGTACATGTCCCGAGTTATTAATTACATTCTTCCATTAGATCTAGATCCTTAGGGTATCCCCATCCTATACGGGGTCACTCCCAGGGTGACACGAGGGGACCAACGATCTCTAATGAGGATCGTCATGGAAGCCGTGGGGTTGTTGGAAACAAACCTAAAGCCTTTGAAATGTTCAAGGAATTCAAGAATGAAGTAAATAAACAACTTAGCAAAAGTATTAAAACTCTAAGATCCAATCGAGAAAGAGAATGTTTAAGCCAGGAGTTTCAAAGTTATTGTAGAAATAATGGAATATTATCTCAGTGGACTCATCTGCATACACCCCAGCATAATGGTATATCTGAAAGAAGGAAAAATCTACTAGATATTGTTTAAATCATGATAGCTTTTGCAAAATTATCTAAATTTTTTTTGGGAATAAACACTAGAAACTATTGTTTACATTTAAAATCGAGTTCCATAAAAAATGGCTAATACCACTCATTACGAGTTATTTTTTGTTAAGAAACCAAAACTAGCTCTCTGGAGAATTTGGGGAGGTTTTACTTTTGTTAAGAGGACAAAATCAAACTAATTAGAAAATAAGTCTAATACATGTTTGTTTGTAAGATATCTGCAAGAGTCTTACGGATATTATTTCTATCTCTTTTCGAAAAATAAAATATTTATTTCTAAGCAAACAGTCTTTTTAGAGAAGGAATTCATGCTTAAGGGAGATAGTAGGAGTAAAATTAAACTTAGTGAAATTCAACAAACAAACAATGATCAACCAGATGATCTTGAATCTATTGACAAAATCAATGAACTTTCTTATATACAAGAACTTTATAGGTCAAGTAGAATACGTGTGGCACTTGACAGAAATAGATTTCTCATTAGTGACTATAATGGCATATTACTCATTGAAGAAGATAAGCCTACCACTTAAGGAAGTTCTAAAAAGTTTAGAATCTATCAAATGGTTGGAAGCTATGAAATCAGAAATGGATTCCATGTATAACAATCAAATTTAGACTTTGATTGATCCACCCGAAAGGATAAAACATATAGGGTGCAAATGGGTTTTCAAGAAGAAAACCAACATGGATAGTAAAGTAATTGCTTATAAGGCATGACTAGTTGCAAAAGATTATCGTCAATAATAAGGTATTGATTATTACGAGACTTTTTTTTATCAGTAGTAATGTTGAAATCTATTAGAATACTCCTAACACTTACCACTTATTATAACTATGAGATTTAGCAAATGGATATGAAAATGGCTTTCTTGAATAGAAACCTAACTAAGGAAGTATACATGACACAACTTGAGAATTTCATATCCAAATATTACACTAAAGTGTGCAAGGTACAAAGGTCCATTTATGGAATACATCAAACTTCTATGAGTTGGAACACCTATTTTGATGAAAAAATTAAGGGATTTGGTGTCACACAAAAATGGATGAACCTTGTATACAAGAAAGTTAGTGGGAATACGATTAATTTTCTATTGTTATATGTAGAAGACATATTACTAATAAGAAACAATGTCTCTACTCTTTAATCAATCAAAATTTGGTTATCAAAGAAATTCTCCATGAAATACGTTGAAAAAAGCAACCTATATTCTGGAATAAAGATCTATAGAAATAAATCAAAGAGGTTACTCGGTCTTTCACGGTTTACGTACATAGTGCTAAATGTTGGGTATCTCACGCATATCATATATGGTGCAACGAAAAAATAAGAACTAGATACCAACCCAGAATTCGTATATGTGTGGAAAACAAGACATAAAGAGAACAAAGGTAACAACTTTACCATTCTTTGAGCGTCTGAAAAATAAAATTTTTCCTTCTACAAGTCGAGGCGCGATGCAGCATTCCTCTTGATCAAACACCACGAGAGTTGAATATCCAACCACTATAATCACAATGTGTGATTATCTCTAACATAAATCTCCACAGAGGATCACACTCAAGAACCAAGATGTTTGTAACATCCCACAGCCTAGGCCCAACAGAGCCGGGGTTGTCGCCCCGTCCAAAGGACAAGGGGTCTTTATAACTAGGTCACACAACAAAAATATAACAATACATTGAAATTAAAACTTATTACAACCTAAAAGATCAAGAACGAATCCAAAATAAATTGTTTACTCTCATCTCTCAAAGCATTACATAAAAGAAATAACATAATATCTTCCAAAGCAGGCAACAACTAGCTACTCATCCCCACAGCAGGATCGACCTGAAATCATGGCAAAAAGGGTGATGATATAAAAATCTCAATAAGTCTGTGTGTGCTTTGAGTGTTCAAGTAAAACAGTTCGTATATGCAAGTTGTAAACATGTCAAAAGAGAGTGCTGGCAAGCAAGAAATAAGGATCAAAATAAAGAGTGGCATTTTCCTCCTTTCAAACCACACAAGTGCACAAAAAAACCAACCACTCAAATGGGCGGCCAAGGGTTACCACACGTTGGGCCCCAAGACCGTATAACGGTCAGAATGCCACACTTTGTGCAGACTGACAAAAGGTAGGTGATCGGCCTACCAGGTAAGATACTTCTCATTCTCTACACCCAAACAAAACTAGTTGTCCACTTCGGTAACACACAGTCCATATAACTGAAACTTGCTAGCTCGAACCGGCATGACTAAGTAGTACTATCGCTTCTCCAAGTTGAGTTCATCTTCTACAGGTGGCTACCTGTCAGAAGACTTGTTCTTGCTCTTCAAAACTAGTACTACTAGTCTACCCTTATTGAGTACTCAACATTGATTGTCCCACTTAGGAGAAAACTGATAAAACATTGCTTTACTTGGAAATGGCAATTAAGGGTTTCTAATGTCCAGGTCAAAGTTGGTTTTAGAAAGAGTTTAGTGTTTGAGAAAAACTGCTTATTGATTTTCAAATAGTTTGTTTGACTGAAATAAGAAAGGAAACAGTCCTCAATTTCCTTTACAAGAAAAAAATAGTGTCCACACACTTCGCATTTAGCTTGCTATAGTAACCTTTTACAATAAACAAGTTTTATGCAAGAGCTTACCTGATCCTTTGCTCAAGATAAATCAAAGATCTCCAAAAGCTAACCCAACCCCGCCTAGGGTAAACACAAGCCATAATTAAACTCAAGGCAAAATTTTTTTTCATAAATAATCCTAGCTCAACTTACTACAATCATGACCTTAATGTCCCAAACATTAAGGCTAGATGCCAAAAAGAATTTAAAATAATTCTAGCTTCATAATAAAATAACTAGGGTTTGTGAAATGGTTACTAATAAGTCGTAGGTTTAAATCTTATTATAAATAAACTAGGGTTTATTTGATGAAGGGTCCTAAGTCCTACATGATAACATTTAAAAATAACAATCTACTAATAATTAATGGTTAGAAAATAATTGCTAAATAAAATTATTAGTAAGTAAATTTTAATATGATTTTGATTAATAAATAAATTTTATTAGTATTTATGAATATATGACTTACAATATTAATATTTTGCCTATCATGATTATTTATATAAAAGGTTTAATTTAATATTATTATATATAATATTTATATGTTTTATTTGTAATGAAGGACATCAGGCATTTGGCTAAAACATCATTATTTCATATATCAATCCAATTCCAAATCTTCCTAGGGTTTTGAAATCTTTAGAGGAAAATATATAGTATTAACCTTTATTAATGAAATAAAATTGGCTAACTTAAATAGCTTAGGAACAACAAGGTCCTAATCGTAATTCTTATTGCTAACCATAATCATGAACATACACTCTACGCCAATCAACAAACCATCCAAATCATGAACAAAAGCATAGATCCATATCTACTAATACATGATCTACACTCCACTAAATATAATCATATTCATGGCTTCAACAAGGATACAAGAACATAAAACCCTATTCACCAAAGGTGACATAATATCTATCATGCTTAATCATCCACACTAACTCACAAAATGAAGATATGCAACAAACCCTAAAACATCATAAAACTCAACCAAGACAAATCAGTCTCATGCATCAATCCCAACTCCATCACATAAACACATTTATCCTCATACTTCAATCCCAACTCCATCATATAAACAGATGCTCAATCTGCAACCATAATCCATCATTTTTCAACAACATCCAAAAGACATGAATCTAGAATTTAAAGAGAAGATTGAAGAGGCTTACATTAATGATGACTACCTTGAAGAAGTCCCAAGAGGATCCTCATGCTTGGAAGGCTTGATCCGTCCAAGAAGGAAGAAGGAAAATGACCATGGTTGGAGTAATCATTTCGGTCGAGAGAGAGAGAGAGAGAGTTTATTAGTATATTCCATTAAAGGTTGAAGATGAAGAAAGTTGAACATAATCGTTCATGCTTACCTTGAGAGTGTTCTTGAGTCTTCAAGAAAATTCTGGGTTTTTTTATCCGAAAGTGGAACCTTGATTTCAGCGTTTCATGTTATAAATTTCATAAATGGATTCTAGAGAATCAGTAAATGTGATTTGGAGTTTTTGGATAATATTGAAGGTGTTTAGAGAGGTCTTAGGCTTGGAGAATTGTGGTGTGTGTTCTTCGTGTTCTTGGAGGGTTGGAGAGAATGGAAGAAAGCTGGATGAAATTCTACTGAATGATGTTGGCCGAATGGCTAGGGAAATTCTGGTGATTGAATTTTTAGATTTAGGAGATGAAGGAAAGCTGGTTGTGTGAATTTCAAAAGGAGTAATTTAGGGAGTGAATTATAGTAGCAAATATGGTAAGAATACCTTGGTTGATGGAGGTCTTTGGGAGCTTCAATGGCCGACTCGTTTGGCTGGGATTTTGCTGAGATGAATGATGTTTGAATGGGTTATAGAATGGCTGAAATTTAGAGGATAAGTGTGGAAGATTTTTCTGGTTGTTTGAAGCTGAATCCATGGAGGTTTTCATAGAGTAATTTGCTAGAATTTTGGATTCCAATTGAAGGTTTGATTAAAGTGATTGATTGAGTAATTTAAAGGGTAGCCATGGAGTTTTATTCGAGCAGACCAATGGAGGAGATGATGAAGATCAGTTCATGGCTGACTAAGGTTGGTTTCATAGAAAATTAGAGTGAGTTTCGGAGAAGGTAGAAGAAAAAAAAAACAAGGCTGGAAATTCTATTTGTTCATTCAAGAGGTTTACTGGAATTTTTGTGCAGATTTTTCTGCCATATTCCAGCCGACTTGCAGAAGGTTGGAAGGGGTATTGGAGGGTTCTTTAAGGCTGGTTTCCAACCTTCTTTATGGAGGAAAGATAGGGTTAAATTGCTGCTGGAAAGGTGGAAGAAACAACTTGGTTCTTGGCCTACCAAGCTGGGAAAACTGCCTAGGAATTTTCCTGGTTTGCACAGCTTTTGTGCAGTCTAGTTTTTTGCCAAAGTTTTCAATCTTCAAGTTGATTAAATTAGCTATTTTTCTGGCAGTATTTGAGAGTGAAACATGGCTGAAGTTTTCGAAAGCTGGACTAAGTAAGAAGTTGGAAAATTTTCCAATTTGCTACAAGAAGAAGATGATTACTCATAAGGTGGAGGTTGAAAGTTCAACCATGGAGGTTAATTCTCTTTGGAACCTTCCATAAATCCTTCCCCATTTTTAGTCAAAATTCCCTCCTCCAAGAGGCATTTTCTTTGCTCCAAAATCACAGAACCTTGCTAGAATTTTCTGAAAATAAAAATGGCTTGGATTAATTGAGCAACTTAATTAATCAAGAATTATGATAAGCTAGAGAGCAAAAAGGGTATGAATCCCTTAAAAATTCTTGTAGGGCACAAGAGTGAGATTAGGACATTCTTTTCATGCCTCTCCTAGGACAACACTCCTACTCCTTCCTATGGCAAGCAAGGGCAAAAAATAGTCTACTTATCTAAAATAAAATTTAATCATGCTAAAACTCAAATGATGGAATTTGAACTCAAGACCTCAATGATTTATTCCAAAGCTCTAACCACTAAACCACAACAACTCTTGTTCTTATTTTCTCTCCCAAATATTTTTCCTTTTTAATCCTCAAGCTATCTCCCTATTTTCACCTCAAGCAAAATAACCATTTTTCCCTTCCTACTCAACAAGCACAATTAAGCCTTCTAGACTATAAATCACCATTCCAAAACATATAAAATAATTCAAAAATATATTTATGCATGGAAAAAAATATGATATGCATCCCGACCCGCTTACTCTAGGGTTGGTTTTAGTTGGGTTTTCACAATGTTTATGTGCTAGTATAAACCAAAATGGCGGCTAGGGTTAGGGTTTTTCGTTTTCTCTTTGTTGAGGAAAAACGAGAGAGAAGAGAAGGTTTGGAGATGTTGTTTGTGTCAATTCCTCTCAAGCTAGGGTTTAGTGTGTGTCTCACACATATCACGAAAAATTTGCTACAATTACTCTATCTTATAATTCTAAAATAATTAGAATTTCTTAATTGTAATTGGAAACATCAAATTCTCACAATTACAACTTGGACCATAAATTATAACTAATTATAATTTAGCCACAACAATTTCTCTTTCTCGCAATTAACCCCACTATGTTATCGAATAACATCTTGAGTATATAATCCTCTTTTGTGTGTGACCTATTAGGTTTCCCAGTCAATTGCTAGCGAACATGAATTAATTCAAACATTTTTTAGATTAATCAGGATTGGTTTATCAATTCATCATTTAATAAACCCATATTCCCAAATCATGATTGGTATCTAGCAACACATCATGACCACCCAAGAGTCCAAAAAGTCAAGTGACTTGACATGAACCCTTCAATAACAAACTATAGTGCAATTAACTCCTTTCACCATACAATATCTCATTCGATCTGAAGTACAGAATTAGTGCCAACTCCCTCCAAAATATATATTAATTTTGGCCCGAATATAATAGTACTTGTACCAAGAACCCACTACTCTAGATATGTATCAGTTGGAATTATTTCCAATACACAATTGCCTTGGCCAAGGACTTCTCGAGTAGTAATTCCTACAAGTGACCGTGAGATATTCGCCCCTATTATTAGGAGTGGTGAATCCTTTATTGACCCTCTCAACTACTTTCGTTTACCACACAATATACTCAATATTTATCCTATGGGCGGCCCAATCTCTGGCTCCAGAGATTGGAATCAAAGTACAATGCTCAGCAAACAAAGTACCTTGGAGATCTCAAGTCTAAGGATACTTGCGCGTTTGCAATATTGAGATTATCTCACTGGCACTAAATAGTTATCCATGTAATTATCTCATAGCTCGGTCATCCAATGAACTTGTTCCATTAACAAGCATCAATGTGTTAACTTTGAGTATCTCAATACTCACGGATATGAGAACCACCGCCTGATCAAATCAGGAAGTCTAACACATGCTAGTCTTAATGCATTAATGATATCCTATCTCATTAATACTGTGACTATGGACTATTTAAGTACTAACACTATACAGTGTAGTACAAATCTCATATCATGATTTCCTTAACACAGTGTTGTACTAGAGACTTTATCTAACAATTATATTACACAAAAGTAAACAAAAGAAACTGTAAGATAAATAATACTTTTTATTAAAATAAAATATTTCATATACAACGTACAAGTGATTATCTCTAGAGCATAACACTGACACTAAAAAGGTTCAGCATGGGTCAATCCTAAAGAGGATTATAACCCATGACCTATGGGATACGCCTTTCAAAACATATTTGTCCTCAAACATAATATGAAAAAGAATCACATAAGTAGAATACCATATGCTTTGGCAATTAGATCTATCATGTGTACTATAATATGTACTAGGCTCGATATATCATGTGTTTTTAGTTTGACGAGTAAATACCAATTTGACCCTGGAGATGGTCATAGGTGACTATTAAGAATATCCTTAAGTACTTAAGAAGGACAAAATATGCATTTAGTATATAGAATTGATGATTCACAATTCAAAAGTTATATTGATGACAGTTTTCAATCTGATAAGGATGATTATAAATCTCAATCTGGCTACGTTCATTTTAAATAGAGGGATAGTTAGTTGGAAAATTTTCAAACAAGATAAAACTGTCGATTTGACCACTTAAGCTAAGTACATAATGGCTTCTGAAGCAACTAAGGAGGCAATTTGGATTAGATTAATTTTTTCCAGACTTTTCAAGTGGGTTGCTCTCCGTATTTCTAGGAATTACACCACTTAGTCTGGTGATACACGATTCTGTACTAGATAAAGATGATTTTGCATAATCACCCATTGTTCTTCTACCATTTCTATTACATCCAACTCTATTTCCACCATTTTCATTGTAACTACCAATATTCTCCATGTCTTCTATTATAATATCCGATTAGCTAATTGCTTTTCCTTCTCACACTTTTCTTTCCTCAACTTTCTCAATGTTCTCTCAATCTCCAAATCAATCTCAATTAATTTCCCACAATCTTTTTCACTCATGCACAAGAAAAATGACCTACCAAAACAAAGAAATAGCAAAACAATTACTAAAAGCTTAAAAATAAGAACTCAAGGTAAAAAGAAAAACATAACAAGCTATAGTATTGCAAAACAAAAATGTATATCAGTAGGCCCAACAAAAGAATTAAAAATATCTATAAAGAAACACTATATCAAAAAGAAGCAATATATACAAGTCTCATGTACAAACTACCTACATACACAAGTTAGTTGCATTTACAAATATACACATATACAAAAGCCAAATCAATAAAACTCAAGTATTTTAGAATATCGACAATCAATCCCAACAGCACCAAAAACTTGATACGTGCTTTGTGTGAATTAGAAAAGAAAACTAATAATGTCCGCAATTACTCAAGTTTTTAAAATTAAAATGCCACAATTAGTTACGCATGCACATATTTTAGGCAAGTGTACCTATCATGTAGTATAGTATTCTAAAGACAAGTATCAAATCCTTGGAGAAGGTGGCAAGTACTACTACTTTACTATTACTTTATTGTTTGGCCAATCAAATTAAAAAAACAAAATATCACAATGCACCAAGAGAGTATACCAACCTACTCACATACAATAAGTAACCCAAGGTTACAAAATTAATTCAAGAAAAAAGAAAATGAGATAAGACATGTAATTGAATGAAATCCCTATAATATTAGCCAAATATCAAACACCAATTTAGGCCATTGAGAACCTAAACTTGCATTGGAAGGATTGCTTTAAATTGAGATTCTCTCTCTCTATAGTTATGAACCCTCTATCTTTAAACCCACTTTGAGGATATCTCTACTTCCCAAAATAGACTTAAATAGCATTAAACCCAACAATCTCAAATCTCAAATCTAAAAAAGTGCAATATTCCTATCTCTAGGCAATACCACAACTCCATTAATTGCCTATATTCTTTTTTCCCAAATCCTATCTCAAGCTAATGAAAAAAATAATAATAAATCAAGTGTATAAATCAATTTGGCACCCAATTTCTAACCACATCTCTCGAATTCATTAGAAAAAGAAAATTCTAAATTAATAAATCAACACAATATAAACAAGTAATCGATCACTGAATAGATCTCCATAAAACTAAAAATAGTTCAATATAAAGGAAAATAAGGGTTCATCCCTTTAAATATATTACAAATCAATGTAGCCAACATTAACGAAGTAAGATTATAAAGAAAAGTTGGAAAAATAACTCATAAACAAGTGGTTTCTTCCTCTTTCTTGCAATCCTTCTTAAGAATACTCTTCTTCTCCTCAAGAATGACCTTGATCCTCACCTTAGTGCTTCTCTTATGTTCTTGATTGTTTTGGGTGGCTGCTCTTCTTGAGAATCGTGCCCTAATGTTTGCAAAAAGAGATATTGATAGCTTTCGCATGAAAATCCCTAGAAAATAGAAAACAAGGGCTTTTTGCAATGTTGAGTGATACTACTCTGGTTGGATTAACCTGTGCAGCTTACGCTTAATTTTTCTAAATCCTTACTATGAGCGGTGCTGGTTATCTCAACTTGAATAGCACCACTAATTCCCTGAAGCTCTACCCTTTCTGATCTCTAAATTTGAACGGAACTGCTTCTGTGGTCTTAGATGGCACTACTACCTTTCTGAAGTTTGAAGTTCTAGTTTCTAAATTTGAGCGTCACCGGGCATTTCGGCTGGGCGGCACCACTTCTCTTTTTTTTTTCTGCTTCTTTTTTAGCTTTTCACCTCATTTCTTCATCAAGTCTCCATTCCAAACATTTTTCCCAAAATAAGGTGAAAATAAGGGAGTATGATAGGAATCTACTCAAGTATCATGCTAAAGCTAAAGAAGATGGATGGAGATTCAAACCACATTTTATGGTGTCAAAGAATAATTTAAATTACAAAAGCTTCCAATGGAGGATTCAAGCCAAATAAGCCACTAAGCCAAAGAATATGAAGATAGTAAAGAAGTGGGTGCCAAAAGAAAGCTTGAAAGACCTTCAAAAAGATAATAAAGAATTAAGAAAGTTGGCAAACGATGGAGGATTAATGAAAGACCAAAAAGATCAAGGCTTGAACAACAATTTGTGTGAAGGATCAAAGTAGCATAAGAGAAAGATCGAAGATAAAAGAAAATGAGCCGATAGTGAAGAACAGAGCTCACTAGGCACTAAGCCCAACAAAGCCACCTAGCGCCAGGTCATCTCAGCCTGTTGGACAATTTTGGTTGCACCAACTCGGTGACAGGCCCATTTAGCCGACCTAGAGCCAAGTCAAATCGGGCATAGCCCTGTTTTGATGATTTTTCCTATTTTATTTAATATATGTTTCCAATTTAATTCCCACAACTTTTATTATGTAATAAGGATACTTTGGACCTTTTAAATACTTGAATGGCTAAGATTTCTTCTCACCTTAGCTAGGTTTACATGCCTATACATACGGCATTATAACATTTCAATATAACAACTTTGAATATTGATAGAAATTAAAGAGTCTCTTTTGAGAGCTTTTGAGAGGTGATTCTTCTTAGGTAAATCCCAAGAACATCATTACCATTCTTAGGGTCTAGTCCTTCTTATGTATTAAGTCTATAAACCCTTTTAGGAGAGATCAATTAGATTACTAATTTGGGTATTAGGTTATAGATAATCTAAGGTTCTTGTTGGACGTAAAGTTAATTGCCTAAATCATCTTCTTCAAAGTGTTCTTGGTTTCTTTTTGAATCAATGGTCTTTGGTTGTGATTTAGATGACTTAGTTCTCATTTCTAGTATTATAAGTTCTCCATTTTGGCTTAGGGTCCTAGTATTTGAATTAGGTATCTTGTTTCTTCAATAATTTTACTATTTTGAGTTCTTAATGGGTCTGGAATTTTACCCCAAATTTAGCCACGAAATTCACTGATAAATCACCACCAAAGTCATATCAAATAGTTTGGTACCAAAGCGAGGAAGCTTTAATTCTTATCAAGGCTTTGTTCTTCAAGACAAAGGCTTCAAAGTTTCAAGAAAAATAGAGCAAACTCGTCACTAAGGAAAGTGCTTCAAGAAGGTCTTCAAAACTTTAATATTTCTTCATTTTATTGTTAATAAATTGATCTTATATGTTAGGCTAATGTTTAAGTAGCTATCTAAAGCTTTAAATTGCATAAATCTTATGGTGTTTTGTGTTTATTTACTACAAATTTGTTGAGTTCAAAAAGAATCCATAACTCATTTTCATGCTAAATTTGTGAACTACAAAACTCATTTTTTTTTATTTCTACTTGTTAAGAAATTATTCTTTGATGTTAGTATAATCATTAGGGATTAATTTTCTTGTGATTTTTGAGTTTTTTTGTTGTTACAAGTATGAAAATTTTGAAAACCCTTGAGTTACGAGGTTGCACCTCAAGTGTTTGATATTTTGTTTGTTGGACTTAAAGCCTTGACATTGTGATCAATTCTTTTGTCAACACTTTCCCTTATTGTTAAACTCTCGAGAACTCATATTTTTTGGGGAATTACTTGACCATT
This sequence comes from Voacanga thouarsii, assembly GCA_026120185.1. NCBI lineage: Eukaryota > Viridiplantae > Streptophyta > Magnoliopsida > Gentianales > Apocynaceae > Voacanga > Voacanga thouarsii. The sequence goes on along the minus strand of JANUWF010003374.1, from coordinate 1,485,619 downwards.
TGAGATCGTTGTGGAATTCTTACTTTTGTTCTTGAGTGATATGTTCCTTGAACTTCTAGTGTTTCATTGCAATTTTTGTTAGGTCTTGTCCATTCACCTATTCCTTGGTTATTAAAGTTGTTAAGGTCCCTTAAATTCATTAACTGTTGATATAAACTCCTTGAAGCTCATTTTTGTTGATGATCAAACTTTCATCTAAGTCTAGTTGATTGTCCTTAGAGGGCTAGTAAAGTTGTCAAGTTTGGACTAACTCTTAAGCAATTGGGGAGATTTTTGTGGAAAGAACACGTTGAGGAAATTGAGTGCTTGAAAAAGGAAAAAGTGTCAGCTTATTCTTGTTAAAAGCCAAAGGAGAGTTAAACACGAGGGTTGAGCGATGATTCTTGAGTGGATACATGTGAGAGAGTAATTGTGAGCAATTACTTTCTACTTTTATCCTAATTTTCTAAGTGAGAACCCTTGAAATTTTTAATACAATATCCAAAGAAACTTTATTTGATATTCAAGCCGCCTTTAAAATTTTTCAAGCAAAAATGGATGGTATGAGTAGGGACATTGAGGGGATGAAATCTAACAAAAGCCAAACCTCTACGAATGCAAAAAGAATAATAAGCCTTAGAGTGAGAAATGAGTGCAAACATCTACCCCCATTATATAAGAAACCAATGAAGGGGAGTGGAGAACATCTTAAGGGAGGTTATCTAAAAATTCCAATAAGACATGAGCGCAAAAAATTGAGGAGTGAAAAATTGTTGGGTGTAAAGAAAGGGACCTATCCTAAGAAGTCCACATATACCAATCCTATTTTTCAACATTCACCAAACCAGAAAAATAAGCCACCAAAACAATCATTGCAAACAACCCAAAAGCTTAGAAAAGAAGAGGGTAATGAGGAAAGGCTTAAGGTTGGGAAGGTTTTGCCATTGATTGGTGTTACTAGAAAGATTGAGGGTGCGAATGATGTTGAGAAGATTGCACTACTTCTATTATCCCCTAGTCAGATGCTTAAAAATCAAAAAAGAAGAGGAAGAGCTTAAAAAGAGCACAAAAAAGAAAAAAAATGGAAACAAAATGAGTGAGACCTTCTTGTGCTTGAAGAGTGAAAATAATGAAAGAGAGGCTACAAAGAATAAAAGTGAAGATGAGGGGGAAAATGAGTTTTATGTGGAAAAGCATAAACTTTTATTTTTATATTCACAAAAAGATTCTTGTTTGAGATCTTACACGTGTTAATTCGAGGACAAATCATCTTTACTTTAAGAATGGGCGAATGGTAGGAATCCACCCAAGTAACATGCTAAAGCTAAAGAAGGCGGATGGAGAATCAAACCACATTTCATGGTGCCAATGAAAAATTTAAATTACGAAGTGATATGATCTTAAGTGGGTTTTTTCTTGGTGTTGTGGGTGGTTTAATTGGTAAGGAGTTCAGCTCGACCAATGGAACTAAAAATAGGGATTCTTCTTGAAACAAAAGGAGAAAATGAAATAATAACCTACCCTCTATCAAACCCTTGAAGAACTAAGCTTCAAAGACCCTCATGATTAGTAGAAAATTCTACTATGATCTCAACCCAATATCCTTGAAGCAACAAAGGCAAACAAGAACAAATAGAATAGAGAAAATAAGCACTCAAGTAGTGGAATTCAAACAAACCTTAGAAGAGAAAAGCAACTAAGACCCATTCAAAGAAATCACATTGGATTATCTAAAAGGATTTATAGACTCATTCATAAGAAGAACTAACACTTAAGCATGGTTTTGAACAAGGTGAACAAGTAGGCTAGGGCCTCTCAAGATTCTCTCTCAAATTTTGAATAAAGTGAATGAATTGTGTTGTCAAATCACTAAATGTTGTATTTATACTACCCTAACCCTAGCTAAGTAATCCCTGAGGTTCTATTACAGTTTTGGGTCTTAATAAGTCTTTACAAACACTTAAAATTGGAGAAAATATAAAAAATGCAGAGTAGCCGTCGGCTGCCCAGACTGCAGCCGACGTCAGTTAGGACTCTAAAGTCAACACCGATTGCGTATTGTCTTCGGGCCGGTTGATGCTAGAATAAAGCCGGTGCCAGTTTTACTGCTTGGGCCAGCGTTGGATGTCCATTGGAAGCCCAACTTTAGTCAAATTTCGTCCGTCTTTGTTGCCGGCTTGAGTTCTTGTTGGGGTCTTTCTTGGATAGTCATCAAAATGAACTCTTGGCTAGCTTCCTCAACCTTCCAACCCTTTTCCATCCTCAAGTATAGTTTTATGAGAAATTGAAACTTATCTTGAAACTTCTTAGTCCTCGATCTTATCATCGGTCCTTGTCCTTACACAGTCACGCCTCCCCCTCCTTAATCTTGACCTCCATGATGAAGCGAAGTTTCATCATCTCCCCCTCCTGAAAAAGGATTCGTCTCTGAATCATTGCCTTCATTTACATCAAAGGGAGAGAGGTCACTAATATCTAAAGTGGCGCTAATATAATACTCACCAGGTAAATCTATCTTTTAAGCATTATCTCCAACTTTAGCGAGAATTTGAAATGGACCATCCCCCCTTGGATCTAGTTTACTCCGTCGTTGCGTGGGAAATCTCTCCTTACAAATGTGCACCCATACCCAATCGCCTGGCTCAAATGACACCTTTTTCCTTCCTTGATTGTGCTTATGGGCGATCTCTTCATTTTATTTTGCAATGGTTGCTTTCACCTTCTCATGGAGTGCCTTCACCATTTCCGCCTTCTTAGCTCCATCGATGTTTAACCGTTCACCTATAGGCAAAGGAACTAAATCTAAAGGAGTTAGAGGATTAAAATCATATACAATTTCAACAGGAGAATAAAAAGTAATAGAGTGAATAGCCCTATTATAAGCAAACTCAATATATGGCAAGCACTCCTCCCAATTTTTCAAGTTTTTCTTGATTATAGTCCGCAAGAGTTGGGTGAGTGTTCGGTTAACCACCTCCATTTATCTATCCATTTGAGGATGACAAGCAGTGGAAAATAAGAGATTAGTACCAAGTTTGTTCCATAATACTCTCCAAAAGTGGCTAAGGAATTTAGTATCCCTATCCGAGATAATATTCCTTGGAATCCTGTGCATTCTCACCACTTTCTTAAAAAATAAATCTGCAATATAGGATGCATCATTAGTCTTGGAACAAGCTACAAAATAAGTTATTTTGGAAAATCGATCAACAATTACAAATATGAAGTTTTTACCCCCTTGGACCTACGTAATCCTAAGATGAAGTCCATTGAAATATCAACCCAAGGTACATTAGATGTGGGCAAAGGAGTATAAAGACCATGTGGAAGAGATCTAGAGTTAGCTCGACTACAAATAATACAATGAGAACAATATCTCTCCACATCCTTTCTCATTTTTTGCCAAAAGAAATGTTCCTTAAGAATGCCTAAGGTTTTTGCAACACTAAAATGCCCCATTAGTCACTATAGGCCTCCTTAATTAGCAACCCCCTAATAGAACCCTTTGGCACACAAAGCCTTGCCTCCCTAAACAAAAAACCATCATGCCTATAATATTTAGCAAATGCACATTTCTCACAAGTATGGAAAATATCCCTAAACTCCTCATCATCAACATACAAATCCTTTACAAGTTAAAAACCAAAAAGTTTAGCATCCAAAAAGTTTAGTAATGCATACCTTCGAGATAGTGCATCCGCTACCACATTTTCCTTACCCTTCTTGTATTAAATGACATATGGAAATGTCCCAATAAACTCCATCCACCTTTCATACCTCTTGTTTAAATTTTGTTGGCTTTTAAGGTGTTTAAGGGTCTCATGATTGGTATGAATGACAAACTCTCTTGGTAAAAGGTAGTGTTACCAATATTCTAGGGTCCTCACCAAGGCAAAAAGCTCTTTGTCATAGGTAGAGTAGTTGAGGGCCACCACGAACAATTTTTCACTAAAATATGCAATAGGTTTTTTATCTTGGGTCAAGACCGCACTTATTCCCATCCCACTGCATCACACTCTATCTCAGATGCCTTCTCAAAGTAAGGAAGAATAAGAATTGGGGCTTGGCTCAATTTGCCTTTGAAGGTTTGAAAGGCTTGTTGTTGGGCTTCCTCCCACCTAAATCCCACTTTTTTTCTTTATCACTTCGGTTAGAAGGGTTGCTATGGTGCTAATATTTTAGATAAACCTCCTATAGAAGCTAGCTAGCCCATGGAAACTCCAAACAGGGGTAATGGTGGTAGGGGTGGGCCAATCTTGGATGGTTTTTGCTTTTCCCTCATCAACCTCAATCCCTTTGGCACTCACAACATACCCAAGGAATGTAATCCTCTCCAAACAAAAAGAAAATTTCTCAAGATTAGCATACAACCTCTCCCGTCGGAGGGCAACAAGCACATTTTGAACATGATTCAAATGATCCACATATGATTTTCTATAAATTAATATATCATCAAAGTACACAATAATAAAATTTTCAATGAATTCCCTCAAAACATGGTGCATTAATCGCATGAAAGTACTAACAGCATTAGATAATCCAAAGGGCATGACAAGCCACTCATATAACCCTTGTTTACTTTTAAAAGCCGTTTTCTATTCATCTCCTTCTCTTATTCTAATTTGGTGATAACCGGATTTCAAATTAATTTTAGAAAGAATACATGTACCAAATAGCTCATCAAGCAAGTCATCTAGCCTAGGAATGTGATAAGAGTATTTTACTGTGATGTTGTTGATAGCACAACAATCTACGCACATACGCCATGTCCCATCCTTTTTGGGCACAAAGAGAACCAAAACCGCACATGGGCTTAAGCTTTTTCTCACATGTCTCTTCTCAAGCAATGCCTCTACTTACTTTTGCAACTCCTTGGACTCCTCCAGGTTGCTTCTATATGCTGGTCAGTTGGGGATGACAGCTCCAGGCACAAAGTCAATTTAATGCTCAATCCCTCTTATGGGTGGTAGTCCCCCAGGCACCACTTTTGGAAAAACGTCTTCAAATTCTTGAAAAAATACCTGTAATTTCATTAGGCAAAGACAATGTAGATTCATTAGTAGAAACATAAGAACCTTTGCATAAAAAAAGAATAATCAGTTCCTTAGTTTCTATAGCCTCTATGACCTCACTTTCTTTTGCAAAGAAATTCACTCTTCTTTTACCTCCCCTTTCTTGTCCTTACTCACTCCTATCCTTGATCGTCAAATGTACTTGTTTGTCCATCCTCTCTCTCTCAACTCTTTTTCTCTCCTCTCTTGTTCTTTCCTCTCAATTTCTTATTTTTGTTTGACATCTTACACTCCCTTTTTCTTTTCTTTCTTCTTCATGATTCTTTGATCTTTGTTCACCTCACTAGGGGCCATGGGGGTAAGGGTAAACTTAGTTCCCTCCTTTAGTAGGGAATAAGTATTGTTCCTTCCATCATGCTTTACATGCCTATTGTATTGCCAAGACCTCCCTAGGAGCAAGTGACCCGCTTGCATGGGTACCACATCATATAGCACATCATTCTTGTACTTTCTCATCTTAAAAGACACCACAACTTGTTTGTTTACTCTCATTTCCCCGCTATCGTTCAACCATTGCAATTTGTAGGGTTTGTGGTGTTTAATCCAACTCATGTCCAATTCTTCAACTAAATTTGCACTAATCACGTTAGTGCAACTCCCACTATCCACAATAACACTACAAGGGATCTTGTTGATTACACACCTAGTGTAGAAAATGTTCTCTCTTTGTTGGTGATCTTGGTCTTCAATAGCTTGTAAATTCAATAACCTTCTTGTGACTCCCACCAAAGAGTATTCTTGACTAACAACTTCCATTCCTTCTTGGTCTCCTTGATACCTTTCTCCCTCTTCTTCTTCGTCGGTAGAAACGTCACCATAGAGATTAGTATACATCGTTCTCTTGCTTGGACACTCATGGGAAGTATGTCTATATCAAAGGAACTTAAAACACTTTTTATCCCTATTCCTTTGTGGCATCTCCATGACTTTTCCCTTGTCTTTGTTCTAACCTTCCCTAGGCTTCCAATCCTCCCTAGGCTTCTAATCCTCTATCGGTTTCCAAACTTCCCTTGGTTTGTTGAAGTTCCTTTGGAATGGCTTAGGGGCTTCATCCTTCTTAAATGGTACCTAACTATTAGTGTTAGGATTTGGAAGTGGTGGTCTAGTAAATGCCCTCCTCTTTAATTGCCTCTCAATCTTCATAGCGGCATGTACCATATCCTCCAATCGTACATAGAGGTGCAATTCTACCAAACTGGCAACTTCCATATTTAATCCTCCCAAGAACCTTACCCTTGTTACTCTAGGATCCTCATTGATTTGAACTCTCAACAACATTACTTCCATTTCTTTATGGTAATCTTCCACACTCTTGTTCCCTTGCTTGAGTGCTTAGAGCCTTTAGTAAAGATCATTATAGTAATGGTGTGGTATAAACCTTGCCCTTATTACCCTTATTATATCTTTCAATAAATTCCAACTAGCTACAGTTTCCACTCCCATTTGTCACCTTTGAGTACTAACTTACTCCCACCATACCAAAGCATACTCCGAAAATCCCAAGATAGATAACCTTACCTTTGACCTCTCACAATAGGTATGATTTTCTAGGAAGATCTCCATCTTGCTCTCCCACTCGAAATATACTTCGGGGTCACTCTTGCCATAGAATGTGGGCACTTTTAATTTAATGTGGTTCAACTCCCTCTCCTCATCATTTCCTTCTCTCCTTCCTCCTCTATTGCCCCATCCTCTATGGTGTTCCCCAAGGGCTTCAACTTGCTCCCCCTCATACCATTCATCAACTCCCTTAAACTCTCTTTCTAGCCCCCTTAGGCTGTTCCCACCATTCCTTCCCTGTCCCCTACCTTGTTCTTGTTAGGTATCTCAAGCTCGTAAACAAGATACCCTCCCCGGACCTGTCTATGTGTGGAAAACAAGACATAAAGATAATAAATGTAATAGCTTTTTACCTTTGGGTGATCGTCCGAAGAACAAAATTTCTTCTTCAAGTTGAGGCGCAATCTAGCAATCCTCGTGATCTACCTCCACATGAGTTGAACGTCTAACCACTATAATCACAATGTATGATTATCTCTAACAGTGATCCACACAGAGGATGCACTTAAGCACCAAAATTTTCTGTGCTAGCAGAAACAATAATGGCTATTAGGGTTCTCTTGTTTTTAGCAAAACGAAAGCGAGAGAGAAGAAGGGAAAACCGTATGCCCTAGGGTTGGAGTTGTTTTCGAGTGTTTGTCACCCAGCTAGGGTTTCGTGTGTATCCTTTATATCACAGGAAAAATCCTGCTATAATTGAGAATTCTAATCCTATTAGAATTCCCTAATTGTAATTGGAAACATCAAGTTCTCACAATTACAACTTAGACCACAAATTATAACTAATTATAATTTGTCCACAATAACTTCTCTTTCTCTCAATCAATCCCACTATGTTATCAAATAATATCTTGAGTATATAATAATGTATTGTGTGTGACCTATTAGGTTTCCCAGTCAATTGGAAAAGAATATGAATTAATCCAAACGTCTTTGAGATCAATAATTCATAATTAATTAGAATAAATACATTTAATTCTAATCAGGATTGGTTTATTAATTCATCAATTAATAAACCCATATTCCCAGATCACGAGGGGTATCTAGCAACACATCATGACCACCCAAGAGTCCAGGAAGTCAAGTGGCTTGATATGAACCCTTCAATAACAAACTTTAATGCAATTAACTCATTTCACCATACAATTTCTCATTCGGTTTGGAGCACGGAATTAGTGCCAACTCCCTCTAGAAATAATTTTGGCCTAATATAATAGTACTTATACCAGGAACCTACTACTCTAGATGTGTATCAATTAGAACTATTTTCAATACACAATTGCATTGGCCAAGGACTTTCGAGTAGTAATTCCTACAAGTGGCCGTGAGATATTCGCCCCTACTATTAGGAGTGGTGAATCCTTTATTGACCCTCTCAACTACTTTCGTTTACCTCACAATGTACCCAATATCCATCCCATAAGTGGCCTTCAATCGAGCTCCGGAGATTGGAATCAAAGTACAAAGCTCAGCAAACAACGTACCTTGGAGATCTCAAGTTTAAGGATACTTGCACGTTTGCTATATTGAGATTATATCATTGGCACTAAGTAGTTATCCATGTGATTATCTCAAAGCTAGGTCATCCAATGAACTTATTCCATTAATAAGTATCCATGTGTTAACTTTGAGTATCTCAATACTCGCGGTTATGAGAACTACCGCCTGATCAAATCAGGAAATCTAACACATGCTAGTCTTGACACATTAATGGTGTCCTGTCTCATTAATACTATGACTAGAAACTATTTAAGTACTAACACCATCCAGTGTAGTAAGAATCTCATATCATGATCTCTATCATGATTTTCATAACACAGTGTTGTACTAGGGACTTTATCGAACAGTTATATTACATAAAGTAAATAAAAAAATTGTAAGATAAATAATACATTTTATTAAAATAAAATATATCATATACAATGTACAAATGATTACCTCTAGGGCACAACACTAGTAGTCCTCCTCTCATACTATGTCTTCTCCCTCTCATCGGAGCTTGTTGGAATCCCCCGATAGAGTGCTCATCCCACTCTTCTCCTTGTTGGGCATTTAACGAAGGAGTATAGGCATCACCATCCCTCTTTCTAGGGCTAGGTACTTCAAATCGCTTTTGGCCTCTCCTTTGTGCGATGGTAGAAGATTGTCCAAGATGATTTATCAACTCCCTTTTCATGTTTTGAAACTCACTTTGCATAGTCCTCATTATGGCTTGCAAGTCATCACGTAAAACCCAAGCATAAAATTGTTCTTTTTGAGGTCTACTAGGTCCACTTAGGTTAGGCCTAGAGATCTCTTGATCATGGGCCATGGTAATGGACTATTTACTTACTTATACCTGCAAAATAAAAGATATTAGAAAGAAAAATAGATCCTCACTTCACTTTCTTGCGTGTTGGCTTTCAAGGTTGATCACTCTACACTCATGTTTGCTCTCTTAGGCTCTTTTAGTAATAGGCTCACCCTCTTGCATTTTTCTCAATACTCAAGCCTTCTTGCTCAATCCTAATTCTCCCCAATAGCTAAAGATTTAGTCCAACTTAATGAATCACACAAATCAATAGATTTTTCCAATTAGGGGGTCGTAGGAGAATTTCAACAAACACTTGTTAGGCACCTCAAGCAATTAAGTTTTAATAAAGAATTTCAAGAAATATGGACTCAATTAATACAAGAACAAACACTTAGACGCACAAGGAAACACATCTAACCAAAAAACAAACAAGAGTTAGCAAGAACAAAGAAACAAGAACAACTAGAACTAGAATTATGAAGAACAAGATAATCACAAGTGTGCACTAGTAAAGTTGAGTTCAATGAGCATGGAATTTAACAATAGAGTGATATACTAAGTCCCAATATCCCAAGGAATGAAAATTAAGAATCAAAGTTTCCAACTATAGCCAAAAGCATTCTCAAGGAACATTTGTCAAACACCTTGGCTGCAATCCTGTTACTTAAGAACAACCAACATTTTCACCCATATTCAAGCCAAATTTCACCACAAACATAAGAAAATTTTGTTCCCAAGGATTATATTAATATTAAGGAGCAATTTTCCAAAAGAAAAATCAAGATATAACAAAGATTTCTTGACCTTTTAGGAACATGTTTTTGAGTTACGGGATTTCTCTGTTTTCTTTTTCTTCAACTGTGTAGGGCTCCTTTTCTTGCTTTCAAGCTTTTATTGGAATCAAAGATTTCCTTATTCTAATACCAAACTCTTTGATATGATCTTGAGTGGGCTTTTTCTTGGTGTTGTGGGTGGTTTAATTAGTAAAGAGTTCAGGTCGACCAATGGGACCAAAAACAGGGATTCTTCTTGAGACAAAAGGAGAAAATAAAATAACAACCTACCCTCTATCCAACCCTTGAAGAAATAAACTTCAAAGACCCTCAAGATTAGTAGAAAGTTCTACTATGATCTCACTCCAATATCCTTGAAGCAACAAAGGTAAACAAGAACAAATAGAATAGAGAAAATAGGCAACCAAGTAATGGAATTCAAACAAATCTTAGAAGAGCAAAGCATCTAAGACCCATTAAAAAAAACCACATTAAATTATCTAAAAGGATTTATAGACTAATTCATCTGGAGGAATAACCCTTAAGCATGGTTTTGAACAAGATGAACAAAGAGGTTAGGGCCTCTCAAAATTCTCTCTCAAATTTTGAATAAAATGAATGGACTGTATTATCAAATCACTAAAGGTTGTATTTATAGCTAAGTAATTCCTGAGGTTCTATTACAGTTTAGGGTCTTAATAAGTCTTTACAAACACTTAAAATTGGAGAAAATTGGAGAAAACATAAAAAATGGGGGATAGCCGTCGGCTACCCAGGCTGCAGCCGGCGCCGGTTAGGACTCTAAAGCCGGTGCCAGTTGAGCACTGTATTCGAGCCGATTGATACCAGAATGAAGCCGGCGCCGGTTCTGCTACTTGGGCTGGCACCGGATGTCCGCTGGAAGCCCAACTTTGGTCAAATTTCATCCGTCTTTGTTGCCGGCTTAAATTCCTGTTGGGGTCCTTCTTGGATAGTCATCAAAATAAACTCTTAGCTAGCTTCCTCAACCTTCCAACCCTCTTCCATCCTCAAGTATAGTCTTATGAGCAATTGGAACTCATCTTGAAGCTTCTTGATCCTCGATCTCGTCATCGGTCCTTGTCCTTGTACAGTCACGCCTCCCCCTCCTTCATCTTGACCTCCATAATGAAGTGAAGTCTCATCACGAAGGCTTCCAATGGAGGATTCAAGCAAAACAAGTCACCAAGCCAAGGAATATTAAGATAGTAAAGAAATGGATGCTAAAGAGAAACTTGAAAGACCTTCAAAAAGATAAATCAAGAATTAAGAAAGTTATCAAGCGATGGAGGATCAAAGAAGGACCAAAAAGATCAAGGCTTGAACAACAATTTGTGTAGAAGATCAAAGTAGCACTAGAGAATGGTTGAAATTAAAACGTGAAGAACAAAGCTTACCTAGCCAGGCCCAGCAAGGCCACCTGGCGCCAGGTCCTCTCAGCTTGTTGGCCAATTTTGGCAGCACCAACCTAGCGCCAGGCCTATCCAGTCGACCAAGTGCCAGGTTAGTTCAGGCACAACCCTGTTTTGATGATGTTTCCTATTTTATTTTATATTTATTTTCAATTTAATTCTCATGACTTTTATTATGTAATAGGAATATTTTGGAACTTTTAAATATTTGAATGGCTGAGACTTCATCTCACCTTAGTTAGGTTTACATACCTATATATATGTCATTATAACACTTCAGTATAACAACTTTGAATATTGATAGAAATTAAAGAGTCTCCTTTGAGAACTTTTGAGAGGTGATTCCTATTAGGTAAATCGCATGAACATCAAGACCATTCTTAGGACCTAGTCCTTCCCTATGTATCAATTTGTGAGTGTTGCGCCTTAGAGGCAATCACTTGTACATTATAAATGAAACATTTTATTTTAATAAAAGACATTATTTATATTACAATTTCTTTTATTTACTTTAAGTAATATAACTGTTCAATAAAGTCCATAGTACAACACTGTGTTAAGGAAATCATGATAAAGATCATGATATGAAATTCCTACTACACCGGATGGTGTTAGTACTTAAATAGTCCCTAGTCATAGTATTAATAAGACAAGACATCATTAATGCGTTAAGACTAGCATGTATTAGACTTCCTGATTTGATTAGGTGGTGGTTCTCATAACCGTGAGTATTGAGATACTCAAAGTTAACACATAGATGCTTGTTAATGGAACAAGTTCATTGGATGACCTAGCTTCGAGATAATCAAATGGATAACTATTTAGTGCTAGTAATATAATCTCAATATAATAAACGTGCAAGTGTCCTTAGACTTGAGATCTCCAAGGTACTTTGTTTGCTGAGCTTTGTACTTTGATTCCAATCTCCGGAGCTCGATCGAAGGCCGCCTATGGGATAGATATTGGGTACATTGTGAGGTAAACGTAGATCTAGTAGGATACGTGTGGCACCTGAGAGATATGAATTTCTCATTAGTGACCAAAATGGCATATTACTCATAGATGAAGATGAGCCTACTACCTACAAGGATATTCTAAATAGTTCAAAATCTAGCAAATGGCTTGAGACCATGAAGTTAGAGATGGATTTCATGTACAACAACTAAGTATGGACTTTGGTTGATCCACCTAAAGGAATAAAACCTATTGGGTGCAAGTGGGTTTTCAAGAAGAAAACAAACATGGATGGTAACCTAGTTACCTATAAAGCATGACTAATGGCGAAGGGTTATCGTCAACAACATGGTATTGACTATAATGAAACCTTCTTGCCAGTAGCCATGTTGAAATCCATCAAAATAATCCTAGCCATTGCTGCTCATCATGATTATGAGATTTGGAAAATGGATCTGAAAACAGATTTCTTAAATGGAAATCTGACTGAGGAAGTATATATGACATAACCTGAGGGTTTCATAAGTAAGCTTCTAGGAGTTGGAATATCCGTTTTGATGAAACAATCAAAGAGTTTGGTTTCATTCAAAACATGGATGAGCCTTATATATATAAGAAGGTTAGTAAGAGTGCAATCGTTTTCTTACTACTTTATGTAGATGACACATTGCTAATAGGAAACGATATACCTGTCTTGCAAATGGTTAAAGTTTGGTTGTCCAAACAATTCTCATGAAAGACCTTGGTGAAGCAACCTATATTCTCGGATTAAGGATCTATAGAGATAGATCCAAAAGGTTACTAAGTCTTTCGCAGTCTACATACATAGATAAAGTGCTAAAGAGGTTTAGCATGGATCAATCCAAAAAGGGATTCTTACCCATGTCACATGGTGTAAGCCTTTCAAAGTCAATCTCTCCCCAAAAAAACAAGTTGAAACGGATCGCATGAGTAAGATTCTATATGCCTCGGCAATTGGATCTATCATGTACGCTATGATATGTACTAGGCCCAATGTATCTTGTGCTCTCAGTTTGACGAGTAGATACTAATCTGACCCTGGTAAGGGTTATTGGGCAGCTGTAAAGAACATTCTTAAGTACTTACGAAGGACTAAGGATATGTTCTTAGTATATGGAGAAGGTGATTTGAAAATAAACGGGTATACTGATGCCAGTTTTCAATCTAACAAAGATAATTTCAAATCATAATCTGGTTACATGTTTAAGTTGTGCGAAGGGGCAATAAGTTGGAAAAGTCTCAAACAAGAGACTATTGCCGACTCTACGACAGAAGTTGAGTACATAGCTACTTTTGAAGCAACTAAGGAGGCTGTTTAGATCAAGAAGTTCATGACGGAACTGGGTGTGGTTCATAGTGTTGTTGGTCCAATAACTTTGTATTGTGACAATAACGGAGCCATTGCACTAGCAAAAGAGCCGTGGTCTCACCAACGATCTAAACACGTACTGCGACGCTATCATCTGATTTGGGAGATCATAGATAAGAATGATGTAAAGATAGAGAGAGTTCCCACGGATGAGAACATAGCTGACCTATTTACGAAAGCACTATCCCAAAAGAAACATGATTGTCATGTTGAGTCATTCGGTATTAGACACATAAATGATTAGCTCTAGTGTAAGTGGGAGTTTATTAGTGTTGTGCCCTAGAGGCAATCACTAGTACATTGTATATGACACATTTTATTTTAATAAAAGGCATTATTTATCTTACAATTTCTTTTATTTACTTTAAGTAATATAACTGTTCGATAAAGTCCATAGTATAATACTGTGCTAAGGAAATCATGATATGAGATTCCTACTACACTAGATGGTCTTAATACTTAAATAGTCTCTATTCATAGTATTAATGAGACATGACATCATTAATACGTTATGACTAGCATGTGTTAGACTTCTTGATTTGATCAGGTAGTAGTTCTCATAACTGTGAGTATTGAGATACTCAAAGTTAACACATGGGTGCTTGTTAATGGAACAAGTTCATTGGATGACCTAGCTTTGAGACAATTACATGGATAACTATTTAATACCAGTAATATAATCTCAATATAGCAAACGTGCAAGTATCCTTAGACTTAAAATCTCCAAAGTACTTTGTTTGCTGAGCTTTGTACTTTGATTCCAATCTCCGGAGCTCGATCAAGGGCTGCCTATGGGATGGATATTAGGTACATTGTGAGGTAAACGAAAGTAGTTGAGAGGGTCAATAAAGGATTCACCACTCTTAATAGTAGGGGCGAATATCTCACGGCCACTTGTAGGAATTACTACTCGAAAAGTCCTTGGCCAAGGCGATTGTGTATTGGAAACAGTTCCAATTGATACACATCTAGAATAGTGGGTTTCTGGTACAAGTACTATTGTATTCGGGCCAGAATTAATTCTAGAGGGAGTTGGCACTAATTTCGTACCCCAAACCGAATGAGATATTGTATAGTGAAAGGAGTTAATTGCACTAAAATTTTTTATTGGAGGGTTCATGTCAAGACACTTAACTTCCTGGACTCTTGGGTGGTCATGCTGTGTTGCTAGATACCACCCATGATCTGAGAATATGGGTTTATTAATTGACGAATTAAGAAACCAATCCTGATTAGAATTAATAGAATTAATTCTAATTAATTATGGATTATTAATCTCAAAAATGTTTAGATTAATTTATGTTCACTACCAATTGACTGGGAAACCTAATAGGTTACACACAGTAGATGATTATATACTCAAGATGTTATTTGATAACATAGTGGGGTTAATTGCGAGAAAGAGAAGTTGTTGTGGACAAATTATAATTAGTTATAATTTGTGGTCTAAGTTGTAATTGTGAAAACTTGATGTTTCCAATTACAATTAGAAAATTCTAATTATTTTTTAATTTCAGATTTTCAGTGGTTTTTAGAATATATATTGGATATGCTCAAAACCCTAATCCAAGGGTGATTCACATGAAAATAGAAACCACAAAACAAACGTCTTCCTCTTCTTCTTCTTCTTCTTCTCTCTCTCTCTCTCTCTCATTTTGCTAAAAACGAAAACAGTCCTAGCCGCCATCTTTTTCTGCTAACACAGGAAATCTTGGTGCTTGAGTATTCCTCTGTGTGGATTACTATTAGAGATAATCACACACTGTGATTATAGTGGTTAAACATCCAACTCTCGTGGAGTTTGCATAAGAGGATTGCTAGATCGCGCCTCGACTTGAAGAAAAAAAAAATTTATTCTTTGGACAATCAAGCAAAGGTAAAAAGTTGTTACCTTTATTATCTTTATGTTTTGTTTTCCACATATAGGTAGGTCCTAGGATGGTATCTCATTTTATTTTCCGCTGCGCCGTATTGGATACGAGCCTGAGATACCCAACACAATTAGCTTGCTAATTTAAGTCTTAAGTTATAGATAATCTAAGGTTCTTGTTGAAGGTAAAGTTGGTTGCCTAAATTGTTCTTGGTTTCTTTTTGAATCAAGAGTCTTTGGTTGTGATTTGGATGACTTGATTCTCATTTCTAGTGTTCTAAGTTCTATATTTTGGCTTAGGGTCTTAGTATTTGAATTGGGTATCTTGTTTTTTCACTAATTTTACTGTTTTGAGTTCGTAAATGGGTCTTGAATTTTACTCTAAATTTAGCCACGAAATTCATTGATAAATTACCCCCAATGCCATATCAGAGTAAGTAGTCATCTATCAAAGAATTCTTCATAATAATGACCATAAATGACATGAAAATATGCTCTATTTAAACACTCATCATGGGGGAAAATTATGATTCTAGTTTTTGGTCGGGTTAAAATTTGGGAAAGTGTACTTCAAATACTAGAATAACTTTTGAAAATAAATTTGATTATTCCATATCGGAATAGTAAATTCTTGAACTATTTGAGTTAATAACATTAAGATCTTAATGGGTAAGACTCCAAGACTAGCTTTTGTTATATTAGGAGAGAATTTTGGTAGATTGGTTGTTTCCGAAAAGCTATCTTTTTTCAAACGGGGCAATAGCTCTAGTTAGTTAAGTCGGGTCCTAAGCTAGTCACGTAGTTTTATAGGTACAACTAGTGGATAGACATGGGACATCCAGTCTAATTTTGAACGAGCAAGCTGGCGGAGTATTCTCTCGGTAGGAATATACACTCTACATGATAATTTGGCATTGAATATGGCTTAACCATATACATGACATAACGGATTAAATTGTCACAATACGGTATTTTAAAAATATGGGATATAGTGAAAAACGGGTTCAAGACTTTTGAATAAATGAATTTTGGTGTTCCAGAAATATGATGCAAATAATTTGTCTGGCAAAAAATTTATTACACTGTGGACTAATTTTGTACCTGCTGAATTTTCCCAAAAATGATAATCTATTTTGAATATACATAAAAGCATTTAAATTACGACTATATCCGTTCAAATCAACATCACTAATGCATCATGTCATTGATTTTGTAAATCGTAACACAAACACACACTACGAACTTACTAAGATTATTTATAATCTCACATAATTTTACCTAACTATATTTTCAGGAAAAGTTAAGCCAGAGGTTTGAGAATGATAAATATAGGTTTAACTTTTTCCTTATTGAATTTTGTCCCAAGAAATATGATGTTGATTTTCAATTTCATTTTGAATTTTTAGAATTATGTAATTTTAAATTTGAAGATTATTGGGATGTAAAAAGTTATCGGTGTTTATGTATTCTTTTATTTTACACAGCGTCATAAAGAATCTTGGCCTAAAAGTATGGAGCAACATCCTTAGTTCGATTGAGCTACGTATGTAATGGGGTATTACAATGTACTTACAATAATGGCCAGTCTGCAACGATGGTGAAGGCAAAGGAGGAGAAAAATCTAGTGGTGACATCAACAGCAATGAATGCAGAGAAGGACAAGGAGGAATGGGGAAAATAGGAAGAGAGAAAGAAAGGAAGAGAAGAAGGAAAAGGAAAGAGAGGGGATGTCGGTACTTCTTGTTCTTGGGTGCAGTAGGAAGGAGAACGAAAGAATAAAAAAGAAGGGGAAAATAAGAAAATGTTCATGATTTATTTTTTTAAAAAAAAACATCTTTAAGACTCAAAAAACGTCTCCAAATTTATCATGTGAATGACACGTGTAGTACTGTTAACAGCACTTAATGTCTAAAATTGACAAACGGACAAGTACTAGGTCAAATACACTTTACCTGGAAAAAAATATTTGCCTAATGACCCTCACCAAGGTCAGACGGGTATATGCTCGTCAAACTGAGAGTACAAGATACATCGGGTCTTGTACATATCATAGTGTACATGATCGATCCAACTACCGAAGTATATGGAATCTTACTCATGTGATCCCTTTCAACTTGTATTTTGGGAGACATCGATTTTGAAAGGCTTACACCATATGACATGGGTAAGAAACCCCTTTAAGATTGATCCATGCTAATCCTCTTTAGCACTTTGTCTATGTATGTAGACTACAAAAAACCTATCAACCTTTTAGATCTATCTCTATAGATCCTTATTCCAAGAATATAGGTTGCTTTACCAAGGTCTTTCATGGAGAATTGTTTGGACAACCAAACTTTAACCGTTTGCAAGACAAATATATCGTTTCCTATTAGCAATATGTCATCTACATAAAGCAATAAGAAAATGATTGTGCTCCCACTGACCTTCTTGTATATATAAGGCTCATCCATGTTTTGAATGAAACTAAACTCTTTGATTATTTCATCAAAACGATGTCCCAACTCCTAATAGCTTGCTTAAATCCATAAATGAACCTTTGCAGTATACACACTTTTGTGCCATCAGTAGATATGAAACCCTCAAGTTATGTCATATGCACTTCCTCAATCAGGTTTCCGTTTAGGAAAGCTGTTTTCACATCCATTTGCCAAATCTCATAATCATAATGAGTAACAATGGCTAGGAGTATCCTATTAGATTTTAACATGGCCACTGGTGAGAAAGTTTCGTCATAGTCAATACTATGTTGTTGACGATAACCCTTCACCACTAAACGTGCTTTATAGGTAACTAGGTTACCATCCATGTCCATTTTCTTCTTAAAAACCCATTTGCACCTAATAGGTTTAATTCCTTTGGGTGGATCAACCAAAGTCCATACTTGGTTATCGTACATGGAATCCATCACTGACTTCATAGCCTCAAGCCATTTGCCAGATTCTGAACTGTTCAGAACATCCTTGTAGATAGTAGGCTCATTTTCATCTATGAGCAATACGTTGTTGTGGTAACTAATGAGAAATCCATATCTCTCAGGTGCCACACGCATCCTACTAGACCTACGAGGTTCTTGTATAGTAGAGGGTTCATCTATTCTCTCAATAGATGTGGGATCAGACGGTTGCTCCTTGTTTGTTTGATCTTCTTGAACTTCACTAAGTTCAATTTTACTCCCACTGTCCCCTTTGAGCATGTGCTTATTCTTTAAGAAGATGGCATGCTTCGAAACAAACAATTTGTTTTCAAATGGTAGGTAGAAGTAATATTCGAATGATTCTTTCGGATATCCCAGAAATAAACACTTGTCAGATTTACTGTTAAGTTTGTCTGACTGTGGCCTTTTGACAAAGGCAAGACAACCCTATACTCGCAAGTGAGATAACTTTGGTTTCTTACCAAAGAACATCTCAAATAGGGTAGAATCAACCAATTTTATCGGAACTCTGTTTAGTATATAAACAAAAGTCTCCAGTGCAGAATAAATGTTGTTCGATTTTGGTAGGTCTGCAGAGGCCATCATAGTCTGTACCATATCTAGAAGGGTTCAATTCCTTCTCTCAGATACACCGTTATGTTGAGATAATATCCCATTATCTCTAAGATAACTAAGAAACTATTTGCTCAAGTATTCTCCTCCTCGATCAGATCTTAGAGCCTTAATACTTTTGCCAAGTTGTGTCTCTATTTCATTCTTGAAGTCTTTGAACTTATCAAAGGCTTTAGATTTGTATTTCATTAAATACAAATACCTGTATCGTGAGAAATCATCGATAAAGGTTATGAAATAGTTATAATCTCCTTTTACTTGTATTGACATTGTGCCACATACATAGGATGTATGAGTTCTAATAACTCCTTGTCCCGTTCTCCTTTTCCTGAAAAATGAGTTTTAACCATTTTACCTAGTAAACAAAACTCACATGTGCGATATGATTCATAATCAAATGACACTAAGTCACCAAGCTTGTGTAACTTAAAAACACGATTTTCGTTTATATGGCCTAAACGACAATGCCATAAGTAAGAGATGTTAGAATTATCAATTTTTGGTTTCTTATTGTTTATATTGAGAATTGGATTATCCAAGTCTAGAACATATAAACTATTAACCAAAGTTGCTAAACCATAATGAATATCATTTAACAAAAAAGAACAACTTTTATTCTTCAATATCAAATGAAATCCATTTAAGTCTAAACACACAACTGAGATAATGTTTTTCATTAAAACTGGTACGTAATAACAGTTTTGTAATTCTAGAACTAATGCCGAAGGTAGGTTCAGCTCGTATGTCCCCACAGCAAGTGCAGCAACATTTGCCCTATTTGCAGTACATAGGTCCACGTCGCCTTTCTCTAGCCTTCTACTGCCCTTTAGTCCCTGCAAGTTATTGCACAAATGAGATCCACATTCGGTATCTAATACCCATATCTCATTTCTAAAGGCAGTATTTACTTCAATCATAAAAGTAGAAGTGCTTGCAAGCTTCTTCTTCTGCATCTTGTCCTTAACAGTCTCCAAGTAGGCCTTGCAGTTGCACCTCCAGTGGCCCATCTTCCCACAATAATGGCATGAGCCTTTAGTAGCTACGTCCTTCTTCTTCACATCACCTTTGGGCTTTATAGGAGCCTTCTTCTTCTTTTGAACTTTTTTCTTAGAAGAAAAAGATTCTACCATTAAAACTGCATTGGAATCCTTCTTCATGGAGGACTCCGTAGTTTTGAGAAGATTGATCAACTCAGAAATGGTGGACTCAATCTTGTTCATCTGATAGTTAATCACAAATTGTGAGAAACTATTAGGCAAAGATTGAAAAATTAAGTCAACACTTAAGTCATGATCCATCGCGAACCCGAGAGATCCAAGCTTCTCTATTAAGCCCAACATCTTCAGCCCATAAGTGGCCACAGAAGAACCTTCTGTTATTTTGCAACGGAATAGTTACTTCGAGATCTCGTATCTCTTAGTTCTGGCTTAGGCATCAAACAACTCTTGAAGATGTAGTATAATCAATTGAGCATCTATATGCTCGTGTTGTTTTTGCAGCTCGGGAGTCATGGATACCAGCATAATACATGATGCTGTATCACTATCCTTCTTGTGCCTTTTGTGGACAGCATACTCATCAACATGAGCATCTTAAGTTGGTGGTAGCGGAATAGGAGTATCTAGCACGTAGAGCAACTTTTTCGATTTGAGAATGATTCTCAAATTTCTATACCAGTCGAGATAGTTTAATTCGATTAATTTATTAGTTTCCAAGATGCTACGTAGGTTTAGGTTTGTAGACATGATGCAAGTGTCCTAGATGTAAAGATAGAGAGCATTAGCTACTGTATATGCACATGAAATGCAAATAATTAGGACTTTAATTAAATGCATTTTTACTCCACTATTTTACTCAAACCAATAGCCCCCACTACTGATTTGGGAAAGCCTGTTGGAAGCTTTCCTAGTGGACCGGTATCCAAATTCCTCAAGAATAACCTTGGGTTTGCCCAACAAGCTACCCTTGAGTTCATAGGTAGGTATCCAATACCAATTACATCGTATGTAACTACCGAATCATTAGATGATTAACAGCTTTTAATCTTAAAGCCTTTTGGACTTCCATAACTTTTCCTCTAAATTTCTTTATGCTTCAGTTTGCCCAACCGAGATAAAGAATTTAGTTAAACTCGACCCATAAATCAGGAATTTAATTTCATAGCTTAAACATGCCCGATGTTAAGTAGGCTTAGGTTTGCCTAATAACCTGATCTCGAAAAAGGACTCTCATTCTTACTACATTAACGAAAGGAATTGGGTTTAATATTAATTGAGAGATTTGTTCCTTTTAGTGATTTCAATAAATGACATGCATAAAATCAATAAATCACAAAATTGATAAACATGGTAATAAAGCGATTATGTGGTATGGTTATGGACTTTACCCTAAATTAATTTATTTGAGCCATAAAAGAAATTAATATGGTTAACCCTATGTGTTCATGCATGATTTAAGTAGAAGGTCTTACCTTCTCACCTTGTTTTGGTTGCCATCTCCAAAATAAAATAATTCTACTCCTATCTAACCTATGTAAACTAATTACATAATTTCCTAAAAGAGAGAAAACCTTGAGTTACATTCGAGGGGAGTTAGATGAGAAGAGAATTACACAAGAATTCTAGAGAAGACAGGACACGCAATCCCTATTTTATAAAAACCAAAACTGTAAAATGCATGAACAGATATAGTTTGTTTTAGTCCATAACCATCCACCATGCCAGTAATTATGCTTAAACAAAATAAACATATAATTTTTATTATTCCAAAATCACTATTTTAGAAAAATAAAAATAAATTCTAAAATCAACATTTTAGAAAAATACACTAATTTTAAATTTTCAAAATCATTATTTTGAAAAAATAAAATTATTTGTCTTAATACTAATTTTGAGAAATGATTTTAGGTCCCGTCTCTCATCAAATGAGATTTTTCCCTTTCAAAATTCTATTTCAATTTTTTTTTTTTAATGGCTAGAACGTCGTGAAACAGAGCAAAACCAGCACCAGTTTGGAAGCCAGAGCCGACGCTGGCTGCAGTTGGGTTTTAAGAAAACTTTTCCAGAAACGATTTCTAGATGTCGCAAAACAGCACGGAACCAATGCCAGTTGGGAGCTGGAGCCGGCGCCGGCTGCGGTCGAGAAAAGGCGGCGGTTTTCAAAAAAATTTCAGAAATAATTTCTGGAGCCCTTATCTTCTGCAACAGTTTAGTGAGAACAATTCTCAGTAGAGTTTTTCTATTTTGAAGCTCAAAATAACAATCAATTTATTAGTTTAGACAAAACAAAACAGAAAATTAGGATGAAACGGAAGGCAACAACTATGTTCAAGGAAACGTTTTTCTGCAAAAACCTTTCAGCACATAAAGAAAACATTTTTCAAAATATGCTGTAATTATTATACAAGCATATTGTGCTACAGACCCAACCCATAATGCTCGAAACAATTTCGACTCGAGTGAAAACAATTTTCACAGTGAACAAAAACATACACGATTACATGAAACAACTTTCACGCAAAAAATAATGTCCACAAACCACACATAGCACGGCTTTGATACCACTGTTGGGTATCTTTCACGCATATCATATATGGCGCAGCGAAAAAATGAAAATGAGATACCATCCCAGGACTCGCATACGTGTGGAAAACAAGACAAAAAGAGAACAAAGGTAAAGGCTTTTCCTTTCTTTGAGCGTCCGAAAAATAAAATTTTTCCTTCTTCAAGTTTGATGATTATGGCGCGATCTAGCCATCCTCTTGATCAAACACTACGAGAGTTGAATATCCAACCACTGCAGTCACAGTGTGTGATTATCTCTAACAGAAATCCACACGAAGGATCACACTCAAGCACCAAGATTTTCTGTGCTAACAGAAAACAAAGTGGTGGCTAGGGTTCTTCATGTTTTTCAGAAAAACGAGAGAGAGAGAGAGAGAGAGAGAGAGAGAGAGAGAGAGAGAAGAAGAAGAAGAAGAAGAAGAAGAAGAAGAAGAAGAAGAAGAGGAGGAGATCATGTATCCCCTAGGGTTTTGGAGTTGCTTCCATTAATCCCTTACAAATTAGGTTTCGTGCATATCAAATAACACGAAAACCCCTACCAAAAACTGAGAATTCTAAAACAATTATAATTTTCTAATTGTAATTGGAAACATTAAGTTCTCACAATTACAACATGGACCACAAAGTATAACTAATTATAATTTGGCCATAACAACTTCTCGTTCTTGCAATTAACCCCACTATGTTATAAAAAAACATCTTGAGTATATAATCCTCTATTGTGTGTGATCTATTAGGTTTTCCAGTCAATTGATAGCGAATGTGAATTAATCCAAACATCTTTGAGATTAATAATCTATATTTAATTAAAATTGTTCAAATCAATTCTAATTAGGTTTGGTTTATTAATTCATCAATTAATAAACCCATATTTCCAGATCATGAGCGGTATCTAGCAACACATCATGACCACCCAAGAGTCCAGGAAGTCAAGTGGCTTGACATGAACCCTTCAATAACAAATTACAGTGCAATTAACTCCTTTCACCATACAATATCTCATTCGGTTTGGAGTACGGAATTTGTAACACCCCCCTACCTAGGCCCGCCAGGGCCAGGGATGTTGCCCCGTCCAAATGACAAATGGTCTTTATAACTAGGTCACACAATTAAAATAGCGAAATGAAAATAATAATTTAACTTAAAATTTATTACAACCCAAGAATAAATCCACAAATAAAACCATGAATTCCCAAAAGAAATACAAATCCATAAATAAAATCATCCACTCTCAACTCCGTAAAGCAATACATAAAAATAAAAAACAACATTCTCTTCCAAGATAGATAACACAAGCTACTTATCCCCACAGCAAGATCGGCCTGAAATCATGGTGAAAAGGTGATGAGATAGAAATTTCAGTAAGTCTGTGTGTGCTTTGGGTGTTCAGTGGAAATAGTTCGTGGATGCAGAGTATAAAAACTTTATAAGAGAAATATTGGCAAGCAATAAATATTAGTCAAAAGCAAGAGTGGCGTTTTAACTTTTCCAGCCATACATAATTTATAAGATCAACCACTCGAAATAAAGGATTATGGGTTACCACACGTTGGGCCCGATAACCGGATGGTCAGTATGTCGACACTTTGTGCATACTGCCGGTCAGAATGCCGACACTTTGTGCAGACTGACTAAAGGTAGGTGATCGGCCTACCGGGCAAGATACTCCTCATTCTCTATACCCAAACAACAACCGGGTGTCCATTCCGGCAAAACACAGTCACTTGACTAAAATAAAAACTGCTAGCTCGGACCGGCATGACTAAGTAGTACTAACGTTTCTCTAAGTTGAGTTCATCTTCTGGAGAAGGTCTTCTGCCAGAAGACTCACTCTTACTCTTCAAAACTAGTACTACCAATCTACCCCCATTGAGTACTCAACGTAACATATCCCACTTGGAAAGAAAATGAACAAAACACAGTTCTACTTGAAAATGGCAATTCAGGTTTTCCAAAGTTTGGGGCAAAATTAGTTGTAGAAAGAATTTTAGGTTTTGAGTAAAACTGCCCCTTGATTTACAAATAATTTATTTGTCTGAAATTAGAATGGAAATAATCCTCAATTTCCTTTACAGAAATGAGTGACCATGCACTCTTCATTTGGCTTGCCATTAAAAAAAATCATTTTTCATCAAACAGGTTTTATACAGGAGCTTACTTAATCCTTGTCCACAACAAAGGTCTCCAACAGCTGACCTAACCCCGCATAGGGTAAATACAAACCACAATCAAACTCAAGCCAAGATTCACTTTCACAAATAAACCCAACTCAACTTACTACAATCATATCCCTAGTGTCCCAAGCTTTAAGGCTCAATAATAAATAAAAAGGGTTTATAAAATAAATCTAGTTTGATATTAAAATAACTAGAGTTTGGAAAATTAGGTACAATATGTTGAAGGTTTAAATCTTGCTAAAATAATTTAGAGTTTATTTGATGAAAAGTCCTAGGTGGTACTAGGTAAAATAATAATTTATTAATAATTAATTGCTAAAAAATAATTGATAGTTAAAATTAGTTGAAAATAAATTTTAATGAGTCTTGCTTGAAAAATAATAAATAAATTTTAATAGGTTTGATTAAAAGATAATAATTAAATTTTAATAATAAATATTTTACCTATTATAATTATTTTCACAAAAGGCTTTATTTGATATTATAATATCTATATATTTGATTTTTCTAGCAAAAACTATTATTTATTTGACTAAAATATCACTATTTTATATAAAAGACCAAATCCACATTTTCCCATGGTTTTCAAATTTTTACTAGAAAAATTATATTATTAAATATTTTATTAATGAAATAAAATTTAGCTTAGGGACAACTAGATCATGATCATATTCCTATAGCTAACCATAATCATGAACATATACAACCCTTCAATTCATCAAATCATCCAAATCATGCATACAAGCAAAGATCTCAATTTATCAAAACATGATCTAACCCCTACTAGCATAAATATGATCATGGCTTCAATAATCCAACATGAATATAAATCCCATTCACCAAAGGTGACATAATCTCTATCATACTTCATCACAAATACTACCTATGACATGCATCAACCTCAAATCATCATATAATCATCCAAGATAATCCTTCCATGCATAAATCCCATCTCCTTCACAATCATACAAATATTCATGCTTCAATCTCAACAATATATATATATATATATATATATATATATATATATATATACACTTAAATCCTATCGCCATCCACCTACTATCATCATCATCCTAGAGACATGAATCTAGAGTTTAAAAAGGAAGATTAAAGGTACTTACTTGGTTGATAAATGTCTTGAAGGAGTTTAGAGTAGATCTCAACTCCTAGATGTCTAACTTTGTCCATGGGAGATGGCGAAAGCATGTTTATGGGAGAAAAAGTCATCAGGCCAAGAGAAGGGAATTTTCGGCCATGAGAGAGAGAGAGAGAGACCATTAGCATGTTTATTCACATAGGCTCTCACTAGAGATCAAGATTGGAGAAGATGAAATTGTTAGAATAAATTTACCTTGAATGTGTTCTTGACCTTAACAGAAATTTCTGGTTTTTTATCTAAAAGTGCAAGTTGGATTTCGGAGTTTGATGTTAAGAATGGTGTTGATGGACTCACGGCAGTGAGTAGGTCAAATCTGGAAGTTTTAGAGAGGATTTGAGATGGTTTGGAGGGGAATTTCTGGGGTATTCAAGGCTGGTTTCCAGCCTACTTCATGGAGGAAAAACATGGCTAGGGTGCTGTACAAAAACTGGAAGAAAACAGCTTGGTTTTGGACCTCCAAAGCTGTGATTTGTACAGGATTTTTTTCTGGTTTTGCACCATCTTTGTGCAGTCCGAAAATAGCCATAAAAATCCAGATTCTAAGATGATCAAAAGGGCCATTTTCTGGCAGCATTTGGGAGGGAATAATGGTCAAGAATTTCGACACCTTGAAGGCACACAAAGCTGGAAAATTTTCAGTTCTTTGTACAAAGGGAAATGAACCTAACTAGAGTGAATTTTTAGAAAGTTCACTAAGGAATTTAATTCACTTGAAATCTTTCCCCCTCATCCATTGTTTCGGTCCATATGATGTCTTTTACTAAAATATTTTGAACCTTCAAAGCCACAACACATTGCTGGAATTTTTCTAGAATAAAATTAGCTTGAACACAATGAACAAACTAATGAATTGAGAATTAGGAAAAATTAAGGATCAAGAGGAAACGAATTCCCCTTAGAAATTTTGTGTAGAGCAAAAGAGTAGGATTTGAAGAGTCCTATCATGTCTCTCATAGGACAACATCTCTACCCTACTCCAAACACCACTAAGGCTGACAATGATACTTCCCAAGCAAAAGTAAAATTTAATCATGCTATAGCTCAAATAATGGAATTGGAACCCAAGACCTCAAGAATCAATTCTAAGGCTCTAACCACTACACCACAACAACTCTTGTTCTTATTTCCCCTCTAAAAATATTTTCCTATTTATTTCCCAAGCTATCTCCATATTTTCACCTCAGGCAAAAATTACCATTTTGCCCTTCTCATTCAATAATCATAATCAAGCCCTCTAGACTATAAAACACAAATTCAATGCACATAAAATCATATAAAAATATATTTAAACATGCAATAAAATATGATATGCATCCCAACCCCCTTACTCTAAGATTCGTTTTGGCTGGGGTTTCACAAAATTAGTGCAAACTCCCTCCAAAATATATTAATTCTAGCCCAGATATAATAGTACTTGTACTAGGAACCCACTACTTTAGATGTGTATGAATTGGAACTGTTTCCAATACACAGTCGCCTTTGCCAAGGACTTCTCGAGTAGTAATTCCTACAAGTGGCCGTGAGATATTCGCCCCTACTATGAAGAGTGGTGAATCCTTTATTGACCATCTCAACTACTTTCGTTTAACGCACAATGTACTCAATATCCATCCCATAGGCAGCCCTTGATCTGGCTCTAGAGATTGGAATCAAAGTACAACGCTCAGCAAACAAATTACCTTAGAGATCTCAAGTCTAAGGATACATGTACGTTTGCCATATTGAGATTATATCACTGGCACTAAATAGTTATCCATGTGATTATCTCATAACTAGGTCATCCAATGAACTTGCTGTTGGGTATCTCAGGCTCATATCCTATACGGTGCAGTGGAAAATAAAACAAGATACCATCCCAGGACCCGCTTATGTGTGGAAAATAAGACATAAAAATAATAAAGGTAACAACTTTTTACCTTTGTTTGATCGTTCGAAGAACAAAATTTCTTCTTCAAGTCAAGGCGCGATCCAGCAATCCTCTTGTGCAAACTCCATGTGGGTTAAACGTCTAACCACTATAATCACAGTGTGTGATTATCTCTAACAGTAATCCACACAGAGGAATACTCAAACACCAAAATTTCCTGAGCTAGCAGAAAAAGATGGCAGCTAGGGCTATTTTCGTTTTCAGCAAAACGAGAGAGAGAGAGAGAGAAGAAGAAGAAGAAGAAGAAGAAGAAGAAGAAGAAGAAGAAGAAGAAGAAGAAGAAGAAGAAGAAGAAGAAGAAGACGTTTGTTTTGTGGCTCCTATTTTCGTGTGAATCACCCTTGGATTAGGGTTTCGAGCATATCCAATATATGTTCCAAAATCCACTAAAAATTTGAAATTCTAAAATAATTAGAATTTCTTAATTGTAATTGGAAACATCAAGTTTTCACAATTACAACATGGACCACAAATTATAACTAATTATAATTTATCCACAACAACTTCTCTTTCTCGCAATTAACCCCACTATGTTATCAAATAACATCTTGAGTATATAATCCTCTATTGTGTATGACCTATTAGGTTCCCAAGTTAATTGGTAGCGAACATGAATTAATCCAAACGTCTTTGAGATTAATAATTCATGATTAATTAAAATTAATCCTATTAATTCTAATCAGGATTAATTTATTAATTCATCAATTAATAAACTCATATTCCTAGATCATGAGCGGTATCTAGCAACATATAATTACCACCCAAGAGTCTAGGAAGTCAAGTGGCTTGACATGAACCTATCAATAATAAATTACAGTGCAATTAACTCCTTTCACCATATAATATCTCATTCGGTTTGGAGTACGGAGTTAGTGCAAACTCCCTCCAAAATATATTAATTCTAGCCCAAATATATTAGTACTTGTATTAGGAACCCACTACTTTAGATGTGTATCAATTGGAACTGTTTCCAATACACAGTCGCCTTGGCCAAGGACTTCTCGAGTAGTAATTTCTACAAGTGGCCGTGTGATATTCGCCTCTACTATTAAGAGTGGTGAATCCTTTATTGACCCTCTCAACTACTTTCGTTTAACTCACAATGTACCCAATATCCATCCCATAGGCGGCCCTTGATCTGGCTCCAGAGATTGGAATCAAAGTATAACGCTCAGCAAACAAAGTACCTTAGAGATCTCAAGTCTAAGGATACTTGTACATTTGCTATATTGAGATTATATCACTGCCACTAAATAGTTATCCATATGATTATCTCATAACTAGGTCATCCAATGAACTTGTTGTTGGATATCTCAGGCTCATATCCTATACGGCACAGCGAAAAATAAAACGAGATACCATCCCAAGACCCGCCTATGTGTGGAAAATAAGACATAAAAATAATAAAGGTAACAGCTTTTTACCTTTGTTTGATCGTCCGAAGAACAGAATTTCTTCTTCAAGTCAAGGCGCGATCCAGCAATCCTCTTGTATAAACTCCACGTGGGTTAAATGTCTAACCACTATAATCACAGTGTGTGATTATCTCTAACAGTAATCCACACAGAGGAATACTCAAGCATCAAAATTTACTGAGCTAGCAGAAAAAGATGGCAGCTAAGGCTATTTTTGTTTTCAGCAAAACAAGAGAGAGAGAGAGAGAGAGAGAGAGAGAGAGAGAAGAAGAAGAAGAAGAAGAAGAAGAAGAAGAAGAAGAAGAAGAAGAAGAAGAAGACGTTTGTTTTGTGGCTCCTATTTTCATGTGAATCATCCTTGGATTAGGGTTTCGAGCATATCCAATATATGTTCCAAAATTCACTAAAAATTTGAAATTCTAAAATAATTAGAATTTCCTAATTGTAATTGGAAACATCAAGTTTCCACAATTGCAACATGGACCACAAATTATAACTAATTATAATTTGTCCACAACAACTTCTCTTTCTCACAATTAACCCCACTATGTTATCAAATAACATCTTGAGTATATAATCCTCTATTGTGTACGACCTATTAGGTTCCCAGGTCAATTGATAGTGAATATGAATTAATCCAAACGTATTTGAGATTAATAATCCATAATTAATTAAAATTAATCATATTAATTCCAATCAGGATTGGTTTATTAATTCATCAATTAATAAACCCATATTCCTAGATCATGAGCGGTATCTAGCAACTAATCATGACGACCCAAGAGTCTTGGAAATCAAGTGGCTTGACATGAACCCTTTAATAACAAACTTTAGTGCAATTAACTCCTTTCACCATACAATATCTCATTTGGTTTGGAATACAGAATTAGTTCCATCTCCCTCCAGAATTAATTCTGACCCAAATACATTAGTACTTGTACCACGAACCCACTACTCTAGATGTGTATCAATTGGAACTGTTTCCAATACACAATCGCCTTGCCCAAGGACTTTCCGAGTAGTAATTCCTATAAGTGACCGTGAGATATTTGCCCCTACTATTAGGAGTGGTGAATCCTTTATTGACCCTCTCAACTACTTTCGTTTACCTCATAATGTACCCAATATCTATCCCATAGGCAGCCCTTGATCGAGATCAAGAGATTGGAATCATAGTACAAAGCTCAGCAAACAAAGTACATTGGAGATCTCAAGTCTAAGGATACTTACACGTTTACTATATTGAGATTATAGGACTGGCACTAAATAGTTATCCATGTTATTATCTCAAAGCTAGGTCATCCAATGAACTTGTTCCATTAACAAGCATCCATATGTTAACTTTAAGTATCTCAATAGTCACGGATATAAGAACCACCGCCTGATCAAATCAGGAAGTCTAACACGTGCTAGTCTTAACTCATTAATGATGTCCAGACTCATTAATACTACGACTAGGGACTATTTAAGTATTAACACTATACAGTATAGTAAGAATCTCATATCGTGATCTCTATCATGATTTTCTTAACACAGTGTTGTACTAGGGACTTTATCTAACAATTATATTACACAAAAGTAAACAAAAGAAACTGTAAGATAAATAACGTCTTTTATTAAAATAAAATGTGTCATATACAATGTACAAGTGATTGCCTCTAAGGAATAACACTAACAAAAACAACAAGGCGGCTAGGGTTTTTGTTCTTCTTGTTTGCTGAAGAACCATGAGAAAGAGAGAGAAGAAGAGAAAGGTTTTTGGAGAGTTGTTTTCTGTGAATCCCTCACACGCTAGGTTTCGTGTATATCTCCTATATGTCACGAAAAATCACTGAAAAACTGAGAATTCTAAAACAATTAGAATTCTCTAATTTTAATTGGAATCATCAAGTTCTCAAAATTATAATTTAGCCCATAAATTATACCTAATTATAATTTGGCCATAACAACTTCCCTTTCTCGCAATTAACACCACTATGTTATCAAATAACATTTTGAGTATATAGTCATCTATTGTGTGTGAGCTATTAGGTTTCCCAGTCAATTGGTAGCGAACATGAATTAATTCAAACATCTTTGAGATTAATAATCCATAATTAATTAGAATTAACCATATCAATTCTAATCAGGATTGGTTTATTAATTCATCAATTAATAAACCCATATTCTCAGATCATGAGCGGTAACTAGCAACATATCATGACTACCCAAGAGTCCATGAAGTCAAGTAGCTTGACATGAACCCTTTACTAACAAACTATAGTACAATTAATTCCTTTCACCATATAATATCTCAATCAGTGTGGAGTACAGAATTAGTGCAAACTCTTTCCAGAATATATTAATTCTGGCCCGAATATGATAGTACTTGTACCCGGAACCCACTACTCTATATGTGTATCAATTGAAACTATTTCCAATACACAGTAGCCTTGGCCAAGGACTTCTCAAGTAGTAATTCCTACAAGTGGCCGTGAGATATTCGCCCCTACTATTTGGAGTGGTGAATCCTTTATTGACCCTCACAACTACTTTCGTTTATCTCACAATGTACCCAATATCCATTCCATAGGCGACCCTCGATCTGGCTCTAGAGACTGGAATCAAAGCACAATGCTCAACAAACAAAGTACCTTGGAGATCTCAAGTCTAAGGATACTTACACGTTTGCTATATTGAGAATATCAGGGCACTAAATAGTTATCCATGTGATTATCTCATAGCTAGGTCATCCAATGTACTTATTCTATTAACAAGAATCCACGTATTAACTTTGAGTATCTCAATACTCACGGATATGAGAAACACCATCTAATCAAATCCGGAAGTCTAACACATACTAGTTTTAATGCATTAATGATGTCCTATCTTATTAATTCTACGACTAGGGACTATTTAAGTACTAATACTATGCAGTGTAGTAGGAATCTCATATCATGATCTCTATCATGATTTCCTTAACACAGTGTTGTACTAGGGACTTTATCTAACAGTTATATTACACAAAAGTAAATAAAAGAAACTGTAAGATAAATAACGCCTTTTATTAAATAAAATGTGTCATATACAACGTACAAGTGATTGCCTCTAGGGCATAACACTAACACATACAATTTACATGCTTCTACAATTATCTCAATTATTCCCTATCAAAGACTCATAATAATCTTGTTTTTACATAGACCATTCTCTAACAATTATAATACTAAATCATACACAAACCCGATAGTCTTTTAATAATACATGTCATGCATGAAATTATAACTCAAATATCATAGAAATATCATTATACAAGGACTATATCATAAAGCAATACTTTAATCATGATTCATATGTCAATGAGATCATAGGATATCAGATAATCAAACCCTAGCATTACTCAACATTTGGAATCCACTGAATCACATAACAACATTCTATACTCATATTGAAAATAGGCAAATCTTCATCTTAGCCATATCCACACAACACTATCACTCTAACATACTATTGCATAATAGATCATCACTTGATTCGTATAAATGAACTTCGTGGAATCTCAACACATAAATCACATATTATTCCCAATTCACATATATTTCATCCCGTCCTCCAACATCATAATATAAGACAACCAATAACCAATAGATACAAATCCAACTTGATCCAACCAATCACTACATCTAGACATGCATCCTATACAACTTTGCATTAACCAAAACAACTTTAGAATGTAAATCGTAAAAATAAGCGTTACTTGTTTTGAAGGTAGGTCATTTGCTCCCTTTACAATGATAGATACTTGTTTGAGTCCTCCCATGATTTGAATAGTGAGAGGGTAGTAATATTTTCCCTCTTTCAATGATAAATCTAACCAAGTAAGGAAGAGAGGCTAGAAAACAAACTTATTAATCTTGATCTTAAAAAGGAGAAGAAATATATATATGAATAGGGCTTTTATGTTCAATACCTCATTCTTGTTTGAATGAAGCTGAGAAGATGAAGATGTTCAAGTCCCGAGTTTTAATTGTTGGAAAAGAAGAAGAGCTTTGTTTGCTTGTTAAAAGTAGTCGAGAGAAAGAAGAGAGTTTGTGCATCTCAATTTCTCTTGAGTGATTAGAGGGAATTATGACATTGAAAGCATTTGAAGATGACCGAGATGTAGAGATTTATAGTGCATGTTCTTGGTATTGTTAGGTGATTTGAGAGAAAGATAAGAAGTGTTTTAGAGAGAGAGTTTGGCTGCCTAAAGAAGTGAAGAGAAAGTGAGAGAGATATCCAAGAGAATGAACGGGAATTGAATGCAAATGGTAAGTGAATTCTAGATAGGTTGGTGATAGAGTGATGTGAAACCCCAGTCAAAACCAACCTTAGAGTAAGGGGGTTAGGATGCATAGCATATTTATTTGCACGTTTAAATATATTTTTATATGATTTTATGTGTATTGAATTTGTGTTTTATAGTCTAGAGGGCTTGATTATGATTATTGAGTGAGAAGGGCAAAATGGTAATTTTTGTCTAAGGTGAAAATATGGAGATAGCTTGGGAATTAAATAGGAAAAGAATTTTAGAGAAGAAATAAGAACAAGAGTTATTGTGGTGTTGTGGTTAGAGCCTTAGAATTGATTCTTGAGGTCTTGGGTTCAAATTCCATTATTAGAGCTATACCATGATTAAATTTTATTTTTGATTGGGAAGTATCATTGTCGGCCTTAGTGGTGTTTTGAGTAGGGTAGAGATGTTGTCTTATGAGAGACATGATAGCAGTCTTCAAATCCTACTCTTTTGCTCTGCACAAAACTCCTAAGGGGAATTCATTTCCTCTTGATCCTTAATTTTTCCTGTTTCTCAATTCATTAGTTTATTCATTTCTTTCAAGCCAATTTCATTCCAGAAAAATTTCAACAATGTGCTGTGGCTTTGAAGGTTCAAAATTTCTTAGTAAAAGACATCTTATGGACCGAAAAAATGGAAGGATTTCAAGTGAATTAAATTCTTTAGTGAACTTTCTAAAAATTCAATCTAGCTAGGTTCATTTCCCTTCATGTATTGAACTGAAATTTTCTAGCTTCTTGTGCCTTCCAGGTGTCGAAATTCATAGCCATTATTCCCTCCTAAATGCTTCCAGAAAATGGCCCTTTTGAACAGCTTGAAATCTGAATTTTTCTGGCCATTTTCGAACTACACAAATACTGTGCAAAACCATAAAAAAATCCTGTACAAATCACAGGTTTAGATTTCCAAAACTAAGTTGTTTTCTTCCAGTTTTTGTACAGCACCATAGCCATGTTTTTCCTCCATGAAGTAGGCTAGAAACCAGCCTTGAAATTCCCTGAAATTCCCCTCCAAAGCCTCTGCAAATCTCCTGGAAAAGGGCAGCCGAAAACTGCCCAGAAAATTCCAGCCATGCGAAATAATGCTGTGCAGAATTTTGTCCAGCTTTATCTCCTAATTCAACCCTAGCCGAAACACCATCCTTTATATGCAAAAACCACCCTTAAACCTCCATTAATTGAACTCCATTGTCCTCCCTAAGTTCTGCACGAAAATCCAGCCATGGATGCCTAAAAGATTTCCAAAAAAAATCTGTAATCATACCATGATTTAGATACCAAAATTCCAGCCACCTTGATTTAATAACTTTCCATAAAATATACCTCAAACAACCAGATATTCCCTTCACCATTAGACTCCTTAATTTCGGCCACCCATAGCCTCCTTCAACCAGCTTTCATTCAGCCAAAATACTGCTCCAAAATTCGTCCATGGCAGACTACCAAAAGCTGTCCAATAATCAAAGATCTCCTTAAATATTTAGTTTCCAAAATTGCTTCCCAAAAATATTATTCAAGGATTTCAACAACTAGCCTTTCCTTTTTCCTTCCAAACCAGAAAATCATCTCTCTAAACCCTATAGAAATTTGGCCAGCCCTAATTTCTTCAGAATTTCGGCAGCCTCCATCCAAAAGCTCTCTATTCTCTTCAACCTTCAAGAACACATAGTACACCAAGAACACCTACTCCTTCCTTTCACCTAATACCACTCCAAATCACTTTAAACCACCTCTAAAAATTCTAGATTTCATCTATTCATTGCTGTGAGTCCATCCGTTCCATTTTTAACTGTAGGATTTCTATCATGCATAATCATATTAAGCGCAGTGGAAAACAACAAGAAATCCAACCCATGGATCACGGGTTTGCAATAGAAACGGGAAAAATGAGAAGATTGCGTTTATTACCTCGTGAAGCCGAAATTCAAAAAATTTCATAAATAAGAACGCAGGCGCGATCCAGATTATCCAAAACCGTTCACTGCAGCTCAACTGAAGTCCAAGAAAGAACTCCCTCTAATGATAATCCACAAAAGGTTGAATGCTCACAATCTCACAATTCTATGCTAGTAGAATTCGGGAGGCTAGGGTTTTGATCAAGAAGAGAGACGGCTAGGGTTTGATCAAGAGAGAGGCAGAGAAACGGTTTCTCTGTTATTGCGTGAATAGTCTGTCTCTAACCCTAAGGAATTTATAATTACCATAAATTGCAACTAAGTCTTTCAACGTCAAATTGTCAACAAATTGGTTCTTGAAATTTACTTAAGTACAATTAGGTCCCATGAATTATAACACACTTATAATTCACCTATAAATATATTCCCTTCTCTTAATTAATCCCACAATGTTATCAAATAATATATTTGAGCATTCAAACCTTTATTGTGTGTGACCCATTAGGTTTCCTGGTCTTATTGGTAGCATAATATGAATTCATTCTAACAATATTAGAATTAATAATCTGAAATAAAATAAAGGATTAAATTTATTAATTCTCTAATTAATAAATTCATATTTAGCATATCAAGAGCAACATCTAGCAATGACTCTTGACCACCCGAAAGTCCAGAAAGTCAAGTGGCTTGACATGAACCTTTCAATAGCAAATTATCAGTGCAATAAACTCCTTTCAACATACAATATTACATTCGGTCTAGATCATGGAATTAGTGCTAACTCCCTCCAGAATGTTATTAACTCTGGCCCGAATATTTTAGTAATTGTTCAAGAAATCCATTACTGGATATGTGTATCAATTGGAACCATTTCCATCACATAGTTGCCTTGGCCAAGGACTTCATGAGTAATGATTTCTACAAGTGGCCTTGAGATATACTCTCCTACTATTAGGAGTGGTGAATCCTTTATTGACCCTCTCAACTACTTTCGTTTACTTTACGTTGTACACAATATCCATCCCATAGGCGGTCCTAGATAAGACTCCAAAGATTATAATCAAAGTACAATGTTCGATAAACAAAGTACCTTGGAGATCTCAAGTCTAAGGACACTGCACACTTGCTATAATGAGATTCTATCACTGGCACTAAATAGTTATCCAAGTGATTATCTCGTAGCTTGGTCATCCAATGAACTTGTTTCAAAACAAGCATCCACACGTTAATCCTGAGTATCCCAATACCCACGGATGTGAGAACCACCGCCTGATCCAATCAAGAGATATAACATGTGCCAGTCTTGGCGTATTAATAATGTGCCATCTTATTAATACTATGACTGGGGATTATTTAAGTACAAACACTGCATAGTGTTGTAGGAATCTCACATCATGATCTCTATCATGATTTCCTTAACACTGTGTTGTACTAGGGACTTTATCTAACGGTTTGTACACATATTTAGATATAACAATCAAACTGAAAGATAAAGAATGCCTCTTATTTATTTAATATGCAATATACATGGTACAAGTGATTGCCTCTATGGCACAACACTAACATTAACATCAAACTACAAAATCCAACTTGCTCTTTTGGATCAAAAACCAGAAATTTTGTGAAAGTTCAAGAACACCTTCAAGGTAGGTTTGTTAAATCAACTTCATCTTCGCTAATCTTTGATCTCTAATGAATATATATGTGTTTAAACATGCTAATGGACTCTCTTCTTCTCTTCTCTCTCTCTCTCTCTCTCTCTCTCTCTCTCTCTCTCTCTCTCTCTCTCTCTCTCTCTCTCTTGGCCAAATGATTTCATCAACCATGGCCATGCTTCCTTCATCTCCTTTGGACGGATTTAGGCATTTAAGGGTTTAGATTCATTCAAAACTCCTTCAAGGTATTCATCAATCAAGTAAGCCTTTTTAACCTTTTTTTTTTTTCTTTTCTAGACTCATGTCTCTAGGATGATGTTGATAGAAGATGAATCATGAATAGGGTTGAGTATATATTGTTGTGATGAGTTGAGATTGAAGCATGAATATATGTATGAATATGTTGGAGATGGGATTTTTGCATGAGTTGCTTATCTTGGTTGAATATATGGTGTTCTAGGGTTTTATGTATGTCTCCATATTCAGGTATGTTAGAGATTATGTCATCTATGATGAATAGGAATTATATTCTTGTGTGATTATTAAAGCTATGATTATATTTATGCTAGTAATAGTTAAATCATGCCTTAGTAAGTCTAGATCTATGGTTATATACATGATTTGGATGATTTGATTAATTGAAGGATTGTATATGCTCATGATTGTGGTTAGCCATAGAAATAAATAATAGCTTTTGCTAGAAAATAAAATATATAGATATTATATATAGAATGATAATATCAACTAAAGCCTTTTATGGAAATAATCAAAATTAGTAAAATATTTATTACTAAAAATTTAATTATTATCTTTTAATCAAAACCCATTAAAAATTTATTTATTATCTTTCAAGTAAGACTCATTAAATTTATTTTCAACTAATTTTAGTTATCAATTATTTTCTAACAACTAAATTATTAATAAATTATTATTTTACCTAATTCCATCAGGACTCTTCATCAAATAAACTCTAAATCTTTCTTAGCAAGATTTAAACCATCAACTTATTAGTACGTATTTTCCAAAACACTAATTATTTTAAATATCAAATTAGACATACCTTATAAACCCTTTTTATTTATTATTTGGCCTTAAAGCTTGGGACACTAGGATCATGGTAGTAGTGAGTTGAGTTTGTTTTATTTGTGAAAGTCGATTTTGGACTTGATTTTCTTTTGGGATGATCTAGAAAGTGCTGTGATTAATTTATATGAACTCTTTGATAGATTTAGAAGATTGTCAAGGGTAGGGACCAACTTACTAGAGTTCATACCCTAAGCTTAAGGATAAGGTAAGTTCCCTTGCATTCATAAAATTGATATTATTTTATTATCTTGGTTTGAAAGTAAGGTTGGTGAGTATCTCTTGCAAATACGAAATTTTAGCACGGTAGCTAATTTTGAAAACCTCTATATTTGGAACCTTCTTATTTTGGAAACTTTCTACATTCGGAAAACTTCTAGTTTTAGAAACTTCTAGATTTATAAATTTTTAAAATGTGTCAAGCATGACTTAGGAGCCAAGCATCAAACATTTTGATTTGTTTTGAATATGCAAGAGATAATTTTTTGGGTATGCATCTAATTTTTTAAAATCACAGCATGACTTATTTTAGCACGTGGCTCCTCCACTATGAATTTGTGGAATAAATTATTGACTTAAAACCATACCTTCTAAAATTTTTGTACGAGTTGAAAAATGTTGTTTGGAGCTGTATTGAGCTAATTTTGTAGGTTCCACTTTGGAGCCTTATGAATTGTGAAGATTGAATAACGTTGAGTACTCAATGGGGGCTAGGCTTTTATACTATCCTTTGGTTGGTCTGGGGATATCTCTCGGCAGGTGGCCACCTCCGAGAGGTTGACTCTTTTCAATCAGGGCGTCAGTATAGAAGGTTGAGCCATCCTCAGCTAGCAATGGGGTTCTAGTAGAATCGACGGCTAGAAGTGGGACAACTGGTTTGGATTGAGTGAGAGAGGGAGGAGTATGTCACTCGATAGGATGTACACCTACCAAGTGTTGGGGGTCAAGTGCTTCACAGAAGTGAGAGCCACCTTTGTGCCCTTTCACCAGATGTTGGGGGTCAAGTGCTTCACAGGAGTGAGAGCCACCTCTGTGCCCTTTCACCACCTGTCAGGGGTCAAGTGCTTCACCTGGTGTGAGAGCCACCACTGTGCCCTGTCAGATTAACTTTCTTGCTTTAATTGATGAGCTATTTTCGTGGAACTATTCTAAAGTGTCATTGGAATTTTATTCGAAGCTCAAAATATTTTTTAATTATTCATATCTTTCCAAACAGAATATTATAAGAGCATTTTGCTCCATGACTTTTCACTACTATCTTCCAGGAAGTGAGAGTTAAATTTGTAAAGAAGGCATGACAAGCTTTTGATATACTGCTAGTGCATGCATCATGAAAAGTGTTTTGTCTTTTTAGCCCAACTCACACACGGGGCTTACTGAGATTTCTGTCTCATCACTCTTTTTACCATGATTTTAGGCCGATCCTGCTGTGGGGATGAGTAGCTAGTGTTATCTGTCTTGGAAGAGAATGTTGTCATTTATTCTTATGTATTGCTTTGGGGAGTTGAGAGTGGATAATTTTTATTTATGGATTTGTGTTTGGGAATTCATGAATTTATTCTTGGATTTATTCTTGGGATATAATAAATTTTTGAGTTAAAGTATTATTTTAATCTATTTTTTTTATTTTGGGTGACCTAGTTATAAAGACCCTTTGTCCTTTGGACGGGCCGACATCCCCGGCCCTGGCGGGCCTAGGTAGTGGGGTGTTACAAGTGGTATCAGAGCCTAGGTTAAGGCATTTTCTTTCGACTATATGGAGATAGTGCATTAAGTATTTCAATTTGTTACTAATTCTAGTGTGTTTTGTGTGGAAGATGGGTAGAAGACTTACCTTTACTAGTAAGTCTATGACACCTCGAATTAGGCAGCCACCGCCTTTTTGTATGTATTTCGCTTCTAAGCCATCGGAAGAAGTAGAGGAACGTCTTAGGTTTGTAGACCTAGCTGAAAAAAAAATTTGTGGTGTTTTCCATCCAGCCCCGATGGTTCTAGTGATGAATAGTTGTGCTAAGGAGAGGGTTGAGATGGCGATAGTAATATTATTTGGGAGATGAAATGATTAAGTACTTATGTTTTTATTTTGGAACTTCAAATTTCTTTGCAAACTATGCTTTATGAATGATGATATCTGATGTGGAACCTATTTCTTTTAAGAACGATATCTTTCAGTATGCAACATATGTTATTTTATGGGAGGATTACTTTTGGGGAAACCTCTCTTTTTCTAATATTTTATACTCATGTGCAAACACTTTGTGTGACAAATGTTCATTGTGCATACACTCTATTACTTGATTCGCATGTGACATTGTGTGCATGAACATTTCTTACATGCATTCATAATAAGGGTGTAACCTTTGTGACAAGAAGATGCCTCCGAGACGCCAAGCAGCTACCCGTAGAAGTAGGATTCCTAGAGTGGAACCAGCAAACCCAGAGCATGAGCCTACACAAAACCCTTCACAGGATGAGGAAGTAGTTGGCGATGAAAGTCAAGAAGTGGAGTCAGAAGGACCGACCGATATCTCAATAGGACAAGCTTTCAATAAGATGACTGAAATCCTCCAAGCGATAGCGGAGAAGAGAGCACCCCACGGTGAAGATGAAGTCTTGGAGCGGTTTTTGAAATTTCAACCACCCACAAACTTTGGTGAGGCAGAGCAGGAACAAAAGGCAGAGTTGTGGATAGAACAGATGGAGGACATATTCCGCACCTTGCAATACTCAGAGGAGCAGATGGTGAAATTTGCTGCTTTCAGACTAAGAGGACTAGTGAGAGATTGGTGGCAGCGGATATAGGAAAAATGGGAAAGGACAGGACAGGAATGAAACTGGAATAGTTTTGTTGAATCATTCAGAGGTGAATACATCCCTCAGTGGATAGTCGAGAAGCGAGAAGACGAGTTCCAGAGCTTAAAACAGGGGAATATGACAGTAGCTCAATACGTTGCTCAATTCAATCACTTATCCAAGTACTGTCAACGACTAATAGATACAGAGCAAAACCGTACCTGACAGTTCATGAAGGGATTGAGACAGGATCTTAGAAGGGCATTGGCACCATTCCCACCAACGACTTATGCTGCAGCGGTGGAAGCCGCAACTCGTACTAAGAATGAAGATAAAGGTAGAACAATAGCAAAGCATTAAACTCATCTGAGCATGTTACTCATAAGAGGCCTGTAGGGCAGTAACACGTAAATAAAGGAAAACAAGCACGGACTGCACTAACTGGGGCCACTGCAAATGCGATAACCTACTATCATTGTGGCAGGAGGGGACATGAAATGAAGGACTGCTGGTCAAAGAAGGAAAATCGAAAATGCTTTATTTGCGAAGACCCTTCGCATATGAGGAATGACTGTCCAAAAATTGGAAGTGCCAACCAAGGAAACCCAACAATGCTTGCTCGCTCGGCCAGTCGAGCTGACATTGTTGGAGCTGCAGGAAGTGAGGATAGAAATCTCAGGTGAATGCCGAAGACCGAATGTAGAGCTACTAGAAGCAGATGCAACAATAAGAAAAAGTAAGCCTACTATTATGTAGATATTTTAATTTATTCTAATCATGCGCATCGCTATGTGAAATTGGATTGGCCATACTAATGGGGATGTGATGGGTAGAAATTGCCCAGACCCGATGGTCAAGGTTCAATGGGAGCATCATGGCACGCAGGATGCCACGTGGAAATCGGAAGAGTGGGTTAAATGGAAGTATCCCGATCCGAAATAGAAGTACGCCTGAATTTCGGGACGAAATTCTTCTAAGGAGGGGAGGATGTGAAACCCCAATCAAAACCAACCTTAGAGTAAGGGGTTGGGATGCATAGTATATTTATTTGCACGTTTCAATATATTTTTATATGATTTTATGTGTATTGAATTTGTGTTTTATAGTCTAGAGGGCTTGATTATGATTATTGAGTGAGAAGGGCAAAATGGTAATTTTTGCCTGAGGTGAAAATATGGAGATAGCTTGGGAATTAAATAGGAAAAGAATTTTAGAGAGGAAATAAGAACAAGAGTTGTTGTGGTGTAGTGGTTAGAGCCTTAAAATTGATTCTTGAGGTCTTGGGTTCAAATTCCATTATTAGAGCTATAGTATGATTAAATTTTATTTTTGCTTGGGAAGTATCATTGTCGGACTTAGTGGTGTTTGGAGTAGGGTAGAGATGTTGTCCTATGAGGGACATGATAGCAGTCTTCAAATCCTATTCTTTTGCTCTACACAAAATTCCTAAGGGGAATTCATTTCCTCTTGATCCTTAATTTTTCCTGTTTCTCAATTCATTAGTTTGTTCATTTCGTTCAAGCCATTTTTATCCTAGAAAAATTCCAACAATGTGCTGTGGCTTTGAAGGTTCAAATTTCATAGTAAAAGACATCTTATGGACTAAAACAATGGAAGGATTTCAAGTGAATTAAATTCCTTAGTGAACTTTCTAAAAATTCACTCTAGCTAGGTTCATTTCCCTTCATGTATTGAACTGAAATTTTCTAGCTTCTTGTGCCTTCAAGGTGTCAAAATTCTTAGCCATTATTCCCTTCTAAATGCTTCCAGAAAATGCCCCTTTTGAACAGCTTGAAATCTGAATTTTTCTGGCCATTTTCGGACTGCACAAATACTGTGCAAAACCAAAAAAAAAAATCCTGTACAAATCGCAACTTTGGAGGTCCAAAACCAAGCTGTTTTCTTCCAGTTTTTTTACAGCACCCTAGCCGTGTTTTTCCTGCATGAAGTAGGCTAGAAACCAGCCTTGAAAGCCCCTGAAATTCCCCTCCAAAGCCTCTGCAAATCTCCTGGAAAAGGGCAGCCAAAAACTGCCCAGAAAATTCCAGCCATGCAAAATAA
The DNA here is from genome assembly GCA_026120185.1 of Voacanga thouarsii. Taxonomy (NCBI): domain Eukaryota; kingdom Viridiplantae; phylum Streptophyta; class Magnoliopsida; order Gentianales; family Apocynaceae; genus Voacanga; species Voacanga thouarsii. The sequence continues at coordinate 1,442,703 of JANUWF010003374.1, read as the reverse complement.
TGCTGTGCAGAATTTTGTCCAGTTTTATTTCCTAATTCAACCCTTGCCGAAACACCATCCTTTTTATGCAAAAACCACCCTTAAATCTCCATTAACTGAACTTCATTGTCCTTCCTAAGTTTTGCACGAAAATCTAGCCATGGATGCCTAAAAGATTTCCAAAAAAAATCTGTAATCATACCATGATTTAGATACCAAAATTCCAGCCACCTTGATTTAATAACTTTCCATAAAATATACCTCAAACAACCAGACCTTCCCTTCACCATTAGACTCCTTAATTTCGGCCACCCTTAGCCTCCTTCAACCAGCTTTCATTCAGCCAAAATACTGATCCAAAATTCGTCCATGGCAGACTACCAAAAGCTGTCCAATAATCAAAGATCTCCTTGAATATTTAGTTTCCAAAATTGCTTCCCAAAAATATTATTCAAGGATTTCAATAATTAGCCTTTCCTTTTTCCTTCCAAACCAGAAAATCATCTCTCTAAACCCTACAGAAATTTGGCCAACCCTAAATTCTTCAGAATTTCGGCAGCCTCCATCCAAAAGCTCTCTATTCTCTTCAACCTTCAAGAACACATAGTATACCAGGAACACCTACTCCTTCCTTTCACCTAATACCACTCCAAATCACTTCAAACCACCCCTAAAAATTCTAGATTTCATCTATTCATTGCTGTGAGTCCATCCGTTCCATTTTTAACTGTAGGATTTCTATCATGCATAATCAGATTAAGCGCAGCGAAAAACAACAAGAAATCGATAATCAGATTAAGCGCAGCGCAAAACAACAAGAAATCCAACCCATGGATCACAGCTTTGCAATAGAAACGGGAAAAATGAGAAGATTGCGTTTATTACCTCGTGAAGCCGGAATTCAAAATATTTCATAAACAAGAACGCAGGCGCGATCCAGATTATCCAAAACCGTTCACTACAGCTCAACTGAAGTCCAAGAAAGAACTCCCTCTAATGATAATCCACACAAGGTTGAATGCTCACAATCTCACAATTCTATGCTAGTAGAATTCGGGAGGCTAGGGTTTTGATCAAGAAGAGAGACGGCTAGGGTTTGATCAAGAGAGAGGCAGAGAAACGGTTTCTCTGTTATTGCATGAATAGTCTGTCTCTAACCCTAAGGAAACCATTTCCTTATATTTATAGATTTATAATTACCATAAATTGCAACTTAGTCTTTCAACGTCAAATTGTCAACAAATTGGTCCTCGAAGTTTACTTAATTATAATTAGGTCCCACGAATTATAACACACTTATAATTCACCTATAAATATATTCCCTTCTCTTAATTAACCCCACAATATTATCAAATAATATATTTGAGCATTCAAACATTTATTGTGTGTGACCCATTAGGTTTCCTGGTCTCATTGGTAGCATAATATGAATTCATTATAACAATATTAGAATTAATAATCCGAAATAAAATAAAGGATTAAATTTATTAATTCTCTAATTAATAAATTCATATTTAGCATATCAAAAGCGACATCTAGCAATGACTCTTGACCACTCAAAAGTCCAGAAAGTCAAGTGGCTTGACATGAACCTTTCAATAGCAAATTATCAGTGCAATAAACTCCTTTCAACATACAATATTACATTCGGTCTAGAGCATGGAATTAGTGCCAACTCCCTCCAAAATATTATTAAATCTGGCCCGAATATTTTAGTACTTGTTCAAGAAATCCATTACTCGATATGTGTATCAATTGGAACCATTTCCATCACACAGTCGCCTTGGCCAAGGACTTCATGAGTAATGATTTCTACAAGTGGCCTTGATATATATTCTCCTACTATTAGGAGTGGTGAATCCTTTATTGACCCTCTCAACTACTTTCGGTTACTTTACGTTGTACACAATATCCATCCCATAGGCGGTCCTAGATAAGACTCCAAAGATTAGAATCAAAATACAATGCTCGATAAACAAAGTACCTTGGAAATCTCAAGTCTAAGGATACTGCACACTTGCTATAATGAGATTCTATCACTGGCACTAAATAGTTATCAAAGTGATTATCTCGTAGCTTGGTCATCCAATGAACTTGTTTCAAAACAAGCATCCACACGTTAATCCTGAGTATCCCAATACCCACGGATGTGAGAACCACCGCCTGATCCAATCAAGAGATATAACATGTGCCAGTCTTGGCGTATTAATAATGTCCCATCTTATTAATACTATGACTGGGGATTATTTAAGTACAAACACTGCATAGTGTAGTAGGAATCTCACATCATGATCTCTATCATGATTTCCTTAACACTGTGTTGTACTAGGGACTTTATCTAACGGTTTGTACACATATTTAGATATAACAATCAAACTGAAAGATAAAGAATGCCTCTTATTTATTTAATATGCAATATACAAGGTACAAGTGATTGCCTCTACGGCACAACACTAACATTAACATCAAACTACAAAATCTAACTTGCTCTTTTGGATAAAAAACCAGAAATTTTGTGAAAACTCAAGAACACCTTCAAGGTAGGTTTGTTAAATCAACTTCATCTTTGCTAATCTTTGATCTCTAATGAAAATATCTGTGTATAAACACGCTAATGGACTCTCTTCTTCTCTTCTCTTTCTCTCTCTCTCTCTCTCTTGGCCGAATGATTTCATCAACCATGGCCATGCTTCCTTCATCTCCTTTGGACGGATTTAGGCATCTAGGGGTTTAGATTCATTCGAAACTCCTTCAAGGTATTCATCAATCAAGTAAGCCTTTTTAACCCTTTTTTATTTCTTTTCTAGACTCATGACTCTAGGATGATGTTGATAGAAGATGAATCATGAATAAGGTTGAGTATATATTGTTGTGATGAGTTGAGATTGAAGCATGAATATATGTATGAATATGTTGGAGATGGGATTTTTGCATGAGTTGCTTATCTTGGTTGAATATATGGTGTTCTAGGGTTTTATGTATGTCTCCATATTCAAGTATGTTAGAGATTATGTCATCTATGATGAATAGGAATTATATTCTTGTGTGATTATTAAAGCTTTGATTATATTTATGCTAGTAATAGTTAGATCATGCCTTAGTAAATCTAGATCTATGCTTATATACATGATTTGGATGATTTGATTAATTGAAGGATTGTATATGCTCATGATTGTGGTTAGCCATAGAAATATGATCATGACCTAATTGTCCCTAAGCTAATTTTTATTTTATGAATAAAATATTTCATAATGGGATTTTGCTAGTAATTTCTAAAAAACCCTAGGAGGGGTAAATTTCGATTATTATATATAATAAGGATATTTTAGACAAATAAATTATAGCTTTTGCTAGAAAATAAAATATATAGATATTATATATAGAATGATTATATCAAGTAAAGCCTTTATTGAAATAATCATAATTTGTAAAATATTTATTACTAAAAATTTAATTATTATCTTTTAATCAAAACCCATTAAAAATTTATTTATTATCTTTCAAGTAAGACTCATTAAATTTATTTTCAACTAATTTTAGTTATCAATTATTTTCTAACAACTAAATTATTAATAAATCATTATTTTACCTAATTCCACCAGGACTCTTCATCAAATAAACTCTAAATCTTTCTTGGCAAGATTTAAACCTTCAACTTATTAGTACGTATTTTCCAAATCACTAATTATTTTAAATATCAAATTAGACATACCTTATAAACCCTTTTTATTTATTATTTGGCCTTAAAGCTTGGGACACTAGGATCATGGTAGTAGTGAGTTGAGTTTGTTTTATTTGTGAAAGTCGATTTTGGACTTGATTTTCTTTTGGGATGATCTAGAAAGTGCTGTAATTAATTTATATGAACTCTTTGATAGATTTAGAAGATTGTCAAGGGTAGGGACCAACTTACTAGAGTTCATACCCTAACCTTAAGCATAAGGTAAGTTCTCTTGCATTCATGAAATTGATTTTATTTTATTATCTTGGTTTGAAAGTAAGGTTGGTGAGTATCTCTTGCAAATACGAAATTTTAGCACGGTAGCTAATTTTGAAAACCTCTATATTTGGAACCTTCTTATTTTGGAAACTTTCTACATTCGGAAATCTTCTAATTTTAGAAACTTCTAGATTTATAAATTTTTAAAATGTGTCAAGCATGACTTAGGAGCCAAGCATCAAACATTTTGATTTGTTTTGAATATGCAAGAGATAAATTTTTGGGTATGCATCTAATTTTTGAAAATCACAGCATGACTTATTTGAGCATGTGGCTCCTCCACTATGAATTTGTGGAATAAATTATTGACTTAAAACCGTACCTTCTAAAATTTTTGTACGAGTTGAAAAATGTTGTTTGGAGCTGTATTGAGCTAATTTTGTAGGTTCCACTTTGGAGCCTTATGAATTGTGAAGATTGAATAACGTTGAGTACTCAATGGGAGCTAGGCTTTTATACTAGCATTTGGTTGGTCTGGGGATATCTCTCTGCAGGTGGCCACCTCCGAGAGGTTAACTCTTTTCAATCAGGACGTCAGTATAGAAGGTTGAGCCGTCCTCAGCTAGCAATGGGGTTCTAGTAGAATCGACGGCTGGAAGTGGGACAACCGGTTTGGATTGAGTGAGAGAGGGAGGAGTATGTCACTCGGTAGGATGTACACCTACCAGGTGTTGGGGGTCAAGTGCTTCACAAAAGTGAGAGCCACCTCTGTGCCCTTTCACCAGGTGTTGGGGGTCAAGTGCTTCACAGGAGTGAGAGCCACTTCTGTGCCCTTTCACCACCTGTCGGGGGTTAAGTGCTTCACCTGGTGTGAGAGCCACCGCTGTGCCCTATCAGATTAACTTGGTTACTTTAATTGATGAGCTATTTCCGTTGAACTGTTCTAAAGTGTCATTGGAATTTTATTCGAAGCTCAAAATATTTTTTAATTATTCATATCTTTCCAAACAGAATATTATAAGAGCATTTTGCTCCATGACTTCTCACTACTATCTTCCAAGAAGTGAGAGTTAAATTTGTAAAGAAGGCATGACAAGCTTTTGATATACTGCTAGTGCATGCATCATGAAAAGTGTTTTATCTTTTTAGCCCAACTCACACACGGGGCTTACTGAGATTTTTGTCTCATCACTCTTTTTACCATGATTTCAGGTCGATCTTGCTGTGGGGATGAGTAGCTAGTGTTATCTACCTTGGAAGAGAATGTTATCATTTATTCTTATGTATTGCTTTAGTGAGTTGAGAGTGAATAATTTTTATTTATGGATTTGTGTTTGGGAATTCATGGATTTATTCTTGGATTTATTCTTCGGATATAATAAATTTTTGAGTTAAAGTATTATTTTAATTTGTTTTTTTTATTTTGGGTGACTTAGTTATAAAGACCCCTTGTCCTTTGGACGGGGCGACATCCCCGGCCCTGGCGGGCCTAGGTAGTGGGGTGTTACAAATGAACTTAGGAATGAATCTTAGTTTTTTGAGTTTTAAAATTCAAAAAGTCTTGATAAAGAGAAGTGGCTGCTATGGTAAATTTTGATAACCCCAAAGGAAGGATGAAGAAAGGAGAAGAAGAGAAGAAGAAAATTAGGAAGGTGCTAGGTTTTGTTAATGGAAAATAAAGATTGACGGAGTTTTATGTTAGGCTCGGCTATTAAGAAGATAGGGAGACCGAGAGCTCATGTCCTAAATGAGAGGTGAGGATGTTTTGGAGTTTCTTTAGGCTATTCAAATTTTAAAAGCTTGACTAAGGAATAAAAATGGTAGCACTATGGAGAAGGAGTGTTGATGAACTGAGAAAGGAAAAAAACAAACAGAAAAATGAAGAATATGCTCAGGGGTAGTGATTAGACCAAAAGTGAGGATGTGCTTTGGTTTCTTTGAGGATAATGGAGGGTGAAGGAGAATATAGAAGCTAAGAGATTGAAGGAAATAGTTAGCATTTTGTATTTCAAATTCAAAGTGTTTTGAAGAGAGTGAACATAGCTGAAATTGAGGAATGAAAGATGAAGTAGTAGGAGCTCTTGATTGGTTTCTATGGCTAGAGGAAGGATGCCTTGAAGTGGTGACCAACCTCTTATTGAAATAGAAGTAGATCGAGAAAAAGAATTGAAAGTGTAGGAAACATTAATATGTGCTGGAAAAGAGAGTTAAAAATAGAATAGATGCCATGTATATATGAGTGTACTTTGCACGATGAAGATAAGACCGAGTAGGAAAAAGAAAGAAATGGTTTTCCTTGGTCAAGCACAAACTAAAGATTACCAAGTTGATGAATAGAAGAGAGGTTGTGTGTGAAGGGTCGCAAGAAAATAAAATACACAGCGAAAATATGCAATTTAAAATTTTTTTCGTTAAATAATATAGGAATACTTACTTTTATGGTGCTTAGATTGAATAAACTAAAACCCAATTCAAATTTGACAAAGCCTCCTGGATTGGAACGGTTACTTATTCCGCAGGAATACATACCAAGTGTAGACTCATTCGTATAAGACATGCACCAAAATTGCTAACACTTGATCTTCTAAAGTATTATCTAAATCATTTGTGGACATATTATTGGTGAGAATAATTAGGATGAAATAATAGGAAGAACAAGGAAAAGCTAAATCGAGAGAACAAAGGAAAATTTGAACAGCAGTTGTAGCTTTTTCTTCCTTTTACTACGTGAATAGGATACTGCACACATGCACACACGCAATAGGAAAACCAACAGCCTTCTAAAACAACAACCAAGAGCACTGCCTCTTTTCTTTTTCCTTTATAACGGCGACTTCTTCTCAGGGTTTCCAAAAACCCTAGTTGCCGTCATCTCTCCATATTGGTGGGCCAATGTCTGGTCCATCTTTTAAATAAGTACAAAGCTTCTTTCATATAACTCCTTTATTAATTAATTGATCCTCTTGGGTCCAATATAAAATTATCTAATATAATTAATTTATAATCCAATTTAATTAAATTATTCCAATATATTATTCTAACACAAATAAATAATTCTTAGACTCTTAGAATAATTCTTCCAATATTAATTTCATCCAATAAGCCCACATAGTAAATAAATTACTAAGGTTACTTAAGCTATTATAAGGAGCAAAAGACATATTATTCTTAATTTCTAAAATGACTAAAATACCCCTACTAACAAATAACTATAATATTAATCTAAAAATAATATTGCAAGTGCAGTGTCTTCAACCTACAGGTATAATGATGAAAATATCCCTCCATGTAACACACATCATTGAGATAGGAAAAATATACTAACACCTTTCTCAATAACATCTACCATTCTTTACATTTAATGTAAAAATCCATGATTTCCAATATGTACCCACTTATTTGGGGGAGCTACCCAAAAGTATGTTACACTACTAGAAAAAAGTGATTTACCAACCGACAAAATCGGTTGGTAATTAGCTAAATTCGGATGGTAATCATGATTTACCAACCGAATGGCGTCGCATGCAAAAACCTTAGCTTGTAAATTTTCCAACCGAAATTTTTTGGAGTCAGTTGGTAATTACTAACCACATTTTTGTTGGTACTGTAAAATCATCGGTTGAAAATTTGGCATTAAGTTTGGTATTTGAGTTGACTATTCCGGTTGGTAATTACCAACCGAAACTCAGTTGGTAATGTAAAATCTTTGGTTGAAAATTTGGCATTAAATTTGGCATTTGAGTTGACTATTTCGGTTGGTAATTACCAACAAACATTTATGTTGCCAACCAATTGTTGCAGTTGGTAATTATCAACCGAAAATGTAGTTTGTAAATTTATAATTTTTGGTTAGTAAATTTGTATTAAATATATGATTATAATTTACTAATTTACCAACTGAGATATATTGCTACCAACTGATATATGTGCAAGTAATTACCAACTGACTTTCGGTTGGTAATTACTTTTTTTAGTTGGTAGTTTTATTTATTTACCAACTGACTTTCGATTGGTAATTTTTCAACTATTTTAGTTAATTAAAATCTGTTGATAATTTTTTGCTGGTAAATTACTAACCAAGTTGTTCAATTGCTAATTCTTTTTTTCCGTTGGTAGTTTTCTTTCTTTACCAACCAAAAATCCAGTTGGTAATTTTCTAACTATTTTAGTAATTTAAAATATGTTGGTAATTTTTTGTTGGTAAATTACCAACTAAGTTGTTTGTTGGTAGATAATTGGTTTGAAAATTACTAACTGTTATTTAATATATTACCAATCAAATTATTTTCAATTACCAATTGAAATACCAACCGAACTCTATTCAATTACCAACTGATTTTTCAGTTGGTAATTTTTCTTTAATTTGGCAAAATTCTAGTTCATCTGAACATATAACCAAACACATGCATTTGACAAATTCCTAAAATAATAAAGTCAAAACACATCCACAAACCCAACATAAACATCATCAAATCCACACAAACATCATCCTTTCACAAACATAAACATCATCCTTCCATAAATTCAAAGCAAATATAATTCCCTCACAAAATTATAGTAGGTGTGATAAACTACACATATCTTCCGATCAAAATAACAGGAAATGCAAACAAAATATGAAATTGAAGGCTAATACAGTTCCATTTGAAGCCTACTTTCAAAGTTCTCTAGCACCTGGAAAACCCCCCTTAAGTTGGACGGCACCAGAATCTACTTAGCTCAACTTTGTCCTAGGAATAAGAATCCGAAGTCAATATGCATTTCAAGCAAATGATACAAACGACTAAATGAATTGTAAGGGTCCACTTGGTGTGGGGTTTTCCAATATTACACGTTTAAGGTTTACCTCAACACCATCGTGATAGTAACGAACAAGAAAGATGCACTTGCAGTCTTCATTGTCATGTGATATTCTCTCAATTTCTTCAACTTCTGCATCCCAATATGCTTCACGATCTTCATCCTTCTGAAAATAAAACCCAAAAGGTCCATAGGTGAATAAGAGAAACATAAATTATTCAACTAATAATTATAAAACAAGTTCCAATAGATTCTCTAAACTTTGCATCTACATGTGCATTAACCACAACTGAAATTGCTTATTTTGTATTAGACACACTAAATCTATCAGTGAATTTAACACAAAAAACAAGCAGCCATAATTTTTACAAAAAGAGCATCAGACTCAACTAGTTTCTCCCCGAGAGGAGAAAATAGCAAACTATAGATTAATAGGCCATGTGGAATTTAGGAAACAGGGGAGAGAAAATATGGCAATGCGTATTAAAAAAAACGTAGTTATCAATCTATTAAAATATTCTTCGGACTATTATGTTAGCGTTTTATCCTTCTGTTACACTTCAAATTGAGGATAAATACAACCTAATTGTTACAAAGTTTCTATATATTAAGGAAAAATTTACAGTAAACAAACACTGGGAAAATGAAAATCTCTCTCTATATGCCTATACAACAATCTTGATTCTTGAAATACCAAGGATATATCTTAAATGGTGACAACAAATTTTTAACTTGGGTATCATCAGGCTCTTGATGTCTGCCTTGAACTTACCTAGAGATTGAGCATATTTCTATATTTTGACATTTCTCTCAGTAGTTTCTGGTCCTGCAAATTCATAATCAATACGTTAAAAGACTAGAGATACTATCAGTACCCGACAGTGAATGAGTTATGTAGACGATACTAAGAAGATGATTCTACAATGGGACCTGCACCTAAAAGAAGCACAGTTGATTCAAAATGAATGCCATATAGAAACCAGTTACAACAAAGATCTTTCTCATTTTTCCCTTTTCCAAGACAAATAAGAGAAAATACTATACTAAAGGTTTAAAAATCCACAAAAGAGAAACCAAATGGATTTGTCATCACCACTGATACTATGCAAGAGTAATTTCAAAACATTGAGAACTTTCTATTTACTGACATAAAATACAAAATTCACCAATGCCTACATAAGAAACGAGAGAAGCAATATATTAACTATAGTATGTAAACATAACGTGAGCTTTCTAGATTGAATTCTCTCACATTCAGAAGTAGCATATGGCACATCCTCAATTCCAGATGTTTCCACCATTCTTTTCATGATAAAGCCTTTCTTTATAGTTCAGTGTGATATTCTCACACATTATACTTGTAACGTACCATTTCCAACTTTTTCTATTCATAAACCAAACACCTTCATATAAGCATATGCTATTTACAATCACATACATATTTCCTGATGGTAAGATATTAGAAACTTGTATCTCAACAAAGCCAACATACATATTCGAAATTTGCAAAACTAACTTTGACAAATAGAGCACAAGTGGTAGGACTAATAGAAATCTTCTCAAATAGAAACAAAAAGAAAAAATCAATCAACATAAAAGTTAGAGAGAGAGAGAGAGAAAATAGTTGAGACATTCGCTAGTGTAGACCGAATGAATTTTAGATTTATACAGCAACCAGAGTTCCTTTTTATTAAGGAAATAGATTGATGAACATAGGAAAAATGATAACCAAAACCAGTAAATATCAAGGAAATAAATAGAAATCGTGACAGAACAAGTTAAAATGGAAGGAAACAATAGCTAACCATCATAAAACAGTTCGAAAACAAAATGTTCATTGATAAATGACAATCAATCAAGAAAAAAATATTCATCAAGGCAATTGATTCAATAACTTTTTCCAGATATAATCAGCAAATATGACATATAGGTCATAGCAGTTTTTGCAATATCCAACAGAAGCCAATTCAAAACCCTTACTATAAATGGTTTTAGAGATAACCCAGAGATCAAAAAGGGCATTTTCTAGGTAAATTTGACAAAAAGAGGATAACCTAATGAATATGCAGAGAGACAACCATTAGAAAAGCTAGCTAGGTAAAAATAAGTAAGATATGACTTTAGGTTGATATTAACAGAACTAATCAATTCAATTGACTATTTGAATGTGAAGGCTTACAATATATTAGAAGCAAATCCCCAGAATGCACCACTAAAAATGAACAAATAGAAAATATACATACCTGATCAAGAGTGACATTCTCATGATCTACCAAGCCCTCAGGAAGTACAACTCCATGAACTTGAGAAACATAGGCCAAAATCTGCAATAGAAAACATAAAGAATCAATGGCATACATGCTCTGCTGAATCTCCCTTCCTTCCCAGTTTACATCGAAGGATGATGCTGTGAACAAGCATAGTAATTCTACTAAGATGATCTGTTCAGGAAATAATAGAAGTAATGCATAAAAAAAAAAAACACATATCTGCTATTGAATTACTATTTTCCATACCGTGGGTAAAACTATGAAGCCTTTTAACTTCAAACTAATATTTTCAGAGAACTTCACAAGCTGTAGACTACTAATTTAAATATGACCAAGATGACATGTAGCAAAAGATTTTCAAGAATAAATGTTTCAAGAGGTCCACCAACTGTTGTAGATAACTTGCACAATTCAGCTCAGATATATCTTTCACCAAGGCAGCAATGCCATTTTTCCATAGTGCATGTATCTATTTAGAATCTATGGTAGTTTAGTGATTGAAATAGTACACTACAGTGTCTTCAAGGTGACTATGCAAATAAAAAAATAGGCACTCAGCAAAATTTTAAACTTATATGGGGAAGATATTATAGTGTATACAAAATCAAGGTATCTCAATGAGATTAATAAAAGTACCAGAGCTCAAGCACTCAATATTTTTCTCAACCTAGACATATTGGAAAGCACTGAAAGTTAAGGTCACTGCAGCCGAAGAAACTCACCTCCATTCCTGATTTTAGCTTGAGAATTTTCTTAGCAACAGCTCCTGTAGCAACTCTGCCAATAGTTTCGCTTGCGGAAGATCTACCACCACCCTACATGTTTAGCAACACCATAAGAAATCAAGAAACCGAATTAAAACAATTGCCTCCATGTTCTCTTTAGCGAATAGTATTAACACAATCATGGAAACGATAGTGTAGCTGCTACCAGATCATGTGCGGCTGGAGTAGCTGCTGCCAAATCATGTGCGGCGGGAAGGGGGTGAGGCGAGAGGCGGTCGCGGGGTGGGGGACAAGGAAAAGGGGTCGCGGGGGGAGAGGGTGAGACCAGGGGGAGCGAGCTGGGGGAAAGGGAGATAGGGTTGTGAGGGTGGCTGGGTAGGGATCGGCAGAATGGGGGAGGGGGTGCGGTGGGAGAGGGTCGCGGGGTGGGGGACAGGGAGAAAGAGTCGCGAGGGGAGGGGGTGAGGTAGGAAGGAGGAAGGGAGATGGGGCTACGGGGGGTGGCGGGGCGGGGATCGGCTGAATGGGGGAGAGGGTGCGGCAGGAGGGGGTAAGGCGAGAGAGGGCCGCGGGGTGGGAGGACAGGGAGAAAGGGTCGCAAAGTAGGGGTGCCGGGTGAGGAGATCGGGACAAGGGGGTGGAGACTGGCAGGGGGATCGCGGGGAGGCCGGTGAGGGCCGACGGGTGGGTGGCTGCAGGTTGGGGAACCGCAGGTGGGGGGAAGGCTGCGGGTTGGAGAAGAAAAGGGAGATTGAAGAGAAATTATACAAGTTTTAAATTTTTTTTTTTCAAATAAAAAGTTAAGAATCTAAAATAGTGGAAGCAATGAAATTTTTAAAACAAATTAATAAATGACATAAAAAAAGGAAAAAATTGTCGTCACAAATCTGTGACAATTTGTCACGGAATTGTCATCGATCAGTGACAATTTTGTGATTCCGTGACAAATAGCCACGGAACACGCAACAAAAATTTGTATATTTATATTTAATATAAAACTATATTATTCAATATAAAAAATATTTTGTATATTTATATAATTTTAAATTTTTATATACTATCTTTTTTATTAAATGATTTATACATACATACATATATATATATATATGCATAAATTCATACACAATATAACCCACACACACATATACAATCAGAATCATAACTATACATGAACATACATATATATATATATATATATATATATATATATAGAGAGAGAGAGAGACACACACACACACACACACACCATACATATTGAAGTACACACACACACACACACACATATATATCTAAAAGAACATTTAGAATATGTTTAGATTTAAATCTAAAATTTAAATAGATAGATTTAAAATTTGTAATAAAACAAGTAATTACTCTAAACATCCACAATTTAGTTAATTATTATTGTTAATTAATTGTTTTGTTTAAATTTTTTTTAAAATCAAAACAAATAAGGTCTAAAAATGAGAGACGTGTGCAAATCAAGTAATTAACTCCATATATAATGAAATTTAGCAACAAAAAAAAAAAAACTCTATAAATTATAAGAGAGATTAATATGACCCTCAAGCAAATGAAATACTACATATTTACGTAATATCAATTTAAACTCTCAATTTGGCAAAAACATTACTAAATTAGTACGTTATAAATCTTAATATTTCAGTACTTAATTTATAATTTACAAAAAATATTGTGATTATCTAAGGTAGGAGGAAAGGAATAAACTATTCACCTAGATACAAGTTTATAAACCAAGTATTTTTTGCTCATGCCTTTCAAGACCTTTAGTGATTAAAAATATAATATTTAGAATATTAGATAAATAAGAATAAATAAAATACACACACATACACTTATTATCATAAATATAAATACTTTAAAATTAATTATTTTATACACACACATACATTTATCATATATGTATATTATTTTTTTACATACTAATTATATGTACTCATATGTTGTGATGTGTGTGTGTGTGTGTGTGTGTGTGTGTAATATACATTTTGATGCTTAATATATATTAAATTAAAGTATTTTACTACTTTATTTTTTATTTTCTTTAGTATCTTCTTTATTAGTTATATCCACTTTATTGCGAGGAATTGCCATCCCTAGTTGAGAGGGAGAAGGGTGATTGACGAAAGGGACGGGTTTGAGCAAGGGGAGAGTGAGAAGAGAGGAATGTCATTGGTATTGGGGGTATGAGGGAATGATTGAGTGAAAACTTGTGGTCCTAAGGGTTTCTTTTGAAAACTTTAGGGACTTGGATATAATTATCTAAATGACCTAAGTTAAAACAATATAAGGATTGAAATAATTATTTTAAAAGTTTTTTTATTTATTTTTACACTTGGCTCGTTATTTTTCAGAAGATATTTAAAATAGGCTGTGCTTAAAAAAATTTATGGTCGTAAGGGTTTCTTTTTTAGAAACTTTAGGGACTTAAATATAATTATCCAAATGAACTAAATTAAAAAATATAAGAATTCAAATAATGACTAAATGCATTAATAATTAACTAATATATGACCTTAAGTCTCAATATACATTCACATATAACTTCAAAATTTATAAATTTTATCTATAATAATTATAATTTATATATGTGCATGTATATAGAAAGACAAAATGTGAATAGTAATTAAAAGTATAAGATAAAAATAGTAACTTTACTAAGTATTTCTACTTTTTATACTGAAAACTTTTTATTTTTATAATATTTGTTGTATATGATATAAATTTAAAAGTTTGTCAATTTGAATATAAAATAAAAGAATCAAATTTATGAATATATTGACAATTTATATGCATTAATAAAGATAATTCTTATTTAATTTTGTATGATTTACAGTAATTACTATTTGTATATGTGCATGTGTATAGAAAAATATAAACATGATGGAAACAAATCCTACACATATACATGACGCCTACATATTTATATTGTCATACAAATAAAAGTAATAACTTTTACATTATGATAAAAAGAATAACAATTATATCTAATAATAAAATTATGTGTACAAATTAATATAATTTTTTTATTGTTAGATTTAAAACTCCTAATTGATAAATTGTTTAATGTCTATTTAGTTATGAATATTTACATAATTAAAAAATTATGAACTGAGTCTTCTAAATTCAAAAGTATTTATTATATTAAAAATTTTATAACTAAGAAATTTGTTGTATAACTAAAGGCATGAAAAAATTTCTTACTTTTTTTATTAATTGAAAAATAAAATTTATATCATTTAGGAATATATGTACAGAATTATTATATACTCTGATAAATCGAAGCAAATTAAAAAAACAAAAGTGATAAAAAATTTTACTTTATTTATTTATTTAAATCAAAATTTACAAGTTTTAAAAGTGTATTTCATATAATTGTAATATTTTGCAAGAAGTAAAAAAATATAATACGTGCTACCAATTTGAACAAATAATAACATAGCACAGTATTGAAACACTGCAAGAAGGCTGGATTTTCCAATGTGGCACCACGTGTGCAGTGATGTGGCGCCACATCTGCAATGATATGGCACCACGTGGCGAACCAATTATCACGTGGCATATTTTAAATTTTTTTAAAAAATTAAACTGTGGTGCCACATGGCATATTTTAAATTTTTTTTTAAAAAAATTAAAATTAAAATATCAACTGAATATATTACCAACTGTTGGTTAGTAATCGATCCGTAAAATTTTTAAATTAAAATACCAATCGATTACCAACTAACTAGATTTACCAACCAAAACATTTCGGTTAGTAGTCAGTCAGTAAAATTTTTAAATTAAAACATTAACCAATAACCAACTGAATATAGCACCAACTGATACATTTCGGTTAGTAATCGATCAATAAAATTTTTAAATTAAATTACCAACAAAAATACTAACAGATTACCAACTAAATATATTACCAACCGATACATTTTGGTTAATAATCGGTTGGTAAACTTTTAAAATTAAAATTCCAATTGATTACTAACTGAATATATTACCAACCAATATATTTTAGTTAGTAAATCAGTCGGTAAAATTTTTAAATTAAAATATTAACCAATTACCAATTGAATATATTACCAACCGATTGTTATCGATTGGTAATCAGTTGGTAAATATTTTCCCGCCAAATTATCAATTGATTACCAACTAAATATATTTCCAACCGATATATTTTGGTTGGTAACTAGTTGGTAAAAAAATTTTCATTCAATTACCAACCAATTACCAACTGATAATGTACCGACCAAGTGTTATCAATTGGTATTCGGTTGGTATATGTTTTTCCGTCAAATTACCAATCAATAACTAATTGATTACCAACTAACTATTTACCAACCAATTATGTTTGTTAGTAAGTAATTGGAAAAGTTATAAATTTTCCCAATTTTCATTTCGGTTGGTAATCGATCGGTAATCGGTTGGTAAGTACCGACCGATGTGGTCAGTTGGTAATAGTTAGTTGGTATATTGCATTTTTCTAGTAGTGTTAGGGATATGCCCTAGAGTCAATTTGTACTTATACTATTGTCGTTATGTTTTATATAATAATATAAGGTTTTTCTTTCCATGAATAGTGCATTTTGTTTTGTGGTCATCAAGTACGTGACTTGATAGTAAAACCCTACAATGAATACAATGACTATTCTAAAACTGTCCATGATCGATTATTATTATTGGAACAATAATAAATTAAGATTAGTATGTTTGTGACTTGATGGCTATGTTTTACTGGTCATGGATATTTGTTATATCAAGTCAAAACATAAATAAATATTAGAGAACATTGTATTAGACATGACTCATTGTGAGAGTATCTCATGGAACATGTCATAAGTACTTTCTAGCCATAATGATATTAAAAGTCTTTCGACCTAAATTCATCATAGTTTCCTACTTGATAAATTCTATATTTTGACATTATCTAAAGTTGTCTTTAACTAAATAATAAATTAGTCTATTGTTGGATATAGAATAAATCAACGAGAGGAATATGATTGATAGTGAAGGAATTTGTCCCTCTCAATTATGGGAGGGATATCCATATGCCCCTTGATAATTTAGATTGTTAAAATGCATAGCCATACTCAAATATATCAATCTAAGATATTGATATCATTTGTTTGAACAGTCTACTATGAAATCAAGAAATAATCAATTAAGCTTAATAGGGATGACATGCTCTGTGCCTTATGCTTAATCTAGATATCGTGTGACAAAATGACTAAATATAAAATTATGGTTTGGTTCAAAGAGATCACTGATCTTCATTTAACCTACATAGTTATAATATTTTGTTAGAAACTGCTTATAACTTGTGAGCCATTTAACTATGATTTAGGCACACTCCCAGTGTTAAATGAACCTATAAGGTCACACAATAAGCAAACTTGTTAAGTTATTTTTTTGGTAACCAGATTCGATGAATCTGGAAATATGTCTAAGTTAATCGAACCTAGAAAATTTACCAGATACAATAACTATGGAAATATGTCCATATTCAATGTATTTGGATGATGTCCAGATTGTAAGAATCTGATTCAGTAAATTAATTAGTTAAATTATCAAGATAATTGCAAAATCTTATCATATCAATTTTAATTTAATTTAAATTTAAATTTAAATATGATAAAATATTATTAGAGTTGGACTCTAAGAGGTTCAGAGGAGTTCTTTAGAAAACCCTAGCCATCTTCTCAAGAGTTCTATTCTGTTAAAAATATTCATGTCTCTATTCACCAGAAAAATAAGCCTCTCAAACCCTAGGCGCTAGCACTCTCAGGGTAACGAGTTAGTTCACTTTATGTATCCGATAGAGAACATTCACACACTGTAGTGTTTGGTGATCATTCTGGTTGCACATATGACAGTACAATCAGAATCGAAAGATCTCGATTACACCGAATAGAGGTAATTTTGTAAACCTTTAGATCTTCTTAATCATTTACTTGGGTCCTCGGAAGGGATTCGTGGATGTTTTTCACGTTTAAGAGTCCACGAATCCTAACAAAGTATACATACTAAGCTATGTTTCCAGGGTCCTAGATTCTTTAGATTATCCTGAACAATCACAAGAGGGTGATTAATCTCCATTAAGTGAAGCATAAAAACTTTATTGTATAAATTTGTTTTAATTAACTAGAGTCATACACCTAACGTTCAAGTTTATTGGCCTTACATTAAGACTTTACCCATCATACATTAAAGTGTACAAGTCTAGCTTCACCAAACCACCAACTTATACTCAAGTCTTAGAGTATTCGTCTAAGCAGTAGCGATAATAGACTAATCTTTATTTATTATAGTACTTTTATAAAAATTACTATCCCGTGGTCCAATTTTATACATTCTAAATATATTATACTATTAGTGTGAGAGGACTTCTCACTGATTAAAGATAAACTATTTCACATTTTAAAACTATAGTGTAAAGATCTAAACCTTGATGAAATATTCAACTTCATCAATCAATCAATAACGTTTTTGCTTGTATGTTAATAACCCATGATTTGCACCATACTGTAAAGCACAACCCAATACATAGATCACTTATTAACATACTTGGACCTTACTATGCAAATATGTAAATAAACAATTATTATTAAATGAAATATTTTATTACTTTCCAAAATATAGAAATTTATAATCTATTTTGAGCATACATTCCAATAGTGTGGTGTGAGCTTTCAGCTTCAACCAAATGGTAGCTGAGAGGGAGAGTTAGTTTAGGAGCATTTCTAGAGTTTTTAAATTTAAATGATAGCTGCCAAAGTATTTTAGCTTATTCTTAGTTTGTCTCGGCTTCTTGTGTGTATAAGTAAGCTCGGTTAAGAGGTAAAAGATGGAAGGATAAAAGGCATCAAATGCTCTCAGTTTTCGCTTCTAGCCTAGAAGTGATCAAGAGAGGAAGAAAAATCATGAGGCTTTAGGAAGCCTTGTGACCGAAAATAAGTAGGAGAAAAGAGAGGAAGGGTGTGCTACACTTAAGGAAGATTCTTAGGAGCAAATCAAGGTATTTTAAAATTTGAAGAACACAAGACTCATTCAAAACTTGTCATTTAAATTCATGACAGTTCCTCTTTCTTTTTCTCCTAGTTTTCAATCATCAACATCTAGACAAACCTCCTTTTAAAAATTATTTAGGACATAATTGGTAAAGATAGGAAGTTCAATCTCAAATTTCCTAAGACATCTCTCCTAAGCCTAAGGAATGTAAGAAGAATTTCAAATGGTGGTTGAAAGAGTAATAACTGGCCAAGGGGATTAAAAGAAATAGAAATCAAAACTTTTTGCTTATGCTGAGATTTAAACTCAAGTTGTTAGAAAATAAATCACTAAACTCTAACCACTTAACCACAAAAATAACTCTTGTGCTCTTTTCCACTCTCATCAATTTACCTTACCTTTACCTCAATATCAACCCTTCACTTTATCAACCAAAACAAAAAATAAAAGGCTACACCACAATGAAATATACTTCCCAGACAATTTAGATACTCAACAAACCCACAAGAATTTAAAGTGAAACACGCACGAATGCATCAAGAATTTCATATGCTCATATGATATGCTATGTAATATGCGCCCTATTGCGATGTATGCCCTCTTAGACTAGGTTTCTGATGTAATTATTGGCTTCTATTAATAAAAGTATTTTTCTTAAAAATTATTTGTGAAATCTTCTTTATATTTGTACACAATTTTCATTAGAAAAAGACCCATTATGTTTAAGAAAATGGTTCATGTGAATAGAGGTCTTTCACAGTAAGACATGGACCATGGGATACTTAACACATAAACTATTATTCTTTACCAAATGATGAGAATATAGATCTCATCATAGTAAGATTATTGTGTTATGAGTTCTAAATAGGGAATTACTCACCTTTATCCAATGAGTGATCTTCTCATCTCATAATACAAGCGTATTTCAAATATGCAAAACAAGACCTATAGTAATGGTTTCTAAAAGTACTATATGATAGAAACCTAGACTACTACTACTATAGCATAAACTTGTACTCTACAGCTTGAGTATGAGTTGGTGGTCTGACGAAGCTCGAAGCATATGCTTTGATACACTATAGTTGAAATTCTTTAGAATGATCAATATATTTGTATGTTGTGTATATGTAACTAGTTAATTAAAACAGGCCGATACAAGATAGTTTCTACACAATATCGCCTCGTATGGTTATCCGAATGATCTAATTATCCAGGGCCCTTGGGAACATGACTTAATATTTGCTTTAGGGTAACTCACTTGAAATGTGAAAAACTCCAAGCAGTCATGGATTATTGGACTAGAAGCCTAAGGATAGTAGATGTCTTTTAAAGAGGTGTTAGTACACTCTTTCCTCTCTAAATGCACGACAGTGTATAGAGGGGTAGTTTAGTCATTTCACTTGTAGGTCGAAGACATAGCTAACGCAGCATTGCTCTTAAGGTCAATATTTTCTTATGGTAATATTAAAAAATATTTAAAATGCAAAATACAGCCATTTATATAGCAGGAGTATTTTGATCATTTTAGTAGCCAAGGTAATGTGTCTTTTTGGTCATCGAAATAACTCGCAAGTCCTAATTAATTTTAAGTTAAGGAAATGGTCTAAATAAAAAATGATTTTATTTTATTCAGGAAGTCTAATTTATTTTGGACAAGAATAAAATAAAGAAATGAGAGAAATTAAATTTATTATCTAGTTTAATTGGTTAATTAATTATTCAGAGCCTAAACCCATTCTGGATAATTAGAAAATTAACTTGGGCTCAAACTAGTTAATAAAAAGGCTTAAATAATTATTTTAATTCATTTAAACTCATTAATTATTTATTGGGTTATTTTAATTGGTCTAGAAAATAAATAATTAATAGTTATTATTTTGGACTCATTAGGTCCAAGAAAAATAATAAATTATTAATGGCCCAATAGCCTGAACTAAATGGGTTTTTTGATTCACAAAACAAAAGAGTTTAGGTTAAGCCAAACTTTTTCTGTTGATAGCCTCTAGGAGTTTTGAAATATCAAAACCCCGGTGTTTTGGTTATCAGATATAGTGAAGTCGTGGTTTTTATCAAAAGATAGAGAACACAAGACACAAAAAGGAAAAAACTAGAAGCCTTCTTTTTCTCTCTCTCTCGTGCATTTCTTTCTTTTTTTTTTTTTTCCCCTTGATTTTGCTAATCAATAGCAAAGGTTCAAGAATTCATTTGAGACTAGTTTTTTCTCGTCTAAATTGTTTCACCAACAAATAGGCGGTGGAATATGTTGAGTTCTCGAGATGGGATCACGTTTATGCAAACTAGAAGAAGTAGATGGATCGTGGGATTTCAACCGGAATCGTCATCCGGAGAAGAAGCCATTGTAGTGGTTCATTCATCTTTTTTACAGCCAAAAGAAAATTTACGGCATAGAAGTATACTGTTAATGCTTCCGTTATGCAGTTTTTTTTAGTTTTTTCTATTTTTATTTTTTGCATGCATAGCTTCTGTGAGCTTCAATAGCTTCAAGTGGTATCAGAGCGTTGATGCTTTGAATGGCTTAGGATTGATACATACTACTTAATAAAATTGGCAAGATTATTTGTGGATGAATGCTTAAGATCCTTCACTATTTTGGTATGGGTAGATTGCCCTGTATACCTCACGGTTAAGGTTTAGGATCTTTTGTAAATTTTTTATAGCTTTATTTAGCAATTATGTAAACCCGATTTAAAAAGGTATAGGCGGATGTGGTGTTTATTTTTTTTATGAAAAATGTAATAAGAAGCTGCCTAGGAATGATCATGAAGAGGTTGCAAAGGTCAAAAAATCTTTGTAGACAAAACAACGAAAAAAAAAAAATAGGAGGAAGATGGATCAAGCCGCCAATCGAGCGGAGCCGCAGCTTGGTCTGCCTGGAGCCGAGGCAGGCGCCTAGGCCAACCGCAGATTCAAGCCCAACTGGGCCCAAGCTCGCCTCAGCTCGGCGCTACAATGAGCATCCTATGCAGGATGCAATTGCATCATGCCCAGGATGGTGACCGGGTATTGACTGCGGGCGGGCCATAGGTCGCGGGCACCCGCCCGTGCATCATGGTGCATGGGTCTTCCCATGAGCCATGATCCAGTGTGGCAGGTGTACAAGACCAAGAAAAAAATATTTTTTTTTCAATTTGTGGTCTCATTCCAAGCGAAGTTATTATTTTGTAATAGTTAATATTCTTTGAATATTTTGCATAAAAAATAATAGTAAATTATTTTTAATATTAAACAATATCATTAATTAATTTAATTGATGTATTTAATTTTATTATTTGAGTACTTAAGATTAAAAATAGAAAAGCATGAAAACGTTTACAATTTTCTAGTATGCTATTTACTTTAATTCCTATGTGCACTTTTTCTCAAAGACCAAAGTCTTTGGAAAATTTTATTTGACAATGAAAAATATTTTTCTTTAATTAAATGATTATTTTAACTTAAACAAAAATTAATCCTTGGTTATTTTCTTAAAGGTTTTTTATCCTTGGCATAGAAAATATTTTAGATTTAGAAATTTTTGTAAGTTAAAATGGAAAACTATTTTAATTCATTTTAGCAAAGGGAAAATTATTTTTTTTCAAATAAAACCTTGAGATCAAAATCTCTAGGAAATTTTAAATGGAAAATTTTTAAAATTATTAAGTTCCTAACTTAAATAAAATTAATCTATGAGGAAACTTTTCTCAAAGGATATAAACCTTGATACAAAAATTTGTATGGATTTAGATATTTTATTTTAAGTTAAAAAAGAACTTAATTGAAAATTTTCAAATGATATTTTTCCTATGAGAAAATTTTTCTCAAAGGATATAAACCTTGATATAAAAATTTGTATGGATTTAGATATTTTATTTTAAGTTAAAAAAGAACTTAATTGAAAATTTTCAAATGATACTTTTTCAGAAAACCCCTTATTTAAAAACTAAGTGGGAGAGGGGTTCTAATAGCCCCACGGCTTCTATCACGATCCTCATTAGAGATCGTGTGTCTCCTCGTGTCACCCTAGGAATGGTATGGGATGGAGATACCACAATGATCTAGAACTAATGGAATGATGTAATTAATAACCCAGGACACGTACTATGATCGGTCAGTCCACGTTGGAAGTTATAGTGTGAGATATGTCTATAGAAAATGAGAAGAAATGGCCATCCCCTCGATAGAGTTATCTTCTAGATCATTACCTAAAAAGAAAATTAAGTTGTGGTGATTAATACACTTAGTTTAGAAAACTGTTAATCTTCCCAAGAAGTTATATCAGTTTTCCTAAGAGCTAAATTAATCATATTAAATATAATAGTAATGGGGTTAGCTATTATCAGTTTAATATGAGGATAAAGTGCACAAAATTATTTTGTTTTCACAATTTTGAGAATTTCTTTTATTTTTTAAATTTAAAAAATGATTGGTGGAGGTTCTTTCAGTCCCTTTAGCCTTTATTCTCTGTGAGAATAAGCTAACGAGTCCAAATTATGTGGACTGAAAAAGAAATCTGGACATAATACTCACAGGAGAAGAGTAGAAATATGTCCTTTACGAGACCTGCCTTGTGATCGGGGAAGGTTCCATCGCCAAGGAGTGTGAAGCTGAAAAAGCATGAAAAAAGGCTAATAAGATAGCACAATGCTATATGCTAGCCTTCATATCAAATGTGTTCAAATCCAAACATGAGCACATGGCAACTACATACAACATAAGTACGTCATTAGCCACAATGTTTGCGGATAAGAGCCGGCCGGCAAGGTAGAAGGCTCTTCAAATAATAATTAACACCAAGATGGCTGAAGGAGCATCAGTCAAAGAGCATATACTCAAAATAATTGCTACTTTTGAGGAAGCGGAAGTCTTGGGGGCTGTCGTTGACCCCAAGAGCCAACTGGATATAGTTCTTAAATCTCTGTCGGGCTCCTTCACTCAATTCAAGTTGAATTATAACATAAATAAGTTAAACATAAGTTTAACTGAGTTGATGAAAGAGCTCCAGGTAACAGAGAAGGTCATGAAGCCACAAGTTAAAGTTATGATGGCTTCTTCTTCAAAAATTGGGCCCAAGCATAAAAAGTTCGAGAAAAAGAAGGAGAATGTTGTACACCAGCCCAAAGACAAACCCAAGGGCAAATGCTTCAAATATAGGAAGAAGGGACACTGGAAAAAGGAGTGCCCAGATCTTCAGACCAAGAAAAACCCCACTTGTAATGTTTTCTATTCAGAGTTTATATTAATGATTGGATTAACTTCCACTTGAATTGTTGATTCAGGAGCCACTAACCATATCTTTAACTCCTTGTAGAGGTTTAGAAAGATTAGAAAACTCTAGAAGGGCAAACATGAACTACCCGTGGAAAATGGAGCACAAGTTTGGGCCCTTGCAGTGGGAGAACTAGAATTCACTTCTGATTGTAATAGAATAGTTGTTTTGAAGGATATTTTATTTGTTCCTGATTTTAGGTAGAATTTGGTTTCAATTGCAAAACTAAGAAATCAAGAATATTCTATTTCTTTTCATTCTGCTATAACTATCAGTAGAAATGGAGAAGTTATATGTATTGGACACATATATGGAAATCAATTCTTCATTAATCCTATTAACAATCAATTAAATAACACTTAATTTAAACCTTTAAATAGGAAGAGAAAGACCAATGTCAATGACTCGTATATTTGGCATCTAAGGTTGGGTCGCATTAACTCAACCAAGATTTAGAGGTTAATCCATAATAGGCCTTTAGGCTCATTGAGATTGGAAAGTTAACCTCAGTGTGAATCCTGTCTTATGGGAAAAAAATGACCAAAAGGTCCTTTTCCCAAAAAATGGATAGAGCCAAGGAAGCACTAAGTCTTGTTCACACTAATATGTGTGGTCCTTTGTCTACACTAGCAAGAAGGGGGTTTGAATACTTCATCACTTTCACAGATGATTGTACAAAGTATAGTAATGTTTACCTAATGAGACGTAAGTCTGACTCTTTTGATAAGTTTAAAGAGTTTAAGGCTGAAGTGGAGCATCAAATAGGTAAACTAATCAAGACCTTACAATCAGATCGTGGTAGAGAATACCTCCTTGGTGAATTCAAGGACTACATGGTACATCATGTGATAGTATTCTAACTCTCTCTGTCAGGAACACCTAATAGAATGGAGTAATTGAGAGAAGGAATAAGACATTGATGGAAATAGTCCAAAGTATGATGTCTCATGCTACTCTTCTAGTGTCTTTTTTGGGATATGCCCTAGAAACAACGGCATATATTCTGACCTTAGTGTCTTCTAAATTAGTACCTAGGACACCTTATAAAATGTGGATTGAGCATAAGCCAAGTCTAAATCATCTCAAGATATGGGATTTTTTAACTTATGTACTGATTAAGGGAGACAAGTTAGAATATTATTTTATTGGGTATCCAAAAGGTACAAATGGTGGTTACATTTATCATCCAAATGAGCAAAAAGTACTTGTGAGTACTAATGCTAGATACTTGGAGGATGATCAAAGTACATCCACTAAAGGTTCAATAAGGTTAGAACTCAAAGAGAAGTATCTTCTTCTGAATCAATTTCTTCTAACCCAATTATAGAATAAGAAGAGGCACAGCATCAAGAACCTGTAAAAACAGAGCCTCGATATAATAGGAGAATATCTAGGGTTCTAGAAAAATGGACTGGAGAGGTTTTTGGCCAAGTCTCCAACCATCAAGAACAAGATCCCACTAGATACAAGAAGGCTATTGTTGATACCAATACAAACCTATATGGCATGAAGCAATGAAAGCTAAGATTGAGTCTATGTACTTCAATCAGATTTTGGATCTTTTAGCTTCACCTAAAGAGATAAAACCCATTGGGTGTAAGAGGGTGTACAAGATGAAGAGGAGAGCAGATAGGAAGGTGAAAACCTTCAAAGTTAGGCTTGTGGCGAAAGGTTATACTCAGAAAGAAGGAATCGATTATGAGAAAACCTTTTACCCGGTAGCCATACTTCAGTCCATCCGTATCCTCCTTACTATCACATGTCATTATGACTACGAGATATAACAAATAGATGTCAAGACGGTATTTTTAAATGGTCATCTTAGTAATAATATCTATATGTCCCAACAGAAGGTTTTATTACTGAAGGCCAAAAGCATATGGTTTGTAAGTTTAAGAAATCCATTTATAGACTTAAATAGGCATTCAGAGCATGGAACATTCGTTTCGATAAGACTGTAAAATCTTACGGTTTCATTTAAAATGAAGATGAACCATGTGTGTATAGAAAACTGGAAGGCATATATGTGATTTTTCTTATACTGTATGTAAATAACATTCTACTCATTAAAAATAATATAGGAACACTGTCATCTAGTAAGGTTTGGCTATCTAGTTAATTTAGTATGAAGGACTTAGGTGAAGCCAGTTACGTTATAGGAATAAAGCTTCTTAGAAATAGAAAGTAGAGAATGTTAGGTTTATCACAAGCTACATACATTGACAAGATGCTGACTAAGTTCAGCATGGACACATGAAAGGGAGCGTTGATTCCTTGAAGACATAGGTTGTCTTTTTTCTCAAAGGACCAAGAAGAAAAAGATAGAATGAGTAGGATTCTCTATACTTCAGTTGTGGGAAGTTTCATGTACACCATACTATGTACTAGGCTAGATATCTACTTTGTCATAAGCTCAGTTAGCCAATATCAATCAAACCCGGGGGAAGTTTATTGGCAGGCTGTAAAGTATATTCTCAAGTATCTTAAAAGTACGAGAGATTATATTCTGGTTTACAGGGCTAATGACTTGGTTCTTATAGGATACACAGACTCAAACTTTCAGGCATGAGAGGAAATCCACTAATAGATATGTCTTTACCTTGTCTGGAGGAGCCATTTCATGGAAGAGTATCAAGTAATCTTGCATTACTGACTCAATCATAAAAGCTGAGTATGTAGCAGCTTTAGAGGCATCCAAGGAAGCAGCTTGGCTCCGAAAATTCCTTTTAGAACTTGAAGTCATGCCACAAATGAACAAATCGGTTGTGATGTATTGCGATAACACTGGAATAGTCTCACAATCCAAAGAACACAGAAACCACAAAAAGTGGAAGCACACAGAGAGGAAGTACCACCTGATTCGGGATTTCATCCAGAGACGAGAAGTCGTGATGGAACAAATTACCTCAGAGAACAATCTAGTAGATCCTTTCACCAAGCCTTTGGCAGAAAGAGTTTTTAGAGAACATTTAGACGCCATAGGGGTGGGTACCTATGGACTTACATAATCTTAGAGTCCAAGTGGGAGATTGTTGAGATGTATGCCTCTTAGACTAGATTTCTGATGTAATTATTTACTTGTATTAATAAAAGTATTTTTTTCAGAAATTGTTTGTGAAATCCTCTTTATATTTGTACACAATTTGCATTGGAAAAAGACCCATTATGTTTAAAAAAATGATTCATATGAATGGAGGTCTTTCATAGTAAGGTATGGACCATAAGATGCTTGACACATAAACTATTGTTCTTAACCGAATAATGAGAATGGGGATCTCATCATAGTATGGTTATTATGTTATAAGTTCTAAATAGGGAATGGCTTACTTTTAGCTAATGAGTGGTCTTCTCATCTCATAACACAAGCGTATTTCGAATTCATAGAACATAATCTGTAGTAGTGATTTTTAAAAGTACTATGTGATAGAAACCTAAACCACTACTGCTACAGCGTGGACTTGTACTCTACGACTTGAATATGAGTTGGTAGTCTAACGAAGCTCGAAGTGTATACTTTGATATATTATAGTTAAGTGTCTTTAGAAAGACCAATATACTTGTATCTTGGGTATATGTAATTAGTTAGTTAAGAAAAACTTGTACAATATAGTTTCTATACTATATCGCCTATTGTAGTTGTCCAAATGATATAATTATCCAGGGCCCTTGGGAGCATGACTGGGATATTTGTTTTAGGGTAGCTCCCTTGGAAAGTGAAAATATGTCAAGAAGTCGTAGATTATTGGACTAAAAGCCTAAAGATGGTAAATGTCTTTTAGAGAGGTATTTGTATACTCTTTCATCTCTAAATGTACGGCGATGTGTAAAGTGATATTTTAGTCATTTCACATGTAGGTTGAAGACATAGCTAACGCAGCATTGTCCTTGGGATCAATATTTCATTATGGTGATATTAAAAAATATTTAAAATATAAAATATAACTATTTATATAGTAAAGGTATTTCGGTCATTTTAGTAGCTAAGGCGGTGTGTCTTTTTTGTCCTTGGAATAGCCCGTAGTCCTAATTTATTTTAAATTAAAAAATGGTCTCAATAAAAAAGGATTTTATTTTATTTAGAAAGTCTAATTTATTTTGGATTAGAATAAAATAAAAGAATAAGAGAAATTAAATTTATTATCTAGTTTAATTGGTTAATTAATTATTCAGAGTCTAAGCCCAGTTTGAATAATTAAAAAATTAACCTAGGCTCAAACTAGTTAATAAAAAAGCTTCAATAATTATTTTAGTTAATTTGGCTCATTAATTATTTATTAGATTATTTTAATTTGCCTAAGAAATAAATAATTAATGGTTATTATTTTGGGCTCATTAGGTCCAAGAAAAATAATAAATTATTAATGGCCCAATAACATGAACTAAATGAGTTTTTTGATTCACGGAACATAAGAGTTTAGACTAAGCAAAATCTCTTTTGTTGATAGCCTCCGGGAGTTTTAAAATGTTAAAACCTCGGTGTTTTGGTTATCAGATATAGTGCAATCATGGTCTTTTTGGAAAGACAGAGAACACACGACATAAAAAGGAAAAAACTAAAAGCCTTCTTCTCTTTCTTTCTCTCTCTCATGCGTTTCTTTCTTTCTTTGTTTTTCCTTGATTTTGCTCCGCTGGGCAATTTCTTTTGTTTTTTTTTTTTCTGTGTGTATGGCTTCTATGAGCTTCAATAGCTTCATGCCCCTCCTCTATTCCCTGAGTGGTTTTAGGTAGGGTATTACATTCTCCCCTTAAAAAGAATTTCATCACAAAATTCATAGTATCATACTTCCAAAGCTAATGTTTCCACCTCAACCATTCTTCTGTCTCCTATATAGCATCTTGCATTCCATGGTGCTTCCACAATACTGTCACTATTAGTATCTATTTATTCAAAAGAGTCTTAATATTCTAATCTAGTATTTTAATTGGTCTCTCCATGTAGCTCAGATTAGGATATAACTATAGAAGTTCATCATTGAACACATTTTTTGATTAGGATGATACTTCTTTAGCTAAGGCATGTAGAACACATCATATACTCTAGTTAAACCATTGGGCAACTCCAATCTATAGGTGACAGGGTTGATCATTTCAATAACTTGAACCGGTCTTAAATATCTTGGACTTAACTTGCTTCTTTTTGGATGTTTCAGGATTTCTCTACTAGGGGTTAACTTCAAGAATGTCTGATCTCCAACTTGAAATTTCAATTCTTTCCTTTTATTGTCTACATAATGCTTATATTATCTCTAAGCCGTTTTCAGCCTC
The DNA here is from genome assembly GCA_026120185.1 of Voacanga thouarsii. Classification (NCBI taxonomy): domain Eukaryota; kingdom Viridiplantae; phylum Streptophyta; class Magnoliopsida; order Gentianales; family Apocynaceae; genus Voacanga; species Voacanga thouarsii. The sequence goes on along the minus strand of JANUWF010003374.1, from coordinate 1,413,438 downwards.
TCCTTTATCTTCACTTTATCTACCATCTTTGGCATACATACTTCTCCAACTTTGTTGATTTGTCCATCTTCCATCCAACCTCAGTACAAAGGTACTTGACACTTCTACCCATATAATTCCTTATACAGTGCCATATCAATGAAAGATTGGTAACTATTGTTGTAAGCCAACTCAACATAAGACACACAATCAATCCACTTGTCTCTAAAGTCCAAGATACATGCTCTTAGTATGTTTTCCAATATTTGAATAACCCTTTCTAATTGGCCGTCAGTTTGTGGATGTTTTATTGTATTGAACTTTAGGTTTGACCCCATAACTCCTGAAACTTGGTCTAAAACCTAGAAGTTAACTTTAGATCCCGGTCAAAAAAAAAAAAAAAAAACTCAATGGTACTCTATGAAATCTTATTATTGCCTAAGTATTGGCCTGTATCAACTTCTCCATTGAATCCCTTACGTTTACAAGTATAAAATGCGTCATTTTTGTCAATCTATCTACCACTACTCAAATAGCATCCTTTTATGTCTTCGTCATAGGCAAACTAGTGACAAAATCCATAGTCACTTCCTTCCATTTCTATTCAAGAATTGGTAATAGTTGTAGCAGTCTGGCTAATTTCTTATGTTCTACCTTGACTTTCTAACATGTTAAACAAGTCAATGCATATTGTGTTACATTTTTTTTTTTTTTTCATTTCGGGCTACCAGAAAGCTTTTTACAGGTCCTAGTATATTTTCACCTCCCTAGGATGAATGACATACTTGCTTTTATGTGCCTCTCCTAATATCTTTTTCTTCGACTCCTGATCATTGGCATACACATCCAATCTTAGAAAAATAGTATTCTTACTTCATTTTTCTGGAAATTCTTGCCTCCTCTAGCAATCTCCTTATTTTTAAAAGTTTGGAACTCTGCTCTATCTTACTGAGTTTTGTTGATTTCCTGCTTCAAATCCGGCATCAATCTCAAGTTGCTTATGCAAATTCTACCTTCTCGTACTTCTATTCTTTGAACCAACACCTCCTGTGCTAGCTTAATTTCTTGCACCCCTCTAATCTTGCCATTTTCAATTTTCAACTTAACGTATCTGCCACTATGTTAGCCTTCCTGGGGTGATAGTTGATAGGGCACCGGTATTATTCTAAAAACTTTATCTACCTTCATTTTCTAAGATTCAAATCCTTTTGAGTAAAGATGTACTTTAGACTCTTGTGAGCAATAAATACTTTGTACTCGGCTCCATATAAACAATGCCGCCACTTCTTTAGGGCAAAAATAATAGCGGCTAATTCCAGACCATGTGTTGGATAATTGACCTTATGGGAATTCAACTTGCACGATACTTACGCTATGACTTTTCAATTTTGCATCAATACAGCTCCTACCCACTCCTTTGTTGCATTGGTGTACAGAGTATAGGGCTTGTTTTCCTCTAGTGAACACAACACAAGGGCCGTTATCAACTTTCTTTTGAGCTCCTAGAAGCTCTTCTCTCATATTTTGCTCCAGACAAAAGGTACATCTTTTCACAGTATAAAAAAGATTCCTACAAGAGGACAGAGAAAAACATTGATAAGAATTGGGACAGATGGACGTGGAGTTAAGAAGAAAAATTCTCTACAATATATCATTTTCAAGTCATCATCAATATAACTTTATGTCATTATCCTAGCATATAATTAGGTTAATTATGAAATTAAAGTCTCGTAATCTTTCTAGTTTTAGTAAAAGATGTAATTATTAGGTTCCTAGTTTTTCAACCATATAATCATTAGACATGCAGTATAAATGTATTAGAATTATAAATTAAGAGGACAACCGTGAAAGAAATTTTGAAACTTTATACTAGCCTTTTTCTCAATAAAGTTTATCTTTCGTATGTTTTCCTTATCCTAAAAACTTTCTTCTTCCCAGAAGAAGAAAGAACTAGCTATCCAAATATTGTTTCTTTACTAATAAAATATTATCTTTAATACTCTTTCATTCCAATATTATTCCTTATGCTCTGAGATAGGAAACAAAACAGAGCTGTGCTGGCAATCTCTAAAGGAGCTTCAAGGGAAGTTACCTAACTACTGTTAGGTTGGGGCTGCAACGCCTGGAAAAAGTCTCGAAGAAAACCCAGAGTTTGTATGGTCAAAGCGGAACTGGTAAGGAAGCATGTTGGACCCATATTTTATTATTTTTGAAACAGTTATTTTGCATCCTTAATTTTTTCTTTGGGAAGATATAACATTTATAAAAATGAATTTTGAAGATAATATGAATACTCCTATTTATTTGCCTTCGATTCCTGTAACTATCCCTAGATATGAAATATGGTTTTGGATAATAATAACTCCTTTTAATATTAGAATTAATATTTTTGCATTTTTTGATTTTGTTTCACCACCCTCTCCCGTAATGGTATCGAGCCAGGTTTAGAATTAATCTAAATGAAAATGAAATTTTTTCTAAAAATTTAATTGAAGACGAATATATTTTAGATGAAGACTTTGATAATGATAATTGTTCGAAGATGATCCACATAACATAGATAATAGTGTGCCTATTATATTTTATAATGATGATCATATTATTAGTGTTATACCCTAAAGGCAATCACTTGTACATTGTATATGACACATTTTATTTTAATAAAAGGCATTATTTATCTTACAGTTTCTTTTGTTTACTTTTAAGTAATAGAACTGTTTGATAAAATTCCTAATACAACACTGTGTTAAGGAAATCATGATATGAGATTCCTACTACACTGTATAGTATTAGTACTTAAATAGTCCCTAGTTATAGTATTAATGAGATATGACATCATTAATGCATTAAGACTAGCATGTGTTAGACTTCTTAATTTGATCAGACAGTGGTTCTCATATCCATGAGTATTGAGATACTCAAAGTTAACATATGGATGCTTGTTAATGGAACAAGTTCATTAGATGACCTAGTTTTGAGATAATCACATGGATAACTATTTAGTGCCAGTGATATAATCTCAATATAGCAAACGTGCAAGTATACTTAGATTTGAGATCTCCAAGGTACTTTGTTTGCTGAGCATTGTACTTTGATTCCAATCTCTGGAGCTCGATCGAGGGCCACCTATAAGATGGATATTATGTACATTTTGAGGTAAACGAAAGTAGTTGAGAGGGTTAATAAAGGATTCACCACTCCTAATAGTAGGAGCGAATATCTCACGGCCACTTGTAAGAATTACTACTCGAGAAGTTCTTAGCTAAGGCGATTATGTATTGGAAATAGTTCCAATTGATACACATCTAGAATAGTGGGTTCCTAGTATAAGTACTATTGTATTCGGGTCAGAATTAATTCTGGAGGGAGTTGGCACTAATTTCATACTCTAAACCGAATGAGATATTGTATGGTGAAAGGAGTTAATTGCACTGAAGTTTGTTATTGAAGGGTTCATGTTAAGCCATTTAACTTCCTGGACTCTTGGGTAGTCATGATGTGTTGCTAGATACCGCTCATGATCTGGGAATATGAGTTTATTAATTGATGAATTAATAAACCAACCCTGATTAGAATTAATAGAATTAATTCTAATTAATTATGGATTATGAATCATAAAGACATTTAGATTAATTCATATTCGCTACCAATTGGCTGGGAAACCTAATAGGTCACACACAATAGAGGATTATATACTCAAGATGTTATTTGATAACATAGTGGGGTTAATTGCGAGAAAGAGAAATTATTGTGATCAAATTATAATTAGTTATAATTAATGGTCCAAATTGTAACTGTGAGAACTAATATTTCCAATTACAATTAGGGAATTCTAACTGTTTTAGAATTCTGAGATTGGAGTATATTTTGAACAAGATTTTTTGTGTGATATAGAGATACACTCGAAACCCTAACTGATTTTGTGTAAGACACGAAAATAACTCCAAACCCTAAGGCACACGATTTCTCTCTTCTCTCTCTCTCTCACGATTGTTCTTGAGAAACCCTAGCCGCCATCTTTTTCTGTTAACACAGGACATTTTGGTGCTTGAGTATTCCTCTGTGTGGATTACTGTTAGAGATAATCACACACTGTGATTATAATGGTTAGACATTCAACTCTCGTGGTGTTTGATCAAGAGGATTGCTGGATCGCGTTTCGACTTGAAGAACAAAAATTTTTGTTCTTCGGACGATCAAAGAAAGGTAAAAGCTATTACCTTTGTTATCTTTATGTCATGTTTTCCACACATATGTGGGTCCTGGGATGGTATCTCGTTTTATTCTTCCACTGCGCCATATTCGATATGGATGTGAGATACCCAACACATATTTATGATGATAGTGATTGGATATACCTAGAAGGTTAATTACTAATTGAAAAATATGTATAAATTTTATAAAACTATTGAACCTGGAAATTTAAAAATTGAACAAGATATAGTAGAACTTCAAAAAACCGATTTTATGGGTTGATAAATCCTTATCAAAACAAATAGAAAAAAATAGAAGAAATATTAGGACCTTAGCCCAAACAAGATTTATCTCATATACCTCCTCATGAAAGATTCCTTTTTGAACATTTGTCTAAGATAAAACAAAATAAGAAAATAAAATGGATAATTTCGATTCAACCTCGAAATCTGAAATAGAAAGATTATCAAATCAAATATCTCAATTGTATATAGAAAATATTAAACCAAATATTAAAATTGAGATAGTTCCGGAAAATACTAATATAAATGATATTCCTTCATCTAGCTCTAGGGCACCTCCTATAGTAAGACTTCCTCCTAGAGGATATGCTGGAGTTGCTAGCGTAGTAAACAAAAGTTCTTGTGATGAACAAGGATATACTCCCTTAGATAGAATAAAACCTAAAAAAATTAATCCATTTAGAATATATTTAGATTTAGATTGTGTTACACATGTAGAAGAAGCTATTGATAAATAGGAATTAGCATTAAGATTAGCAGTTATGGTAAATAAAATGGATAAAATTCTTGACTCTTGGGGAGAGAAATTAATAGATTTATATAATTCTGGAACATAAGATACTTTAGGAAAAAGAATAAGTTTTTTTACAAGATAAATTAAGTGAATGGTGTGACAAAGCTGCTTTGTTAAAAAGAACTAAAATATTAAAAAGAGAAATATGATTATGTTGTAGAAATACAACTTTACCTACAATGATAGGATGTGATTCCCCTTAATATTATCAAAAGATTAAAAGAAAACACAAGAAAAGAAAGACAAGATATTATAAAAGAAAATCAAATATACCTAAGAAAAAGATGTATAAACGACTAAGAAAAGAAAAATTACTTAATGTCAATGTTATTTCGGTGAAGAAAAAAGACATTATGCTAATGAATTCCTATAAAATTTAATAAAAAGAAAACAGAAATAGATGAAGATATAGACTAGCTAATAAATGATGAAGATTTTGTTTTATTAAATAGATTTGAAGACCTAGAAATACTTTCTTCTGATGAAGACATATTTATATGTATATATACATGCAATACATATATATATGCATGTGTGTGTGTGTGTGTGTGTGTGTGTATATATATCGATCGGGCGGCTTGGTTGGGAATGGGTGAATAGCAGAGAAAAGAATTGCTAAGAGAGAGAGAGAGATTCTACTATTTGGTCAGGACGAATGAGTGGCTGTGAAGCATGCTCTTCCAGAGATTGACCTTTCCCCCAAGTCAGTCCAGTCAAAAAGGGGAGGGCGTGCTGTCTAGACTGTATTTCGGGATATATATATATATATATATATAAGAATCTATGTGTCGTATATACACGTTTATATATGTATTATATATAAACATATATTTATATACATATATGTACATATATATCTGTATATATATGTATATACATACATATATATACATAGATACATAAATATATATATCATATTATATATATTCTTATATATACACACACATATATATATATATATATGTGTGTGTGTGTGTGTCATATATATACACGTTTATGTATATGTTGTTTCGAAACACAAACACACACACACATATATATGTGTATGTATGTGTGTGTGTGTGTCATATATATACATTTATATATGTGTTGTATATAAACATATATATGTGTATATACATAAATTTATATACATGCGTGTCATATATATACACTTATATACATGCATGTATGTATATATTGAAGATTTAAAAGGGAAGCAAAACACAGCAAAGCAACGAAGAACAAGAAAAAAAACCGCAGCAGTAGTTCCAGACCAGAGCCAGCGCTGGTTCCGACGGCCTTAGCTAGCACCGATCCTAGCCTAACCAGGCTCCAAGAGGAAAATTTTTTTTTTACCTCTTCTTGTTCTCAAAGTTAGCTGGACCGGAATATGTGAAACTGGGGTAGGTGCGCTGGTGGAAACCTCTTGTGCGATTTCTGCAAGCCTCCTACTACGTCTGTGCATGTATATGAACGCCAAATACCCTCTCGATCTTCCAATATATGGCCTGCCTAATCCACATTTGGTAAAGACTCATAGGACTAAGGAATTTTTCCAGAGAGAAAAAGCTGTCTTTTTTTCTTACTCAGAACAGAAGAAGAAAAACAACGTACGTCTTTATTCTCCTATTTAACCTAAATAAAACCCTAGGTTAAACTGGATTTTTAATTTTGCCCATTGGACTCTTAGTTTAGTCTATTGGACCAAATTAATTATTCTAATTAGAACCAAATAAATGACCTAATAAATAATTAATTTTTCAGTCTAAATAAACTAGTCCAATTAACAAGACTATATTAGTTTAGTCCCAGGTCAATCTTTAATTATTCAAATTGGGCCAAATCCCTAAACAATTAATTAACCCACCAAACTAATTTAATTAATTCTCTCTCTCTGTGGACCTTTATTTTATTCTAACCCAATAATTAAATCAGGCTACTTAAATAAAATAAATTTCATTTAATTTAATTTAAGACCAATTCCTTAGCTTGTATATAATTAGGATTTAAGGTCTATACTGGGGACCAAGAGACACACCGCCTTGGCTACTAAAATGACTAAAATACCCTTATCATATAAATAGCTACATTTTACATTTTAAATATTTTCTAATATCACTATAAGGAAATATTGACCCCAAGGACAATGCTGCGTTAGCAAAGTCTCCAACCTACAGGTGAAATGACTAAAATACCCCTTCATACATCATCGTGCATTAGAGAGGAATAAATGTACTAACACCTCTCTATATGACATCTACCATTTTTAGGCTTCTAGTCCAATGATCCATGATTTCCTAGATAGTTTCTACTTTCCAAGGGAGCTACCCTAAAGCAAACATCCAAGTTATGTTTCCCAGGGCCCTAGATATTTAGATCATTCAGACAACCATAAGGGGCGATATAGTATAGCAACTATCTTGTACAAGTATGTCTTAACTAACTAGTCACATATACCCAATATGCAAGTATATTAGTCATACGATAGAACCTCAACTAAAGCATATCAAAGTACATGCTTCCAACTTCGTCAGACCACCAACTCATACTTAAGTCGTAGAGTACTAGTCCACGTTATAACAGTAGTAGTCTAGGTTTCTACCATATGATACTTTAAGAAACCACTACTACAGGTCATATTCTACGTATTCGAAATACGCTTATGTCATGAAGTGAGTGGACTACTCACTAGCTAAAAGTAAGCTATTCCCCATTTGGAATTCATAACACAATAACCTAGACATGATGAGATTCTCATTCTCATCAATTGGTTAAGAATAAACATTTATATGGTAAGTAACTCGTGATCCATACCTTACTGTGAAAGACCACCATTCACATGAACCACTTACTTAAACACAATAGGTCTTTTCCAAACGTAATTGTGCACAAATAAAATGTAAATTTACAAATAAATCCCGAAGATAAATTCTTTTATTAAAATATTCGAAGTTTATACTAGAAACCTAGTCTAAGATGGCATAATTCCTAACATATATATATATATATATATATATATATATAATATACATCTATACACATAAATATATATTTATATGTATATACAACACATCTTTATACACACACATATTCAAAATCTTAAAGACCAATTCGCAAATTTTTGGAGACATATTGTAAATATTTAAAAATTCAAGATAAATTGACAGATTTAGTACCTAAACTTTTTTCAATTGGCAAATTTGGTGCACATATTTTTGAATTTTTTGTCCTTCTTATTTTTTCAAGCAAAATATTTGGTCCGTCCGTCCACCATGCGACGATCAGTACAAAGTTAATGTCTATTTTTAAGAACCAAACTTGCAAATCAAAAATTATTTTGGGACTAAATTCACCAATTTGTCTATATAATATTAAATCTATTACTTAATAAACAGTATTTTAAGTAACTGAATATTATCGTTTTACGAACTTATATATCTGATTACTAGTGGACTGATAGAAGTTAATGACATAAATTTAAAAGGAAATATATTTATTTTAAAAAATAAACATTCATTTTAACACAATTAAATTAAAAAGATAGATTGGGCCGTTTAATTTTGGATTGAGAGTATGGTCTCTCAATTTTTTTTTTTTTTTTATCTATCATAATTTATAATTGATTTTAAAATTTATATAATTATCTTAAATAAATCTTAATAAGGATGTATAATAATTATATATATCTTTTAAAAATTTGAAAATTTTGATATATAAATTAGTTACCATAAATATTCTTATTTATCTAAATTATTGTATGCATAGAAAAACCATTTTGTCACAAATATTTGTTATTATAAAAAATTTTAAAAAAAATCAATTTTAATTGTATTATTACACAAGTAATGATTTGTTTTTTTTTTTTTTTTTGGCGAGTCTAACGTGTGTGTATGCGATAAATACAATGTAAGATAAGAGTTGTATATTCAATGAGGAGGAGGAACGAATAGGTGGTACTTCTACTAATTTTTTATATGTTAGAGTAAAATTTTGAAATTAAGAAAGTTATTAAATTTATTTTTCAAAAAAATTAATTTAAAATTTTCTTAATTTGCTTAAGTTAAATTATTTGATTAATACTTTCTCTAATTTTCCCTTTTGACTTTGGAATTTGTATGAATTGTTATTATTATGTAAGTGTGAAAAGAATTATGTTTTTGGTTAATAATATTTTGCTTATTATTTAAAAAATAAAAGTAAAATGCAGAGTTAAATGTCAAAATTAGATAATCTTGTATTATTAATAATAAAATTAATTTGAAAAAAATAATAACCAACTAATGTCATGATTTACTAAAATAGTAATATTAATATTAGAATTAAAAGAATTTTTTATTTTTTATAATGACAAATATTTGTGGCTGAAAGGATTTTTCTATACATACATTAATTAAGATAAACATTAATATTTATAATAACTAATTTATATATCAAATTTGTTAAACCTTTAAAAGATATAATTATTATATATCCTTATTAAGATTTATTTAAGATAATAATGTAAATTTAAAAAATTAACTATAAATTATGACAGATAAAAAAAAAAAAAACTAAGAGAGTATACTCTCAATCCGAAATTAAACCCCTCTTCTTTATATAATTGTGTTAAAATAAATATTTACTTTTTAAAAAATAAATAAATAAATATATATATATATTTAAATTTCAATCATTAACTTCTATCAATCTACCAATAATCATATATATAAATATATATATATATATAAATTCATACGAAAATAATATTTAGTTACTTAAAAATACTATTTATTAAGTAATAATTTTTATATTCAATTTATAATTCATTACCATAATACACACATATATATATACACACACACAAATTGATGAATTTAATCCATAAACTTTTTTTAATTGGCAATAAAAATAGACATTGACTTAAAAAAGAAACAGGATTAAAAATTTTGAAAATAAAGATTAGGAATCAAACTTACCAATCGAAAAAGGTTAGACACTAAATTCGCCAATTTGCATATTTAGTTTCTTAAAAATACTATTTATTAAAAAAAGTATATTTATCTTAAATAATCTTAAATAAATTATCTTTAAAATAATATATAACTTTACAAATATATAGTTAAAATACATTTATCTTAAAAAATACTATTTGTAAAGTATATATAAGTTTCATAAATTAAAAATCTAATTGTTAGATTTTTTACAAAATTTAAAAAAAAGTAAATATATTAAATTTTAATCACACCGGATATAATTTGTCATTTTATCAAGTATTCAAATAATGTTATATTGTGACGTTTGCTTAATTTAAAATATGTGACTATCAAATTAATAATATATCTATTCATTTAATTTGTATCATATGAAAGATTTATTAAAAAAAAATATTATTAATAAAATAATTATACTAACCAGTCTATTAGATCAATTAAGAGCAAAATTAGAACAACAACAATGTAAATTAATTAAAATTTGCAAGTATTCATTGATTAAATTATTAATTTTTTATTTTTCGTAAATAATGAATTTTTCTTAAGAGTCTATTTCAAAATTTCTACTAAATTTGAGATATATTTGCGTTGAATTTTTTTATTAAATTTTCTTTAAATTTTTCATTAAATAATAAATTTTCCTATAGAATCTATTTCCAATTCTATTCAAAATTGGGAATAATTCTTTTATTAATTTTTTAAAATTTTTTATTAACTAACCATCTTTAACTTGGAATGGATTCTTCTATAAGAATTTTGCATGCCAATTCTATCCCAAAAGTTGAAATGGATATTTTATTAATTTTTTATTAAATAATATATTTTTAAGAATTTATTCCGAATCTGTTCCTCATTTTAATTAAATTTGGGATAGATTTATAACGAATACTTTTATTACTTTATTATTTTTAAAAATAAACTACATCTTAAATCCATCTGAAATCCTTCCAAATTTAGAAGTAGATTTTTTTTAATTGCTTGATTATTTAAAGAAAAATTAGCATATTCAATTCCTTAACTTTTATATTTTGGAGGTTTAGGTCCCTTTTATTATTATTTTTTTAACTTGTTAAGTCCCTTAACTTTTATTTGTCGGTCCTTTTATTAGGGTTTCGTTAATAGATGATGGTTTGACTAACGAAATCCTAAAAAATAATAGTTAGAAACCTAAAAATTTGAAAATATAAAGAAATATAAACTTCTAAAATATAAAAGTTAACGGATTGAATGAAGTAATTTTCTTATTATATCTCAATTTGTAACATTAATACTCCACTAATTCACTCTTTTCAGTATTTATTTTTAAAAAATTCGTAACATTATCAACATTATCTTCTTCTTAGAATATTGATTCTGTTCACATCCAACTACTCTTTTTACAAGATAGACCAATAGATATTGATATAAAAACAAAAATGAAGTCGTTGATTAAGTCAACCCCTACGTATGACAATTAATAAGGACAAGTGCAGAGAGGAATGAACAAAATGATCAAAGAAGTGATGATCACTTTACCACATCTAGATTGAAATTCACTTCTTGAGATCTTGTGTCTGTGAGTCCTCCCTTGTTGTACCAAAGAGAGAAAGACAGAAAATGGTTAGTACTTGCGTTGATTCAGCACTTAACGAGCTGACTGTATTAGAACGTAACTCAAGCTTGCCCGAAACCATGAAGAGTCAAATTCAGAATCTTCAAGTGGACTTGGGATTCCTGAAGAAGCTTTTCGGGATATAAGTATTATTGAATTTTGTAACAAAATGGGTGGATTACGTCTCTATGTTTAAGAAATTGTAATTAGGGCACTGGAGTTCGGCGCACGAAGAATAGGCAGAAGCCTTCTGTATATTAAGCAAGAAAAAGCAAGGAAGTGGCAAGGGTGAGATTTGATCCCAATACCACTAATATGAAAAATGAAAATATAACATTCTATCCAGCATTCCACAAGAGAGCTTGTATTATTATTTTGCTTCAGCAAATTGATATTGTATAAGATTGAAGAATTAGCTATATTATTAACTAATTATTATTTTCAATTGTAATTTTGTAATTTTATTTTTGAGTCTAGGTTGGCCATAAAATTATTTTTATTTTATAGTTTTTACTATTTAATTTGGTTGAATTATATATCATTCATGTTAACATGCCATATAGTTTGCATTAACACCACTCTAGGTACTATTTAGTTATGCATAAATAAATTAATATTTTTTATGAAAAAAAATAAGTGTGAAATGGTTAATTTTAATTAACCTTAGGCCTCCCCTATAAGCCTATTAGTAAAATTGTTTGCTTCGTGCCATTTTAAATGGTCTCCATATAGGAAGGCTATTGGTTATTAGATTGGGCATAAAAAATTTTAATTATTATTTTTTAAGTTTAATTCATTCATAATTACCCTATAGGTGATGTGATTGAATTGAAAACTTTATATTAAAAAAAAAATAAATAAAATTTGAATATATGGGTTACACTTAAGTCCAAGACATTATAAGGATTTTCTATAGAATATCCAAATAATGTCTATGGTGGCCAAAATATAAATAAAAATAAAACTAATATTGCATTTAGATGCAAGATATATTATTTTAGTGAGATGATCCAGGCCTAACTATAAGTTATATTGTTATCTCATATAGAGGTGCATACTACTTTGGAATTTTAGGTTGTAGATCTTGACCTAACTATAAGTTACATTGTTATCTCCTATAGAGGTACATGTTATTATAGAATTTTAGGTTGTCATATTTTGATAGTAGTTTCTATTACTACTTAAAATATTATCATATTGATCATGCATCATGATATGATAAATGGTTCGTATGTTTTATTTTATTTAATTTCAGAAAAAAATGACTTCCAACACTTTATCCCAAATTTTAACAAAGAACCAACTGGTTGGAGAAAATTTTATTGATTGGAAAAGGAACCTCATAATTATACTCACTGCTAAGAAGCTCAAATATGTGGTAATTGAATCGTGTCCTGCTAAGCCTATTGAACAGTCCACGCGTGAACAAAAGGAGGCTTATGATAAGTGGTTGAGTTCTGATGAGATGGCTCGCTGCTACATTTTGAGATCTATCTCAAATGTGTTGCAGCAGAAACATGAGAACATGACAACCGCTACAGACATCATGAGAAGCCTCCAACAAATGTTTGAGCACAAAGGACATCAGGCCCGTCAAGCAACAATGAGGCACATAATGAATATGTGCATGAAACCTGGAACACCCGTAAGGGATCATATGTTAGAATTGATCGCTCAGTTCAACGTGGCAGAGGTCTTAGGGGCTGAAATGAAGCTTGAGACTCAGGTTGATATGGCTCTAGAAACTCTCCCAGAGATATTTTCACAGTTCAAAGTTAATTATAATATGAACAAGATGAAGATGTCTCTTATAGAGTTAATGAAGGAGCTTGAGAGCGCCGAGGCAACCCTAAAAGTGGGAAGTGGCAACGCTCTTGTTCTATCTCATGCTGGATCTTCCTCTTCCAAGTCTAAGGGCAAAGGAGGGAATAAGAGGAAGCAGAATAAAAATAATAAAGGGCCTAAGCAGCAGGTTAAGAAAGCAAGAGTAGATGAAAAGCCTAAAAGCAAATGTTTTCACTGCAAGCAAAAGGGACATTGGAAGACACAGTGCCCAGATTAATTAGCTAAACGCAAGCAAGGTACTAGTGATTTATCCTACATTGAAACTTGTTTAGTGGTTGATTCTACAAATACTTGGATAGTAGATTCTGGAGCCACTAACCATGTTTGCAATTCATTATAGGGGTTCCAAGTGACCAGACATCTTAATGAAGGAGACATACTCTAAGGGTTAGCACAGGATCAGTGATATCTGCAAGAGCTGTTGGAGATGTTTATCTTTATTTTGATAATAAACATTTGGTTTTGAAAGATTATTATTATGTTCCCAACACTTAGCGGAATTTGATTTCGGTTTCTTTGTTATTCAAACAAAAGTATTCTGTTAAATTTTATAAATTTTCAGTAGAGATATTTTTGAATAACTCTTTGATATGTCGTGAAAATTTAAATAATGATCTGTATGTTTTAAAACCTACCAACAGTTCATTATATCATACTAAAACTAATAAACGAATTAAGTTATCTTCTACTAATAAGACTCTCCTATAGCATTTTAGACTTGGTCATATTAATCTAAATAGGATTCAAAGACTTGTAAAAGAAGGTCCTTTAAGTGACTTAAAGGTGGAACCTCTTCAAGTTTGCGAATCTTGTTTGGAAGGTAAAATGACCAAAAGATCATTTCCTTCCAAAGGAATTAGAGTAAAGGAAGTCTTAGAATTAGTGTACTCTGATGTATTTGGACCAATTAGTATCCAAGCTAGAGGTAGGTATGAGTATTTCATTACTTTACAGATGATTACTCAAGATATGGATATATTTATCTAATGATTCATAAGTCTGATGCCTTAGAAAAATTCAAAGAATTTAAGGTTGAGACTGAGAAGCAGTTAGGAAAGAACATTAAGACACTTTGATCAGATCGAGGTGGAGAATATCTATCCCATGACTTCAGATCTTACTTATCAGAAAATGAGATTTTATCCCAACTAAGTGCACCTGGCACTTCTTAACAAAATGGAGTGGCAGAAATGAGAAACAGGACCTTGTTAGACATGGTCAAAATAATGCTAGGCTTCTCTACACTCAGTACATCCTTTTGGGGGTATGCTATACAAACTGTGACATATATATTGAATATGGTTCCATCAAAGTCTATCCCTAAGACTCTATTGGAATTGTGGAATGGGCGGAAGCCTAATTTGACACACATCCGGATTTGGGGTTGTCCTGCATATGTGCTAAAGGGAAAGATGGATAAAATGGAATCACGATCAAATTTATGTCTGTTTGTTGGATATCCAAAAGGAATAAGGGGATATTACTTCTATAGTCCTCAAGATAAGAAAATATTTGTAAGCACAAATGCAATTTTCTTAGAGGACAAATACATAGAAGAATGAGGATCTAAGAGTAGGGTTATTTTAGAAGAAACCAAGAGAGATAATCCCAAGCAAATGGTTACTGAAACCCATACTCATGATTCACGTGGAGGATTCGTATCTATGCCACTTAACATGCCAGATTCTAGTGGGAGAGAAATAGATGTTACACCTTCTATACCCACTGGCTCTTCGGCACATAGAATGGAAAAACCTCCTGTCCCTGTTCAAAATCCAGTCATTGAGGAATAAGCAAATCTAGTTCCAGTCAACGAGGAGGAGGAAAGTTCAATCGTCCAAGATCCTCCACAGCTTAGACGTAGTGGGAAAGTCATTCGACGTCCCTTTAGATACTTACTCTATGGAGAAGCTTTTCAAGCAGTCTCTTTTGAGGAAGAAGAGGATCCCGCCACGTATAAAGAAGCTGTAGAGGACATAGACGCAGACCATTGGAAGAGTGCAATGGATTCAGAAATGAAATCCATGTACACTAACTCCGTCTGGGAACTTGTGGACCTACCTAATGGGGTAAAACCTATTGGGTGCAAATGGGTCTACAAAAGAAAGAAATGAGTAGACGGGAAAGTGGAAACTTTCAAAGCTAGATTGGTTGTTAAGGGTTATACCCAACGAGAAGGTATTGACTATGAGAAAACCTTCTCGCTTGTGGCCATGCTAAAGTCTATAAGAATCCTCCTATCCATTGCAGCTCACTTCAACTATGAAGTATGGCAAATGGACGTCAAGACAGCTTTCCTTAATGGAAATCTTGACGAATATATCTACATGGTACAACCAGATAGTTTTATCCAAGAAGGTCAAGAACAAAAAGTTTGTAAGCTGAATAGGTCCATATATGGGCTTAAACAAGCATCTAGATATTGGAATATCAGATTTGATCAAGCCATTAAATCTTATGGTTTTGATCAGCATCCTGATGAACCTTGTGTCTATAAGAGAATTATAGATAGTAAGGTGATTTTTCTCATACTATATGTTGATGACATCCTTCTCATTGGAAATGATGTAAGAACATTAACATTGGTGAAAAGTTGGTTGGGTAAATAGTTTGATATGAAGGATTTGGGAGAAGCAAGATATGTTCTGGGCATTCAGATCCTTCGAGATAGAAAGAATAGACAGATAGATTTATCACAAGCTTCATATATTGACAGAATACTAACAAGATTTTCTATGCAAAATTCCAAGAAAGATCAATTGCCTTTCAAACATTGAATTCAGTTATCTCAGAAGCATAGTCCTAAAACTCCTAATGAAGTTGAATACATGAAATGAGTTCCTTATGCATCAGCTGTAGGAAGTGTTATGTATGCTATGCTTTGTACTCGTCCAAACATTTGTCATGTTGTTGGGATGGTCAATAGATATCAATCAAACCCAGGACCGGAACACTGGACAGTAGTCAAGCATATATTCAAGTATCTTCGCAGAACTCGAGGATATATGCTAGTTTACTCAACTCCAGAATTGGTACCTATATGTTACACTGATTCTGATTTTCAAGCTGATAGAGATCTTCGCAAGTCCACTTCAGGCTCTATTTTCACCTTAGATGGTGGTGCAGTTGTGTGGAGAAGTATCAAACAATCTTATATTGTTGACTCTACAATGGAAGCTGAATTTGTGGCAACTTATGAAGCAGCTAAAGAGGCGGTATGATTGAAGAAGTTCTTGATAGAACTTGAAGTGGTTCCTTCTGCATCTCAAGCCATTAGTTTGTACTGTGACAACAGTGGTGCAGTAGCAAATGCAAAAGAACCACGCAGCCATCAGCGTGGTAAACACATTGAATGTAAATATCACCTACTTAGGGAGATTGTTCAACATGGAGATGTAGAAGTGTGTAAGATTTCTTCTGCTAAAAATCTTGCTGATCCTTTTACTAAAAGTTTACCTGTAAAATGTTTTTGGAAGTCATATAGAAAGTATGGGTATTTTTTACATGTCCCATTTACTCTAGGATAAGTGGGAGAATATGTTAGATATGCCCATCGAGTAAATACAATATTTATATTCTGAAATTAAATAAAATATGTTTTTATATATTTATATGTATAAATTATGTATGAGCCTGTTTTGTCCGTGAATTATTTAGATATTATAAATCAAGTGTTTATTTGTTAAACATAGAAAGACTTGATTTATAATTTAATTCAAAATAAATTATCCGCGATCTAAAATAAACTTGGACAATTTATTTTAGAATATTGTCTTAATTTTATTGAAGCTTGTTTTTGACTTTGATAATAAAATTAAGGATATATGTTTGATATATTGGATGGAGCACCAAAATTTATTTGTGGAATAGACCATTCAAATAAAATATTAAAAAATTGTTGTACATAATACTTTAATCCTGAGAAAATAAGTATTTATATTTACTAACTTGAAGTTTCTTGAGTTGCCAAAGAGTGAGATTAACTTAATAATCAATATCTCAGCATCTTGGGAATTAAAGTGAAATAAATATGAAATATTTGTTATACAATATGGAATCCGTCACCTTTAATAGCCAAGATCATTTCCTCATAAGTTCTTCTAAGGGACAGTTAAATCTGAGTTCAGTAATTCAATAGTGTCTATTGAATTCAATTTGTAAGTGTGACGTGGTCACATGGTACTGTCAAATTGAAGATGAGAATTGAGGTTTTGAATGAGGGGTACTGTGGTCATACTACCTCATTCAAAGTATTATATTGATCAACGGGGTAATTTGTTGGATCGATCAATTAATGGATATAATTATTGACTCCAATAATTACGATTAGACTAAGAGTGCAGTTACGTTCTTTTAGTGGAGTGGAATGCAATTAATAAATTATATCCGGTCAGGTCCCTTCAGTGGCTCCTAATTATGGGACAATAATAAATTATAATTTATTAATGAAAATTGTAGAAACAAAAAATCGTATTTTAGATGGAATAGGATAAGTGGAAATAGTTGTATTCAACTATACTTTTCTTATTCTATCAGAACTCGTATTTTGAAATAGAGTCATTAATACATATTGGTTTATGACTCTATTTTGGGGATACGTGAGATACATCGTTGTTGTTCTCTGAGGTTTTTCTCTCAGTTTTTGTGTGAGTCCACCCTCAACAAAGAGAGAAACAAAATACGATTGGTAATTTTCTGGTCCAAGAAGATTACATTGAAGAAGATTTGGTGTCTGAAGCATTACTAAAAGGCCAAAGACTTCAAGAATCGTATTGGTGGAGACGATATCTACAAAGGTATGATCCGTTTTCACATATTCTCAAAATTTAATTTGGTTGACACATAAGCATGTCGATCCTATTTACTTACAGAAATTTTGTCTGTGTTACTGAAAGAGGGATCATTATGTACGAGGACTTCCAGGATTTTTGGAATCTTGTTCAGACTCATGTCAATAATGCAGCCTGTGTATTGTTTCTTTACTGGATCAGCGATCAGATGGATGAAACATTGGCACATAGAATGAATAACATCTTTTCTAATCCACTACGGAAGATTAAGCCTTCTGCTGAGGAGCTCACTGGGATGTTTCTCGGAGTTTTCAAGGCTTCAGAGCCAGCGCTGTCCGACCCTGTTATGACGAGTGAAGTAGTGGCAGGTTTTGTTGATATTCTCCTCCAGTATCTACCAGTCTCTATGAAGGCTTGTGTTCCTATCCTTGGTGAAGGCCTAATGTTCCTCATATCATTTCTTGTGAGTCCACCTACAGAAACCATTGAGGGTCAACAATTGTTCACTGAAGCTGATGCGATTTTGAACGATGTTGCATCTTTCATGTGCTCACTCTTCATTGATCGAATTAATGAAGACATGGGTGAGGCAAGGCATGTTCCACTTCTTGATTTCCTGATAAGGGTAGACATTATTAAAGCAGAGGTCAAAGAACTGTATGTCCAGATTTCCTATTTGTCAGTGTTGGATTTCCCCAAAACCAACGGAGTAGGATTTATTAATTTCTTTGTGGAAAATCTTAAAGAGATGCTGGAATTTAGAAATGCTTTTCTAAAGCCTTTTGAGAAGGAAAAAATTGCTCTAATTCTCAAGGAGCTGGTGGGGCTAAGGTGCTTTCTGAAGGTTTCTTTTGATCTATGGAATGAAGAAATGGAGATAAAGGATCTTTGGATGCGAATTCTCAATGCCACTTACAGAGCAGAACATTTCATTGATTGTCTCATGCATTCTCCAATTTGTTACAGAATGATTTGCCTTTCTGATGTCATAGAACAGATTAAAAATATCAAGACTGATGTCGAGAGAATGGAAGATGAGTTTGGGGACAACATTGAAGTTCTTGCTGCTAAAATGGATACCTGCCATATCAGCAACCCTGCACAAGACAAAATATCAGCATTCAGTGACAACACAGATGCTGTGGGATTCAATGACGAGGCAGAAGCAATAATAGCTAGCCTTCTAGGAGGATCAACGGAGCTTCAAATTGTGTCAATTACGGGTATGCCTGGAATAGGTCAGACAACGCTGGCACACAAAGTTTACAGTCATGATTCAGTTAAACGTCATTTTTACACACGTGTATGGTGTTCAATGTCTAGAGCTTATCGGAGGGAAAAGTTATTACTTGGCATTTTAGAATGTCTGGATAACATTTATGATGGAACTCGTAATATGATGGAAGAAGAAGATTTGGCCAACTTTCTTCGCAAACGTTTGCTGGGATGCCGTTACCTCATAGTTATAGATGATATTTGGGAAATGACAGTATGGAATGATTTAAATTTTTCCTTTCAAAATGGTAATAATGGAAGTAGAATTCTATTTACGAGTCAAAGACCTATTGTGGCTTCGGAAGCCCAACTATCAGTCCATCTTGACCGACTCTCTTACTGCAAAAGTTAGGAATTGTTCCAAGCAAAGCTGCCCTTAAGCGGTGACTGCTCTCCATGTTTGTTGGAGGTTGGAAAGCAAATTGTGCAAAAATGCGAGGGGCTACCTTTAGCCATTGTTATTATTGCAGGTCTTCTCTCAAGGAAAGATAAGAATCTGGTTTTATGGAATCAAATTGCTCAAAATCTAAGTTCGTTTCTGGATACAAATGAAAGGTACAAGGAAATACTAGAGCTAAGTTACAAGCATCTACCAGATCACTTGAAGCCATTCTTTCTTTACTTTGGAGCTTTTCAGGAGGATAAAGCAGTCAGTGTTCAAAAGCTGATTCAGTTGTGGGTGGCAGAAGGATTTATTCCCAATATGAAGGCAAATGTTGAAGATATGGCAAATGAGCACTTGAATGATCTAATAACTAGAAGCCTAGTGATTGTCACAAACAGAGGCTCGAATGGAGAGATCAAAGCCTGCCGTATGCATGGTCTACTATGCGAATTCTGTGTGGCCAAATTTGAGCAAGAAAATTTTTTCAAATTGCTGCATATTGCTCCGTCTCCTTCCCATATTCCCAGCAGGCATCAGGAATATCGGCTTTGCATTTATGGCGAGTGGTTGCCTTTTTTTCGGTCAAGACCTACCGGACCTCATGTTCACTCTCTGCTCTTCTCACATGGAGATAGTTCTTCGGAGGAACGTCATACTGACTCTTCCTTTCTTATCAGCTTTAGACTTCTTCGAGTGCTGAACCTCGAAGGCATCAACTTGGATGGTTCGTTCCCAATTGATATAATCCTGCTAGTTCATTTGCGATATTTAGCAGTCTGAGGTAAGATTTCTGAAGTTCCATCCTCAATAGACAAACTTTGGAACTTAGAAACATTTGTTGTCAAAGGTTCTAATCATAAAATTCATTTGCCAAATACCATATGGAACATGAAAAGGTTAAGACACATAAATGTGAACATCATCTCTTTGAGTGGATTTGGGATTGAGGAGTCCTCTGAATTAGAGGTAGAAACTTTTGGGACAATACATGTCTATTGTAACACCCCACACCCTAGGTACCTAGATAGGGCAAGATGTCACCTCGTCCAAAGGATCAGGGTTCTTTATAACGAGGTATAAAATAAAACAAAAAGTGCTAAATAAAATTAAAGGAATAATTTCATTACATCCGGAAGCAAAACTTATACAAGTCTAGAACTCAAAATTAGAAAACGTCTCTTGAAACAAACTCAAAAAAAAAAACACAACTAAATAAATAAACTAGAGCTCAACCCTAGATTCGCCCCGCTCAATGTAAACAATTCCCTAAAATCATGATATAAAAGGTGTGAGATTGACATCTCAGTAAGTCTCGTGTGTGCAAATGTCAATTATAACCATTTCGTGTATGCAGGTTTATCAAAACCACAAAATCGTATTTGCAAATCAATTTCATCAATAATAGTTATACAAAGGAGCATTGCTCAATAAATTCAAAACAGTTCACAGTAAATCACTATTTCATCACATTCATAATTCATTAAGTAGGGATTAGCAAATGATTCAATAATATAATAACACAATCCATATCATGGTTACCACCATGATAACTTCCCAATGTATTCTTTCAACAATGGGCAGTGGGGGCACCACCCATTAGGTGAGATACTCCTCCATCTCTATACCCAACACTCCGGTTGTCCAACCCGGGTCAACAATGTCCACATGGACCAATATGTTATCGTAGATCGGCCTGACTAAAGTAGTACTGTCGCCTCTCCAAGTTGAGTTTATCTTCTGGAGGTAGCCTTCTACTAAAAGACTCGCTCTTGCTCTTCGAGACTAGTACCACTAGCCTACCCTCGCTAAGTACTCAATGCTCCCCATTCAGGGGTAGAATCATTTTCTCTTTTTTGAAAGTCTTGATTAGTTTGATTGCAAAACGTGGTTTTTCGTAATAGCTTTCTCAAATCGTTTGACAATAGTTTAAGAAATCATTTTCGAAGTTGAACAACTAAAATTTAGCAAATTCGTTTTGAAAATCAAACATCCACATTTCCAATCCAAATCTCACAAAAATCCAGTATAACTTATCATTTTCAGCCAAGGCTCAATCCTTGTGTCAAAACATCATGTTGACATCAATTTCAAATAATATCGTAAAAATTGCTTGCAAACAAGTATCATTTATCAAAACAGTTATGCAGGGACTTACTTGAATATATTCAACAATCAACCACAACAATATTTGCCCTTTACTTCGATTCTCTTCCTTATCTAAAATCAATAATTCTCTAATTAGAATCTAAATATTAACCCTCTATCATCATGCATTATGAATCACTATGATCATATTACTCATCTAATTCATTCATGGCATCTAGATGGATTAATTCATCAAATCATCTCTATAGCTTCCCATGATCATGCGTCTCATCATTATGCATACTTAAAATCAAATCAACTCATATAGGCCATGACCTCTAATATTCGCCCACCCTTAATCTTATATAATGAACATATTTGCTTCAAAATGTCTCATCTTTAATCATCACGCAATAGATCTAGGTCATAATAGTATTATTTAACCATATTCAAAGTCATCTATGCCAAGTTCATTCTATTGCTCTTTTAAACTCATTAATCTAATCTATTTACGCTTTTCATGCTAACTCCATGCATAATAATACCACCATAAAATCAACCTTATGCAAGACAAAAGGGATTGAGACCAAAAATACCTCTTGGCGAGACACCCTAAGAGCAAAGGTGACGCCTTTGGTGGTTGCTTGAATTTGCTTTGGAAGGAAGAGTTGATTGGTGGCTTTTGGATCTTTGTTCAGAAATTTCCAACAATAGGGGAGAAGAATCAGCCCCTTGATAACCGAGATTTAGGAGAAAAGAAGAATATTAATTGAATACAAGTTGAAAAGGGTTGAAGGGTTACTCACCTTTGGTTTAGTTTTCAATTTGGAGAGGATTGGAGATTGCAATGGACGTAAGCCTTAGAGAGAGAGTGGTGGCTGGGGTTTCCAGAATTAGGGAGTGTTTAGGGTTTGTTTGAAGGCTGGTTGATGAAGGAGATAGGTTAGGGTTGGGTGTTTTAGAGTTTGGAAGAGGTGGTTCTTATTTTGGGCTCTTGATCACAAGAAGGAAAGGTGATAGCTTTTGGTCTCCTTGGTTTGGACTAAATTGTGTAAGGTTTTGGGAGGTTTTTGGTCGTTGTTTCTGGTTGTTATGGTGGCCGAAAGTAAGAGGGAAAAGAGAAGGAAAGATGCTGATTTTCTGACTACTCTTGGACGAGATTAGGAGGGGGAAGATTAGGGTTTTGTGTAGCTGTTTTTGCTGGACTGCTAGAGAGGTTTTTGGTGCAGGCTTTGGGCTGGAAATGAGCTAGGATTCGAACTCAAGCACACCAAAGAACACACCAAGCTCTATCCACTAAACTACATTGATTTCTAGCAAGTATTTTCCTAATAAATTCCTTTCAATAAAATAAAACTCAACTACCTCAAATACCACAACCATCCCAAGCCCAAATTAATTCATGCAACAACAAATTGACATTTTCATGAAAATACTCCAAATTATCAAATGTAGTATAACTCAATATGACATGCATGACTTTTCCCTATTTACTAAAGGCGGTCTAACATGGGGTATTACATCTATTGCAGAGAAGAAGCAAAAGAGCTGCTGAGGAGGTTACCAAAGGTTCGGAAACTGAGATGTATCTTATCGGAGTCAAGGAACTCTCCAAGGAACTATAATCAGATTCCAGGATTAGACTTTTCAAGTAACCTGGAATCCCTCAATGTGCTTCACATTGGAACAAAGCTAAATCTCTCAGAAACGAAACTTCCCGAAACACTTCAGAAACTGACTCTGTCGCAGTGTGGCATACCATGGAGCCAAATATCCATCATTGGAGAGCTACCCAAACTTCAGATTCTCAAATTACATTCGGGTGCGTTTTGGGGGGAAACCTCAGATTTGGATGAGAATAAGAGCTCAAATTTCTAAAATTGTTCAGGTTAGACATTGCAATATTGAATGCATCATCTTGTGATTCTTATCCCTTCCCCAAGCTAGAAGGTCTTGTGGTGGAACGTTGCTCCCGGCTTATTGTAATCCCTTCTATTCTTGAAGATATAAACACTTTGCAGAAGATCGAGATTCGCTGGTGCAGCAGGGAGGCCGCAGCTTCAGCCAGAAATCTACATGAGGAATATGAACATCTTGATGTCCTCATCCATAGTTAGGCTGAAAATCAACAGGCAGCAATTCTCTTTTCACGTGTGAGTAAATTTCGAATTCCTTTTCTTATTGTCTTAATTATTGTCAAACGAATTGATGCTATTTTATCTAATTATCTGAAGAATAATGCATGCCATTTATATGGTTGAAAGCTTTACCTCAATTTTCTACAGGGCACACATTCTAAAAGTTGCTAAATACTAACATTTTGCCCTTTCACAGTTGAAAAGTTTCGGAATTTTTGGTGATGTTGAGTCCAATGATTTTGCTATCTCCTGATAATGTCATTTGGATACTTGAAGGGAGAAACATCTTAATAGAAGCCTGCAACTGTGGCATTGCAATGCTCTCCTGGGGTTTCAACACATGAACGGAGATTGTCATCCAGAGAGAAATCCTTCTTCCTCATCTTTTGGCTCTCAACCACTTTGTCAATTATCACTTTGGTTGTTGCTGTTGCTGATGATCATGTGAAAAATCATGGGTGGTGTAGTTTTCTTCTTCTCAAGCCACATGCCACTCTCATCATTTGGGTATATGTGACGGCATTCTTAAGAGTAGCTCTGGCAAGCAATTAGTAGTTGCAGATGGCAAATATTTTGGTTTTGTGTTTCATCATGTACCTTTGGACCCTATTTAATAAGAAGTTCTGAAAGTTTTCCAGGCATTCCATTCTATGGTGGTGTATTTTTCATTCTATGAAGTACATTTTGTTAGCAATGTTTAGGGACATTATTTAGCACGTGTCTATGTAATGTCAAATTATTATACTACTTTTGTGCTTGTTGTACTCCTGGCATGATCTACATTAAACAACTTGCTTTGCATCTTTTGAGACGAGAGTTTGATGGCTTATTGTTAGGTTGGTGGTCAAAAGTGGATTATTTTAGGCTTGTACTTTGGCGTTGTGAAATAGGTACATATCATGATTACACAAACCAATTAAGTAAGGATAATTTTTAAGTTGATTTTTAAAAAAAAAATGTAATTGTGTCAATCTATTCTTTCGGAGAACTATTTTATATATTTTTTATATTTATAGAGATTAAATTAAGTAATGTGTATTTATAAGAATTAAATTGAGTAAAGTGTATTTATAGAGACTATAAATATGAAAAGTATATCAAAACAATTTACTCTTTTCATATTTATTGGGACTAAATTGAGTAAAATAATTTTTGAAGGACTTAATTAAGACATTTTATATATTTTTCTTTTTCACATTTTTATAATTTCAATAATTCATATTTATTTTTGAGAACTTGTTTTTCTTTTTTTTAGGCTCATAAAAAAAATTTCTCTTTTCCCTTTCTTATAATTTATCGAACTCAATTGTTTTCTCAACGATATATTTTTTTCTATTTATTTTAGCTCATATAATTTTTCCCCTTTTTTACTTTCTTAGAATACTTCTAATTATAATATTTTCTTGATATTTTTTTCCTATTTCTTTTAGCTCATAGAAGTATTTTATTCCTTCCTCTTTCTTGTAATTTACTTAACCAATGTTTTTTCCTTGACGATATATTTTTTTCCTTTTCTTTTGGCTTGTATAAATTTTTTTCTGTTTCTTATTTCTTGTGATTTCTATAATTTATATTTTTTTCTCATTTCTTTTAGCTCATAAAAAGTTCTTCTCTTTTCCCTTTATTGTTTTCTATAATTGATATTTTTTCTCAAAGATATTTTTTTCATTCCTTTTAGCTAATAAATTTTTTTTTTCACATTCTCCTTTATTGTAATTCATTTACCTCAAATTTTTTTCGACATCCTAGGTTTTTCCCATTTATTTAACTCATATAAAATTTTACCACCTCAAAAATATGAGCCAAAATAAACAAGAACTTTGAGGTCATCGTCCTTCATACATTTCACCATACCGATATCTCTAATTTCTTTTTTCCTAAAATAAGGTCTACATATATTCTTCTCCCCATCTTTAGTATCCAACTTTTCTTACAAATCCTTAAAAACTATTGATATTGCTTTCCTAATAGCTTCTTTTGCTTCTCTTCTTGCTATCTTATATTTCTCAAAATTCTTAGCATTCCTGCATTTCCTCAAGTTTCTATAGCACTCTCATTTGTTCCTTACAGCTTCTCTCACTTCGTTATTCTACCACGATGCATCCTTGTTTGGTTGTAGTCTTCCTCTAGATTCACCAAACACTTCTTTAGCCACTGTTCTAATATCTTAAGCCATCATTCTCTACATAGTATCCGAATCCAGATCCATATTAGAAGACCAGTCATCTACCTGAACAACCTTATTGACAAAGGCCATCATTTCATCCCCCTGTAACTTCCACCACTTGGTCCTAGAGTTAACCCGATGGGTCCTTTGCTTATCCTGTTTCCTAAAATAAAAATAAAAAACTAGCAATCTCTGTTGTGTAACTACACTCTTGCCTAAAATAATTTTATAATCCTTACAACCACTACGAAATCTAATCCTCAAAATAAGGAAGTTTATCTATCTAGCATTTAACCTACTTCTAAAAGTTACCAAGTGAGAATCCTTTTGCTTGAACTAAGTATTTACTATAGTCAAATCATAAGCAAAAGCAAAGTCAAGAATACATATTCTTGCCTCATTTTTATCTCTGAAAACTTGACCTCTATGAATCCTTTCAAACCCGTTTCAATCAAAATCCACATGTCCATTTAGATCACCACAAATGAAAAACTTCTCTATACATAGTACACTATGTACTACCTCATCTAACTTCATGAGGGTGTTCTCTGCTCAGTGATGTACTACACTTTTTAGACCCGGGTGTAGTGATAAGTGTGTAAGGGTTGTTAGGTCATTCCCCAGAAGCAACACGTTGTGTCGGCCCTCGGATGTGGTGTCAAATATGCAAGTGTGTAAGGTTAAGTAAGAAGATAGTTCACAGGGACAGAATCTGTTTAGTTTTTTGGAATATAGGTTCTTTAATAGGTAAATTGACAGAATTAGTTGAGGTTATAAAGAGAAGAAGGATTAGTATTTTGTTTGGTGGTATTCCAAACAACTCATGCATAAAAGGAAAATGTTTTACAAAAGAAATAAATATTGCATAGATACCTATATTTCATAAACATTATCTTTAAATAACAAAACATCAAGTGAACGTCCAAGTACTAAGTTTATTAAATCCTTCTCCAAGGTTCTTGCTCCCAATACTATTAGTTTCTAATCCTCATCTGAATCCTCGATATCAGGCTTATATATCAACCCATGTTCATAGTGAAATATATTCCTATCTCATCAACAAAACCCCAAGTCATAGGCTCCTTTTTAGGTCTCCTTAAACCCTTCCTAACCTCAAAGTTCCTTGGTTGGGATACCTCTAAGCGCCTTGGTGGGAATTCATAATCTATTTCTCCTGAGTCCTCACTATTTGCAGTTAGGTCAATCTCTTGGTCTAGTCGGTTTGGGGCAAGTTCTATGATTTCTAATTCTTCTTCACTATCAGATACTAAGTCCATTACTAGTATAGGAGGGGATGGGGTGGTTCTTGTTGGAATATATGCCCCTCTAGATTAGATTATCTGATGTAATTATCGAATTTATTAATAAAATAATTTATTCTCAAAATTTGTTTATGAATTTACATTTTATTTGTGCACGATTTTTATTTGGAAAGGACCTATTGTGTTTAAGTAAATGATCCATCTGAATGGTGGTCTTTTACAGTAAGGTATAGATCATGAGTTACTTAACACATAAATGTTTGTTCTTACCCGATTGATGAGAATGGGAATCTCATCATGTATAGGTTATTGTATAATGAATTCTAAATAGGGAATGACTTACCTTTAGCCAGTGAGTAGTTCACTCACTTCATAGCATGAGCGTATTTCGAATACGTAGAATATGACCTGTAATAGTAGTTTCTAAAAATACTATTTAAAAGAAACCCAGACTATTATTGCTACAGCGTGGACTAATACTCTACCGCTTGAGTATGAGTTGGTAGTCTGAAGAAGTTAGAAGTATATACTTTGATATACTGTAGTTGAGGTTCTTTCGTAGAGCTAATATAGTTGTATGTTGGGTACATATGACTAGTTAGTTAAGACAGACTTATACAAGATACCTTCTATGCTACATCACCCCTTGTGACTATTTGAATGATCTAATTATTCAGGGTCCTGGGAAACATGACTTAGATATTTACTTTAGGGTAACTCCCTTAAAAGGTGAAAACATTCCAAGAGTCGTAGATCATTAGACTAAAGGTCTAAGGATGGTAGATGTCTATTAGAGAGGTGTTAGTACACTTTTTCTCTCTAATTGTATGGCGATGCGTAGATGGGTATTTTAGTCATTACACCTATAGGCCGAAGACTTTGCTAACGCAGTATTGTCCTTAGGATCAATATTTCCTTATGGTGATATTAGAAAATATTTAAAATATAAAATATAGCTATTTATATAATAAGGGTATTTTGGTCATTTTAGTAACTAATGCGATGTGTCTTTTGACCCCCAAAATGGCTCTTAAGTCATGAAAGATTTGGATTAAAAAAATTGGTCTTGATAATTACGGATTTTTATTTTATTAGTCTAATTTATTATTGGACTATAATAAAATAAAAGGACTGAGAATGAGTATTTATTTTATCTAGTTAAATTAGTTAATTAATTATTTAGGGCCCAAGGCCTAGATTAAATAGTTAGAAAATTAATCTGGATATAAACTAGATAAAAGATATAAAATTTTATATTGGTCTATTTGAGTTTAATTATTTATTGGGTTGTTTAATATAATCTAGAAAATAAATAATTGAGATTTATTATTTATGCGTATTCAAGCCCAAGAATTAGTAATTTTATCTGGCCAAATGAATAAGACCAAGGGTAAAATAAAATTTAAAAAAAATTAATTAATTAAATTTAATTTAATTTTAAAAAAAGACAACATGGGATGGATCCCGTATTGTTTTGTATGAAGGACAACGGAAAGCATTGGTGCTTTCTATTTTCATGCAGATGGATGTACTCTCTCGGGTGTGGAAATGAAAGATAAAATGCAGCTATGATTGTTTGATATTTTGATTGGAGCAATTGAACTTCTGCATTGAATTTCTATTCATAGAAACAAACCCAAAACATCACAGAGAGAAAGCCTCATTGACGCTTTCACGAAGGTTGATCAAACCCACTTCTTTAAGCCTTCATCGGTTGTGCTATGGGCACCATTTTGGAAGATCGAAAGCTTCGCGTGGATGAGATGCAGTAGACGTTTGCAAGGACATGACCCACTAACCTCAAATATCCTTATACAGATATCTACACCAGTGCGAAGAGGGCCACTTAATCATAGAGGTAAATTTTTTGTTTTTCTAACATGCTTTCGTTTTGATGATTTTTGCCATTTTAAGCCTTCAGTTCTACTATTTAAACCTCATCATCACTGTTCTCATCCATATGTTGCTCATGTTGGAATTCTGAGTCAGAAGAAGGCAAATCAACTGGTTGGATTAGGATCAATGGGTGCCAGGCTATGTTCTTACAAGCATTCTGGTACATTTGACCATCCTACACACATGAACAACTTAGATTAGTAAAAAAATATAATTCTTAGAAAAATAAATCTAAACAATTGTGTATGTTTCTTAAACTTAGACTTTAATACCACTTGTAACACCCCACTAACTACGTACTCCAAAAAAGAGCAAGGAGTCGCCCCATCCTTATGACCAATAGTTTTTATAACTAGGTATTAAGAAAACTGAAAAGAGATAAAGTAGATCTAAACTTATTACAACTGATGAAATACATATACAAGTCTCAAAACAAGAAAACTAAATAAAGTTTAAAAATAAAATACATTAACACAAGGAACAATGTCTTTAAATTCTAGATAAGCTCAACCTTGTCAATGCAAAATCTTCTCGAAAATATGGTATAAAAGGTGTAAGAAAATTACTTCCCAATAAATCATGTGTATATACTTGTACAATTAAAGTTGCTTGATGAGATATAGTTTTAAATATTTGGAAGTGATAATTACAAGTCATTTCAAAATACTTTTAAAATATTAAGGGGTTGTTTGAAACTTTACTCAAAAGATATTATACAGTTTTAGAAAATAACCATTCATAAAAGGCAGACTATAGAACCCTACATGTAACACCCCACATTTCCATGGCGTAGTGAGTTGTACCTTTATGAGATGTTGTCCTGTCTGCTTGCTTAGATAAGGGGTCTTTATAACCAACTTCACTCAAGAAGCAGTGAAATTTTTTTCGAAATTACTTTTACATAATATAGAAACGTACATAGAATCTGACTTCTGATACATATACTCAAGGATATAGCATATCCAAAATATAACATGAGCCTCTGGGGGTCCATTGCACTTCTGTTGCGCTTCTGATCCCTAAAATTTTTTAAAAGAAATAACATACATGTGAGCGTAAGGCTCAATGAGTTTCGTGTGTGCTAGTGTTTTCAAGTCAAAAGATTATAGGGGCTAAATTAGTTATGTTTTTTTTAGTTATTTGATGCTCTTGTGTGATACATTTTGTTCAATAACTAGTTATATTCCTTCATATTGAGATTTTATCCTTGGAAAGGTATTTTGTTCATTATTTCAGATTTTAGGGGTAAAACAAAGTAAAAACGTTGCAAAACAGAACCAAGGCAGCGCCAACCAGGGCAGAGGAACTGGCACCGGCCATATGCTGATGACATGAACTTCGAAGCGATGAAAATTTGTTGAAATAGACTGGAATAGAACCTAACCGGCGCCGGCTCTAATAGCCAAGGCGGCGCCAGCTGCATTCTGGATAATAGTGCGTGGAAATCAAGGAAAAATCGACGAACAACGGGAGAACCAGAACATAACCGGCGCCGGCTCCAGTAGCTAAGGCGGCGCCGGCTGTGCTCTGAGGAAAAGACAGAACTTTGATTTTTGCACGCGATTTTTGGTAATCTGTAGAATTTTAGTATCTTCCTACTTCTACTCGGCCAAGAACCTTATACCAACGAATTTAGGCACTTCTTAAGCCTATAAATAGATGAAAAATATAAGAGAAAAGGAGAAAATTCATAGATCATCATAGAAAATCACTCAAATCAAAGGAGGAATTCTCCAAATCAAGGAGGGTTGTATAAGAAGGTCTTCAAATGAAGAAGAAGGAAGCTTGTCTATGAGTGCTTTCTTTTACTTTGTTTTCTTTTTCTTAAACAATGATGTATTAATTGTTTTATTGTAATTTGACATTGTTTTAAATATTCATAGTTTCTAGAGTTATTTGATCTTTTGATTAATTGATTATTATTTTTTATATTTAATTACTTGGGTTGATTACGAGATTAATTAGTTGTTTCTTTCTATTAACTTGGTTGAAAAAGGGGTTGATAGTGGTCTCAATTTGTTGATTTCATATTTGTTGTCTCTTAACTTGATTGAGAAAGGGGTTAATTGCTAAGAATAGGGTAATTAAAGGTTAATCGATGTCTGCTAGAGTATGGATTCATTGGTTAATTTCATGTTTTAAGTTTACCAGAGTATGAAAATTTAACCAATGATTGTGTTTATTGCATCTTTTGGGTGAATAAGTTGAGAAAGAGTATGTGATGCTAATTTGTCTAGAAGATAGTGATTTCATGGATTAAGAAAGAAGTGAATCTATATTAATCCTTCATTATGCCAATAGAATAATTAGTTATGATAATGATTAGGTACTTTAAGATCATGTTTGTCAAAATAATGGTTTGAGTTACATAATTCTCCATCATTGACATGTATATATATTTATTTTATTTTCCTTTTTATTTATTTTTTACTTTATTGAGTCAGTTAAACAATGAAAAAGAAGTGATTAATGCATACTTGTTCCTTGAGGATCGACGCTAGTTTGAACCTTATGCTATGTTAATGATGAGTACGCTTGCTCAAATGTGTAATTTGGGGTTAACGTTTTAATTTAATTTGATTGAGAATGTGCTTAGTTTTTGTATGATTTTTATACCGAAATAAATAACACATCAAAAGATCTCATGAAGAGTAATCTCAACATAAACAAGCTAGTTCAGAAATTCTCATGTGAAAATATTCTAAAACAAGTATTCAAGGATTTCGAGTGAACAACATACTGATTCAAGTATTCAGGAATTCTAGCATAAGATATTCTAATTTAAGTATTCAAGTATTTAAGTACTCAATTATTCAAGCATAGTCAGTGTTTACGCCAAGTAGTAAAGTTAGTGTTGTACTCAATTATTTAAGCATAGTCAGTGTTTATGCCAAGTATTCAAGTCAGTGTTTATGCCAAATAGTAAAGTTAGTGCTTACACCAAGTAGTATGCTTAGTATTGTGCTTACGCCAAGTATTCAAGTCAATGCTTACGCCAAGTATTCATGTTAGTGCTTATGCCAAGTATTCAAGTCAATGCATGCACCAAGTATTCAAATTAGTGCATATGCCAACTATTTAAGTCTGTGCTTACGCCAAGTATTCACGTATTCAGGCATTGTTAATCATGTATTAGATTCAAGGATTGACATGTTCAAAATTTTAAGATTTATGATATTTTCAAGAATTTAAGATTCATAATGTTCATAATGTTTCCAATTCCATGTTGAAAACTCGCACTTGAGTACACTAGGAAAGCAATTTCCATATCAGAAAAACACGCTAACCAAAATCGGGATTTGAAAATTGAAAAGATCACACAGAGATATTTCATATTGAAGATATTCAAGAAATTGAGTACTTGATAATGCTTTCAAACTCAAATGTAATATCCACTTCATAATATATCAGGAAAGTACATTATCATTTCAGGAAAACACTTAGTTAAATGGAATTTAAAAGACTTGGGGTCTCACCTCGTGTCCTAACTATTGCGTAATACGATATTCGTAATCCTTAAACCTTTGTGAGACCTTTAAAATAGATAACCTACATTGGTCATCATTTCACACTTCCTTTAATATTATAGAATTCACAACCAATACATTTTCATTACTCCTTTCCTCAAACATATTTTCAAGGCCTTCACATGATTTCTTGATCTCACATGCATCTAATAGCTCACATAAAATTAACACATAGCTTTATTTTCTTAAGCTAAAATTCTGCATTTTTCTCACCTTGGCACACCTTAATATTTTTTATCACAACTTTTGATTCACAAGTCCGATTGATGCCAAACTAGTTCCAAAATATCCTCAAGACATTCCTTGATGATTTTTAACTCATGAACCACTAATTTCCATTCTCATTTCATTTATTTTTGCTTACAACATCTCAACTTCTCAATCCCGTCATAGTTTTAGCAGCTTGTGACATTTTCATCATAACTTTTTATTCACAACTCCAAATCATGTAAAATTGGTCTCAAATGATCTTAAGACATTTAGCTACAAGTTTTAGGTCATGGAGTTCCAAAAAAACTGGCCATATTGTTCAATTTATTACTTCTTCAGAGCTGTATGAAATTCTTCCAACACAGAATTTTTGTTTTGTTCATTTCCTTCACTTAATCCATTCTCTTTTCTTTCCTATATAATATATATGTCATTTAATCAAGGCAATCCTCTGTTTGTCATCTAAATATAATATAATCCTTCTTGATTCTAGTCATGTACAATCATTATCTTTAATGTTGAAATAAAAACAAAACCAATATCTTTGAATAAAAACAATAATATTCCATTTTCTTCAACAATTAAACTATTTCTCTTTTCCATTTCTTACACCTTCTTGTGTAGTCATGAACTATCAATTAAACTACCATCAAAACACCTTTATACACCACTTAAAGCATAGCACATATCCTCTCAAAGCTGTCGGTACACACAAACACTTTAGAATATGGCTAATTTTCCAAAGAAAAATCATAATTCTCATGAATTTCTCAATAAGATTCATATTAAAAAAATCCTTATTCTTCATGCTTCAACTTTAATTCACGAAACATAAACTTTTACCTTATTTGTTGATTGCTCTAGGCTGAAAATGTTCCAAGTTCTTTTTTTTTCTCTCTCTCTTTTTTCCTTTTTCTCTCAAATTTCTCTAGTTTTTCTCCCTTTTTTCTTTCTTTTCTTCTTCTTCTTTCTTCCTCTCTTCTTATGAACAAAATTCAGGCTATATTTTAGCCTTTCCACCGCCATTCTTATGGCAAATATGTCACATGGTCAACTGAAATTAGTGAGGTCAGCTTATTAAGAAAGCTTATGAAAATCTTGCTAAATAATTACTTAGTAAAAAAACTTATAAAATTTATCTCAACCAATCAAATAAAAACCCTGGGCCTCATTAACCAATCACTAAACGACACACATATTGTTAATATCCAAGTGCTTGTTTCACTTCCGACCACACTTCACAATTCTCTTTAGGAATGAACTGTAATTTGGGTCAGTATTTATTTTAATCAAAAAAACTTTTTATTTCGCCAGTAAAATCTACAAATTTTATTGAGTTCAATGGTGGGAGTCAAAATTCTCGATTCTTTCTCAATTTTACTGAGTTCAATGGTGGGTGACAATTGAATAGCCATTACCCTCTAAAAGTAAAAAAAAAAAAAAAAAAAAAAACCTTAAAAGGGTGGAACTTAGAGGCAAGCCATACGATAAGAATATAATAGGATTATATTATAAATTTGAAATTTATAGAGGCAAAATATATAAAATTTTAGATATTTTTGAAAAGTTGATTTTTTTGAATAATCATCACTTTCTCATTATCCCCACCAGCCCTGTATAAATGTGATTGCATGTTTTGTAATTTTGATAAATTTTATTATATTCTTATCCAATCTTTTAAATTAATATAGTTATTTCCAATGTTTGTTGTATTTTTTTTTAGATAAACGATATACTTATTTTTATTATTTTTTTTGTACGATAGATGTTGGTTTTTTTTTTCTTTTTGATCCTTTATTTTACAGAAATACATAGGTTTGTTTTCAATATTTTAGTATGATAGTTGTTAAAGTATGTTATAAAGTTTATGTTTAATTATATTTCTTGCCATTAGTTTTTTTTGGGGTTAACGATGATCGAAAGGGGTTGATGTACTTATTAGTGCTACCATATTCAACTCATTTTTTTTTTCTTTTTGAGAATTAACTCTTCTTGTTTTATAAAAAAGTTTAATGTAGCTATTTCTATCTCCTGATTTTATTACTTTTCTGTTACATTTTATCATTTAAATATTGTTAAAAGCATTTTTTTTAGGAGAATTAACTCTTCTTATTAAAAAAAAAAAAAAGAAGTTTCAACTTACTATTTCTATTTTCTGATTTTATGAATTTTCTGTTACATTTTACCATTCAATTGTTAAAAGCAAATCAAATTAAGGTACCTATTCTACTCTTCTTGTTTAGTTATTTAATTGTACAAAGAAAGTTAAATTTGTACATTCACAAAAGAGAAACATATTGAGTATAAATGCAAAGAAAATTTCAAGACTTGACAAATCACTATTTAAATTAAAAAAAAAAAAGAGTTTCGCAATGTCTCTTAATACATTTTGAGTTGATTCTAAATTGTGACAAATACATATTGACCACAAATAAATTATAATTTTGATAATGTTCATATTGCAAACATCACTACAAATCTAATATAATTTCAAAATTATTTAAAAAAAAAAGGTACTTCTAATAAATTTAATAGTTTTGCAACCGTTACATCTAAATTGTGGTATCTATAAACAGACTTTTTTGTTGTGATTTAAATTTTTTTTAAAAATGCGGGCGGGCCAAACTATAACCCGCGTATTTATCACAGTTTTAACATAGCATTGGTATTTACTAAAAGCTCTGTAATGGTTTCAAAACTGTTGGAAAAAATTATATCTTATGGATTTACTACAGTTTCACAAATGTTGCATCTAAATCGTAGTATTTATAATAGACTTTTTTGTCACGCTTTTGCTATAGTTTTTAAACTGTAAGGAAAAATAAAATAGAATTTTGATTTTTAAAAAAAATGAAATGCAGGTAAACCAAACTATTTCTCATGTATGTTTCGTTACTGTTGTATCTAGATCGTATTTATACTATAGTTTTGATGATGTTAGTATTGCACAAATTATGAAAAGCAGAATAATTCTTGAAATGTTGAAAATTTTATTATTATTTTTGCTAATTTATTGCGGTTTCACAAATATTGTATCAAACTCTTCGTATTTGTACATGGACTTTTTACCTTATTATAATTTTAAAATTACACCGAAAAAATAAAAAATAAAGAATTTAATTTTTTTAAAAGCTTAAAAAAGAATTTAAAAAATGAAATGCGGCTGGGCAGCTATTGCCTCTAAACCTTGGTATTTGTGAACGAACCTTTTATCACACGTCTTTGTTACGGTTGTAAAATTGGACAAAATAAAGAATTTAAATTTTAAAAAAAGTTTAAAAAGAAAAAGAAGAATAATAATAATAAAAAAGAAATGTTAGTGTGCTGGAATATTTTCCTTGACCTCACAACCGTCGTCTAGACAAAACTTTTCGTTTTGACAAAACTATTGCATATAAACCATGGTATTTGTAAATAGATTTTTTTGCCATGATTTAAAATAAAGAATTTATTTTTTAAAAAGTTTAAAAAAGAATTAAAAAATGAGTGTAGGTAGGACTATTTCCGCGGTTCTCTCTTTTTGACACACTTTTGCCACCATTATAAAATTATGGGAAAAAAAATAAAGAATATAGTTTTTAAAAAAAATGCTTTAAAAAGAAAACAAAAATGCAGGTGGGCCAGACTGTTTTCCATGACATGATTCAAACTATAGAAAAAATAAAGAACAAAATTTTAAATTTTTTGTAAAATTAAAAAAGAATTTAATTTTTTAAAAAATGTTTAAAAAAGAATTAAAAGAAAAATGGAAATGAGGCTTGGCCGGACTATTTTCCGCGGTTTTGCTCTTTTTGCCACACTTTTTTGAAAAAAAAACACAGAATAAAAAATTAAAAACTTTTAAAAACTTTTAGATTAAAAAAAAGATAATAAAGCTTTTTAAAAGTTTGAAAATGAAAACAAATAATTTAATTCTTAAAAAAGTTTTAAAAAAGAAAAGTGGGTGGGCCGAGCCATAATTCTAAAACCAGAGGGGAAATAAAGAATTTATTTTTTAAAAAATTTTAAAAAAGAAATGCTAGTAGGAAAATTGAAGAATAAAGATTTAATTTTTTTTAAAAGCTTAGAAAAAGAAAAAATAATTTAATTAAAACAAAGAAATGCGGGTGGGAAAATTGAAGAATAAAGATTTAAGTTTTTAAAAGTTTAAAAAGGAAAAAAAAAGAATTTAACTTTTTGAAAATAAAAAGATACAGACGTTTATTTTGCAATGCATCAACGACTACACCACTTGACTAATCTGTGTTACTTTGTTGGGAATACTTTATATATTCAGTTGAAAGTTACTAAAATAATAATAATAATATATATAATCATTAAACAAAGCCTAATTATAACAAAGTAAATATATATTATAAATTATATTTATTATGTATTAAATTTAATTCATAAAATATATAAATTATGGAATACCAATAATGTATTTTTGACTAGGTTATTATCTTCTATAATTTTTTTTTTTATATTTTGTTAAATTCCAAATCCAAGTTCAATTTCTTCGAACTTTTTATTCACTACATTGGTTAAGTTAATCTTTGATATATCCAAAATCGATGAAGACTTATACATAATAGACACACACACACAGAGAGAGACGGATGCGGGGTGTGCTTGCAGCAAATTTTTTTTTTTAATTTAAAATTATCCTGAAAATTGAAAATTTTTAAAAACACTCTTTAAAATTTTTATATTTTGTCTTCAATTTTTTTTAAAAAATTATAATATTGTTACACGTGTACACATACACATATATATATATATATATATATATATAAAGATAAATATATGTTGTGTGAATGTACATATGTCATTGTGTATGCGTATATGTATAAGAGAGATAGACATACACATGTATGCATAAATAAAGATAAATATATGTTGTGTGAATGTACATATGTCACTGTGTATGTGTATATATATAAGAGAGATAGACATATATATATATATATATATATATATGAGTGTGTGCGTGTGCACGCGTGTAAAAGTGTATGCACGTATTTATGAAATTAACAAATTATATATAAATTCTAAATATCAAAATAAAGTTATGAAATTTTAAAAAAATAATATTATAGAACTATTACTTTTCACTATTTTGGTATATTGTGATTAATAATTATCTCTTGAATATTCTTTTAACTAATGATAATCACACTTTTAAGCCTCTTCATTTGTTAGATAAAAATAATTTAAGGTTATTATTTATTTTAACCATTCAACTATAGAAATAAAGGTATTGATGCACAAGGTCAGACAGACAATGTACAATAGTTAAACTAAAGGCTTTTATGACTTCCAATCACGTATTTTAATACTATTTCTACTTCAACATACATAATAATATTATTACGATAAATATATTGAAATTATTGTTGAGATTTGTATCTTTGTTAGGGTCTCATTGAGAAATGAAGAGTATAGATAATTCTAGGGACTTGTGTGCAAAATTATAAAGGTTGTATATAAGCCTAAATCGTTATCGAATAAAATAAGTTTTACTCGATTAATCAATTTGGTATCAGAGTCAAACCCTAGCCGTAACCCGCTACAGTACAGTGCCGCCGCTACAGTACTGCGTGCCCGCAACAGTATCACCACTACAATACCGCGCCTCGCCTACTACAGTAAATCGCTTTAGTAACAATAACCTTCCTTTCTCTCTAGGCCCCTCACCACTTCTAGTTTTTTTTCTATCTCCGTGCCCGTGTGGGGAGGGCGATACCCTAAGGGTCCCGAGATAGCATGAAGATGCAGAAGTTCTAGACAGATCTTGATGTGTAGAAGATCGAGATCAGGTCATGGAGAAGAAGAAGGGTAAGTGTGTGATAGACTCATGTGATAGGTGTGAGGAGCCCGAATATGAGTCGATGACAGAAGCTAGCAAGAATACGATGGAGGAGGTGGTTAAGAAATTGGATCCTGCAGATCTTGCGACATTGATGCGGTTTATGAGAATGTCGGGGGTTGAAAATTTTGCAAGGCCACCTATTGTTAAGGTGGAGCTTCCACCTGTTGATTTGAAACTCGATGGGCCAGCAACGTATCTGAGCTGGTCATGTCGGTTGAGGTATACTCTGGAAGGAAGGAATCTAGGGGAGTACTTGACAGCTGAGAAAGCAGAGCCAGCTGAGGGCACTGCATGGAGAGATGAGTGGAAGTCAACTTACATGTTGGTGTACATATGGCTTCTCAACTCAATGGTCCCGTCCATTGCTGCGACAGTGGATGGCATCGAGAAGGTCAATGATGTCTGGGAGAAGTTGAGGAGAACCTATGATGGTGTGGGGAACAATTTGAGGGTGTTCCAGATTAAGAGGGACATCTATGCTATAGTCCAAGGAAATAAGACAATGCAAGAATATGCTACAGAGTTGCAGCACTTGAGGCTAGATCATGATCATTTCTCGTCTTGAGCAGGCTGTAAAGATCTTGAGTGTAAGGAAAGAGAGGCCTTGATTCAGGAGAGGACTATGTTATTTCTCCAGGGGCTAGCCCCAGCATTTGAGCAAAGGACAGTGATGTTGTTAGCTCAGATGAGGATCCTTTCACTTGAGGAGGCGGTCTCGGCCATGATACAGGAGGAGAGTCGTATTAAGCTACAGGTTGGGACAGGCGGACATCCTGGGATGAAGTCAGCACTGGTAGTCTCCAACTCAAGTAACACAGGGTTCAAACGGGAGATTAGGCAGTGCTACAACTGTGGTGAAGTAGGTCATCTGAAACAGGCTTGTCCTAAGCCACCCAAGGAGAGAGACTCAGGTGGATGTGGACATTCTGTAGGTCGTGGTCACGGCCGTGGGGGCAGAAGAGGTGGAAGAGGCTATCGGGCCAATCTGATAGTAGCAGAGGAAGAAGAAGAGGCGGGTGTAGTCTTTACTAAGGAAGACTAGGAGTTATTAGAAATACTGAGAAGGAAACAGAGAGCAGCAGGTGATGGAGACAAGAAGAGTACGATTGAGGATGCATCCACCTCCTCTTTACCCATGGGTAACACTGCTACCTATGCTCAATTGACCAAAGGTACTGGTAACACACATGCTCTTGCCTCTATCTCCACCACTAGATCACCAGAATGGATTGTAGATTTTGGTGCATCTCGACATGTGACAGGTAATGCTAGTGAGTTCTCTTCCTATACTCATTTAGCGATGCCAGAGAGCATCCAGACCATTGATGAGACAGCACAGCCTATGGTTGGTAAGGGTACAGTGAATTGTACGGGTTCAGTAACTTTGTCCAATATTTTGCATGCTCCTTCTTTCCCAGTAAATCTTTTATCTATTAGTGCCATTAAACTCTAACTAAAATGTGTGGTTTCTTTTGATATTTCCAAGGTGATCTTCCAAAAGAAGGAGACGGACTGGAGACTTGGGAATGGCACGTGGCGTAATGGACTGTGGTACCTAGATCATGAGGGGATGGACTCGGCATTGATATCTATAGTGGAGAAGGTAGGAGTAGGAGGATCTGAGATGAGTGTTGAGGATATGTTGATGCTCCATCACCAACGCATGGGACACATTTCGTTTAGTGTGTTAAGTCGGTTGTATCTAGTTTTATTTGAAAATGCTAATAAACAGAAAGTTGTGTGTGATGTATGTGAATTTGGAAAACTTACTAGAAGTTCTTATGTTAATTCTGGTCATAGAAGCTCTTGTGCTTTTAATTTGATACATTCTGATGTTTGGGGACCTTGTTCCACGAGTTCTATAAATGGTTTTAGATATTTTGTGACTTTTATTGATTGTTTTTCTCGTGTTACTTGGTTGTATTTGATGAAAAATAAGAGTGATGTATTTGACTGCTTCAAAGACTTTCATAGGTCTATTCAGACTCAATATGGAGCAGTGGTGAAAATATTGAGGTCTGATAATGGTATAGAGTATACCAATAGAGCATTTGTGGAATACTTGTCAACTCAAGGCATATAACATCAGACTATATGTTCATACACACCAGCTCAAAATGGGGTAGCAGAAAGGAAAAACAGACACCTTCTAGACACAGCTAGAAGCATGATGATTGCGATGAATGTCCCAAAGCAGTTATGGGGGCAATCGGTCTTAACAACTGCTCAATTGATCAATAGGATACCCTCAAGAGTGTTGGACTGGAAGTCTCCATGTAAAATGTTAAAAGGAGATAATGGTGGGATTCTCCCATTGAAGGTGTTTGGTTGTGTGTGTTTTGTGAAGGACAACAGACCATCCGTAGGGAAGCTTGGTCCTAGAGCCGTGAAATGTGTCTTTGTAGGATACTCTGCTACCCAGAAGGGGTATGTTTGCTGGAGTCCAGTAGAGAAAAGGTTATTTGTAAGTATGGATGTGCATTTTCGAGAGTTTGAGCCATATTATACATCGGAGGTGACCTCACCCATTGGTGACTTATCTGATAAAAAAGGTATGAGGCGAGAGGGGGAGAATAGAGAGAGGTTGGTGAATGTAGGATCAATTCTCTTATATGATTCCTTATTCTGTTGTGAGGAGAGAATCAGTTGAGGGGCACGAGAACAAAGAAGAAGTGGAACCCGTAGGTGTTGGGACTCAGGCACAGGGGGAGTTGAGAGTGTATACCAGGAGGAGGCAGAATGAGGTGCCAGAGTCAACATCTGTAGTACCACTGGTGCCATCAAGTTCCTTGTCCCGGCCTACTCCAACTTCTAAGACACCCACACCACCCTCAAACTCAGAAGATATAGGCAATATAATTACTTCTTCTCATCCCACTCCTACGATAGTAAGGAGGCCCTCTCGTAATAATGTGGAGTTCCCCCCGACCGTTATGGTTTCCCATATGATATTGCTCAGTTTATCTCATACTCTAACTTATCACCTACGTATGGAGCTTTCATTACATCTTTGGACTCTGTTACTTTACCTAAGTGTTGGCAGGATGCTAAAGAGGATCTAAAGTGGAAAGCAGGTATGCAAGAAGAACTTAGAGCTCAAGATAAGAACAGAACTTGGGAGATAGTGTCACTACCACCAGGCAAGAAGGCAGTGGGGTGCAAGTGGGTATTCACAATGAAGCAGACCCCGGAAGGAAAAATTGATCGCTACAAGGCACGGTTGGTGGTGAAGGGGTATAGTTAGATATATGGCATTGACTATGATGAGACATTTGCTCTCGTGGCTAAGATAGGAACAGTAAGGACACTTGTCTCCATTGCAGTGAATGGGGGTTGAAAACTACATCAGTTGGATGTTAAAAACACATTTCTTCACGGAGATCTGCTAGAAAAGGTGTATATGGAGGTT
The DNA here is from genome assembly GCA_026120185.1 of Voacanga thouarsii. Classification (NCBI taxonomy): domain Eukaryota; kingdom Viridiplantae; phylum Streptophyta; class Magnoliopsida; order Gentianales; family Apocynaceae; genus Voacanga; species Voacanga thouarsii. Next base: position 1,371,066 of record JANUWF010003374.1, on the reverse strand, counting down.
CCCCCAGGCTTTGGTACAAAACAGACAGTGGACAAGGTTTGTAGATTAAGGAAGTCACTGTATGGGTTGAAACTGTGAAACCTTAGTCAAAACCAACCTTCGAGTAAGGGGGTTGGGATGCATATCATATTTTATTTCATGATTAAATATGTTTTTATGTGATTTTTATGTGCTTTGGATTTGAGTTTTATTGTCTTGAAGTCTTGTCGATGAGTATTATGTGAGAGGGGCAAAATGGTAATTTTTGCCCGAGGTAAAAATTGGGAAATAGCTTGTGGATGGAATAGAAAATAATTTTTCTAATGAAAACATCAATAAGAGTTGTTATGGTTTAGTGGTTGGAGCCTTAGAATTAATTCTTGAGGTCTAGGGTTCAAATTCCATCATGAAAGCTTTAGCTTGATTAAATTTTATTCTTGCTTGGGAAGAAATAGTTTCGGCCTTATGAGCTTAGGGTAAGGTAGGGATGATGTCCTAAGAGAGAGACATGTAAGGGTAATCTCATTCCACTTCCTTGCTCTACTCGAATTTCTTAAAGGGAATTCATTTTCCCTTGATCTTTGATTTTTTCTTAATTCTTAACTCCTTAGCTTAACCAAGATGTTCTAGCCATCTTCTTTTCGAAAATTTCAGAAAAGTGATGAGGTCTTGTAGGATCAAAATGTCTTAGTAAAAGACTTCTTATGGTCTAAAAATGTGGAAGAGTTGTGGGAAGTTCCAAGAGGAAAAATCTCTCTAGTGAGGTTGTTGAAAAATTCTTTCTAGCTAGCTCATCTTCTTCATTGGAATGAGCTGAAAATTTTCTAGCTTGTGGTGCCTTCAAAATGTCGAGTTTCTTAGCTAGCATTCCCTCTCAAATGCTACCAGGAAAATGGACTTTAGGATTAGTTTGTAATCTGAAATTTGTAGCCATTTTCGGACTGCTTAAAGCAGGAGCAAAAGCAGGAAAAATTCCTGCACAAATCACAGCTTTGAGAGTCCAAAACCAAGCTGTTTTCTTTCAGGTTTTGTTCAGTACCTTAGCCATGTTTTTCCTCTATGAAGAAGGTTGGAAACCATCCTTGAATGCCCCTGAAGTTCCCCTTCAAACTCTCTACAAGTGGCTGGGAAAGGCAACTAAAAATCTGCCCAGAAATTACTGTTCAGCGAAAAAACTGTCCAGGAAATTTTCCAGCCTTGTTTCCTATTTATCTCCCAGCCGAAACACCAATCTTATTCTGCAAAAACCTTCCTTAAACCTCCAGTAATAGAGCTCCATTGTTCCCCTTAAGCTTCTGCATGAAATCCAGCAATGGCTACCCGAAAATCCCTCCACCAAATCCCTACAATTTTGCTTGATTGGTTTCCAAAATTCCTGCCATCTTTGTTTAGCAACCTTCCATAATATATCACTCCATTAACCAGACTTCTTCTTCATCATTGTGCACCTTAGTTTCGGCCACCCTAAGCTACCTTGAACCAGCTTTAATTCCTCAGAAAAACTGCTCAACCAGTCGGCCATAGGAGACCTTCAAAGCTCTTCAATTATCAAGATATTCTAGAAATATTTAGTTTCCAAATTCACTACCTAAAAATATTCTTCAAGGATTGTACCAACTAACCTTTCCTTTTCCCTTCCAAATCAGAGAAACAACTCCCTAAACCCTACAGAAATTCGGCCAACCTAATTTCCTCAGAATTTTCGACAGCTACACTACAATCTTTCAATTCCCTTCAATCTCCAAGAACACACACACTACACCAAGAATACCTACTACTTTCTTTCACCTAATACCCCTCCAAACCACCTCAAACCTTCACTAAAATCTCCAGATTTGACCTACTTACTGCTGTGAGTCCTTCGACACCATCCTTAACATCAAACTCCTCAAATCATCTTGCTACTTCGGATCAAAATTAGAAATTTTTGTGAAGGACAAGAACATCTTCAAGGTAAATTTACTCTATCAACTTCATCTTCTCCAAACTTGATCTCAAGTGAAAACCTATGTGAATGAACATACTAATGATCTCTCTCTCTCTCTCTCTCTCTCTCTCTCTCTCTCTCTCTCTCTCTCTCTCTCTCTCTCTCTCTCTCTCTTTTTCATGGCTGAAATTCCTCTTCCTTGGCCGGATGACTCCTTCTTCCATAATCATACTCTCGCCATCTCCCTTGGACAAAGTTAGACATCTAGAAGTTGAGATCTACTCTAAACTCCTTCAAGGCATTCATCAATCAAGTAAGTACCTTCAATCCTTCTTTTAAACTCTAGAATTATGTCTCTAAGATGATGTTGATAGTAGGTGGATGGTGATAGGATTCGAGTATATATATATTGTTGAGTTTGAAGCATGAACATTTGTATGATTGTGAAGGGGATGGTATTTATGCATGGAAGGATTATCTTGATTGATTGTGTGATGATTTGAGGTTTGATGCATGAAGTATTTGAGATAAAGCATGCTAGAGATTATGTCACATTTGGTGAATAGAATTTATATGCATGTTAGATTATTGAAGCTATGATCATATTTATGCTAGTAGAGGTTAGATCATGTCTTAATAAATTTAGATTTATGCTTATGTGCAATATTTGGTCGATTTAATGAATGGAAGGATTGCATATGTTCTTGATTGTGGTTAGCCATAGGAAATTGAATCATGATCTAGTTGTCCCTAAACTAATTTTACTTCTTGAATAAAATATTCAATAAAATAATGTTTCTTTTGTATTTTCGGAAAAACCCTAGGAAGGGTAGATTTGGACTATTATAAACAATAAGGATATTTTAGTCAAATAAATAATAGCTTTGCTAGAAAAATAATATATAAATATATAAATATAAAATATATATATATATATATATATGTTATTTAAAATAATGAAATCAATTAAAGCCTTTTATGGAAATAATTATGATTAGTGAAATATTTATTACTACAAATTTGATTATTGTCTTTTAATCAAAACCCAATAAGAATTTATTTATTATTTTTCCAACAAGACTCATTAAATTCATTTTCAACTAATTTTAGCTATCAATTATTTTCTAACAACTAAAGTACTAATAAATCATTATTTTACCTAAAACTTCTTAGGACTCTTGATCAAATTAACTCTAAGTTTTCCTTAACAAGATTTAAGTTTTCAACTTATTAAAATTTATTTTCCAAACCATTAATTATTTTAAATATCACACTAGGCTCAACTCTTAAACCTATTTACTTAGTGTTTAACCTTAAAGCTTGGGACACTAGGATCATGGTAGTAGTAAGTTGTGTTGATTTAAAATTGAGGAAGTAGATTGTGGCTTGGAATTGATTGTGAGTTGTATTTTCCCATGTGGGGTTAGGTCAGCTATTGGAGACCTTGTTGTTGTGAGCAAGAATCAGGTAAGCTTTTGCATAAAACCTGATTGATGTGAAATATTTTCTTATGGCAAGCCAAATGTAGAGTGTATGGACACTCATTTATGTAAAGGCAATTGAGGGTGGGATTCTTCCTTATTTCAAACAATTGAATTATTGAGCAGATTTACTCAAACTCAAAATACTTTCTAAAACTAATTTTGATAACGACTTTGGAGACCCCTAAATTGCCAGTTTCATGTGGAATCACGTTTTGTTCATTTTAGCCCAAGTGGGAAACGTCGTTGATGTTAGAATTCGTGGACTCCTAAACGCGAAAACATCCACGAATCCCTCCCGAGGATCCAAGTAAACGATTAAGAAGATCTAAGGTTTAAGAATTACCTCTGGTTGCTGTAATCGAAATCTTTCGATTCTGGTTGCGCTGTTATACGTTCAACCTGAACAATCACCAGACGCTGCAGTATGCGAATGTCCTCTATCGGATACACACCGCGAACTCACTCGATACTTGGGGAGTGCTAGCACCTAGGTTTTGAGAGGTTTTTTTTTTCTTTTCTGGTAGAGAATGTCACGAATGTTCTCAACCGAAAAATTGGACTATTGAAAAGACGGCTAGGGTTTTCTTAAAAGCCCCCGAACCTCTTAGAGTCCAACCCTAATAATATCTTATCATATTCTAATTTAAATTCAAATTAAATTAAAACTGATATGATAAGATTTTGCCATTATCTCGGAAATTTAACTAATTAATTTACCGAGTCAGATTCTTATAATCTGGACATCATCCAGATACAACGAATGTGAACATATTTCCAGATTTATTATATCTGGTAAATTTTCTAAGTACGATTAACTTAGATATATTTCCAGATTCATCGAACCTGGTCACCAGAAAAATAACCTAACAAGTTCACTTATTGTGTGACCCTATAGATTCATTTAACACTGGCAGTGTGCATAAATCATATTTAAATGGTCCACATGTTATAAGCGGTTTCTAGCAAAACATTATAACTATCCAGGTTAAATGAAGATCGGTGATCTCTTTGAACCAAACCATAATTTTATATTTAGTCCTTTTGTCACACGATATCCAGATTAAGCATAAGGCATGGAGCATGTCATCCTTATTAAGCTTAATCAATTATTTCTTGATTTCATAGTAGACTGTTCAAACAAATGATATCAATATCTTAGATTGATATATTTGAGCACAACCATACATTTTTAACAGTCTAACTTATCAAGGGGCCCATGGATATCTCTCCCATAACTGAGAGGGACAAACTCCTTCACAATCAATCATATTCCTCTCCTTAATTTATTCTATATCCAACAGTAATCTAATTTATTATCTGGTTAAAGACAACTTTAGACAATATCAAAATATAGAATTTATCAAGTAGGAAACTATAATGAATTTAGGTCGAAGGACTTTTAATATTATTATGGCTAGAAAGTACTTATGACATATTCCATGAAGTACTCTCACAGTGGGTCATGTCTAATACAATGTTCTCTAACATTTATTTATGTCTTGACTCGATATCACAAATATCCATGGCCAGTAAAACATAGCCATCAAGTCACAAATATACTAATCTTAATTTATTATTATTCCAATAATAATAATCGATCAGTGACAGTTTTAGAATAGTCATTGTATTCATTGTAGGGTTTTACTATCAAGTCACGTACTTGATGACCAACAAAACAAAACTTACTATTCATGGAAAGGAAAATCTCATATTATTATATAAAACATAATGACAATAGTATAAGTACAAATTAACTCTAGGGCATATCCCCAACAGTTGAGTACTCAATAAGGGTGGACTACTAGGACTAGTCCTTGAGGGGTTAGGATAAGTCTCTCAGCAGGTGGCCACCTCTGAGGGGTGAGTCCTTCCCGGATAGGACGTCAGTCCAGTGGGTCGTGCCGGTTCGAGCTAGCAGTGTTCTTTTCAGTCAAGTGACTGTATTTTACCGGAATGGACACCCGGTTGTTGTTTGGGTATAGAGAAGGAGGAGTATCTTACCCAGTAGGCCGATCACCTACTTTTGTCGGTCTGCATAAAGTGTGGCATTCTGACTGGCGGTATGCACAAAGTGTGGCATACTGACCATCCGGTTGTGGGACCCAACGTGTGGTAACCCATAATCCTTTCTTATGAGTGGTTGATTTTGTTGATCATGTATGGTTGGAATAGCTAAAACGCCATTCTTGCTTTTGACTAATGTTTATTGCTTGTCAATATTTCTCTTATAAAGATTTTGCATTTTGCATCCATGAACTGCTTTCACTAAACACCCAAAGCACACACGAACTTACTGAGATTTCTGTCTTATCACCTTTTTACCATGATTTTAGGTCGATCCTGCTGTGGGAATGAGTAGCTAGTAGTATCTGCCTTAGAAGAGATTGTTATCATTTAATTCTATGTATTGCTTTGGGGAGACAAGAGTGGATAATTTTATTTATGATTTTGTTTTGGGAATTCATGGATTTATTCTTGGAGTTTTCTTTGAGTTGTAATAAAATTTTAAGTTAAAGTATTTTTTTTATTCCGCAATTTTATTTATGTGACTTAGTTATAAAGACCCCTTGTCCTTTGGATGGAGCGACATCCCCGGTCCTGGCGGGCCTGGGTAGCGGGGTGTTACAGAAACAGTCTCCTAGAGCTTGGTTTGACAGGTTCAGAAGAGCTATGGTAAACATGGGCTATCAGCAAATCAATGCCAATCACACAGTATTTTTTCGACAATAGGGTGGTCACATTACTATGTTAGTAGTGCATGTGGATGATATGATTATCACCGGTGATGACGAGGGTGAGATTGCTCACCTGAAGGCAAAACTGGGTAAAGAGTTTGAGGTGAAGGACCTCAGGCAGCTAAAATACTTCCTGGGGATTGAGGTGGCTCGTGGAGAAGAGGGGATTGTTCTATCTCAGAGGAAGTATGCGTTAGACTTACTCACAGAGACGGGTATGTTGGGTTACAAGCTTGCGGTTTCACCAATTGATCAGAGGTTCAAGTTGAATGCAGAGGTAGGAGAGCCGGTTGATCGTGAGCGGTACCAGAGGTTGGTAGGACATCTCATCTATCTGAGTTACACTCGTCCTGACATATCATTTGCTGTGGGTATGGTGAGCCGCTGCATGTATGACCCAAGGAAGGGCCACATGGACGCAGTGTACCAAATTCTGAGGTACCTAAGAGTGCACCAGGGAAGGGGTTGATCTTTAAGAAGAATGGACATCTAAACATTGATGGCTATTGTGACTCTGACTGGGCAAGTTGTGCTGATGATAAAAAGTCCACAGCTGGATATTGCATGTTTGTAGGAGGTAATTTGGTATCCTGGAAGAGTAAGAAGTAGTTAGTGGTTGCAAGGTCGATAGTAGAGGCTGAGTATAGGGCTATGGCTTTAGGAGTTGCAGAGATGGTGTGGTTGAGAGCTTTGTTAGTAGAGCTCAAGGTGGATCAAGGAGTCAAAATAAAGCTGTGGTGCGACAATAAGTCCGTAATTAGCATTGCCAACAACCCCGTGCAACATGACAGAACCAAACATGTGAAGATTGATAGGTTCTTCATCAAAGAAAAGCTGGATAGTGGACTATTGGAGCTGAGACATATAGCTACTAGAGAGCAAGTGGCTGACTGTCTCACTAAAGGACTTAGTTCATTAGATCTCTCAAGATTGTGTGACAAGATGGGCTTAATGGATATCTTCTGCCCATCTTGAGGGGGAGTGTTGAGATTTGTATCTTTGTTAGAGTCTCATTGAGAAATGAAGAATATAGATAATTCTAGGGATTTGTGTGCAAAATTGTAAAGGTTGTATATAAGCCTAAATCGTTATCGAATAAAATAAGTTTTACTCGATTAATTAATTATTACCTTTTCTAATAACATATTTATATGATATTGCACAAATACATGCCGATAATGCTCATCATCAGTGGCTGCTGATTAAACCAGATACACTTGACCAAATTATTTATTTAGTTCGATTAATACAGTAAAAAAACAAAAGAAAAAAGAATGATAAGGATGGAGGCCTTTTGTTCAAGTATCTAATCACCAAAAATAAAAAATAAAAAACAGTGGCGCTCAAATAGTATTTGGTCTTTCTCTTTTTAAATGTCTATTGCAAGAATTAATAGACAAATTTGTCATCCGTGTTCTCGATGTGATACATATAATATAAATGTATTAGTTACTCCTTCACAAAAAAAGTTAAATACACGCAAAAATATATAAAAATAAAAAATATAATTATTAATAAATCCCAACACCAATAATTATTAAAAAGATAATTCATGAATGCATGTACAATTTGTTGGTCTACCCATTCAATATTGTTTTCTGCAACAAGGGCTTTGAAGTTTTATTTTTGCATGCGAAGATTGTATCGAGGTTTCTTTGTCTTTCTTCTATTATAAGAATTTGTTATGCAATTAAAGCTAAGATGTTTATGTTGAGCGAGCTTCTTGATTAGGATTTTTCTTTGAATGGTTTTCCCTTTTGATTTGAGAAATAATTTTCTTTTCTCAATGTAGGCCAAATATTTGGATCCCATTATATTATAAACTTTTGTATTAGATATTCCAGAGGCTGGGGAAGGTGCAATTTCTATAAGAAGCAATACTTTGTGATTATGGCTAGAGATATGGAGTTGACTGAGTTTAGGCGTGAAAGGAGTGTTGAGATGAGAGACCATGATGATTTTCCTAATTGGAAAAGATGGGCAGGCCCTTATGATGGCATGGAAGAAGATGGACTTGAGAAATCTAGAGAGTTGAGCAAGCATAGGACTAAGGATAGGAGTAAGAGGAATGGACGGGGGGAAGATAAAGATAGAAATAAAGATCGAGCTTGGTCAATGAGTAGTTATGTTTCGGAGGATAGACAGAAAGAGGGTAAAGATTTGGAGAAAGATCATGTATCTGGTAGTGATAGGAGGAAGGAGGATAGAGATGAGGAGGAAAAGGAAATGACCCTTGAAAAGTCGAGGGACAAAGAAACTGATCGAGATAAGTGCAAAGACAAAGAACGTGATAGAGATCGTAAGAGACAAGTACAAAGACAAAAAGTGTGATAGAGATCGTAAGGATCGAGGGAAGGAAAAAGAGTGCGAGATGGAGATGGAGAGAGAGTCAGAGAGAGATTCAGCAAGAGGAAGGGACAAGGAAAGGGGCAAAGATAAGATTAGGGATAAAGGAGAAAGATTGAAAGAAGGAAAGGAACATTGCAAAAGAAAGAAAAGGGAAAGAGTGACGGAGAAGAACAAAGACAGGAAACATGACAGGGAAAGAAGTAGGAATGTATCTAAGAAAAAGAAAGTGAATGAAAGAACAAGGAAGAAGGAGAAAGAGACAGATCAAGATAAGGAAAGGCCGAGGGACAAAGAGAGGAGCAGCCACAAGCAATGGGATGATAACCATGAGAGAAGCAATGATGTGAGTGTAGGGAACAAACAGACCAAGGATAAGGTCACGCACAAGTAGCGGAAAAAAAACAGAAGCTAAAGTTCAACAATAAATCAAACCACACTTCAAACCATCCTGTAAACCCCTACTTCTTATCAACCCCACATTTGAAAGAAAATTAGGAGTACCAAGGAAAATGAAAATGATAGCAATAATGGAAGACAAAACCACAACCAAAACGCAAGAACAAGGTACACCAAATTTTTACGTGGAAAACTTCTCCAATGTGAAGAGGAAAAACCACAGGACCTTTGAGTCCATGCTAAAAGCTGCACTAATCAATAAGAAGAATACATGATAGAATTCTACAATATATAGCTGAAAATACAGCTATAGTGAAGCTATAGCTTCATTAAAAACAAAATATAGAGAAGAATAATTGGACGAAATGCACCAAAAATTCATCACTATTTGGCGGTAATATTTCTGAATCCGGCTTTCACAAATTGATCACCACCATAAAGATTGTAGTTCTACCTCTCCTCTGCAACATATCCAAAATTGAGTCAAATCGAAGAAGAAATCACCATCCGATCATAGTAGAAGTAGACTGCTCAAAACAGAATATATATATTTCTCTCTTTCTGTCTGGCTATTTTTTTTCTCTCTCTATATATTTCTCACTCACCGGCTGCTGTCTTATGTTATGTCTTCTGTCTCTTTTTTGTGTTGACCAGAAAGCAAAACCTTTTTCTATTTTTGTTACTTTTTGGTTGTTTAGCACTCCATATGTTGGGAGCCAACCCAATAAATCTCCCCCGCCCCAACTATGTGGAGGAACTTGCCACCCCAGTAATAGAGCAACAAACCTCAAACTTCCATTTAAGTAATGTCTTTGTCATCATATTAGCCCCATTATTATTTGTGTGAACCTTTTTAAGTTCTACTAATTTTTCATCCAATACCTCACATATCCAATGATACCTCACATCAATGTGTTTGGATCTTGAATGAAAAGTCAGATTCTTACCAAGATGAATAACACTCTGGCTATCACAGTGTAGCACAAACTACCATTGAGAGTGATCAAGCTCTTGAAGAAATCTTTTCATCCAAAGCAAATTTTTACAAGCCTCTATAGCTGTAATGAATTCAGCTTCTATAGCAGACAATGCAATACATATTTGCAATCGAGATTGCCATGATATATCTTCCCCTGTAAAGGTAATCAAGTAACTAGAAGTAAATTTTCTCGAATCAATACCTCCAGCATATCTGAATCTATATACCTATCAAGAATAGGTTTCTCACTACCAAAACAGAGCCTCAAATTAGAAGTACCATGAAGATATCTCAAAATCCACTTCACAATATCCTAATGTTCTCTTCCCAGATTAGAAAGAAAATGACTAACAATATCAACAACATGAGCTATATCATACCTCGTACAAACCATAGCATACATCAAACTACCAACTACTGAGGCATGTGAAACTTTTTGTGTATCTTGCTTCTCTTCTTAAGTGCAAGGGCATTGTTTTACACTTAATTTGAAGTAACTAGCAAGAGAAGCACTCATAGCTTTGGACTTATCTATCTTGAATCTCTGGAGCACCTTTTGAATGTACCTTTCTTGAGATAACCAAATGTAACACCCCGTTATTCCATAACATAGTAGGCTGCAACTTTGTGGGATGTCTCCTCGTTTGATTGCTCATACAAGGGGTCCTTATAACAAACTTCACTCAATAGGCAACAGAAATTTTTTGAAAATAGAAATGTATAAAAATTTGGCTTCTGATACATACACTCAAGGGTATTACAGGTCCAAGATGTAGCATGAGTCTCTGGGAGTCTATCACGTTTTTGCTATGCCTCTGATCCTAAATTTTTCAAAAGAGATAATACATGTGCGAGCGTAAAGCTCAGTGAGTCCCAGGTGTGCTAGTATTTTCAATTGAAAAGATTTCATGAAGAATAATCTCAACATAAGCTAGTTCAGAAATTCTCATGTGAGAACATTCTCAAATAAAGTATTCAAGGATTTCGAGTAAAAACATGTTGATTCAAGTATTCAGGAATTCTAGTATAAAATATTCTGATTCAAGTATTCAAGTATTCTAGTACTCAAGTATAGTCAGTGCTTACGCCAAGTAGTCAAGTTAGTACTTACGCCAAGTATTCAAGCTAGTGCATATGCCAAGTATTCAAATTAGTGCTTACACTAAGTAGTAAAGTTAGTGCTTACACTAAGTAGTCAATTAGTGCTTACACCAAATATTTAAGTTAGTGCATATGCTAAGTATTTAGGTTAGTGCATACGCCAAGTATTCAGGTTAGTGCTTATGCCAAGTAGTCAGGTTAGTGCTTATGCCAAGTATTCAAGTTAGTGCATATGCGAAGTATTTAGGTTAGTGTATATGCTAAGTATTCAAGTTAGTGCTTACGTTAAGTAGTCAAGTTAGTACTTACGCTAAGTATTTAAATTAGTGCATATGCCAAGTATTCAGGTTAGTGTATACGACAAGTATTCAAGTTAGTCATATATTGGATTCAAAGATTAACAGGTTCAAGAAATCAAGAATTCAATATTTATATTACTCATCATGTTTCCCTAATCCATATAGAAGGCTTGCACTTCAGCATATTAGGAAAACACTTTAGCAAAATCGGAATTTGAAAATTGAAAAGATCACACGAGATATTTCATATTCAAGATATTCAGGAAATTGAGTGCATGATAATACTTTCAAATTCAAGTGTAACATTCATCTCATAATATATCAGGAAAACATACTATATCAGGAAAGCACATGAGTGTTTTAGGAAACACTCAATTAAAATAAGATTTAAAAAGCAGTGGGACTCACGATATTTCTTGTCAATGGAAACAGAAAGTAGGCTAGTTCATGTTCAAATATTTTGACAAACACTAGCTAAAATGGGATTTAAAAAGAAGTGGGACTCGTGTTCTAGCTCAATGTGATGACGTATATAATACTTTTAGTCTTTTAGGAAGTTTTGAAGATAAATGACCTATATCGAGAGTCATTTCAAACCTCACTTATCATTCTAAGGTACGACTAACACGAAACTATTATGTGAATAGAAAATATTCTATTTTCTTCTTTTTCACTTCTTCCAACGAAAAGGAGATAAATACTTGGAATGATCAAATGCTCATTAATTCATTTCCCATATCTTTGTTCAAACAAATATCCAAGGTTTCCATATGTTCTTGTGATCTCTCTTTCATCCATTAATACTAATAAAACAATACTTGAGTTTATTTCTTGCCAAATAGAATTTTGCATTTCTTCATTCTTGTCACACTTGTTTGTTTATATTATAACTTTTGATTCATAAGTCCAATTGAAGTCAAAATTGTTCCAAAATATCCTCAAGACATTCTTTTATGATTTTCAATTCATGAATCGCTGATTGCCCTTCTCATTTCTTTTAGGTTTTCTTACAACATCTCAGATTCTCAATCCCGTCACAGTTTTGGCAGCTTGTAGTATTTTCATTGTAACGTTTTATTCACAACTCCAAATAATGTAAAATTGGTCCCAAAATGATCCTAAGACATTTAGCTACAAGTTTCAGGTCATGAGGTTCCAAAATGAATAAGCCAATTTGTACAGTTTATTTGTTCTTCAAGACTGCTCGGGATTTCTTCAAAACAGAATTTCTGTTTTTGTTTCCTTTCTTCACACCATCTATTCTACTTTATTCCTAACAACTATATAACACTTAAACCATCTTAAATTCCATTAAAATGGCCTTCAATTCTCAGAGTTTCAGAGATACTTAGCCCAGAAAAATTATATTTTCCAACATCAAGTTCAACAAGTGCAATCAACAACATTAGCAATTCATTTTCTTCAACAATTAATTCCATCTTTCCTTTCCATTTCTTACACCTTGTGCAACCATGAACAACCACCCAAACCACCATTAAAACACCTTCATATACCATATAAAACATAGTATATAAAGCCTTCATCCATCCGGCACACACACACTTGCACACACAAAGGTTCACATAGTACACATTTAATCCAAATCATAGCCATAAATCTCATGTTTTTTATGTTAAAACTTACATCAAAATAATCACTATAATGATATCTATGACTTTAATTCTTGAAGCATAGACTTTTAGCTTATATGTGGGATCTCTTGGCTTAATTTTGCTCCAAGAACATACCAAGAACACACACACACACACACACACACACACACACTTCTTTCTTTCTCTCTCATTTTTCTTTTTCTCCCTATTTTTCTCTAGCTTTCCTTTCCTTTTCTTCCTCTCTTCTTTCTCTATTCCTTATGGACGAATTTCTTGCTAAAATTCAGCTCCTCAACTGCCATTCTTAGTCAAGAATGGTGATCAATTCATTAAGTGCTATGGTGGCTATTGTGGGCTATCCTTCCAAGTATCGTTTTCTTATTCGCCAATCTTTTTCTTTAATTATTTTCTTCTAAAACTTATTCAATAAGATTTATGAAATAACCAATCACCATTTGATACTTGTTTTCATCCACCAATCATGTTATACCACTCGTCTCAATGCCGACTGCACTTTAAAATTTTCCTCACACAATAACTGTAATTTCGGTTTCTATCGAGAAAATATTTTATTATACCATGGAATCTATAAATAGTACTGAATTCAATAGTGGGAATCAAAATTCTCAACTCCTTCTCAGTTCTTTCCAAATTGTGGTCAAAATCCCGATCGCGGTCAATATTATGAAAATGCCCCTGATACTTAATTTCTACCAAAATTCTTGTCTCATCACACCGATCAATTTTTGATCTTAATGTAGCCTTAAATTCCTATTATACTAAAAGTAGTCACAATCTGAAGATTTAGGGTACTGGTAGAACAAATTCAAAAATTCCATTCAAGTTGCCATAATTTCAAATTTTCAATAATACACTTAAATATGTTTATCATACCAAAGTGTTCATCTCATTATATTAGTCATTTCTTGTTCTGGTCATTTATATAAATTCTTATTCTATATACAGTAGTAACGATTAAAGTACAAAAATGGGGGTTGTTACACTCTCATTTCCTTAAAGAAATTTCGTTCTCAAAATTTATATTTATCTTGATTCCATCAAATTGTATACATCTCAATTCTTCCCATTCATATGACATAAAATAGAGGAAAATTTCTATTTTACACATGTAAGCATGATATCTCGAGAAATTCTCATATTCTTTAAACCTAATAATATACTTTCATATACATCGTTCTCATATGATCTATAATTAAACCTCCTATATTTATATCATTTTGCATATAGATCATACTTTATTTCTTTAAACAACACTAAATCATTTTCTTTCAATTTTCACGGGTACTTCCTAGGGATCACCCATCTTAGGATTTTCCTTGCCCAAGCATGCTTAACTCCAAATGTCTGATGATTCATAGTACATTAATGTTGATATAATCATATCATTTCACACATTATGATAAACTAGGATTTTTAGCATTCAGATATAATACCAGAACACTACACAAGTGTGCATATTCTTATCCGCACAATTCATATCTCACTACACATATAGGCCCTTTAAGTGTTCAACCTCATTTTTTCATCATCTCACTATTATTGGTCCCAAAATGGAAAATTCAGAATTAATAAATAATTCAAATATAAGGTCTCCCTGATCTCAATCACTTTACTATTGTTTGAGTTTGGGGTCATAGACCCTTTTCAAAGATATTGGAATTGTCTCAAATCTTTCTTCCTTTGGCTCATCATAAGAAATTATATCTCAAAGTCACATGTCACATCTACTCCAACATCCAATTTCATAAAACACACTATCTCTATAAATTCACATTTACTCATACTATGATGGACTCCCCAATGTCCTGTTGGAGGCTCAACTATATTCCACCAGAGGATCTATTATAGTTTTCACTATGCTGAGATAACCAAATGTAACACCCTATATTTTCATAAAGTAGTGGGTTATAACTTTGTGAGATATCGCCCCGTCTGATTACTCAGACAATGGGTCTTTATAGCAAACTTCACTTAATAGGCAGTGAAAATTTTTCTAAAATAGAAAAGCATAAAAATTTGACTTCAGATACATACACTCAAGGGTACAATAGGTCCAATAAGTAGCATGAGCCTTTGGAAATCCACTGTGCTTTCGCTGCACCTCTGATCATAAATTTTTCAAAAGAGATAACACACGTGTGAGTGTAAAGCTCAGTGAGTCCCGTGTGTGCTAGTGTTTTCAATTGAAAAGATCTTATGAAGAATAATTTCAACATAAGCTAGTTCAGAAATTCTCGTGTGAGAACATTCTCAAATCAAGTATTCAAGGGTTTCGAGTGAAAATAATACTGATTTAAGTATTCAGGAATTCTAATATAAAATATTCTGATTTCAAGTATTCAAGTATTCGAGTACTCAAGTATAGTCAGTGCTTACGCCAAGTAGTGAAATCAGTGCTTACGCTAAGTACTCAAGTAAGTGCTTACGCCAAGTATCCAAGTTAGTGCATACGCCAAGTATTCAAATTAGTGCATACACAAAGTATTCAAGTTAGTGGTTACACCAACTATTCAAGTTAGTACTTACGCCAAGTAGTCAAGTTAGTATATATGCTAAGTATTCAAGTTAGTACTTAGGCCAGGTATTCAAATTAGTGCTTATGCCAAGTATTCAAGTTAGTGCATAAATCGAGTATTTAGGTTTGTGCTTACGCCAAGCAGTCAAGTTAGTGCTTATGCCAAGTATTCGAGTTAGTGCATATGCCAAGTATTCAGATTAGTGCATACGACAAGTATTCAAGTTAGTGCTTATGCTAAGTAGTCTAGTGCATACGCCAAGTATTCAAGTTAATTATATTGGATTTAACGATTGACAGGTTCAAGAAACTAAGAATTCAATATTTATATTGCTCATCATGTTTTCCAAATCTATATAGAAGGCTTGCACTTGAGCACATCAAGAAACCATTTTCCATATCTGGAAAATACTTTACCAAAGTTGAGATTTGAAAATTGAAAAGATCACACGAGATATTTCATATTCAAGATATTCAGAAAATCGAGTGCTTGATAATGCTTTCAAATTCAAATGTAACATTCATCTCATAATATATCAGGAAAGCATTAACTATATTAGGAAAGCAAATGACCGTTTTAGGAAAACACTTAGTTAAAACAAGATTTAAAAAGCGGTGGGACTCACGATCTTTCTTGTGAATGGAAACAGCAAGTAGGCTAGTTCACGTTCAAATATTTTGACAAACACTAGCTAAAACGGGATTTAAAAGGAAGTGGGACTCGTGTTCTAGCTCAATGTGATGACGTATATAATACTTTTAGTCCTTTAGGAAGTTTTGAAGATAAATGACCTATATCGAGAGTCATTCCAAACCTCACTTATCATTCTAAGGTACGACTAACACAAAACTATTATGTGAATAGAAAATATTCTATTTTTTTCTTTCTCACTTCTTCCAACGAAAATGAGATAAATACTTGGAATGATCAAAGGCTTATTAATTCATTTCCCATATCTTTGTTCAAACAAATATCCAAGGTTTCCATATGTTCTTGTGATCTCTCTTTCATCCATTAATACTAATAAAACAATACTTGAGTTTATTTCTTGCCAAATAGAATTTTGCATTTCTTCATTCTTGTCACACTTGTTTATTTATATTATAACTTTTGATTCATAAGTCCATTGAACTCAAACTTGTTCCAAAATGTCCTCAAGACATTCCTTTATGATTTCCAATTTATGAACTATTGATTTCTCTTCTCATTTCATTCAATTTTGCTTACAATATCTCAGATTCTCAATCCCGTCACAGTTTTGGCAACATTTAGTATTTTCATCATAACGTTTTATTCACAACTCCAAATAATGTAAAATTGGTCCCAAAATGATTCTAAGACATTTAGCTACAAGTTTTAGGTCATGAAGTTCCAAATGAACAAGCCAATTTGTACAGTTTATTTGTTCTTCAAGACTGTTCGGGATTTCTTCAAAACAGAATTTCTGTTTTTGTTTCCTTTCTTCATACCATCTATTCTACTTTATTCCTAACAATTATATAACACTTTAAACCATCTTAAATTCCATCATAATGGCCTTAAATTCTCAAATTTTCAGATATACTTAACCTAGAAAAAATTATATTTTCCACCATCAAGTTCGATAAGTGCAATCAACAACATTAACAATTCATTAGAATTTGTCTAAGTATACCGCGATTCGACATAGGAAAGGTCCTCCAGGCCAATATCCATACACAATAACGCAAAGTCCCTAATTTCATAAGAAGAAGGTAATGAACCACCAAGTTTGTCATAGATATGTAAATAGGAATTGAAATCACCCATAAGAATCCATGGTTCCGACAGTGATGAAGATAAGGATTGAATTTCCTCCCATAAACTCCTTCTTGACATAATAGAATTGTAAGCATAGACAAAAGTGAAGAAATATGTAGCATGGGAAATCTTACACCTGATACTCACAGTAATCGCTTGAGGCGTGCAATAGATTAAGTGGACATCCACCCTAGCATCATTCCACAGAATAACAACTCTGCCACCCTTTGATTCATCCAAGTTATGAATAGCCGATCAATTAGAGAATTTGTTATATAAAATATTGTCCACCCCAACAGCAGTCAATTTTGTTTCCAATAGTCCAATAACGTCCACACAATGTTTAGAAATAAAATTCCGAACCCCTTGTTGTTTGAGGGTCATGTTAAACCCTTGAATATTGCAGCATGCAACTCTCATAGTGGACTAACTACTGCCCATTGGGCACTAATCAGGTTAACACTCCGTTGGGCATATTTCTTCCATACCGAACAAATATATTTTATTCCTTGAGTGGTCACTTTACCAGTATTCCCCATGGCCTGTGGAACCTCCTCAACACAGCCTCCTAACCGGGAAGGGGAGACATATTGTTTATTTCCAGCTTGTGCATTCAATTTTTTCTACCAATAAGGGTGTCCCCTACGCCTAACTTTTGATCGGCCTCTTCTATCATTAAGATGGTCTCTCGGTCCAGTAGGTGAGAATGGTGCATCAACTGCAGCATTCCCACTAAGTGCTTGGATATCCTTGGTGCTAGAGTTGTCCACACGTTGTTCATTGCACACGGGCATTGGCACTAGCAGTTTGTTGTGCACGCTGCGCACATTATTCTGCTCCAAATTAATGACCGGTTGTTTCCTCTTGTCATTTCATATAGTTCCTCTCATACCCATCCCACCCATGGATGGTGATTTCATTTTTTTGTTCTGTCCTACCGGTGCTAACAGTGGCCTTGTTCAAGTCTTTTTCCTATCCTTTTGCCACATGTTATTCTCGTCAGTCTTGTGAGCCACCTTTTGTTCCTTTCTTTTCATGTTTTCCCCCATACATGCCTCCATTACATGGCCAAATTTATAGCAGCAAGAATAGTATGAAGGTTCAAACTCAAATCTCACTGCCTGGTGTTTGATCTTTCTTGAAGGCATTCTCATTGGCACCACCTTCACTAGTGGCTTGGACACATCCATTTCGACAAGAACTCTAGCATAGGATAGGCGATCAAAGGTTACAGTAGGCATATCTGTCATGATTGGGATACCCACAGCCGATGCAATTTTGCTTAAAGCACTCATGTTCTTGCAACCGAGAGGCAAGGCAGGAAACGTGATCCATATTGGCATAATGCTCACTTCAACCAAGGAGAAATCAAAGTCATACGACATTGTTTTGAGCATCAGAGAACATCCAAATACTGCATAAGGCCCCCTACGGAGAACCTATTGCCTATCAACATCAGTTTTGAAGCAAAAAAATTAACCAGCTAGTAGCATGGGAATGCACCTTAGATTGAACTCCCCATTGTTTCGTGAGGTCCATTACTGCCTTCATGCCCGGGAACCTACCCACAAACATCCAAACAAGGTAGTAGCCTAGCTTGCCTGTTGCTTCCACAAAGTCCATTTCATCTATATCAATGAGATTACCCGAGCAAGGAATATGCCTAAGTCTCATTCCATTCTATTGCTCTCGGTTCCCTTTTACAATATTAGCTCAGGTTCGAGGAGGTTGAGTGGTCTCCGCTAGTTTGGGGGGTGACAGATGATTGTCCCCCACTAAGGGATCGGTAGAGATAGAAGGCTCAGGAATATCAGGCTGGCGCTGGTTCCTTACTAGGGTAGACACCGGATAAGAGGGTATAGATGACGAAGGGGCATTTTGTTGGTCCATTGCGACAGGAGGGATAGATGCCAGAGGGGAGGAGGGGATTGATGAGGTTTCATTGGACATCTCCATGGACTTATCTGGGGAGACAGCATGGGTTAATGAAGCAGAAGCAGCCCCCCTCATAGAACCCTAGTTTTCGTCTTCTAGTCTGGACCATGAGGTCTTGGCCCTTAGAATAAGATAGGACCAAATAGAGCCAAACAGAATGAGAGCAGAGAAGTGATTCCAATAAATAGGATAATGCTTTCTCAGGTTTGGTATACTAGCACACTGACAGACATAGAAAGAAGGGGCAACCTGAGTGAGTAATAGGTTAGGAGAAATGCGGGTTAGGTAGGTTTGAAATCAGCTATGAATCCTAGGAGGAATACCGCCTTAGATAAACCAGCAGGAAGGGACTGACAGACAGGTTTTAACAAGGTAATAGAGGTTTATGAAGATCGAATAATGGCATTTGGAGGGATAGCAGATGACCGGGAAAAATGCTAAACCGAGGGACAAAGGATTAACCCTGACGATAAGAGTATGCACCACAGCCTACCACACATAGCCAACAAGTAACTAAGAGTATCATATAACAACACCATAAATTGGGATGTCAACAGCAAGGGAACACCAGATTTATAGACAGAGGAATAAGGAGGGATAACAGGGGGGAAATGAAGGAAAACAACCGACCAACCCAACTACAATTATGCAGGACTTATATTACATATGCCACCATCATAAATAATATCACAAACAATCCATCAACCAGTCTAGCATTCATAGCCGGGAAAGCGAGGGAGAACATACAATAGTCAGACTGAGAACAAAAACACATAAACAGAAAAAAACTAACCAACATGGAAGTCGTTTACATGTACATTAGCTTGAAGATCAGTCATGGAAACCAAGGATGAGAAGTGAACTCACAGGAGTTGAGAGCTTTTCTCTCTACACTTTATAGTCCTACTATTTGGTCTGTAGTTGACAACAATGTGGGAAATGTATGTCCATTCGGTTCCTAAATATTTGGGCTGAACATGATTTGTTCCAGAATATTGTAAAAGAGGTTTGGGATCAGGAGGTCTTGGGATTCCACCAGTTCGCTCTTTGTCGTCGCTTGAAAATGCTTAAGGGGAACTTGCGGAGACTAAACAAACAAGAATTCTCTCACCTTTCTGAACATGTTGAACAAGCGAATCAGGCTGTACTCAATACACAACAGTTTTTACTTGCCAACCCTGCGGATCAGAATCTTATTGCACAATTCAAGACTGTAAACGGTCAGCATGGCATATTGCGGAGGCAAAAATGAAGTTCTACCAGCAAATTGCTAAAGGAAGGTATGTAGCTCACTCTGACAAGAATACTCGTTACTTTTTCAACATAGTCAAACATAATAAAAAGAGAAACTTCATCTCTTCTATCATGATGGAGGATGGTAGAATGACCAATAGTCAAAAGGCTCTCACAGACGAATTTGTGAAATATTACCGGAAGCTTCTGGGGACTAGGGTCGATTGCTAGGGAATCAATGTGGACTTTGTCAGGACTGGTCCTATAGTTCCTCATGATATGATGGTGGACTTGGTAAGGGATATGACTATCCGGGATATTAGATTAGCCTTGTGGGATATTGGTGATTCCAAAGCTCCTGGGCCTAATGGTTACTCGGCCTTATTTTTCAAGAAGGCGTGGGGTACGGTTGGGCAAAGTCTATGTGATGCAGTTATGGAATTCTTCAGTTCGGGCAAAATTCTTAAGCAAATTAACCATTCTATTATTACACTGGTTCTGAAAAATGATCTTGTTGATAGGGTGGGCGACTATAGACCAATATCTTGCTGTAACGTGGTCTATAAGATTATCTTTAAAATCCTGACTGATAGACTAAAATTAGTGGTCCCTTACCATGTGGACAGGGCACAATCCACATTTATCCAAGATAAGCTTATGACTGATAATATCTTACTTGTTCAAGAACTGATGTGTATGTATAGTCGTACAAGAGTTTCTTTGCGATGTGCAATGAAGGTGGACCTTAGGAAGGCTTATGACTTAGTCAATTGGAATTTCTTACTGGATTTACTTACTGAGCTTGGGTTCCCTCATCTATTCAGGAATTGGATTGAGCAGTGTGTGACCACTCCCTCGTTCTCTGTTGCTATCCATGGGAATGTGTATGGCTTCTTTACAGGAGCCAAGGGTCTGCGCTAAAGAGATCCTCTTTCTCCATTGCTGTTTGTCATTTACTTAGAATATTTCTCACGGGTTGTCAAAGTGCATACACTTGGGACTTTATTCAATTATCACCTTAAGTGTAAGGGCCTAAGGGTTACTCACCTTGCTTTTGCGGATGACCTGATGTTGTTTGCTAGGGGTGATTGTTCTTCTATCCTTATTCTCCTTGACTGCCTAGAAGAATTTAAGAGATGTTCTGGTCTTGAAATCAATAAGGATAAATCCAATATCTATCTAGCAGGGATCCATCTGAACCATCAAGAGAGCATTCTGGCAGATACAGGCATACCTATCGGGGAGCTTCCATTTTGCTACCTTGGCCTACCAATCATGAATAGGAAAATTCAACTAACTTTCTACAAACCATTGCTTGATCGTATTGGTTCATACATTGGGAGATGGTCTGCTTGCTCACTCTCTTATGTTGGGCACCTACAGTTGATTCAATCTGTTCTCCAAGGGGTCGAATGTTTCTGGCTATCCATTCTTCCTACACCATCTGTTATTATTTGTCAGTTGGATAGGATGGCTAGGGACTTCTTGTGGGACTCTAAAAATCCTTCGGTTGCCTGGAACAATATTTGTCTTCCAAAGACTAAGGGTGGTCTTAGTTTAAGGAACTTAAAAACTTGGAATGGTGCCCTTATGTCTAGAATCATTTGGGACATATAAGCAGAGAAACAATAATTGTGGGTCAAATGGGTGGACCATTATTATTTGAAAGGTAGATCTATATGGGAAATCGAACATCATAGGGAACACTCCCCCTTGTTTCGTAAATTGCTGGCAAGAAGAGACATGATCATGAAGCGTGAAGGTGATTCTCACTGTACAGCGGATCTTATTCATTCTTGGGCCATTTGTAATACTTCTTTCACCTCTCTTGCTTATGACTATCTAAGATCTACTACACAGTCTGTGTATTGGGCCAATACTATATAGAAGCAGGGTTTGACGCCCAAATACTCATTCATCCTTTGGCTGTGTGCGAAGGGTAGGCTTAAGACCAATGATGCACTTGTGTTCGGGCTTGATGACTTGACATGTCCATTGTGTAAATCTCATCCAGAAATAATGAATTATCTATTTTTCAAATGCATAGTTTCGGCTACTATTTGGACAGAAGTGAAAATGTGGCTGAGTCTTCTACATTCTTTGAATTCGACCAAAGCATGTCTTAGGTGGTATAAGCAGGTACCTCCTGGTTTTCTAAGGCAAAGTCTATTGGTTTGGCAGCCACTTTTTACTACATCTGGAATGCTCGTAACAAGGCTTTTTTTGAGGGGGCGACCTGCCAACCGTTGGATATAGTGAAGAAGATTAAAACACATATGTACACTGTAATTTTTACGTCGTACCCTAATGTTCAGACTAGCTTTGAGGACTATATTGACAACCTCTAGTTTGTAGTCTCCTTGACTGTAAACTAGTCATCCATGTAAATACTTCTTGATCAATATTAATCCATTTACATTTGCAAAAAAAAAAAAAAAAAAAAACAATTCATTTTCTTCAATTAATTCCATCTGTCCTTTCTATTTCTTACACCTTCTTGTGCAGCCACCAACAACCACCCAAACCACTATTAAAAGACCTTCATATACCATATAAAATATAGTATATAAAGCCTTCACCATCCATCACACACACACTTTCACACACAAAGCTTCACATAGTACACGTACGTTTAATCTAAATCATAGCCATAAATCTTATGTTTTCTTGTTAAAACTCATACCAAAATAATCACCGTAATGAGATCTATAACTTTAATTCTTGAAGCATAAACTTTTACCTTGTATGTGGGATTTCTTGGCTTAAGTTTGCTTCAAGAACATGAAAAACACACATACTTCTTTCTTTCTCTCTCATTTTTCTTTTTCTTCCTATTTTTCTCTAGCTTTCCTTTCCTTTCCTTTCTCTCTTCTTTCCCTATTCTTTATGGAGGAATTTCTTGCTGAAAGTCAGCTCCTCAACCACTATTCTTGGTCAAGAATGGTGACCAATTCATTAAATGCTATGGTGCGTATTGTGGGCTATCCTTCCAAGTGTCGTTTTTTTATTCGCCAACATTTTTCTTTAATTATTTTCTTCCAAAACTTATTCAATAATCTTTATGAAATAACCATTCACCATTTGACACTTGTTTTCATCCACCAATCATATTACACCACTTGTCTCAATGCTGACCGCACTTTAGAATTTTTCTCAAACAATAACTGTAATTTCGGTCCGTATCGAAAAAATATTTTATTACACTAATAAAATCTATAAATTGTACTGAATTTAATAGTGGGAATCATAAATCTCAATTCTTTCCAAATTGCGATCAAAATCCCGATCGCGGTCAAAATTATAAAAATGCCCCCAATACATCTGATAGCTTAATTTATACCAAAATACTCGTCTCACCACACTGATAAATTTTTGTTCTTAATGTACCCTTAAATTCCTATTAGACTAAAAGTAGTCGCAATCTGAAGATTTAGGGTACGGATAGAACAAATTCAAAAATTTCATTCAAGTTGCCATAATTTCAAAATTTCAATAATACCCTTAAATATGTTTATCATACCAAAGTGTTAATCTCATTATATTGATCATTTCTTGTTTTAGTTACTTATACAAATTCTTATTCTATACATAGTAGTAACGATTAATGTACAATAGTAGGGGTTGTTACACCAAAGTTTCTTAGCATTCCTATCACGAAAAATCTTCACTCCAATAATCTGCTTAGCTGGTCCTAAGTCTTTCATAGCAAAATACTTGCTCAACTCTTGCTTAACTTGTCAATCCTAGAAGCATTTTTGCCAACAATAAGAATATCATCAATATAAAGCAAAAGAATAATAAAATCATTATTAGAAAACTTTTGCACAAATATATAATGGTCTAAATTAGTCTTTCTGTAGCCTTGCTTCCTCATAACAGACTCAAACTTCTTATACTACTGTCTTGGTATTTGTTTCAATCCATACAAACTTTTCTTTAATTTGAAAACATAATATTCTTTTCCTTTTACTCGAAATCCCTCTGGTTGTTCCATAGAGATTTCTTCTTCAAGATCACCATGAAGAAACGCTGTCTTCACATCCATTTGCTCAATCTCTAAGTCAAGACTAGCAGCTAAACTAAGCATAACTCTGATAGATGATATTTTTACAACAGGAGAAAATATCTCTGAGAAGTCTATACATTTTCTCAGACTGAAACACTTGACAACTAATCTAGCTTTGTACAGTGGGTGAGAAGAATTCTCTTTTTGCTTCAATCACAGACCCATCTATTCTTCGAAGCCCTTTTGCCCTTAGGCAACTTTACCAAGTCAAAAGTGTAGTTGTAAAACAAAGACTTCATCTTATCTTTCATTGTATTGAACTATTGATCCTTCTGCTCACTTTTCATAGCTTCCTGATAGCATTCTGGTTTTCCCCCACCAGTCATAAGTATATCTCATTTGGAGAATACCTGATAGAAGGCTGTCTATCTCTGGTAGATCTCTTGAGTGGAGTATCTTGTGGTTCTTCTGGCAAATCTATAACCGCTGGAATCTAAATATCAGTAGCATCATCATCTAGGATATCTAAATCAGCAACACCATGGTCATTAGCATCAAGATTATCCTGCTTCAAATTTGTCTGTGTACCATCCCCAACTGTATTAGGTAAATGATGTCCAGTCTCTGAATCTAAATCAACTAGATCATGCTGAACCTGTGACTCTGTCTTTTAAGCTTTCTCAATGTCATCAATGGTCTGATTCTCGAAGAACACCACATCTCTGCTTCTAACTAGCTTTTTCTCAATTGAATCATAAAGTCTATATCCAAACTTATCCTGGCCATATCCAAGAAAGATATACTATCTTATCTTTGCCTCTAATTTGGACCTTTCATCTTTTGGAATATGAATAAAAGCCCTGCAGCCAAAGACACGTAAGGGATCATAAGATGCTTTCTTACCAGACTAAATATTCTCAGGAACATCTCTATCTAGAGTAACAGTGGGAGATAGATTAATAATATGAGCCATTGTATGCAACACTTCACCCCAAAAGGAATTTGGTAACTTTTCATTTGAAAGTAAACATCTAACTCTCCCAACTAGAGTTCTGTTCATCTTTTTTGCCAAACCATTCGACTAAGGGGTCTTAGGAGGAGTCTTCTGATGTCTGATACCCTACTTCCTGCAGTACTCATCAAACGGTCCATTGTACTCACCACTATTATCTGATCGGATGCACTAAATTTTCTTTCCAGTTTCTCATTCAACAGAAGCCTGAAACTGCTTAAACTTATCTAAGACCTAATCTTTAGTTCTCAAGGTATAAACCTACAATTTTCTTGAATGATCATCAATGAAAGTCACAAAGTAAGATGCACCACTGAATGACTGGACCTTTAATGGACCACAAACATCATAATGAATCAACTTTAACAACTTAGATTTTCTTGAAAGAGGGTTAGTCTTGAATAACACCCTATTTTGCTTTCCTACTAGACAATGAGAGCATTTTTCTGACTTTGCAATACTAACTCCAGAAATTGCATTGTTTCTAATTAAACAATTAAGTCATTTCTCACTAATGTGATTGAGCCGCTTACACCATACTTCAGGTGAGATTTTGTTGTCCACTACATTAACACTAGCACCAGAAATCGAAGCTTGCATTAAGTACATATTAGAACACTTTTTCCCTCGAGCCACAATAAGAGAACCCTTGGAGAGTTTCTATTGTCCACTATTAAAGTTGTTGTAGAAATCATCATTGTCAAGTTGCCAACTAAAATCAGATTTAATCGAATATCTGGAGCATGTCTGACATCTCTAAGCAATAACTAACTGCCATTACTGGTCTTCAAGCAAATATCACCCATGCCAATAACTTTAGATATACCATTATTTCCTATCCTTAAAACTCCAAAGTCACCAAAAGGAAGAAGTCTCTCTTGGATGTAACATACAGAGAAGCATCTTATCTACTACCCAATCAGGGTCATGAGAGGTATAACTAATCACATCCTCATTAAACACAAGAACAAGGTATATTGAAGAAGTAGTAGTATCAATCTGATTTCCATTAGCATCCCTTGCTTCTGAAGTACTAGTACCGTTCTTGTTTTCTTTCTTCCATTTGAAACAGTTTTTTTTTAATATATCCCTTCTTGCCACAGTGATGACATTCAACATGCTTGTACCTAGACTTAGACTTACTTCTGTTTTTGTCTCTGTTTGTTTGAACCTTAATTTTACTTATTCTTCGATTTTCAATAACAAGAACCTCAAACCGAAAAGATGAACATCCTGAAGTTCTCCTTCTAACCTCTTCATTAAGGATACCATCTTTAGCATATTCCAAAGATATGGCACCAATAGAAGCAAAATTAGTAAAAGAAACCTGAAATGTCTCCTAAGAATCAAACAAACTGCTAGGCAACCAGTGTCCCATAATCTTATAATCAAATTCAATTCCCACATTTGACAATTGATCAATAAGACACTGAAAATCATTTACATGGTCCATCACAGGAGTTCCTTTTTTTGTTTTTCAAATTTATCACCAGTTTTAATAAGAACAGTTTGTTGTTACTAGTTTTTTAGGCATACAAATTTTCAAGTTTCTTCCATAATTTCTTGGTATTAGTTTCATTTTCAATATGGCTACGGACATTCTCCTCAACTCACAAGCAGATGAAAACTCTTCACAAATAACAAATCATTCATTTTTCCTTGCCAGCTATACCATTTAAACTAATCATTTGATTAGCAATATTCTCCATAATTCAAACAAACAAAATTCACCATGCACCAATTAGGAGCACTCTAATACTACTTTGTTGGGGATAAACAGACCAAGGATAGGGGCACATACAAGCAACGAAAGAAAAACAGAAGCTAAAGTTCAACAACAAATCAAACCACACTTCAAACCATCACGCAAACCCCTACTCCTTATCAACCCCACATTTGAATGAAAATTAGGAGCACCAAGGAAAATGAAAATGGCAGCAATAGTGGAAGACAAAAACACAGCCAAAACACAAGAATAAGGCACACCAAAATTTTTACGTGGAAAACCTCTCCAATGTGAAGAGAAAAAACCACAGAACCTTTGAGTCCACGCTAAAAGCTCCACTAATCAACAAGAAGAATACAAGATAGAATTCCACAATATGTAACACCCCGCTACCTAGGCCCGCCAGGGCTGGGGATGTTGCCCCGTCCAAAGGACAAGGGGTCTTTATAACTAGGTCACACAAATAAAATAGCGGAATAAAAATAATACTTTAACTTAAAATTTATTACAACCCAAGGATAAATCCAAGATTAAATCCAAGAATTCCAAAAAAATGAATCCATAATAAAGATTATCCACTCTCAACTCCCCAAAGCAATACATAAAAATAAATGACAAAATTCTCTTCCAAGGCAGATAACACTAGCTATTCATCCCCACAGTAGGATCGACCTGAAATCATGGTGAAAAGGGTGATGAGACAAAAATTTCAATGAGTTCGTGTGTGCTTTGAGCGTCCAGTGAAAACAGTTCGTGAATGTAGAGTATAAAATCTTTATAAGAGAAATACTGGCAAGCAATAAACAGCAGTCAAAATCAAGAGTGGTGTTTTGGCTTTTTCAACCATATGGGTTACCACATGTTGGGCCCCATAACCGTTCAGAATGCCGACACTTTGTGCAGACTGACAAAAGGTAGGCAATCGGCCTACCGGGCAAGATACTCCTCATTCTCTATACCCAAACAACAACCGGGTGTCCATTTCGGCGAAATACAGTCACTTGACTGAAATAAAAACTGCTAGCTCGGACCGGTATGACTAAGTAGTACTGACGTTTCTCTAAGTTAAGTTTATCTTTTGGAGGTGGCCTCCTGCCAGAAGACTCACTATTGCTCTTCAAAACTAGTACTACTAGCCTACCCATATTGAGTACTCAACGTAACTTATCCCACTTGGAAAAAAAATGAACAAAACATAGTTCCACTTGAAAATGATAATTAAGGGTTTCCATAGTCTTTGTCAAAATCAGTTTTAGAAAGAGTTTTAAGTTTAAGTAAATCTGCTTATTGATTTCTAAATAATTTGTTTGACTAAAATAAGAAAGGAGTCAATCCTTAATTGCCTTTACAAAAATGAGTGTCCTTGCACTCTACATTTGACTTGCCATTAAAAAAAAATCATTTTTGCATCAAACAGGTTTTATGTAGGAGCTTACCTGATTCTTGCTCACAATAAGAGGTCTCCAACAGCCAACCTAACCCCGCATGGGGTAAATATAAACCACAATAAAACTCAAGCCAAAATCCACTTTCTCAATTTAAAACTAACTCAACTCACTACTACCATAATCCTAGTGTCCTAAGCTTTAAGGCCAAATAATAAAGAAAAAGGGTTTATAAGTTAAGACTAATTTGATATTTAAAATAATTAGTGTTTTTGGAAATAGGTACTAATAAGTTGAAGATTTAAATCTTGCTAACAAAAATTTAG
The DNA here is from genome assembly GCA_026120185.1 of Voacanga thouarsii. Lineage (NCBI taxonomy): Eukaryota > Viridiplantae > Streptophyta > Magnoliopsida > Gentianales > Apocynaceae > Voacanga > Voacanga thouarsii. Next base: position 1,342,265 of record JANUWF010003374.1, on the reverse strand, counting down.
AGTTCATTTGAAGAAGAGTCCTAGGTGGTATTAGGTAAAATAATGATTTATTAATAATTATTTGCTAGAAAATAATTGATAACTAAAATTAGTTGAAAATAAATTTTAATGAGTCTTGATTGAAGGATAATAAATAAATTTTAATAGGTTTTGGTTAAAAGATAATAATTAAATTTAAATAATAAATATTTTACTTGATATGATTATTCCCATAAAAGGCTTTATTTGATCATATAATACCTATATATTTTATTTCTTTCAAAACCACTATTTAATTGACTAAAATATCCTTATTATATATATAATAGTCCAAATCTACCTTCCTAGGGTTTTTTCGAATTCACTAGAAAAATTATAATATTAAATATTTTATTGATGAAATAAAATTGGCTTTCGGGACAACTAGATCATGGTTATATTTCTATTGCTAACTACAATCATGAACATATGCATCTCTTCAATTCATCAAATCATCCAAATCATGAATAATAGTATAGATCTAAATTTATCAAGACATGATCTAACCTCTACTAGCATAAATATAATCATGGCTTCAATAATCCAACATGAATATAAATCCTATTCACCAAAGGTGACATAATCTCTAGCATACTTGATCACAAATACTACCTATGACATGAAGGCATGCATTAAACCCTAAAAACACCATACAATCAACTAAGATAATCAACTCATGCATAGATCCTATCTCCATCATAAACACACATTTATTAATGCTTCAATCTCAACTCATCACAACAATACATGCTCAAGCCCTATTCATAATCCATCTTCTACTAATATCATCCTAGAGACATGAATCTAGAATTTAAAAAGAGGGTTAAAAAGGCTTACTTGATTGGTGAATACCTTGAAGGAGTTTTGAATGGATCTCAATTCCTAGATGTCTAAATCCGTCCAAGGAAGATGAAGAAAGCATGGCCATAGTTGATGAAATCATTCGGCCAAGAATGAGAGTGGTTCAGCCAAGAGAGAGAGAGAGAGAGAGAGAGAGAGAGAGAGAGAGAGAGAAGAGAAGGAGATAGTCCATTAGCATGTTTATTCATATGTATATTCATTAGAGATCAAAGATTAGAGAAGATGAAGTTGTTTGAACAAACCTACCTTGAAGGTGTTCTTGAGCCTTCACAAAATTTCTGGTTTTTTATCCAAAAGAGCAAGTTGGATTTTGGAGTTTGATGTTAAAACTGGTATGGATGGACTCCCGGTAGTGTATAGATGAAATCTAGAATTTTTAGAAGAAGTTTGAAGTGATTTGGAGAGATATTAGGCGAAAGAAAGGAGTAGGTGTTCTTGGTGTGCTATGTTTCCTTGAAGGTTGAAGAGAGTAGAGATGTTTTTTTCAAGGCTGGCCGAATTTCTGAAGGGATTAGGGTTGGCCGACTACTTGTAGGGTTTTGGTAGATGATTTTCTAGTTTGGAAGGGAAAATGAAAGGCTAGTTGTTGAAATCCTTAAAGAATATTTTTGGGAAGCAAATTTAGAAACTAAATATAACAAGAATATCTTTAATTATTGGAGAACTTTTGGGAAGCTGCCATGGCCGACTGCTTGTGCAGTATTTCAGCTGGATGAAAACTGGTTGAAGGAGGCTAAGGGTGGCCGAAAATAAGGAGTATAATGGTGAAGGAAAGGTCTGGTTGTTTGAGGGATATTTTATGGAAGGTTGCTAAATTATGGTGGCTAGAATTTTGGTATCCAATCAAGGTATGATTGCAGTAATTTTTTTTGGAAATCTTTTAAGGCAGCCATGATTGGATTTTCATGCAGAAGCTTGGGGAGGACAATGGATTTTAGTTCATGGCTGTTTAAGGGTGGTTTATGCAGAAGAAGGCTGAAGTTTCGGCCAGGGATGAATTAGGAAACAAAACTGGAAATTTTCCTGTACAGAATTTTAGCAAAGTGCTGGGATTTTTGGACAGTTTCGGCTGCCATTTTCCAGTCAGCTTGCAAAGAGTTTGGAGGAGATTTCAGGGGCCTTTCAAGGCTAGTTTCCAGCCTTCTTTATGGAGGAAAAATGTGGCTAAGATGCCGAGCAAAAACTAAAAGAAAACAGCTTGGTTTCGGACCTCCAAAGCTGCGAATTTAACCAGAAATTTATCTAGATTTGCACAGCATTTGTGCAATCCGAAAATGGCCAGAAAAATTCAGATCTCAAGTTGATCAAAAGGCCATTTTTCTGGCAGCATTTGGGAGAGAATAATGGCTAAGAATTTCGACACCTTGAAGGCACAAGAAGCTGGAAAATTTCAGTTCATTACATGAAGGAAAATGAACCTAGCTAGAGTGAAGTTTAGAAGGTTCACTAGGGGAATTAATTCTCTTGGAAACCTTCCCCATCTTTTCCATATTTTCGGTCCATAAGATGTCTTTTACTAAGACATTTTGAACCTTTAAAGCCACAACACTTTACTAAAATTTCTAGAATGAAATTGGCTAGAACAAATTTGACCAATCTAATGAATTGAGAATTAAGAAAAAATAAAGATCAAGAATAAATGAATTCTCTTAGGAAATTTTGAGTAGGCACAAAAATAGGATTAGAGTACTCCTATCATGTCTCCTATAGGACAACACCTCTGCCCTATGCTAAGGTACTTAAGGCCGAAAATACCCATTCCCAAGCAAAAATAAAATTTAATCATGCTAAAACTCCTATGATGGAATTTGATCTCAAGACCTCAAGAATTTATTCCAAAGCTTTAACCACTAAACCACAACAACTCTTGTTCTTATTTTCCCTCAAAAATATTTTTTCTATTTAATCCTCAAGCTATCTCCCTATTTCCTCATCAAGCAAAAATTACCATTTTGTCATTCTTACCCAATAATCATAATCAAGCCCTTTAGACTATAAAATACAAATTTAAAGCACATAAAATCATATAAAATTATATTTAAACATGCAATTAAGTATGATATGCATCCTAACCCCCTTACTTTAAGGTTGGTTCCGACCGGGGTTTCACACAATATATAACTAAAAATATAGCCACAATGAAGCTATAATTTCATTAAAAACAAAATAAAGAGAAGAATAATTGGAGGAAATGCACCAGAAATTTGTCACTATTTGGTGGTAATATTTCTGAATTCGACTGTAAAAAATTGATCACCACCGTTAGAATGTAGTTTTACCTCTCCTTTGCAACATATCCAAAATTGAGCCAAATCAGAGAAGAAATCATTATCCGATCATCTAGTAGAAATAAATTGCTCAAGTAGAATTTCTGCACCTTCTCCCTTTCTCTCTCTTTTTTTCTGTTTGGCTATTTTTTTCTCTCTCTCTCTTTTTATATATATTTCTCACTCACCGGTTGTTGTCTTTTGTTATGTCTTCTGTCTCTTTTTTGTGTTGACCAGAAAGCAAAACCTTTTTCTATTTTTGTTACTTTTTGGTTGTTTAGCACTCCATATGGGCAGTGAGAAAGGATGATAAGTCTCGTATTGGCAGTGAAGATGATGGGGATGTTGCCAAGCAAGGAAGAGAATCAATTGATGGTGACAATGAAGCTGAGACAATCAGGCATGAGGAAAATGTGAAGGTTGGAACTGCCAAACCAAATTCTTCTACATTGGAGCTGGAGGAGCATATTTTGAAGTAAGTATTAGGATTTTGTTACTAATTTACGTGTTATACATTCCTGGCAGTCTTCTATTACTTTTTTCTTCTTTCCATCTCTAATAATTTGAATTTCCTCTCTATCATCACCAAAACCTTTTCTAGCTGCCTCTGTATATCGAGAATTAAATTTCTTAGTAATAGGATCTCTTGAATACTCCATGTCTAAGGCCAGTTCGATGGCCATCTTCCACATTATAAACAGTTTTGGCGAAGTAGCTCTTTCTAGATATCAGGTCTTAAACAATTATCTAATTCCTAGTTATAATTTCATTGAAGTTTTGCAATTAGTCAGCCATTGTCATTCTTCCTTCTTTAAAATTAACAAGCTTTTCACATAGCCTGTCATGATAGTTTGGGGGTACGTACTTCTCATGATTTTTTACCTTCATTTCTTGCTAGTTTGGTGATTGTCTGAAAGTTTTGTAACTGTATAAAGGCACTTGCTATAATTATACAACAATTTGAGATCTACAATGAATTTTAAATGATTCATCCTATTTGAGCAAAGGTTGCCATTATTTTTAATGTACTCAAAAGTTGCTAAACTTAAACCACTTTCAACCTTTCTATTATAGGAATCTCTTTTGCTCTATAACCTAATGTCTCTGGGTTGTATTTTTCTTGAATTTGTTTGTCACTGTGGTAGTCTTGCTATCAATTTATGTCTCTGGCTAAACAGCAGATGCAACTACGGATTGCTGCTTTCCTATCCATATTCTATATCTATAGATCACTACAAGAAAAATGCACTTTAGTGACGGAAATTAGCGATGATTTCGTTGTTGTAGCTAATTTGTGACGGAATAGTGATGACAAACAAAAAATTCAATTTAAATTTATTTTTTAAAAAATTTGTCAAATAGCCGTAGCTAATCCCTGGCTAATTAGTGAGGTCCCCCGCTAATTAGGGAGGGATTAGCTACAACGTACGTAATTAACACTAATACTAAATTAATTGTTCAGATGTCATAGCTAATCACTCGCTAATTAGAGAGGGATTAGCTACGACATTTATGATTATTCATTACTACTAAATAATTGTTAAAATTCCGTCACTAAGTAGTTGGTAATTAGCGATGGCTTATAACCGTCGCTAATCCCTCGCTAATTAGCAACGGATTAACGATGATAAATTGGGCCGTCGCTAATTCCTTGTAAATCCGTTGCTAATCTGAAAAAAAACTATATAATTAATATAAAAAATAAAAAATCACAAAAATATCAATAGCCTAGTGTTAGAGCATGTGCTCCCCTACAACAAAGATGCGGGATCGAGCCCTGCGTTCAACATAAACTCATAAAATTATCTGGCGGGTCGGGTCAGTTGTCTAGCCGAACCGATTAGGTTGGTTCGTGTCTAATTAATTTTTTAAAAAAAAAAAAATCGTTGGCCCTCAGTAATTTTTTTTCGTTCTGTTGCTATTTGCGATGCTAGTTTTAGCGATGGTCAAATTTGTCGCTAAGCCGTCACTAAACTCAATTAGTGATGGATTTGACCGTCGCTAAATTGTTTTTTTTCTTTTAGTGGATAAACTTGCATTCTTTTTGAGTTATCGAATAATAAAAGGATTTGTCGTCTTAAAGGGAAGTTCTATTTTCTCCTCAGGATGAAGGAAGAAGGACTAAAGAAGTTAGAAGGTGGTTCTGAGGTGTTAGCATGGGTTAATAGGAGCCAAAAGCTTGAATAGAGGAGGAATGCTAAAAGGGAGAAAGCCTTGCAACTGTCAAAGATTTTTGAAGAGCAGGTTATCTTCAACTTTCTTAATCTTTTTCTTATCTAGCAATTTTTAAAAAATGCATTATTATCTTTGTTTATCCTTATTTGAGATTTTTTATATTTTTTTGTGGTGAGTTCTAGGAGAAAAAGAATATTTCACTTGATGTTCTTTCTCTATGTTAATTAATTTAGAGAATTCAGCAAACCTTCCCCCACCACACACGCAGACACAACTAAAAGAAATATTAATAAATAAATAAATAAATAAATAAAAACTCAATCTTTTTCTCCCTTTTCTATTTCTCCTATTTTTGGAGTTTATTGTTGCTTGTTTTCTCTCAGAGGCACAAATGCCTGAAGTTGAAGATATTTTCATAGAGGAAGATGTGCCCCCAAATGACTCTATTTAGGAGAAAAATGAAGAAGATGGGGATTGGTTAGACCAAAGGAGAGTGAGAAAGATGAAATTTTTGAAGATAGGGAAAAAGAGATGGTTCCAGATGAGACTATCCATGAAGTTGTGACCGTGGATCACTTAAAGAGAATATTGAGTGGGGTGGTCGAAACATGGACAAGAAAAAAAAGCTAGCTTGTTGGCATCCATGATGATGAGGGACAAAAGGAAATACACATTGAGAGGACAAATGAGTATGGATGTAAGGTAAGTATTTTTTTTCTTCTTGAATCAATTACTTTCTTTTCTTGGTATTTTGTGCTCGTATGTCTAGATTAACTTGCTTCATTTGTGTTGCCTAATTTCTATTACTTTCTCGTATCATTTGTGTTATATATGTCTACTGCATCTTGTAATTTTAAAATAAAATAATTGGAACTTGAGCATTTGTTAATAGATGCTTGTGAAATGGCTTTAAAGGCCATGCAATTTCTTATATTAGCTGAAACTGATAAATCCTTATAGATTTGGTCATCATGTTAAGCTCATTTGAAACATGTTTAGGGTTGAATTTGTTTCTTAGAGGCCTAGATAAGGAAGAATGAAAAAAGGTTCTAAAGGGACTATATAATCTGACAATATAATAAATTTCTTAGATTCGGTTAAAGATACTACAGATGCACCAAGCTAAGTAATTACATGGTATATCCCACTAATTACTTAGTTAATGAATTGAAAATGAAAAGTTCTAAATAATTGGGTTTTGTCATATTACTGTTGACTCCAAAGGAAGCTTTTTGGTTGCTTTCACATAAATTTCATGGCAAGGGGCCAGATAAAATGAAGCAAGAAAAGCGCATGCAACAGTACCATAAGGAACTAAAGGTAAAGCAAATGAAAAATGCAGATACTTCATCACTTTCTGTTGACAAGGGAGGATTAGGCTCAATTGAAAACACACTATCATGTTCTTAGCGGGCATATTAAAGCGGGGTATGTTAATACTCTCTAACTTGTTAGTTTTTATTGGTTCCCCCTTATTCCTCTTTTGTTTTGACACTATATGGCCATACTGATTTCCTTATCATGTGGGTTAATAGAATTGATATTGTTTCCTTACATGCTGATTTCTTTTGTTAGTCTGAAATTTACATTGCATCTGGCAAGTAACTTGTTATGTGTTCCAGGCAAACAAGTTGTTAGGGATAGGCCCTAGGAACAAGTCAAAACTCCAATGGCAAAGTTACATAAGAGGATAACAAAGAAATAATAATAACAAAAATAATACGGAGAAAAAATAAATAATGAGAAAGGAAATAAAAGAGAGAAATACAAGAACTTACGTAGTTCGGTCAAATAACCTACATCCACGGGTGGAGGCGTAACAAAACTTCACTATGAAAAAAACAATTTAGAAGGCTTTAGGAAAGTATTCCTAAGCCACTAAACACCACTAATATAGAAAAAGAGTGTTACAAAGAACAAATACCCTAATGGCTATTCAAAATCTTATGTTGGTGTTGTTGTATGTGTTGTGTTCCTTAAAAAACCAAACTAGGCCTTTATTTATAGGCATCTTAAGAAGGTTAGTTTTCATGGAAATTCGATGTGGGATTTGCTAAAGAAACAAAGTATTAATGGTGGTGAAGAAATCTTTGGTTTCCAAATGTGGGATACAAGGCACCCCAACAAATTTCCATCTTGACTTGCATACCAAACTCAAACATAGAAGTTTTGCTCCGCCTTCTCCACAAAAATCCTAAGATCACAAATCACAAACAGTGAACACCATTCAAGTCCAGGCACTCCTTGAATGGCTTACAAACTCTAACTCTTTCTTCTACAACTGACAATGTATATGCCACTAAATTTGCATATCTTTGAGGTGGTCGAATATCTCTTCTTGGTCTATTCTTGGCTATGGAATATTTGTTTTCTTGTCGAACTTTTTCGTCAGAAACCACAACTTGATCAGAGGCAATAAGTATCGATACTAAACTTTGTTGAATAGAAGAAGTCAATTTAGAAGGACTAGAACTGCCAATTTCAAGCTCGACCTGCTCTTGTGTACCATTTTCATCTGTACCAGAAGAACTCGAAGACTCCCTTTTGGAATTTAACATAGACAATTTATCAAATGTAATATCTCTACTAATTACAAATTTTGGTGTTTTGGGATCTGGACACTATAATTTATACCCTTTCACCCCAAAAGCATACCCTAGGAAAATACATTTCTTAATTCTAGGCTCCAATTTCCCATCATTTACATGCATGTATACCAGACACCCAAAAACTTTTAAATTAGAGTAATTAGCAGGCGTACCTGATTAAACTTCCTCAGGAGTTTTGAAATCAAGAGTTGCAGAAGAAGTGCAGTTGATAATGTAACATGCTGTACAAACTGCCTCTGCCCTTTGGCAACCCTGCATTTGAAATCATACAACGTGCTCTTTCCAAAAGAGTTCCATTCATGCGTTATGTAATACCATTTTGTTGAAGCATCATTCTTACTATACGGTGCCAAAAAATTTCTTCATTTTTACAAAATTCATCAAATTCTTTTCACAGAATTCCATGCCATTATTTGTCTGCAACCACTTAATTTGTTTACCTGTCTGTTTCTCAATTAAAATTTTCCACCGTTTGAAAGTTAGGTAAACATCACTTTTATTCTTACGAAAATAAACCCAAACTTTTCTTGAATAATCATTAATGAAAGTCAACAAATACCTGGCACTACCCTTAGACAAGACATGAGATGGATCCCAAAGATCTGAATGAATATAATCCAAGGTACCTTTAGTCTGGTGAATTGCTGGTGAGTTGAAGCTGACCCTTTTCTGCTTCTCGAAAAAACAGTGCTCATAGAAGTCCAATGCACCTATGTTTTGTCCATCCAAAAGGTTTCTCTTGCTCAACATGTGCAGACCTTTCTCACTCTTGTGCCCCAAACGCAATGCCATAATTTGGTGATTTCAAAATCAGACAACCTGATGTAGAAGATGCAACAGAATCTGTGACAGTAGTTCCTTGCAAAGTATATAACTAGTAGACTTGCAACCTTGAAGGCTTAAAATGACAAAAATAATGAAAACGAAGGTATGTTAGGAAAACGAAAATTTTACCTTTGTGATGAAGTGGCCCTCTTCGGATTGGTGTAGATTTTTGAATAAGGCTATTCAAAGCTAGTGGCTCACGTCCTTGCAAATGTCTACTGTGTCTCATCCACGCAAAGTTTTCGATCTTCCAAAATGGTGCCCGTAGCATAGTCGGTGAAGGTTTGAAGTTTGGGTTTTGATCAACTTTAACAAAGTTTCCACGATGAGTTGGGTTTATTTCTGTGCACAAATTGAATACAGAGGAGGTTTCTATTTCTTTTGTTTTTCTTCTCTGTGATTCAATCTAAAAAACCACAGACACCAAAAAACAGCCTCCAATTTCAATTCATTTCACATGATTCTCCGAGAGAGACTCCACTCGTGTGCAAACAGAAAGCTTCCATGCTTTCTGTTATCTTGCACGCGAAACAACAGGGGTTCCATCCTGTGTTGTTTTTATTTTATTTTAATTAATTAATTTAATATTTTATTATAAATTTTATTTTATCTTGGTCTTATTCATTAGGCTAGATAAATTATTTATTCTTAAGCTTGAACACCCATAAATAATAAATCTCAATTATTTATTTTTTGAGCTTTATTAAATAGCCCAATAAATAATAATAAGCCCAAATATACCAAATAAAATTTCAAACCTGTTATCTAGATCCAGATTAATTTTTCTAATTATTCAATCTAGGCCTTGGGCCCTAAATAATTAATTAACCATTTAAACTAGATAAAATGAATACTCTCCCTCGAACCTTTTATTTTATTCTAGTCTAATATAAATTAGACTAATAAAATAAAATAAAAATCTATAATTATCAAGACCAATTCCTTAACCTAAATCCTTCATGACTTAAGGGTCATTCCGGGAACCAAAAGACACATCACCTTGGCTACTAAAATAACTAAAATACCCATACTATATAAATAGCTATATTTTACATTTTAAATATTTTCTAATATCACCATAAGAAAATATTAACTCCAAGGATAATGTTGCGTTAGCAAAGTCTTCGACCTATAGGTGTAATGACTAAAATACCTCTCTACGCATTGCCATGCAATTAGAGAGGAATAGTGTAATAACACCTCTCTAATAGACATCTACCATTCTTAGACTTCTAGTCCAATGATCCACAACTCCTGGAATGTTTTCACTTTTCAAGGAAGCTACCCTAAAGTAAACATCCAAATTATGTTCCCCAGGGCCCTGGATAATTAGATCATTTGAACAGTCAAAAGGGGCGATATAGCGTAGAAGCTATTTTGTATAAGTTTGTCTTAACTAACTAGTCATATATACTCAATATACAAGTATATTGGTTCTACGAAAGAACCTCAACTACTATATATCAAAGTATATGTTTCTAGTTTCGTCAGACCACCAACTCATACTCAAGAGGTAAAGTATTAGTCTATGCTGTAGCAGTAACAGTCTGGGTTTCTTTTCAATAGTACTTTTAGAAACTACTATTATAGATCCTGTTTTACATATTCAAAATACACTCATGCTATGAAGCGAGTGGACTACTCGCTGACTAAAGGTAAACCATTCTCCATTTGAAATTCATAACATAATAAACTATACATGATGAGATTCCTATTCTCATCAATCAGTTAAGAACAAACATTTATATGTTTAGTAACCCGTGATCTATACATTACTGTGAAAGACCACCATTCACATGGATCACTTACTTAAATACAATGGGTCATTTCCAAACAAAAAATCATGCACAAATAAAATGTATATTCACAAACAAATTTTGAGAGTAAATTCTTTTATTAATAAATTTAATAATTATATATGATAATCTAGTCTAGATGGCATATATTCCAAAAAACCTTTTATAACAACAAGAGCACCGTTACAAACTTCCATAACTCCACCTTCAGCTGCATATTTACACCCAAGAGCCTCAAGGGTGCCCAAAGAGATGAGATTCTTTTTCAAATCAAGAACATGTCTAACATTAGTGAGAGTCCTCACAATACCATCATGCAGTTTAATTTGAACTATGCCCTTATCCACAACATTACAAACGGCATTATTGCCCATCAAAACAACTCCACCGTTATAAGCTTCATAAGTGGAAAACAAATCCCTATTGGGACATATATGGTAAGAACAACCCGAATCTAAAATTCATTCATTTTCAGATTTTGTCCTGCTATCAGTGCAAAGAAAATATTTCCTTCACTCTTATATGCTACAACACTAGCTTCAGCAGCATCAATAGATTTTTCTTTATGTCTATCCTTATTTTTTAATTTAAAGCATTCAGACTTAATGTGCCCTTTTTATGACAATAATTGCAAACCAAATTTGTATACCTGGATTTGGATCTGGATTTTGATTTACTACTACAACAATTTCTATTTTTGAATCCACCCCTAGCTACTAGACCTTCAACCTGAGTTCCACTTATCAATCCTTTCTTTTGATTTCAAAGCATATTTAATTTCTTGATATGAGATAGTTTCCTTTCCATATATTATAATATCTCGAAAATGCTTAAAGGATTGGAGAAGGGAACACAACAATAAAATGGCCTGATCTTTATCATCTATTTTCACATCAATATTACTTAAATCCATAATAAGAGAATCAAATGTATCAAGACCTGAAGTAATAGATGTACCTTCAACCATTCGAAGAGTAAACAAAGTTTGTTTCAGGTAGAGCTGATTCTCCACTGTCTTTTCATATACAAAGTGTTCAACTTTTTCCACATAGTTCTGGCAGAAGTCTCAGCAGCAACTTCTCTTAAAATATCATTAGAGAGATTTAGAATGATACCCGATCTCGCTCTTTTATCCAGGTCTTCAAATGCCGCTGTTGTCATCTCTACTGGCTTCTTCTCTATTTGTTTCAAGGCTAAGTCAACCACATCTTGAGTTAAGATGACCTCCATTTTAAGTTGCCACATGCTAAAATTGACACCCTGATCAAATTTCTCCACCTTAGCCTTTGTTATCATCATTTCCATAGAGTTAAGAGCTAGTAGCTATGATGCCAGTTTGTTTGGGATAGGCCTCAGGAACAAACCAAAACTTCAATGGCAAAGTCACACAAGACGATAATAAAGAAATAATAATAACAAAAATAACGCGATGAAAAAATAAATAATGAGAAAGGAAATAAAAGAGAGAGACATAAGAAATTATATGGTTCGGTCAAATAACCTATGTTCACGGGTGGAGGCGGAACAAAACTTCACTATGAAAAAGACAATTTACAAGGTTTTAGGAAAGTATTCCTAAGCCACTAATACAGAAAAAGAGTGTTACAAAGAACAAATACCTTAATAACTATTCAAACTCTTGCGTTGGTGTTGTTGTATGTGTTGTGTTCCTCAAAGAACCAAACTAAGCCTTTATTTATAGACATCTTAAGAAAGTTAGTTTTTATGGAAATTCGATGTGGGATTTGCTAAAGAAACAAAGAATTAATGGTGGTGAAGAAATCTTTGGTTTCCCGATGTGGGATGCAAGCACCCCAACACAAGTGATCCAAGAATTAGTTTTGCAACTGTTGAGAAGGACTTTCCTGTTGGCTTGACTCCTATGCTTGGAGATACAAAGATTTGTTTAGTTTAACTTCTCTAAGATTAAATGTTTGTTGGAGAAAAATGCGAATTTGTTGCTTCATTGGAAGCCCACTCAATCACGAGTATTTATATGAAATTTTGTTGAAGAGATCATTGGATTTAAAATGTTTCTTTTAATATTGGATTTAATTACCTGAAATGGCTGGTATTTGTACTGTTTGTACTTAAAATGCAATCTGATAATCACCATAAGGGAATCACTTATGTTGATTCTGTTAATTCTTGTCTATTTGTATGAAATGCATGGTTTGTTTAGTTGGCTGGAATTGGTATCCTAGTCCTTATCCTGCAAAACTAAGTTTGGTTGTCTATATCATTTCATCATATATCAAATTGAATTTGTGGATATCTCATGGATATCCTAGGGTCATTGCTCTGTATTCTGCATGTGAGTTATTTCTTTGTCCGACATGCTTACTGAATTCATGTTTACTATGGTTTTCCTGATTCTGCTCTCGAAAGAACTAGGGAGCTAACGTTGGATGCTATTAGAAATAAAATATTAGAAATATTATTTCCTTCAAGTTGCAGAATCTCTGCCCAAATCCAGGATTCTTTACTTTTATGATTTTATCCATTTTATGGTATTTCAATTTCACATTTTTTTTGGAGTTTAGATGTGTATGTTTCTGCAACTTTCTGTCTTCATGCAGGTTGAGTAGTTCCTGGGTAAGCGCAATCCTGAGTCTGGAGATATGCCTACCTAAGAAAAGCCGAAAACATAAAATTCCATCAAGAGGAGTGCAGTAATATTCCAGTTTGAGGACCTTCATCATACATGTCTTTCTTTTAAGAATTATTGAAAAGAAAAAAAGGACATGCCTTGTGAATTTGTAGCAGCAGGCAAAATTGTCGCTGTATTTCTGTGGATTTTTACTGTAAATAGTTAAGAGTAATCCATTTTAAGAGATGGAAAACCATTCGCCCATTACCTACATATGATGGGCATAATCTAACTTCGATTTTATAATCTGAAGAAAGATGTTTCCCTTAGTTCGTTTTACTTTATCATATCCTATTGGAAAATCCTCTAGTAAATATAGCTTCGCTAGCTGATGACTCCAAGATATGCCTTTCTCTTCTAGATGCAGCTCTGGTCTGCAGCTTCTGTGTAATTAAATAAAAATATACTTAAAAAAACAAAGAAGTAGGCGAAGTCAGTTTAACTTGGACGCCTATTATAACTTTTTGAAGGATATCCCAAATCTAAAGTAGCCCCATATTAATGATCTCATTTGGCAGTCTGATTACCTATTGACCGTGCTGTAACAATTTTGCTCTCCTTTCAACAAAGCTGTTAATAGTGAAATACAAAATTTCTTCCTTCCTCGTGCACTCACGGAGAAAAATTTTCGTGGGCACTAGAAGTTTTGACCAAAAAAAAAAAAAAAAAAAGTCATTGGCTTCTGGATTTAAAAGGTTTTGTTTCACACAGTTGACAAAAAATGAACTGTTGTCTTCTGAATACAAAATTGTAAATAACAATGAGGAAGGCAAAAAATGTTCATTGTGCACGTCCTCCATCTCTAGGACCTCACCGCCTTTTTTGCACACATTTATTTCTAACTAGCCATACGATGCATTGAAATAACATAGTTGAAAGTGAAATATGCAAACGCAGAAAAGGATGTCAACCATGTCAATTTTAACTTGAAAAGTCCTTGAAGAGAAACATGGATAAGAAAATTAAGCCAAAAAATGGGTCCTTGGTAAATGAAATGATCAATATTTATTGGCAGCACACGATGTCCAAGGGAATAAGGGAGACAAGTTAAACAACAGGTAAATGTCAAATGTCTCCCTTTGGATCCTCTATCCTTTTCACGAGTTAGATAACACAACAGCTAAAAGTTACTAGAAACTAAGAACAAAGGGTCATTATTTAATGCATTAAATATCAGTATTATTATTTAGCTTATTTATTGGTGACTATAGCAAATTTGGCATTGTTCCCATTAAAAAAATAGTCAAGACATTGCACTAATTACATTAAAAAGATTAGTAAACAGAGTTAGCCACTAGTATTTCTGAGCAGGATCCATGTTTCTTGTGATTTTTTGCGTGTTCAACAAAATCCTAGGACTGTAGACAACATGGTCTACAGCTCCTCCCCAGAAAACAAAGAAAAGGTAAATTGTAGTTCATTAATTTATTTACAAAATGAAAAAAAAGGAAAAAAGTTCATTCTGCAATTTAAACCGGAAGAATAAATTTTACCACACTTAAAAGTTCTTTATTGAACTGAGAGCAGATTCTGCAATAAGGTTTCCAAACTCTTTCAGATTGCCAGAAGCCCATGCCTGAAGGTCTTAAATCAGAACAACAAAATTGTATCCAAATTTTCATTAAACTCGAAAAAGATGATTCAAAATGTTGAATTAAAAAAATTTAATCAGCAAGGCCCAAGGATGTTTAAAACTTATGAATAACCGTAATACCTTTCATGACTCGCATATTTTCTGAGAAACAATGCTCTGCTCTTTTGGCAAGATTTGGTTCTAATTGGCCCTGCAAAAAAGTTGCTGATATACATATCATAAAATGAATTGTAGAAGAAGCAATCTAAGTTGAAACAGAATCCCTAATCTTAATTTCGGAAGAAAGTAATATTTCTAACAAGCTTTGAGGCATTTGATGTTCTGAAAATTTGTTCCTATGTTCAATATAATTACTCAAGGAGCACGGCAACAGATATAGCAGGTTTTGAACATGAAAGAAATTGTTTTCACTGAATAAAACTGTTATAGCGGTATTAGTATCTGCATAACAATAGATACGGAGATAATCTTGTACTATAGGGATCCCTCTTATGATCTCTACCTGAACTTCTAATGCGCAACTTAAAAAATCCTACTCCTAGAAACATACTTAAATGTTCTTTGGCACCACCATCTGGTCACAAATCAGAAGCGCTTTTTCTTCTTTCTTTTCTATCTTTTTTTTTTTTTTCAGGGTGTTGTGGCTATGTCTTTATGTGTATTATATATAAACCTAACTAGAAACCTTGGACTTTGGAATGAAATCCAAACCTCAGCCCTTGAGGTGTCTTACAATCACTTCAAATTTGGTTGGCTACTTCATGTAAAAACTAGTCAGCAGTGATCTTACTGAAGACAAATAATTCTAGATGAATATCAATCATTTAACGAAAGAAATCATGATTTTTAAATGATAGTTGGTACATAAAACTCTAGGAGAATTGAATATGCAGATTCAACAGCAAAAATTCAAAGAAAATGCTGGAAGCGTACCTTATAAGTCTCATAAACCTCTGGTTCGACTGTGTTAAAAAAAAGTACTAAATCAATTCCATTATATCTAATGTATCTATAACTTGTAAAGGACAGAGGAGGAAAAAAAAAAAAAATTCTGACCATTGGACAGCACAGGCTCGGCCACTTCATTATAAGAAACCCTGAACAAAAGAAAAATGACAGACAATAAGCATTGCCCATTAGTCATTTAATTTTTTACCCTTATTATATGAAGATATGTGCAAGATCGATTTTATGTTTGGGAACAGTTTATTTCAGTATAAAAAAAACTGTTAAATTTATCCAAATCCTAACAATAACCAATTATTGGAGAAAAAAGACAATAAGAAAAGCATTTCATACAAACACAAATCTCATGACCAAGACGAGCTCCGGCCATGCATCTCTGTCCCACCTCTTCCTTTTACTGATTAGTGATTATGGGTTGCCGAAAAAAAATTATTTCTCTTTTTGCCTTTGCCTTTTCTTAAAATTTAATTGAAAATGAATTATCCATCCAATTGAATATTTATTGGATACCTGAGGACTCAGAACTTCTAGGTAGTCTGTCACATATGAAGCATCTTCTGTCCCCCCACACCACTACTATTATTAAACTCTTTCTCATATCGGACCTCCAATCTAATCCAATATCAGAACGCGGTAGTGATCATGTATTATAGAGCATATGATATCCTCGCATTAATTGAAACAAGATAACACTTCCCTTGGTTGCGAAAGACAAAATCAATGTTTCATTAATTTAATTTTTTGTGACATTAAAGGTAAAGTGCAACTCCGCTTGTGAGTTTCGTGAGTTTTGTTTGTGGTATTCATTGTTGGTCTCATGTAACACTCCACTATCTAGGCCCAACAGGGTCGAGGTTGTCGCATCATCCAAAGGATAAGGGGTCTTTATAATTAGGACACACAACAAAAATAAAACAATACTTTAAAATTTTAAAACTTATTACAACCCAAAATTCATGAATAAAGCCAAAATAAAAATTGTTCACTCTCAACTCCCAACGCATTACACAAAATAAATATCAGAATATCTTCAAAGGTAGGCAACAACTAGCTACTCATTCCCACAGCAGGATCGACCTGAAATCATGGTAAAAAGGGTGATGAGATAAAAATCTCAGTAAGTCCATGTGTGCTTTGAGTGTTGAGTGAAAACAGTTCGTGAATACAAAGCGTAAGAACTTCATAAGAGAAATACTGTCAAGCAATAAACAATAGTCAAAACCAAGAGTGGTGTTTTGGCTTTTCCAACCATACAGGTACAATAAAATCAACCACTCAAAAAGGGTGGTCATGGGTTACCACACGTTGGGCCCCATAACCATACAACAGTTAGAA
Organism: Voacanga thouarsii; assembly: GCA_026120185.1. NCBI lineage: Eukaryota > Viridiplantae > Streptophyta > Magnoliopsida > Gentianales > Apocynaceae > Voacanga > Voacanga thouarsii. Next base: position 1,325,169 of record JANUWF010003374.1, on the reverse strand, counting down.
TGCCATACTTTATACAGACTGACAAAAAATAGATGATCGGCTTACCGGGTAAGATACTCCTCCTTCTCTATACCCAAACAAAATTGGTTGTCCATTTCGACAACACACAGTCCATCTAACTGAAACTTGCTAGCTCGGACCGGCACGACCTACTAAACTGACATCTTATCTAGGAAGGACTTACCCCTCAGAGGTGGCCACCTACTGAGAGTCTTACCCTAACCCTTCAAAGACTAGTCCTAGCAGTCCACCCTTATTGAGTACTCAACATAATTTATCCCACTTGGAAAAAAAAAAACAAATAAAACATAGCTCCACTTGAAAATGGCAATTAAGGATTTTCAAAGTTTGGGGCAAAACTGGTTTTAGAAAGAGTTTTAGAGTTTGAGTAAAACTGCCCCTTGATTTCCAAATAATTGTTTGCCTGAAATGAAAAAGGAGACAATCTTCAATTGCCTTTACGGAAGTGAGTGTCCACGCACTCCACATTTGGCTTGCCATAGTAACCATTTTGCATCAAACAAGTTTTATGCAGGAGCTTACCTGATTCTTTGCTCAAGATAAAATAAAAGTCTCCAACAGCTGACCTAACCTCGCCTGGGGGTAAATATAAGCCATAATTAAATTCAAGCCAAAATTCACTTTCACAAATAAACCTAGCTCAACTTACTACAAATCATGACCCTAATATCCCAAGCTTTAAGGCTAGATAATAAATAAAGGGTTTATAAGATAAATCTAGCTTGATATTAAATTAACTAGGGTTTGTGAATTAGATACTAATATGTTGAAGGTTTAAATATTGTTATAAATAAATTAGGGTTTATTTGATGAAGGGTCCTAGGCCCTAGATAATATTATTTAAAATAATAATCCATTAATAATTAATTTTTAGAAAATAATTGGTAACTAAAATTAGTTGTAAGTAAATTTTAATAGGTTTTGATTAAAAGATAATAAATAAATTTTAATAGTATTTATGAATATATGACTTTCAAAATTAATATTTTACCTATTATGATTATTTATATAAAACGCTTGATTAAATGATATTATTATATATAATATCTATATATTTTATTTCTTTAACAAAAGTTATCTTTTATTTGACTAAAATATTATTATTTTATATAATCACTCAAAACCATATTTTCCTAAGGTTTTCGAAATCACTAGGAGAAATTATAGCATAGATCATTTTTATTGATGAAATAAAATTGGCTAACTTAATTAGCTTAGGGACAACAAGGTCATGATCATAATTTCTATTGCTAACAATAGTCATGAACATACACTCTACACCAATCATCAAATCATGAATAAAGGTATATATCTAAATTTACCAACACATGATCTCAACTCCAGTAAACATAATCATATGCATGGCCTCAACAAGAATACAAGAACATAAACCATATTCACCAAAGGTGACATAATCTCTAATATGCTTGATTAATCATACTATTCACGACATGAAGGCATGCAACAAACCCTAAAGCACCATAACATTCAACCAAGACAAATCATCTCATGCATCAATCCTATCTCCATCATATACACACATTCATTCATGCTTCAATCTCAACTCCATCACAACAACATATGCTCGAACCCTAATCATAATCCGTTCCCTTCCAATATCATTCTAGAGACATGAATCTAGAATTTAAAGAGAAGGTTAAAGGGCTTACTTGAATTATGACTACCTTGAAGAAGTTTCGAAAGAAGCTTTACTCTTAGGAGACTTGATCCATCCAAGAGAGAAGAAGAAAATATGGCCATGGTTGAAGTAACCATTCGGCCGAGAGAGAGAGAGAGAGAGAGAGAGAGAGAGAGAGAGAGAAAGAGAGTTCATTAGTGTGTGTGTGTGTGTGTGTGTATATATATATATATATATATATATATATATATATATATATTCATTAGGAGTTGAAGATGAGTGGAGATGGAGATGATTGATCATGCTTACCTTGAAGGTGTTCTTGAGCCTTCAAGAAAATTCTGGTTTTTTATCCAAAAGTGAGACTTTGATTTTAGAGTTTGATGTTAAAAATTGTAGGAATGGGTTCACAAAGTTGAGTAGGTATAATCTGGAGTTTTTGGAGAAGATTGAAGTGGTTTTGGATGGTCTTAGGTGTGAGAATGGTAGTAGGTGTTCTTGAAGGTTTGGAGAGAATGGAGAGAAATTGGTTGAAGCTGGCCGAAATTCTGTGGGAGAAGGGTAGCCGAATTTTTTGAGTGGTTTTTGGCAATTGGATTTTCAGATTTGAGAGGAAAAGGAAAGCGGGATGTTTGAAATTCAAAAAGAATAATTTAGGGAATCAATTTTGGAAACAAATATGGTAAGAAGATCTTGGTTGATGGAGAGTTTTTGGAAAGCTACAATGGCTGGCTGCTTGGCTTTGATTTTTGCTGAGATGAATTATGGTTGAAGGAGCTTTAGAGTGGCTGAATATATGGTGTACAATGGTGAAGGATTTTTCTGGTTGTTTGAGGGTTAATCTATGGTAGTTTGCTGAAATATCTTGTTGAAATTCTGGACTTCAATTAATGGTTTGATTGGAGTGATTGATGGAGAGATTTTAGGAGCAGCTATGGACTGTTTTTCGAGCAGAACAATGGCGAAGAAGATGAAGTTCAGTTTATAGCTGTTCAAGGAGAGTTTTCACAGAAAAATGGAGGAAGTTTTGGTTAAGGGTGAAGAAGAAAACAAAGCTGGAAATTCTGAACAGAGTTTTCGCAAGCTTATTGGAATTTCTGGGCAGAATTTTCTGCCATATTTCAGTTAGCTTGTAGAAGGTTTGAAGGGCCATTGGAGGGTCCTTTAAGGCTGGCTTCCAACCTTCTTTATGGAGGAAAACCAAGGTTGAAATGCTGGTTAAAAAGGTGGAAGAATAGCTGGGTTTTTCGGGCTGCTTTGCTGCGAAAGCTGTCCAGAAATTTTTCTGGTTTGCACAGCTTTTATGCAGTCCTGTTTTAGCTGGAATGTTCAGTCCTCAAGCTAAGTGAAATGGTTATTTTTTTGGCAGCATTTGAGAGGAAAAGATAGCTGAAATTTTCGACTATTGGACTGATCAAGAAGCTGAAAAATTTTCCAGTTTACTACATGGAGAAGATGAACACAACTAGGTTGGAGTTTGAAGGTTCAACCATGGAGATTAATTCTCTTGGGAACCTTCCACAACTCCTCCCCATTTTTGGTCAAGAAGACATTCTCACACAGACATTTTCGACACTCCAAGCTCAAAGAAGCTTGCTAGAAATTTTCTGGAAATAAAATGGCTTAGATAATTGGATCAACCTAATTGATTAAAAAGTAAGGAAAGCTAGAGATTAAGAAGGGTATGAATCCCTTAAAAATTTTTGTAGGGCACAAGAGTAGGATTAAGACATCCCTATTATGTCTCCTCTGGGACAACACTCCTACTCTTCCCTAAAGCATGCAAAGGCCGAAATATAGCCTACCTAAATAAAAAAAAAATTAATCATGATAAAACTCCAATGGTGGAATTTGAACCCATGACCTCAAGAATTAATTCTAAAACTCTAACTACCAAACCACAACAACTCTTATTCTTATTTTCTCTCCCAAATATTTTTCCTATTTAATCCTCAAGCTATTTCCCTATTTTCACTTCAAGAAAAAATTACCATTTTGCCATTCTCACTCAATAAACACAATTAAGCCTTCTAGACTATAAATCACCCATCTAAAGCACATAAAATCATACAAAAATATATTTATGTATGCAAGAAAATATGATATGTATCCCAACCCCCTTACTCTAAGGTTGGTTTTAACTGGGGTTTTACATCTCAAGCCTGGATAAAGGAGGAGAGTTACGATAAGATTTGTGATGGCTAGCGTAAAATATAGTTACATCCATGATATGAACTAATCGATTGACTTCATGGGGGAGTTCCCTACTCAACGACGCACTGTACTTCCTAGACCTGGGTATAGTGATAAATATGCGAGGGTTGCTAGGTCATTGCTTGGAAGCAACGCACCGTGTCGGTCCCTGAATATAGTGTCAAATATGTAAGAGTGTAGAGTAAAAAAGACAATCCATAGTGATAGGATCCGTCTAGCTACATGGAATATAGGATCTTTGACCGTTAGATTGACAGAATTAGTTGAGGTTATGAAGAGGAGAAAGATTAGCATTTTGTGTCTTCAGAAAACCAGATGGGTAGGTGAGAAGGTGAGAGTAGTAGCGCCTTAGGGTTATAAGCTTTGGTATTCAGGTATAGTTAGGAATAGAAATTGAGTCAGGATTATTATTGACCATAAGTTTATTAATGATGTGGTTAAAGTACAGATGAAGAATGATAGGATTTTGAACATCAAGATCATGATTAGCAGCGAGATTACTACTGTTATTAGTGTGTATGCGCCACAAGTGGGACTTGATGATTTGGTTAGGCAACAGTTTTGGGATGATTTAGATGAGATTGTGCAGAGTGTGTTGTGTGCAGAAAAGCTTTTCATTGGTGGCGATCTAAACGGATACGTGGGTATTGATGAGAGTGAGTTTGAGAGTGTTCATGGAGGTCAAGGTTTCAGAATTAGAAATAAAGCAGGAACTGTTATTCTTAACTTTGCCATGGCCTATGATTTGACCATAGTAAAAACCTAGTTTAAGAAGAGAGATTCGTACTTAGTGACTTTTAGAAGCGGGTTAAATGCCAGTCAAATAGACTTCTTTATTATGAGGCGTAGGTTTCGTAATGGTTATATGGATTGTAAAGTTATTCCAGGTGAGAGTGTAGTTACACAACACAGGCTATTGGTCCTCGATTTTAATTTTAGGAAAAAGGGTAAGCAGCAGAATTATCGGGTTGACCTAGGATCAAGTGGTGGAAACTACAGGGGGATGAAAGAATAGCCTTTGTCAATAAGGTAGTTTAGGTGGATGATTGGTTTTCTGATATAGATTCGGATTTAGATACTATGTGGAGAAAGGTGGCTCAGTGTATTATAACAGTAGCTAAGGAAGTGCTTGGTGAATCTAAAGTAAGAGTACCTTTAAACAAGGACGTGTTGTGGTGCAACAACAAAGTGAAAGAAGCCGTAAGGAGTAAAAGAGAGTGTTATAGAAACTTAGGAAAGTGCAGGAGTAATGAGAATTTTGAGAAATACAAGGTCACGCAAAGAAAAGCTAAAGAAGCTGTTAGAAAATCAAGATCTATAGTTTACAAGGATTTATATAAAAAGTTGGATACTAAAACAAGAAGAAGAATATATAGATTGGCGCATTTCAGGGAGAAGAAGACAAAAGATATCGGTGTGGTGAAATGTGTGAAGGACGACAACCGTAGGGTTTTGGTTAAAGAAGAAGAAGTAAAGGAGAGAAGGAGGTCCTATTTGATAAGTTATTTAATGGGAGTCAAGTCCAACTTTCGAGTGTGGGTAGCCTTGCAATTTCAAATGAAGAGGTTAACCGTGAGCGTATTTTTCATATTCAGAAGCATGAAGTTCGAGATATCCTTAAAAGGATGAGATAAAAAAATAAAATAGTGGGACTAGATGGTATACCGATCGATGTTTGAAAGTGTTTAGAAGAGATAGGTATTACGTAGTTGACAAGTCTATTCAACAAAATATATAGAGTTAATAAGATGCCTATAGAGTGGAGGAAGAGTACTCTGATTTCTTTGTACAAAAATAAAGGGAATGTTCAAGATTGTGCCAATTACCGTGGGATTAAACTCATGAGTCATACTATGAAGCTTTGGGAGAGAGTGATTGAATAGAGATTAAGGGGAATCATAAAAAAATTCATATAATCAATTTAGTTTTATGCATGGGCATTCTAATATGGAGGCAATTCATTTTGTTACAGTAGACGATTGAATATTATAGGGAAAGAAAGAAAGATGTACATATGATATTTATTAACATAGAGAAAGCCTATGACAAGGTGTCTAGAGAAGTAGTTTGGTAGGTGCTGGCAAGAAAAGTGTCTCGCTAAAGTATATTACTCCCATTAAAGATATGTATGAGGGAGCATGTACAAGTGTAAGGAATTGCGTCAGAGTGACTGTAGAGTTTCCTATTACTATTGGGGTGCATCAAGGATCAACGCTTAGCCCTTTCCTCTTTGTGGCGTTATGGACGAGTTGACCTGCACTATACATGAGTTTGTGCCATGGTGTATGTTGTTTGCTAATGATATTGTGTTGATTGATGAGACTAGAGTTGGTGTAAATGCTAAATTGGAGTTGTAGGGACAGACATTGGAATCCAAGGGCTTTAGAATTAGTAGGAGTAAAATAGAGTATATGGAATGCAAGTTTAGTAGTAGCAAAAATATAGCTCAAAGTGTAACTTTAGATGGTAGAGACATACCAGTAGGTGATTGCTTTCGATATCTAGGATCTATTATTCAGAAAGATAGAGAGCTCGATGGTGACGTTGCACACTGAGTTATGACGGGTTGGTTGAAATGGAAGAGTGCGATTGGTATTCTATGTGATCATAATATACCATTGAACCTAAAGGGAAAGTTCTATAGAATAGCCGTAAGACCTACTTTGCTATATGGCACGGAATGTTGGCAATTAAAAGGTGTCATATTCGTAAAATGAAATGTTACTGTAGATGTGTAGATATACTAGAAAGGATAGAGTCAGAAATGAGACTATTAGGAAAAAGGTGGGAGTGGCATCTGTTGAGAAAAAGATGAGAGAAAGCCGCTTGTGTTAATTTGGACATGTACAGAGGAGACCAAGGGATACTCCTGTTAGAAGGATTGTGGGAGAGAGGCAGGATATGTAACACCCCACTACCTAGGCCCGCCAGGGTCGGGGATGTCGCCCCATCCAAAGAACAAGGGGTTTTTATAACTAGGTCACACAATCAAAATAGCGAAATAAAAATAATACTTTAATTTAAAATTTATTACAACCTAAGAATGAATCCAAGAATTCCAAAATCAAATCCATAATAAAATTATCCACTCTCAACTCCCCAAAGCATTACACAAATTAAATATAAGAAAAATCTTCCAAGGTAGGTAATATCTAGCTACTCATCCCCATAGTAGGATTGACCTGAAATGATGGTAAAAAGGGTGATGAGATAAAAATCTCAGTAAGTGCGTGTGTGCTTTGAGTGTCCAGTGAAAATAGTTCGTGAATGCAAAGTATAAATCTTTATAAGAGAAATACTGGCAAGCAATAAACATTAGTCAAAATCAAGAGTGGTGTTTTGGCTTTTTCAACCATACATAATCAATAAAATCAACCACTTAAAAGAAATGATCATGGGTTACCACACGTTGGGCCCCATAACCGGTCAGAATGCCGACACTTTGTGTAGACTGCCAAAAGGTAGGTGATCAGCCTACCGGGCAAGATACTCCTCCTTCTCTATACCCAAACAACAACCAGTTGTCCATTCCGGCAACACATAGTTACTTGACTGAAAAAAAAACTACTAGCTCAGACCGGCACGACCTATTAGACTGACATCCTATCCGGAGAGGACTTACCCCTCAGAGGTGACCACCTACTGAGAGACTTACTCTAACCCTTCAAAGACTAGTCCTAGTAGTCCACCCTTATTAAGTACTCAACGTAACTTACCCTACTTGGGGGAAAAAGAAACAAAACATAGTTCCTCTTGAAAATGGCAATTAAGGGTTTCCAAAGTCTTTGTCAAAACAAGTTTTAGATAAAGTTTTAAGTTTGAGTAAATCTGCTTATTGATTTTCAAATAATTTGTTTGACGGAAATAAGACAGGAGACAATCCTCAATTGCCTTTACAAAAATGAGTGTCCATGTACTCTACATTTGGCTTGCCATAATAAACATTTTGCATGAAACAGGTTTTATGCAAGAGCTTACCTGATCCTTAGCTTGAGATAAAATAAAGGTTTTCAACAGCTGACCTAACCCCGCCTGGGGTAAATACAAGCCATGATTAATTTGAAACTAAAATCCACTTTCACAAATAAAGCTAGCTCAACTCAGTACAACCATGATTCTAGTGTCTCAAGCTTTAAGGCCAAATAATAAATAAAAAGGGTTTATAAGCTAAGTCTAATTTGATATTTAAAATAATTATTGTTTCAGGAAATAGATACTAATAAGTTGAAGGTTTAAATCTTGCTAAGAATAATTTAGAGTTTATTTGATGAAAAGTCCTAGGTGGTATTAGGTAAAATAATGATTTATTAATAATTAATTGTTTGAAAATAATTGATAACTAAAATTAGTTGAAAATAAATTTTAATGGGTCTTGATTGAAAGATACTAAATAAATTTTAATAGATTTTGATTAAAAGATAATAATTGAAAGATAATAAATTTTAATGATATTTATGAATATAAGACTTACAAAATTAATATTTTACTTATTACGATTATTTATATAAAAGGCTTTATTTGATATTATTATTATTATTATTATTATTATTATTATTATCTATATATTTTATTTCTTGAAATAAAAGCTATTATTTATTTGACTAAAATATCCTTATTTTATATAATAATTCAAGTCTACCTTACTAGCAAAAATTATAATATTAAATATTTTATTGATGAAATAAAATTAACTTAGGGACAACTAGATCATGATCATATTGCTATTGCTAACCACAATCATGAACATATACTCCACTTCAATTCATCAACTCATCCAAATCATGAATAAAAACATAGATCTAAATTTACCAAGGTATGATTCAACCTCTACTAGCATAAACATAATCATGGTTTTAACAATCATACATGAATATAAATCCTATTCACCATAGGTGATATAATCTCTAGCATACTTGATCACAAATACTACTTACGACATGGAGACATGCATTAAACCCTAAAACACCATACAACCAACCAAGATAATCAACTCATGCATAAATCCCATCTCCATCACATACACACATTTATTCATGTTTCAATCTCAACTTATTACAACAACACATGCTCAAATCCTATTCATAATCCATCTCCTACCAATATCATCCTAGAGACATGAATCCAAAATTTAAAAGGAGGGTGGAAAAGGCTTACTTGATTGATGAGTACCTTGAAGGAGTTTCGAATGGATCTCAACCCCTAGATGACTAGATCCATCCAAGAGAGGTGAAGTAAGCATGGCCATTGGTGAAGAATTCATTCGGCCGAGAGAGAGAGAAAGAGAGAGAGAGAGAGAAGAGAAGAAGAGCGTCCATTAGCATGCTTATACACATATATATTCATTAGAGATTGAAGATTAGTGAAGATGAAGTTAATTGAACAAACTTACCTTGAAAGTGTTCTTGAGCCTTCACAAAAATACTGATTTTTGATCCAAAAGATAGAGTTGAATTTTGGTGTTTGATGTTAAAAGTAGCATGGATGGACTTACGGCAGTGAGTAGATGAATTCTGGAATTTTTTTGAAGAAGATTGAAGTGGTTTAGAGAAGTATTAAGCGAGAGAAGTGAGTAGGTGTTCTTGGTGTTCTATGTGTGCTTGAAGGTTGAAGAGAATGGAAGGATTTTGGTTTGAAGCTGCCGAAATTCTGTGTGTGTTCAGTGGCCGAATTGGTTGGGTAGTTTAGGTAGATGATTTTTTTTGGTTTGAAAGGAAAAGGAAAGGCTGGTTGTTGAAATCTTAAAAGAATATTTTTGAGAAAATTTGGAAACAAAATATAGCAAGAATATCTTTGATCAATGCAGAGCTTTTTGGAGCTGTTATGGCCGACTGATTGCTCAGTGATTTGGCTGGATGAAAGTTGGTTGAAGAAGGCTAATGGTGGCCGAAAAGAGGGGGTGCAATGGTGAAGGAAAGGTCTAGTTGTTTAAGGGTTATTTTATGGAAGTTTTCTAAATTAGGATTTCTGGAATTTTGGTATCCAATGATGGCATGATTGGAGTAATTTGTTAGAGATATTTTAAGGCAGCCATGATTGGTTTTCGTGTAGAAGCTTGGGAAAGATAATGGGGTTCATTTCATGGCTGTTCAAGAGAGGTTTGTGCAGAAAAAGAATGAAGTTTCGGCCAGGGCTGGAATAGGAAACAAAGCTGGAAAAAAAAATCCTGTACAGGTCTCGCAAGTGTTGGAATTTTTCTGGGCAGCTTTTGCTGCCATTTTCCAGTTAGATTGCAGAGAGTTTGAAGGGGAATTCAGAGGTCTTTCAAGGCTGATTTCCAGCCTTCTACATGGAGGAAAAATATGGCTAAGAGTTGGGAGAAAACTAGAAGAAAATAGCTTGGTTTAAGCTCATACATGCTGCGAGTTTGCTAAGAAAATTTTCTCGTTTTGCACAACATTTGTGCAGTTTGAAATTGGCCAGTAAATTTCAGTTTTCAAGCTGGTCAAAAGGGCCATTTCCTGGATGCATTTGGGAGGGAATAATGGCTGAGAATTTCGACACCTTGCATGCGCTAGAAAAATTTCAGATCATTACATGAAGGAAATGTGCATAACTAGAGTAAAGATTTGAAGGTTCACGAGGGGAATTAATTCTCTTGGAACCTTCCCTATCTCTTCCACATTTTTGGACCATAAGATGTCTTTCCCTTAGACATTTTGAACCTTCAAAGCCACAACAATTTACTGAATTTTCTAGAATGAAATTGGCTAGAACAAATTAACTAACCTAATGAATTGTGAAGTAGGAAAAATCAAGGATCAAGAAGGGATGAATTCCCTTAGGAATTTTTGTAGGGTACAAGAATAGGATTAGGGTACTCCTATCATGTCTCCTCTAGGACAACACCTCTACTCTACTCTAAAGAACCTAAGGCCGAAAATACAACCTTACCAAGCAAAAATAAAATTTAATCGTGCTAAAGTTCCAATGATGGAATTTGAACCCAAGACCTCAAGAATTAATTCCAAAGCTCTAACTACTAAACCATAACGACTCTTGTTCTTATTTTCTCTCTAAAATATTTTTCCTATTTAATCCTCAAGCTATCTCCCTATTTTCACCTTAAGCAAAAATTACCATTTTGCCCTTCTTACTCAATGAACATATTTAAGCCCTCGAGACTATAACACACAAATCCAAAGTATAGAAAATCATATAAAAATATATTTAAACATGCAATAAAATATGATATGCATCCCAACCCCCTTACTCTAAGGTTGGTTTCGACTAGGGTCCGGTTAAACAAAGGTAGAGACAGACCTAAAATGACATGGATAAAATTGATTAGGAGAGATATGTCTTTGTTAAATTTGGATGAGAGTATGAAGGTCGATAGAAGGAAGTGGAGAGAGAGGATTTATGTGGATGACCACATGTTGTCTGATATTGGTTCATGTAGCTGACCCCAAGTTTCTTGGGATTAGGACTTAGTTTTTTGTTGTTGTTGTAAAGGTAAAGTGCACAGAAGCTTAATGGAGTTAACTATGCAGAACATCAGTGCTGCTTGGATAGATATGATTCAACTTGCCCTTAGAGGCTATGGAGTTCATGTGCACATATATTTGCTATAGGATAAGGAGTTTGTGTACATCTACATACACAATACATACATTATATTGAAAGATCTCTAAGATTATTCTTTTTTTCCTATTTTTCAATAATTTGTGGTATGAAATACACACACACACACACATACACACACATAAATAATAGATCTAAAATTAATAGATCTGTGAATTATTCAGTATATCTTGTATAGATCTATGGACTCTATACCAGATATGTTGAGATAAGGAAAGAAGTCTGATTTCATCAAATCTACTCTACTAATGTTGAGGTAAAACATTCTTCATTATCTGTCTTTACTTTCTTCTTACTTGCCAAAGATATTACTCACCTTGTAATCTTAGACACCTCTTTTATTTAACAGATCATTCCATTTATGGTCCTCAAAAAGGCATTTAGGTAGAACATCTGAACCAAAAGATATTCATTCCTTTCGATAGGCCTCCTATTGAAAAAGAACTGCAGCTTCTAGAAAAGAAGACAGCCCAAATAAATTTCCTCAAAGAAGATGTAGCATTTCAACGTCTTCAACAGTATCTAATTGAGCCAGGCATCAAAGCCCAAATTGCAAAAATGGATACTCATATCCAGACCCAACTTTGTTCTGATCTTCCAACCACATTTTGGAATAGAAAGCAACACATTGTTTGGCTTCCATACAAGCTAGACTTTGATGAAAAATTTATTCCAACAAAGGCCTATCCTATCCAAATGAATCATGAGAGATGGAATTTATCATAATAAACTAAAAACAAGAATAATCTACCTTACTTCCCCATCTGGCTCTGATACCAAAGGGTTAGGGAAGGTGGTCCCGAAAGGGTAAGAAGAGAACAAGAAATTAACAAGGGGGAGTAGGTCGCATACGGAATGCACAAATTAACAAAAGCAGTAAGTACAAAAGAAATAAATGAGGCGACTTAGCCGACGATATGCAGATTAATGAAAGAAGTAAGTACAAAAGTAATAAATAAGGCGGCTTAGCCGACATGCAGATGCAGGTACAAAATACACAAAAAGTAATAAGTATAAAAGAAATAAATTAGGCAGCTTAATCGACCATATGCAGATGCATGTAGAAGAAGAAGAAGAAGTACAGAAAATAGATTTATTACAATAGAAAGAAAACTTACATAAATAAAATACTATTACAAATATTGAAAGTTAGAAAGGGAATTCTAACCACTGGGAGAGGGAGAGTACTCTTGGAGAGTTGTGTGAATATCTATTACCAAGTGTGTGTTGTGTGGAGTATGAGGTCTATATTTATAAACAATTTGTACTGATGTCATGGGTGATGTCAGCAATTGTGTTGATGACATGCTGATGTCATTTGTGATGTTACCAATGAAGTCATGTTGATGTCACTTATAATGACATAATTAATTAATTTTATTATTATTATTGTAATACCCCGCCCAAAACCACCTTTGACTATGGGGAAAAGTCATGCATTGCATAGCATTTCGCATTTTATGTGGTATCTTAGAATTATTTTATTTGCACGGATGCATGAGAATTTTTTCGTTGCTCTTGCATTTAAATTAATAGATGTGTTGTTAAAGATTTGGATAAGGGAGGTTTGGTCGAAGATTTGGAAGAATGAGTATTGGGGGGATGGTGAGCACTGGCTGTAGAAAAATTAGTATTTGAGTTGTTTTGGAATAGCAGGGAGGTTGGTGATTTCCTTTGGTGACCCGAGTTCGAATCCTACTTTTTGTGAAGTTAGTTCCTCTTCTTGAAAATTCATTTCCTTAGAGTTTCCATGTCTTGGCCGAAAAAGATCTAGCAAACCTAGAGAAATTTTAGTGTCATTATTCCAAGAAAATAAGTCTCTATATTTACTTCCTAAATTCAAGGACCTTGATGTGAATAAAGTTCACATTTAATTTTCAGCTTTTATTTCTTAGGATTTTCGAAAAAGAAAAAAAAAACCCTAGCTAGTAAATAAAATTCTAGCTTGATTTTAGCTTAATGGATGTTACCATGGACAGTTGGAATTAAAGAGTCCTTTTCCTAGTAGGAAACCTTGTTGATTTTAACCCTAGAATGTTCGCTAAAAATCTTGAAAAAAATTTCCAGATTGTGCCGCCACTTCTTGGAGGAACTTTAGCTCAACTCAAACTCTTCCAAAGCTAGGAAATCTTATCCTAAATCCCTTAGCAAATCAGACTTTTATTTCAACCCTAATTCAACTAGGATTTTCTGCCTTATCCTAGCAGAATTTCGGCAGCTTTGTGTCAACACAAGCTGTCCAAAATTCCAGCACCCTTTAAGTACAATCCAACCCTTCAAACCCTAGCTCAAAACACCTAAATACTCCTCATCAATTCAGATTACCTTAGCTGCACAAAACCAGAATTTTGTTCTCACAAAACCACAGAAATTCGTCCAGCTTATGCACAGGATTTTCGGCAGCTTTGTGCAGGAATTTTGGCCAGCTGTTGTGTTCCTATTCCAACCTAAATTCTGCACACACAACCCACCGAAAAACCCCAGCTAATCAATCTATTTTCAGCACCCAAAACCCTCATTATTTCTCTAGAAATTTCGGCAGAACTACAAAAGCCAAAACAGTCCAAAACTCGTCACTCTTGCATAGAATTTTCGCACAGCTTGCACAGAATTTTCAGTCACTAAAACTCACACAAACTCTCTCCTATTTTGGCCAAAAAAACCTGAACACACTCAACCCTTCTCTTGAGCATTATTTCGGCCAGCCTAGGGAGCAATTTCAGAACACTTTTCACCTCTTAATCCCTCTTGACATCGGCCAGCATCAAAGGTGCCGCAAGTTGCAAATTTTTGCCCTTGCTGTCCAAGAAACCTAAAGCCATTAGGAGTCTTTCTAAACATCACCATCTAACCCTAAACCAATCTTCTCCAACTCTAAATCATAGCAGCCGTCTATCCTCTCCATTCTACGCGAAAATTCCAGCAAATTCTCTCTGCAAATTTTCGAAAACTCAAGAACTATTCTAAGCAAAAATTGAACACACTTTAAGGTAAGCAAAAATCCTCCCAACCTCTTGATGCCGTTTTCTCTAATAATTCTTTTCTCCTTCTTCTTCCCTTAAATCACGCCCCATAGAGGCTGATTTCATCTTCTTCTTTAATTTTCGGTCAAGAGGAGCAAATGAGGTAGCTTTTCTCTTCTTCTCAAGCGAACTCGGGACGACCACCATAGGAGCATCGAGACCTCATCACCCGGTTGTTGCAAGGTAAGGGAATACCCGCTCTTGATACCGAAAGTAAAGTTTAATGATGGCTATTAGTGGGATAAACATGGGGTCATGGTGTATGATCTTTGGGGATTGGATAGTTTACTTGGAATTAAATAGGTGATTGCGAATTGTTGTGAAAATAAATGAGATTAGAGCATGTTTGAATTAATTGAGACCCTGAACATGATATTATATGGTTTAGATCAGGAGGATAATTGAGGAAAGCAAGCTGTGAATTTATCACGTTTATCTGAGGTATATCAAGTAAGTCCTTGCATAAAGTCTTTTGTTAAATGTTGTGATGGTAAGTCCTTACATAAACTCTTTTATTAAATGTTGTGATGGTAAGTCCTTGTATAAACTCTTTAGTTAAATGTTGTGACGGCAAGTCTATGTTGTGAAGCTTTGTAAAGCTATTGTTGAACTATGTTTGCTTGGGTTGTAAATGTAGATATTTATTCTTTAAACGGTTTTGTCAAATTAATGATTTTATCAAGAAAACTATTCTTTCATAATTTTTTAGAAAACTCTTTTAGAGAAAAACCACGTTGTACAAAGCCAAGGTGTGGAGATATTTTGAATCAGGAATTGACGGATATGTTCGTTGAGTACTCAATAAGGGTATGCTAACAATACTAGTCTTGGAGGGCTAGCGTAAGTCTTCTGGCAGGAGGCCACCTCCAGAAGATGAACTCTGCTTGAAAAGGCTACAGTGTTGGTTGGTCAGGCCAGTCCGAGCTAGCATGTGTACCTGGTATGGTATTATTTATATTCTCGGCATGGACACCCGAATGGTTTTGTTAGGTGTAGAGATGGAGGAGTATCTCACCCGGTGAGCTGTACACTCACCTTGATCAGAACGCCCAACGTGTGGTAATCTGGTCTGGACAAGGTGCACAAAGTATGGTGCCTCGGCCATTTTGTTCTCTTGGAGCCCAACGTGTGGTGACATGACTGTTTATTCGAGTGGAGGATTTATTTTGTACAAAGTGTGACAATGATAAAAACCCACTTCTTGCGAAATGAGATTGTTTATGACTTGCCAAATTATTTCTACAAATGTTTTGCACTTTGCATACACGTACTATTCAAAACACCATGTGCACACACAGGACTTACTGAGATTTATTCTCACACTGTTTTACACCATGTTTTCAGGAGATAGATTGTGCTGAGTCAGCGGGGCGTTGACAGTAGAGGCTTTTGTTTTTTCCCCTATGCTGTTCTAGGAGACTTTTGTCGTTTATACTTCTGAACAATATTTGCTTTATTTCGTTTTGCTCCAAGTTGAGCCTGATGTAATAAGAGTATTTCTTTATTTATCTAAGTTGATTCCTTTGGAGATTGCCTTTATATTTTACACCTCGTTTTAAAGACCCCTTGTCCTACGGGACGGGGCGACATCCCCGCCCTTTTAGGGTAGGTAGTCGTGGGGTGTTACAATTATTATTATTGAAGTTTATTCGAAAAAATAATCTTCTTCTTCAAATTCTTCTTCGTCTTCGTTTTGGTCATTTGGAGGAGTGTCTTCGGAGGATTGTTTTGCAGACAATTCAGAAGGTTCATTTTTCATTTGTTGTAAAAGGTTCTCCATAGCTGTTAGAAAACCTTCTTTGGAAGTTGCTGCTGCAATTGATATCTCTTGTAGAAATCCAGTTTTCTAGTTGTCAGAGGGAGACAGATATTTTGGGTTAGCCTTAAACCATTTGTCGATGAAGGGAATATAAGTATTCTGGGCATTCCAATCCTTCCATTATTTACAATGTCCTTGAAGAGCAAGGTAAGGAAGACCTTGTTAGTCTGCTTCTTTGAAGTAGGAAAACTTCTAGGAATATATCCAAGTGAGCTTGAATATATTGAAGAATTGGAATAGAAGTGGAACTACTGGCTGTTGATTAAAATACCTGCTTTTGAAATAATCAAATCCTTCCTGAACAGGTTTTGGGAGAATTGATTCTGTAGGCCCATAACATGGCCACCATTGGTTGATAAACTAATGCGGGAAAACCAACTGGGCTGGGTTTCTTTTGTTAAAATAAAGAAATCAAGAGTGATTTTGAAAAGTAAAAGTATTCATCTATGCCTGTTGATAGTCCCAATAGTTGTAAACCAATGGGTTAAAAGGTTGGGAGAATTTTTTAATGTCCTGGGAGAAGCTCATGCAGAAGGAGTATGTGTTGGATTGTATGCCCTCTTAGACTAGGTTTCTGATGTAAAATCGAATATTTTATTAAAAGAATTTTTTTTCAGAAATTATTTGTGAATTTACTTTTTGTTTGTGCACAATTTTCGTTTGGAACAAACCCATTGTGTTTAAATAAGTGGTCCATGTGAATGGTGGTATTTCACAGTAAGGTATGGATCACGAGTTATTTAACACATAAACATTTGTTCTTAATCTATTGATGAGACTGGAAATCTCATCATGTTTATTATGTTATGAATTTCAAATGGGGAATGGCTTTCCTTTAGCCAGTGAGTAGTCCACTCACTTCATGACATAAGCGTATTTCGAATACGTAGGACAGGACCTGTAGTAGTGGTTTCTAAAAGTACTATATGATAGAAACCTAGACTACTACCGCTACAGCGTGGACTAGTACTCTACGACTTGAGTATAAGTTGGTGGTCTAACGAAGCTGGAAGCATATGCTTTGATATGCTATAGTTGAGGTTCTATAGTAGAACCAATATACTTGTGTATTAGGTATATCTAACTAGTTAGTTAAGACAGACTTGTACAAGATAGTTTCTGCACTATATCGCCCCTTGTGGTTGTCCGAATGGTCTAAAATGTCCAGGGCCCTGGGAAATATGACTTGGATGTTTGCTTTAGGGTAGCTCCATTGGAAAGCGAAAACACTTCAGGAAGTCGTGGATCATTGGACTAGAAGCCTAAGGATGGTAGATGTCATTTAGAGGGGTGTTAGTACACTTCTTTCTCTCTAAATGTACGGGGATGTGTAGAGGGGTATTTTAGTCATTTCACCTGTAGGTCGGAGACTTTGCTAATGCAGCATTGTCCTTGGGGTCAATATTTCCTTATGGTAATATTGGAAAATATTTAAAATGTAAAATACAGCTATTTATATAACAGGGGTATTTTGGTCATTTTAGCAGTCAATGCGATGTGTCTTTTTTGTCATCGGAATAGCCCGTAAGTCCTAACTAATTTTTGGTTGAGGAATTAGTCTCAGTTCAAGAGGATTTTATTTTATTTTATTTTATTTTATTCAGGATGTCTAATTTATTATTAGACTGGAATAAAATAAATAAATAAAATAAAATAGGAGTTGAGAGAAATTAATTATCTAGATTAATTGGTTAATAAATTATTTAGGGCCTAGGTCCAGTATGAATAATTAGGAAATTAACCTGGGCTTAAACTAGGGGAAATAATTAATGTTTAATTATTTATTAGGTTATTTATATAGGCCCAAGAAATAAATAATTAAAGATTAATTATTTTGGTTCATTTGTACTCATTAATTATTTATTGGGTTATTTATATAAGCCCAGGAAATAAATAATTAATATTTATTATTTTGGGCCTTTTTGGGTCCAAGAAAAATAATAAATATTTTTTTGGCCCAATAGCTTGGATCTTAGGGTTTTTTCCAGATACGGTTAAGATGAGTTTAGGGTTAAGCTAAACTGATTCTCAGAATAACATCCGGGTGTTTTGAAATATGATATCCCGGGGATATGTTTATCAGATATTAGGTGACCTAATTTTGGTTGACTAATAAAACAAGTCTCTGGAAAAAGGAAAAAACCCTAATCTCCCTAG
The DNA here is from genome assembly GCA_026120185.1 of Voacanga thouarsii. NCBI lineage: Eukaryota > Viridiplantae > Streptophyta > Magnoliopsida > Gentianales > Apocynaceae > Voacanga > Voacanga thouarsii. The sequence continues at coordinate 1,306,715 of JANUWF010003374.1, read as the reverse complement.
CCTAAGTGAGACTCACGCCTCTCTCTCAAACTCATGTCTAGCTCTCTCTCTCTCTCTCTCTCACGTTACCTCTCCTCTGTTGTTCTTCTTGTTTCTTTGCTAATCAATAGCAAGAGAACCAAGGAGATTCGAGACCGTTCCTCTTACCATTGTGTTCACCGACTAGAGGTTGGGCTGTGGTATATTCCGAGAGTTGAAAGGCTTGGCGTTCATGCAAACCAGGCGAAGTAGGAGGCTAGCGGGTTTTTAACCGGAAGCTTCTTCAAGTAGGCAAAGCGAAGCGATTCCTATCGTTCAATCCACTCCTACTCAACCTAGTAGGCTTAAGGAGCGTAAAGGTATGATCTTCACGCTTCTGTGTGGCCTCTAAGGCTTGCGTTTTTTTTCTCTCTGTTTTTTTTTTTCGATTCAAGCATGCTTCCTCTGTTTTCCCGTCACTCAGTATGGACAGAGTGTATTTGGACTGAAGTATTGGTAATATATGTTTCAGTCTGTTTGTCTTTGTGTGGATAGAAAGAGGCACTTTTGGTATCTACAAGGATGAACTCGTAGTAATTTTGAGTAAATTTGGAAGATTTTTTAATATAATTGACATCCAGGCCAAAGAGTTGCCTAGCTGCCTTTTGTGGGTTTGGATCCCAAAATTCAAGTTCTACTTGCAAAAGTTTGTATACTTTGGGAGTTTTGATATAAGCAGGTTCTTGAGTCGAAGAGAACTTGGAAGTAAAGACAGATAATGAAGAATGTTTTACCTCAACATTTGAAAGTTTGAAACTAATACCTAGTTTTTTACCATTGGCTGAGCGGAGAATCTCTTTGGTTTTTTCAAAAAATTTTGTAGTAATGAGACCTTCTTGAATGCAATTGAGATCAGCTCTGGTATCAACAAGTGCTGTGATTTCGAAAGTTAGAGAATTTTGAATAACCAAAGTGAATCGAACATACCACATTTGGATAGACATTTTTGAAAGATAGTTAAGGAAATTTGTATCAGTAGATTTTGATATTGGTTGTTCAGGTTTCTTCTGAGAACAGAGATTTTGAAGAACTAGTCGGTCTAATTGTTGAGAAGCTTTGATTTCTCGGATATCTTCCTTAAGAAGAGCAATTTCAGATTGAAGATCTTGAATAGTAATAGATGTCGAAGGTTTAGAAGGAAACTTGTTAAGGATATCTATTAGATTGTAGGTGTTGGCAATCCTTGGATGTTGGAAAAAATGATTGGAATTTGATGAAGAAGGTTGATCAAGAATTTGCTTGAATCATTCAAGATACTCTTTTTTGTTTGCAGAATTAGGAAGCTTACTGATTAGTTCAAGGAGAAGATCCTGTTCTGTTCTCAGAGTATTGATGATTGGTTGATCATATTGTGTAAAATGATCATTTTCTGTAGAATCATAAGATGAAGAAGAATGAATATCATCTTCCTGAATTTGGTTGAATTGTTGTTCATCATTAGCATTTGAGGAATAATAAGAAGTATCACTTAGACAAAGAATATTGTTAAGTGATTGATTAATATCTTCTGAAATGTCCATTGCTTGGATTCTTTTGTGAACTTTGCAGAACTGGGCAAGGTGACCTGGTGGTTACATTTGAAACAGATAACTATTTTGGGTTAGGCTGCTATGGGCTTAGTTTTAGACCTAGACTTGGCAGCTTTGTATGGATTGTAAGGTTTTGTAGGAGGAGCAGGAAATGCTGGCCTCTTTGAATATTGAACCATTTCCTAAGGTGAGGAGCTCTATAGGAAGATTGTTTATGTTTATGTTTCCTACGGGGTTTGGTAATACATGAGGGCAGTCTAAATTGTTCACAGAATGTGCTTAAGTCTTTACTTCGCTGGGTATGATCTTTAGCTATTTGTCTCAGCATCTTATCTTGACAATAGATTTTGAGAGCAACTTGTTGGATTTGGCTGGTTAATTGGCCAAAAGTAATCGTTTCATAAGGTACAACACCATTGTACTGGGTTTGCAGTGCTTCACGAACAAGATCACGAAGGGATTTTGGAAGCCCATCTAGGAATTTTTCTTTCTAATATTGGCTGTTTCCATCAGGTCTCACATAGATCCTGGTGAGAAAGGTATCCTTATACCATCTGAAATCGGATAAGGTTTTGCACTTAAGGTTGTTCAGGATATCAGTAGACTTTTCTCTGAAAATTCTAGGATTACCTATGAAGGTTTTAGTGATGGTGAAGATAAGGGTTGAAACAACATCAAAAATGGGTTCTCTATCCTAAAGGATTGGTTGACCGTCTAGGTTGGTTTTGATAGCATGAAAAATGTTATGCCGGTCTGCTTCAGTGAGATGTTCATCCAACTAACCTTTGAGTTGTCCTGTAAAACCTGCTGCAAGAACATGAGTTGCAGACTGATCAGAATAGTTATTGGTAGTGCGATAAGCAGTGGCTACCATGGTCATTTGCTGAAGTTTAAACATAATGTTGTACTTAGATTGACTATCAATATTCCATTCATAGATGTTGTTAGCATTGTAACAGTTTTGAAGAATGTTGGGACTTTCCTCAAGGGCAACATCTGGATGAGTGGCTCTAGGATAGTACAACTTTTGAGAAGTTTTCCAATTGGAATGTCTATTCAATCGGCGAGGCAAGATGCCAAGTTGTAGAGGAAGCAATTTTCCTAAGTTAACACCAAGGTTTGGAAGAGATTCTGGACTATCATCAGAATAATTATCAGAAGCAGAATCAGGATCATTTTGATTTAAAACAGAAATAGAATTTTTGGAACCAACCTGTTCAAGAGACTCTGGAATAATTGATTTTTCAATTTTAGCTATTCTACACTGGAGATCAGTGAGAATAGGTTTGTCTGATGTTCTCCTATTGAGTTCTTTCCTATATTGGAGAGGAATCTCATAAGGCCGGAACAAAGGGATTGAAAATGAAGAAGTACTAGATTTTGGAATAACCGGAGTTGAAGAAATACTTGGTTTTGAAATCAAATATTCACCAATAGTTTGCAAATATTTGTTTGTATATTTGTTTGTATAATTGTTTTGTTCATAAATAATTTGAATGTCTTTTGGACGAAGCATATCATCGTCTTTGTCTTTCCTTTTAAAAGGAGTGGCATCAATTTGTTCAGCTCCAAAAAGAATTTTGAATTTCTGACCAGGGGGAAATTTAGCAGAAATATTTTGTCCCTGGGCAGTTTGCTATTATTTTGAAACATTAACAGATGAGGCAAAATGATAGTCAAATTATGGACTTCAGCATACGCTTCAAACCATAAAAAGAAATTAATTTATTTTTGAATTGAATTTAAAAATTCATAATAACAATCTTGAATTTTCTGTTGGTCAGATCCTTGAAAGTTTTCGAAGAACCATATTCTTTTAGAAAGATTTGGAAGAGAATAAAATTCTTCTCTTAATTTGGGTTTGTTAATAACAAAAACATTTTGTACTTCTTTATCATCGGTCTAAAGAACATTAAGTTCTCCTGCCATAGTACAATGAGTAGGTGAGGTAGGTAAATCTATCTCAATATAATCAGTTTTCAGGTCAGGCAACATACTTGGCTTGAAGAATCCTAGAGTCGAGATTGATACCTTGTAGATGGGTAGCTACAGAGGATACTGAATGTCGAGGTGGTTGGATTCCTGATGAAGAGGCAATATATTAGGGATATGAAATCCTTTGGTTGAGAGATCTTTGGAAAGTAATTTCTTTAGATCCACAGGAGAATTGTCTGATTTATGATACAATAGAATTTTCTAGTTTATCAGAAGGAGCTGCATCAGTTAGAAGCTAATTGGGAGGAAGAGTTACTCGATTCTAGGAGATGGGCTTGGGAATTGAAAGATGAGATCTTTGCAAATTGGTTTGAAAAAGAATAGTTTCTCCTTTGTTAGATGTCTTCATAGCACCAGTATTAAAAGCATAAGTCATTGTCTTATACTGAATTCTATAAATGATAGCAACAAGAAGAGAACCTCTTTTGATCTTGTATTTGGCAGTTTTAACATTGAGTGTCAGACTATCCAATATATTTAGATCTCGAAGAGATACAGTAAAGTTTGGAAAACAGTCATAATGAATTGGTCCATTGCAAAGGCTAGTTTCTACCCATGCCTCAGAGTGAATCATTAAAATCTATGAATCTGGTATCTCGGAGACATAGGAGGAGAAAAGTATCGAGTCCTTCTCTGGAGAGGGGTTTGGCTGCAATTTGGACAAGTCCAAAATGGATATAATTATATTTTTGTTGAAAACGTTGGATTGCACTAGCAGAAAGAAGTCTAATTTCTTTGCTGTCAGAATCAATTTGAACTGTTTCTTCAACAGTCCTAAAGACATAGTCACTAGTAAGTGACTATTTAGAAGATTTATAAATCTCATTGGGAGAGAGCTTGGGAATTTTTCAGTTGTCAATGGATTGTTGAAGGTCAGAGTAATTAAACTCTTCCTTTAATTTTGAAGAATTTTGAGAAGAAGCATTGGAGAAAGAAGAGGACGGAGCGGATCTAGAGAAGGGGCGAAGGAATGAAGACATGATGCAAATCTTTAAGAAAAGTAGGTAAATAAAATGCACGAAAAACAGATGGATGTACTTACTTCTTGTAACTTGGTGATCATTACTATCAAGTTCCATAAGAAAGATATTCAAGTTCTCAATTAGTTATGATGTAAAACATAGAGATCTATTTGTGAGCATAATAGATATGAACATTATTTAGTAAATAGAGGATAGATCTATAGAGTCAAATATAAGATCTTAGAGAGATAAGGCTATGAGAATAAATTCTCATCTCATACAAGTCATGAGTCAATCAACAACCTCAATTCAACAATGGCTTTTATAACTTAGTTAAACAACTAGTAGATTAGATCTGATAAAATCAAACCTCTTTCCTTATCTTAACGATCTGCTATAGAGTCCATAAATCCATACAAGATATACTGAATAATTCACAGATCTATTAATTTCAGATCAGATCCACATGGAATTCATCATAATCAACTAAAAACAAGAATAATCTACCTTACTTCCCCATCTGGCTCTGATACCAAAGGGTTAGGTAGATAATTCCTTTGTAGAATTCAGTTAAACAACTAGTAGAGTAGATCTGATGAAATCAGACCTCTTTTCTTATCTCAACAGATCTATATATATATGTACTTTTTTTTTTATTCAAGTAGATGCAATTTATCACTTTCCCAGGATGCTAGGTATTGGCAATGTTAACTAAGAAATACTTGCATACTTTTCTTGTTGTAGCATTGAATTAGATGGTATTTATTTCATGAAGCACTGAAGAAATAAATATGGTGAGGCTGATAACTAAAATCCTTGGTCAAGAATAGTTTTAACAATATAAAATTTTGATAATTCAATAATTAAATATCTGTTGAACATCTTCAGTTATAGCAGAAACATGCAAATATATGATTGCTAGGACAAATGATATGCAAAATGGATTAGGGGCTAGTTTAAGACCAGTATCCATCCACAATCATGGTTAGATTTTCGAAGCACATCTTTTGAAGTAAAAAATTACTTAATTGAAAGGATCAAGTAAATTGGAAAGCTTTCTATGTCAAATTCACAACTACTCTTGTTGTAGTGCATAATTACATTGTACAAGTAATCCATTTCTTTTATATGACCGATGGTCAATGCAGAGAATGTAAATTAGTTGATAATTCATAAATTTATCTAATTGAGCCTTTAAGACAAAGGATGTGTGCTTCTTTCAACCAAAAAGTTCAAATGGTTAAGAATGAAAACAGTTGGGTTTTGACATCCAACACGTAATGATATCCCAAAATTTAATAATTGCAGTATATGGATCAAGAATAAATGGAAGATAATACATAGAAACCACATACTACCAAGTCATATTATCATTGTTTGTTTAGAAGTCTGACAAATCTGAACATCCAGCATATAGTTTTTTCTATAGTATCTCCTATCACTAAGGAGATATTAGAAGTAAACAATTCAATGATCGTTACAGTAAACAATGGCCTTTTTAGTTTCATGTCCCACATACCTCTACAATTTCAGTTTTGAGTACCACTTTATTCTTTTATTTTAATTCTTCCACTTCAAGAAGGAATTAGTTACCAAAATTGGCTCTGAGCTCCAATATTTTCAAGTACTTGACCCACAATCCTTTTACTTCAGAAGGTTGAATATCACATTCAACTCATAATTATCCATGAGGGACTTGTGAAATGAGTCATTTCAAAAAGCTAAAGATGGAGATTAATAGTCACAGAGAAACTATGTTACTGGTTAAAGTAAATCTTACTGCAGCAGAACCCTAGGAGCCTCCTGACATTTAGCAACTCGACAATTATATCTAGGATTAGTTATCAAGGCCTGCTTGTTAAGGATATGCCCTAGAGTTAATATGTACTTATACTATTGTCGTTATGTATTATGTAATAATACGAGGTACTTCTTTTCATGAATAATGCATTTTATTTTGTGGTCATTAAGTATGTGACTTGACAGTAAAACCTTATAATCAATACAATGACTATTCTTAAACTGTCCCTGATTGATTATTATTAGTGGAATAGTAATAAATTAAAATTAATATGTTTGTAACTTGATGGCTATGTTTTACTGGTCATGGATATATGTGATATTAAGTTAAAATATAAATAAATATTAGAGAACATTGTATTGGACATGATCCACTGTGAGAGTACTTCGTGGAACATGTCATAAGTACTTTCTAGCCATAATGATATTAAAAGTCTTTTGACCTAAATTCATCATAGTTTCCTACTTGATAAATTCTAAATTTTGACATTGTCTAAAGTTGTCTTTAACTAGATAATAAATTAAACTACTGTTAGATATAGAATAAATCAAGGAAAGGAATATGATTGATAGTGAAGGAATTTGTCCCTCTCAATTATGGGAGAGATCTTCTGGGCCCCTTGGTAATTTAGACTGTTAAAATGCATGGACGTGCTCAAATATATCAATCTAAGATATTGATATCATTGTTTGAATAGTCTACTATGAAATCAAGAAATAATTGATTACGCTTAATAAGGAAGACATGCTCTGTGTCTTATGCTTAATCTAGATATCGTGTGACAAAATGACTAAATATAAAATTATGGTTTGGTTCAAAGAGATCACTGATCTTCATTTAACCTGGATAGTTATAATGTTTTGCTAGAAATCGCTTATAACTTGTGGGCCATTTAAATGTGATTTGGGCACACTGCCAGTGTTAAATGAACTTATAGGGTCACACAATAAGTGAATTTGTTAGGTTATTTTTCGAGTAACAAGATTCAATGAAAATGGAAATATGTTATTAATCGAACCAAGAACATTTACCAGATACAATGAATCTAGAAATATGTCTATATTCGATGAATCTGAATAATGTCCAGATTATAAAAATCTGACTTGGTAAATTAATTAGTTAAATTACTGAGATAATAGCAGAATCTTATTATATCAATTTTAATTTAATTTAAATTTAAATTAAAATATGATAAGATATTATCAGAGTTAGACTCTAAGAGGTTCGAATGAGTTTTTAAGAAAACCCTAGCCGTATTCTCAAGAGAGCCGTTCTGTTAAAAAATATTCGTGTCCCTATTCACCAGAAAAACATGCCTCTCAAACTCTAGGTGCTAGCACTCTTGGGGTAATGAGTTAGTTCGCTGTGTGTATCCGATAGAGGACGTTCGCACATTGCAGCGTCTGGTGATCGTTCGGGTTGCACGTATAACAACCAATCATAATCAAAAGATCTCGATTACACTGAACAGAGCTAATTCTATAAACCTTTAGATCTTCTTAATCGTTTACTTGGGTCCTTGGAAGGGATTTGTGGATGTTTTCCGCGTTTAGGAGTCCACAAATCCTAACACTACTTCTAGCTTAAAAATGCCAGTAATATTTTATATGAGTTTTTCATATTGGACTTCTGGCCTTGTGCATATATAGAGCTGGTATAAGCATGTGATCTATAGATCTTTGGTCTATACAATAAGCACAACATCACAATTTGGTAACGGACAAAAATTAAGAAGAAAAGAAATCCTTGAATAGATTGTGCTATGCACAGAAACAGGAAACTAGTCAACGAACAAAACCAAAAACAAAAATAGAAATCAATCCAAGGTCCTTCACAAGATAAGAGACCATAAGATTCAAAGACCAACTGTGAGAAAACACTTTCGTGAACCATATAGTGCAAATGACCCAAATCTCCATAGAGGATGAATTTTTAATCTTGGTATTTTCCAAATATATTCCTTCCTTTATATAAATAGCATATGCAATAAAAAGGATATCTAATCATTCTTAGACCAAACCACCAATTATTGGTTATTCACTAGCGTAATGTTACATATGATGCAATTTTTAATGATCTTCATAAGAATTTCTTTGACAAACCTACCAACTATAGTCCCCTTATAGTAGTGTAAAAGAAGTAGACACATTTCATAGAGTTCCATCCACATGGATACATTCTAGACATAACATAGCAGCAGAAGCATAGAGAAATTAAAGCCTAAGCTGCAGGCCAATCATTCATGTAAAGCCATAAAATGCAGCTAGTAAGAGGAGCTATAAAAGGAAGTTAGCATAATTTTCTGAAGAATATGAATATTTGTATGTAAAAAATATTATCTGTAAGTGGTATATTGTCCATATGTGGTTTACCTTGCAATCCATACAAGCTAGGCAACTACAGCTTGAAAACAATATAGTTGATTGATCCAGTATCCCATTACTCAAACCTAAATATGTATTTTCTATGAACCTGTAGAAAATGAAACTGCGATTATAGAATCATAGTATTAAAAAAATACAGAAAAATATAACTTGGAAGATATTCTCAACACATTTAGTGCCCTTGTATATATGTAGGATCTATGTTTGCATCTAATATTTCAAACTTAATGGAATATAATAAAAAGAAGCCAGACCTCCTTCAAAAAGCTAAAAATTGAAGGCTAGATCCTCTTTGATAAGAAAGATAATCTAACTAGTTCAAATGCAAAATCGCTAATAATAAATAAAGATACATAAAGAACTAAATAAATCATCAAGAAAAGTAGGAAAACAAAAGCAGTAGAATCACAGCCTGTTACAAGCAATAAGTGTGAGATAACATAAAGCTACTGCACTAATTGATCCAAATACTAGAACTCTACTTCATATTCAACATTTCTAATTGTATTGATTCATGTTCATCTAGCTACAATCGCGCTTATACAAGGACTTTTACTTGATTTTCATCTATTTACCTTTAAATTTTGTAGCATCATTTGGGCATTCCCATCTAATCTCATAGAAGAGATCTATCTCTTGCCATAATTCAACCAAAGAGTTGTAGTATTCGGTCACCGTAAGACTTTCTTACCTAGTGTTCCGAAGTTTTGACCTTATCTCAAAGCATTGAGATGTGTTTTCTAGATTTGAATAATTTTCTTGAACGCATCCCAAATCTCCTTCACTGTCTTGTAGAATAGATATGTTCTTCCAATATTTGGCTCCGTAGAATTGATTAGCCAAGGCATAACAATAGAATTCTCTATCTCCCAAGTGCTCTAGGTTGGTGACGTTGTTGGTGGGGCTGTTACTACTCTTGTAAGATAGCCAGCCTTCTTTCTTCTACAAATGACAAGGATAATGGATAGAAACCATTCAAGAAAATTCTGTCTATTAAGTTTATGATGTGTCATTTGTAGAGAATGGTTGTCCACCGAATTTGTTGAAGATCCTGTTACAATTCCTAGAGATGCTTGCTTCACCGTTGTAGAGCATACCTCCGTGGTCGAATTTTGATGTTCTCTAGACATTAGATGAGGCTCTGATACCATAAAACTAGATTTTTTTTTTTATATAATTCTAGATAATTTTCATTCAATTAATATGCACACACATACACTCACACACAATTAGGATGACAAAACTAACATCTTTCATAAAGGAAAAAAATCTTCCTAAAATCTGCCTTATTGATTCTAACCAAATCACCTATCCCAATCTAACCAAATCAACTAAAAAAGGAAAAAAATAAACTGAGATTACGACTAATATTTACAGCTAATATTTACAAAAAAAAGATTTAACTTCCCAACAAGAATTGCACCCCTTTCACATGATTAGTACTGATCTTCATCTATTCACTACAAGAAAAAAGGGCTTTCTTGATGCAAAAAAGCATAAAGACAACAAGTCTTTAGTGACGTTTTAGACGTTATGACGTTTTGGAACAACGTCGTCCAAAATCGAGTCATAGTAGGTATTATGTTGTGGCGCTTTACAAGCATTAGTAAAAGTGTCCTATTCTGACACTATTTAGTGTCATAATAATTCCTATATTATGACACTTTAAAAGCGTCGAGGAAAATATCAAGTAATAAAACAATTTAGAATCACAATAGGTTCTGTGATGCTTTAAAAGCATCACAAAAGTGTCATGTTATGACACTATTTTACGCTACAATAATTGTTGTGACACTTAAAAGCGTAACAAAAAATTTCATATTATAACATCGTTTAACATCACAATAGGTGTTATAATACAACAATAAAATATGTCATTATAGTAGTTATACTTGACACTTTATAGTGTCACTATAAGTCTTAAAGAATGCATTTTAAATGTGTCAGCATAGATTCCTTTAATTAACATCTTTTTGTGTGCTATGATAGGCTTTTTTCTCCCTGTCCTATTAATATATATATATATATATATATATATATAACTATTTTATTTAAAACAATCAAAAGTAGACAATATTGAAGAGAAAGTCAGATTCAAAATATAAATTTCATAACATCTAAATTTAACATTCACAGTCATTGTTAAAAAATGAGGAATACAATATTTAAATACATAAGTAGTTCCTTAAACCAAGCATAATTTTTCTTGTAGTTCCTGTTAGTGTTGTGCCCTAGAGGCAATTACTTATATATTGTATATGACACATTTTATTTTAATAAAAGATATTATTTATCTTACAGTTTCTTTTGTCTACTTTTGTGTAAAATAACTGTTAGATAAAGTCCCTAGTACAACACTGTGTTAAGAAAATCATGATAGAGATCATGATATGAGATTCCTACTATACAGTATAGTGTTAGTACTTAAATAGTCCCTAGTCATAGTATTAATGAGACTGTACATCATTAATGCGTTAAGACTAGCATGTGTTAGACTTCCTAATTTGATCAGGCGGTGGTTCTCATATCCATGAGTATTGAGATACTCAAAGTTAACATATGGATGCTTGTTAATAGAACAAGTTCATTGGATGACCTAGCCATGAGATAATCACATGGATAACTATTTAGTGTCAGTGATATAATCTCAATATAGCAAATATGCAAGTACCCTTAGACTTGAGATCTCCAAGGTACTTCGTTTGCTGAGCATTGTGCTTTGATTCCAATCTCTGAAGCTCAATCGAGGGCCGCCTATGGGATGGATATTGGGTATATTGTAAGGTAAACGAAAGTAGTTGAGAGGATCAATAAAGAATTCACCACTCCTAATAGTAGGGGCGAATATCTCATGGCCACTTGTAGGAATTACTACTTGAGAAGTCCTTGGCCAAGGCAATTATGTATTGGAAACAGTTCCAATTGATACACATCTAGAGTAGTGGGTTCCTGGTACAAGTATTATTGTATTCAGGCCAGAATTAATATATATTCTGGGGGGAGTTGGCACTAATTCCGTACTCCAAACTAAATGAGATATTGTATAGTGAAAGGAGTTAATTGCACTGTAGTTTGTTTTTGAAGGGTTCATGTCAAGCCACTTAATTTCTTGGACTCTTGGGTGGTCATAATGTGTTGCTAGATACCGCTCATGATCTGGGAATATGGGTTTATTAATTGATGAAATAATAAACCAATCCTTATTAGAATCAATAAGATTAATTCTAATTAATTATGGATTATTAATCTGAAAGACGTTTGGATTAATTCATGTTCGTTATCAATTGACTGGGAAACCTAATAGGTCACACACAATAGAGGATATATATACTCAAGATGTTATTTGATAACATAGTGGGGTTAATTGTGAGAAAGAGAAGTTGTTATGACCAAATTATAATTAGTAACACTTAATTGTGAGAACTTGATGTTTCCAATTACAATTAGGGAATTCTAACTGTTTTAGAATTCTTAGATGGAGGATTTTTCAGCAAGATTTTCATGTTATATAGGATATAACACACGAAACCCTAGCCAAGTGTAGGACACATGAAATTTACTCTAATCCTAGCATACACGACATTCTCCCTTCTCTCTTTCTCTCGTGGTTCTTGCAACCTAACCCTAACCGCAACTTAGTTTTTCTGCTAGCACAGAAAACTTCATGTTTGAGTGTATCCTCTGTGTGGATTACTGTTAGAGATAATTACACACTGTGATTATAGTGGTTAGACGTTCAACTCTCGTGGTGTTTGATCAAGAGGATTACTGGATCGCGCCTCGACTCGAAGAAAGAAAATTTTGTTTTCCACACGATCAAAGAAAGGTAAAAAACTGTTACCTTTGTTCTCTTTATGTCTTGTTTTCCACACATATGTGGATCCTGGGCTGGTATCTTATTTTATTTTTCCGCTGCGCCATATATGATATGCATGAGATATCTAACAGTTCCTTAAGCCAAGCATCATTGATCTTGTTCCAATCCCAAGTTGTTGTGATACTGAAACACCTATTTAATCTTCGTCATGGATCTGCACCTATAATATTATATAGAATGAATTTAGTAACAATATTGTAAAACATGATGAAAAATGAAAAAATTATTAAACTAACTAATAAGGCAAATAATATTAGAGATTACCAAAATTAGAAATAATTACAATTAAGCACTAAAAACTCTCAAATTGAAGACTACTTTTGCGTAAAGCTCTACTTGCAAATTGAAGACTACTTTTAGTCTTATTAGCATGAATCTGTATTCAACTTATCACAAATTAAGGGAACATAAAAAAATTCACATAGAAAAAAGGAACGAGCTTAGGAAGCTAAAAGAGAAAACTAGACATGAAGGCAGAAGTATTAGATACTCAAATGCAAATGCATTCCATATATTATCTATTATGGCCTCAAGACAATTAGCAAATTTCAGTAGCAGATAGTGCATATGGTTTGTAACATGAAATGCCATGATAAAGGTTAAAATATTCAAGTTCAAACTACAAAAGAAATCAAGAATACCACATACCTATATGATGGATTCCTTTTTTCCCGTGGCTAGCTTGGATGTCAAATTTTAATAATTCAAGAAAATTAATCTTTGAAAATTCCTTACAATAATCTCTACAGTCAAACTATCAGCCTGTTGCCCAAATGACTATAGTAACACTTTGCTCAATCTTACCAAATATTATCATTTCTATCTCTTTCTTACCATAGGTCCCATGCATACTTTAAAGTTTTAACAAAACTGAAGAAACTAATTTCTATAATCTTTTCTCACTCTTCCCGGTGTCATCTTTTTCCTTTCCTCCTTGTCTCTTTCTCTCCTCAGTCCTCCCTCCCCTCTTCCCTCCCTCCACCTATCGTCTCCCTCTTTCTCTTCCTCCTTATCTCTTTGTCTCCTCAATCCTCCCTCTCCTCATTTTAAGTTGGCCAATTTAATTCATGCAACGGTGCACGAACTCCTGATAGGGCCTAAATTAGTCATATTTTTTCTAGTTATTTGATGTTATTTTATGATACATTCTGTTTAATAACTAGTCATATTCCTTCATATTTGAGATTTTATCCTTGGAAAGGTGTTTTGTGCATTATTTCAGATTTTAGGGGTAAAAGAAAGCAAAAATGTAGTAAAACAGAACATAGGCGGCGCCGAATAGGCCAAAAGAAGCGGTGCCGGCCACGTGCTATTAGCATGCACTTCGAGGAAATGAAAAATCGTTGAAACAAGACCAGAATAGAACCGAACTGGTGCCGACTATACCAGCTAAGGCGGCACCAGCTGTACTCTGGATAGCATTGTGTGGGGATTAAGAAAAAAATCGGCGAACAACTGAAGAAACAGAACACAACCGGCGCTGGCTCTAGCAGCCAAGACGGTGTCGGCTGTGCCCTAAGAATAAGATGGACTTTGATTTTTGCATGTGGTTTTTGGTAATCGGCAGAATTTTAGTATCTTCCTACTTCTACTAGGCCAAGAACCTTACATCAACGAGTTTAGGCACTTTTTAAGCCTATAAATAGATGGAAAACACAAGAGAAAAAGGAGGAATTCATAGATCATCATAGAAAATCACTCAAATCAAATGAGGAATTCTTCAATTCAAGAAGGGTTGTGCAAGAAGGTCTTCAAAGGAAGAAGAATGAGGCTTGTCTATGAGTGCTTTCTTTTACTTTGTTTTCTTTTTCTTGAACAATGATGTATTAATTGTTTTATTATAATTTGACATTGTTTTAGGTATTCATGATTTTTAGAGTTACTTTGATCGTTTGATTAATTAATTGTTATTCTTGGTATTTAATTACTTATGCTAATTACGAGATTAATTGGTTGTTTTTTTCCCATTAACTTGCTTGAGAAAGAGGTTGATGGTGATTTCAATTTGTTAATTTCATATTTGTTCTCTTTTAACTTGCATGAGAAAGGGGTTAATTGCTAAGAACTAGGTAATTGAAGGTTAATTGATGTCTGCCAGAGTATGGATTCATTGGTTAATTTCATGTTTTATGGAAATTTAATCAAGGATTGTGTTTAATGTATCTTTTGGTTGAATTAGTTGAGACAGAGTATGTGATGCTAATTTGTCTAGAAGATAGTGAATTCATGGATTGAAAAAGAAGTGAGTCTATCTTAATCCTTCATGATGCCAAGAGAATAATTAATTATGATAATGATTAAGTGTTTTAAGATCATGTTTGTCAAAACAATGGTTTGAGTTATATAATTATCCATCCTTGATATGTATATATTATATTATATTATATTATATTATTTTATTTTTATTTTTATTTCCTTTTTACTTTATTGAGTCAGTTAAACAATGAAAAAAAAAGTGATTAATGCATACTTGTTCCTTGAGGATCGACACTCATTTGAACCCTATGCTATGCTTAATAATGAGTACGCTTGCTCATATGTGTAATTTGGGGTTAACATTTTAATTTAAACTTGATTGAGAATGTGTTTATTTTTATATTATATTTATACCCAAATAAATACGCATAAACTCCAATGCACTAATTTTCTATAATTGCATTCATATTAAACTTTATCTATTCATGGCATCTCTTCTTCCTCGCAAAGATATATATATTTCGCTAGTTTTGCTCTCTCAGTCATTAGGTATTAGTGGACTTCAAAAAACCACAAAGGGACCGGAATTACTTCTTCGGTTCTCTTTCTAAGAGATGGGGAGTCATAATTCGTTTGAGAGGTGGTCAAATTTTGAATTGGTTTCCAAAGAAGAAGATTTTGATGTGTTTTCCTTTCTAAGCCAACCACTTCTTCTTGATTTTAGGTGAGATACTTTTGAGGGCTTTTATTTTATTTTTTTTGGCTTTTCACCCATCTTCTTCATCTGGAAATATGCTTGATAATGAAAATGAACTTTTTTTGGTTTGTTGTGATGTGAATTAGTGGAAGTTTTGGACATGCTGCTTTAGATTTCCTATTTGATCTACCCATTCAAGATATTGTTTTTGATGTTATTCCTCTGATGGAGGATATACTTGTGCATGATCCTTTCTACTCCCTAATGGATTTTGAACAAAGCTAGAACATGGTTCAAGGTTTTCATACATTAGAGCTCGTGATTCTAGAATATTACAAAGACTTTCGTTGAAAGGAATTACCTTTACTGAGATTATATTTCTTTTTCTAGGAGAAATATGGAGTGGTCTTGGCAATGAATTCTAAGTGAGGAATCATGAAATACATCTTGAATTTAATATCGAGGTGAACCAGCCGCTGTTATTGTGTGATGGCAGTCAAGGTATCACTTTTGATGAAGTTCCTGTGGAGAAGAACATGATCAGGAGGTAAAGAGAGGAGAAGGGTAGTAGCCCCAAAACATTATCAAGAACAATCATTTTGAAGCACTTTTACATGCCAATTACTTAGGTAACCAAAGAACTGAATGTTAGCCTAACCCTTCTCAAGAAAAAATGTAGGGAGTTGGGAATTCGTCGATGGTCTCATAGGAAGTTGATGAGCTTGGAGACCCTAATCAAGAATGTTCAGGTTCTCTCTCACACATACTTGTGCATAAAGAACTAATAATTATATGGCCCCAAAGATAACAAAGAACTAATAATTTGAGAGTATACTTTTGGATTTGTAAGAGATGCGAAATGAAGAAGAAGGAGGACATATGGCTAAGAAGAAGTTGAGAAAAGCTATTGAGATACTGGAACATGAGAAGAAGTTAATGAAAGAAATCCCTGATACGCAGTTGGAGGATCAAACAAAGAGATTGAGACAAGCATGCTTCAAGGCCAACTATAAGAAGAGAAAACTCATAGGGATGACGAAATCTCAATACTCATTTTACAGTAACTTCATGGCTAATTTTATTGCTACTAATCTAGATTCTGGCACAAGGGAGGAGGAGGAGGAGGAGGAGGGAGAGGAGGATGCTGAAGAAAAGGATCTGAAGTCCATAATTGCTAACTGTTTATCTTCCTCTAATGCAAATATCTTTCAAGCTTGAATAATCTTTTACACAGTAATGAAACTTAAGTTCATCTTTTGAATTTTCTTGAAGATTTGGGGTCTATATATAAATATGGTGGTTCTTATATCATGTAATGTAGATTTAAAGTCTAGATTGAGTAGATTTTGCATTATAGAACTCATCTTGGAACTTGGGTAGTTATTACAATGTAGCTTCTTTATTCTATTATGTCCAAAATTTGTCAGCTCTATTAAAAAAGAGCAACTATAAGCATTCATCCTAAAGTTCAGCGAGAAGAGGGATAATCAAGAGAAGGAAGCAATCAGAAATGAATGTAGGGGTAAAACCAATTGCTATCTTGACTTCTACAAAGAAAAAATTTTGACAGAGTTTTTCGTATAAATTGAATATTTTCCAAGCACTAGGCCACCCCAAAATGTGCAATTATGTAATACAACCCACAAAAAACTCATAAAAATAATCCAATAATTTAATAAAACTAGTTTAAGTCTATATAGTAAAAAACTAACTTAAGGGTAATTACCCATTACCCATGGAAAGTGATCACACATCACTCACAGGGAATGATCACCCATCACTCACAGGGATTCAGTAATGAAACATAAAAACAATTCTCTTACCTTGCTAATGATCTTTCAACAGTCAAAGAAACAACTGTATTTTTAACCTGTTTTCCAAATAGGTATTTCTCACTCAGCTATCTAATGATAGGTGATACAAAACTTCCCTAGAAAAAATAAAAATGTTATTATTGAAATTTGATGAACAGCATGATAATTGTTTTTAGGAACAAACCTAAATTACCTAGATACATGGACTGCATCCCATGAATTTTTTGCATAAGCTTCCTCAGTTTTCTCCCTACTCTCAATTATCTATGATCAAAAGGGAAAAAAAATCAATTTAAACATTCTCATAAAGCCCTATTATTTTTTTTAACACTTCCTACAAATATGTTATAACTCAATGTTTTAGCACAAAAAAGAAAAAGTTAAACACATTTTGAACTTAGCATATTAAGAAGGGAATTTAATTAAAATATGAAGCACTAAATATTAATCTTAAATTAGAATATTTTGAACATATTGATTAAGAAGGAAATAAACATCCTCTAAAAATAAATTCTGTAACACCCCCGCTTTCTACATTCAATTTGCAAAAGTTGATCGGTGTAATGAGACAAATATTTTGATGGAATAATATTTTGTCAGGACCTGGATGTAATTATTAGATTTGTTCTACCTATACCCTAAATTTTTGGAAGGCTATTATTATTAACAAGATAAGAATTCAAGGGTACTCTGAAAGAGAAATTGGTCTGTGCAGTGAAACACACGTTTTGGTGTGTATTATGCTACCCGGGGTATCGGGAATATTTCGACCACGTCGTGACTTTGACCACAAATTTGACCAAGTAGAAAAGGAATGAAAGAATTTCAGTGTTACCAATGGATTTAGTAGAAATTTTGGAGTTGAATGGTGAAATAAAATACTTGTCCGTTACATACTTGATTTTGGTCATTTCTGAAGAAAATGGGAAATCGTGGTTAAAAATGCTGCATGTGGTATTTTCTGAGTGGTTGCCCATTGACATGTGTCAATTTAAGAGAGGTTGCATGGAGAGTTCATGCAAGACACATGGAATTAAAAGATTGCAAAATAAATGAAGAATGATGTGTAATTTTGTGATTGGAAGACATCACTCGTGGGCTCACTTGATTAAGGTCTTGAGCAATATAATTAGCTAATATTTGGACCAAGAGAAGATGAATGAATGGCTGAAAATTGGACAAGAATTTCGGAAGCCATGCAAGAAGAAATAAAAGAATTTTTGTGGAGGAAATAAAAATGGTTGGTGTGTAAGAATTTTATTGGAACACACTTAAGTATATCCACCATTCAATTAAACCACAATAAGAAATGGAGGGCCAAGATTGGAGGCTACATGGTGGTTAGGAGAGGTTGTTAAACAGCCAAAAAATCATGAGCAAAGAGGGAGAAAAACCAAGAGAAAAAGAAAAAGGAGAGAGAAAGAAAGAAGTGTGTGTGTGTGTGTGTGTGTTCATGGTGTATTCTTGGTGTCATTGGAGCAAAATCACACCAAATAGCCTCAAATACATGGTAAAACCATACCATGCTTGAATTAAATTTGTTTTTAGGTTAATGATGATTATGATGATGTGAATTTTAATATGAAAACATGACTTTTATGTATTGATTTAAGATCAAAGCTAGGGTTTGTGAACTTTTGTGTATGAACTTTATATATGCTTGTATATGTGAGGACTGCCTAAGGGCCTTTGAATGATTTTTTGTGTGAGGAAGAACTGAATAATTATGGTAGCTTGAAGGCTTATTTTCGATTGAAGAGGTGATGATCAAAGTAGAGTAAAAATGGAATTTACTTTGTTGGAAAAATGGTTTAAAATAGCTTTTGATTAGAAAAAATGAAGTTATGTTAAATAAGTGTGACTTTTGTGAGCTACTGAAAATCTAAAAATTAAGAATTAAAGATGATTTGAGGGAAAATTAACTGAATTAATGGTTCTAAGGTGTTAAAGATTAAAAGAGGACAAGGAAAGCATGAATAATAAAAGTGAGGTAAAAACTACTGGGGCTGTTTTTGCCCAGTACCATACCTTGGAAACCAGAATTCTAGAAAATGGGCTTATACAGAATTAAAGTTAAGAGTCTTACACTCGTTTTAGTACATCATAGATCAAAATGAAGTTGTGGATTGAAAGTTATTTTCGAAACAAAATCATGTGTCAAAGCAACAAGAATTTTAGAATTTTGCTTGGAACATGGACGAATTTAAGGATGATTAATTGTGGGATTTTAGATGAAATAATTGGGGAAATATGAAGTGAATCCCTTGTTTATGAATGGTGAAAGGATGTGGAAAATGGAAAATGAAAGAATCGAACAAACGATAACAAAACGACGTGAATGAAGGTTGAACGTTTTCCTTAACCGTTGGCCTCGTCAGCTAACCGTCGGCTAAATGTCGGCTGGACGTCGGCTATTTTTTGGCCGAACATGAATTGACCCAAAACTAATATTTGGTGTAGGTTTAGTAATAAATGGCCAATGAAACGTCAAAAACGGAAGAGACAGTGATTAAACGGCCGTAAAGGGAAAGGGTTACTTATGACAAGATGTGAGTCCCTTTGATTTCTAAAACCTTTTGAAAGCTAATGTGCTTTGTTTATCTATGAAACGCTATGTTTTATACCATTTTGGAAATCCCGGAATACGTTTAAGGTTGATTTGAGCAAGAATTATTTTATGCCATTTTGGGCTCGATTGAACATCATAATTGGCATGGAAACCTTACTGGATGATTAAAGTATGAATTTTGTGAATTTAGTCTTTTCGGATTAAATATTTGAGATTTTAAAAAATGGTAAAATTGGAATCGGGTATTCATAAATTGACTGGAATGCCCTTATTGAAACATTTTATGGAAATGTATTTGGAAACTTTGAATTTAATCCTCTTTTGAGATTAGAATTTTGGATTTTTTTTAAATGAGTTCTTTTTAGAATCGGGTATTTGAAAAATAATCTAAATATACTTATTGGAATGTTTTATGAAAACCTTTGGAACTTGGGTATTCGGTAAATGACTGAAATATTCTTATTGGAACCCCTATGAATATTTTTCAAATCGGGTAAGGGTAAAATGACCCGAATACCCTCAAAAAGTCTTTTGGAATTGGGTATGGGTAAAATGACCTGAATACCCTTGGAAATGACTTTTGTTATCAAGTACAAGGAAAATGACCTGGATACTCTTGGAAACGTGTTTTGATGTGTGAACAAAACTTTTTATCCTGCTTTAACGATTTTGAAAATGATCTCTTGTGTTGAGATTGACTTTTGAAAAATGATCTTTTGATCCTTGAAATTATTTTATTGACCTGGTGTGCCATGGAATGAATTGATTGGCTCTGCGGAGCCTATGTGAATGATGATCTGACTTGCGAGTCAATAGGATCAAATTCAAGAAAGTGTTATTTTGCCCCAAAAATATTTTAATTTGAAAATCCTACAGGATCAAATAACCCTCTAACCTAATTAGTCAGACAGGGTTGGTATTGTTAACGTTGAGTACTCAACAAATGCTTTGATCTTTGTACTAGACTGTGTTAGAGTTAGACGGCCCTAGTAACCTGGCCTAGTTCTAGGGATTGTCTTACTTCGAATAGGGTGATAGGACATTGAGATGAGTTATTCTGGCCTATGGTGAGTAAGGTTGGTATAGGGACCCCGAGCTTATGGTGAGTAAGGTTGGTATGGGGACCCTTGGTTTATGGTGAGTAAGGTTGGTAGTGTACTGCAATGTACTAGGTATGCTGTGGTATATCTGAGCAGAAGTATGCTACGGTGTACTTATTCTGGTGATACACAGTTGAGTACTGGAGGCGGCGGTCTTAGTACAATAATACGTGGCGCTGAAGGCAAGGACTGCGGGACTAGCATACATGCCGACTTTCTATTGGAGAAGTGCCTATGATTTGAAAACTAGGGCAATGATTTGAAATCTGAAATGATGTTTTCCAAAAGTATTGAGTTCTGGATAAACTCTTCTTTAGAGATTTTTGGAATGGTTTCCAATGAACAAATGATATGCTATTCTATAAAAGTTTTATGTACCCTATTCTTTCATAAAGCACTAGCACACACGAGACTCACTGGGTGATTCATCATTAACATGTTTCTTTTATCTTACCTTTTATAGGATCCAGAGCTAATGGACCTACGGATAGAAGGAAGATACCACAGAGTCAGCAGTTTAGGTTTGGATAGCTTTTCTTTTGATCATGTACAGTATTCTGTTATAAATAGAGATGACATGTATAAAATTCTCTAATGTATGTATATATGTGGGTATCAGTGTGGGATATTGTTGAGTCTGGACCTTATATATGTATTCACTCTATTGTTTCCATTATGAAGACCTCTTGTTCGGGAAACTGGTCGGGGCGACACTCGGTCTTGATATGTTTCCATTGTTGTCTTTAGTAGGAGTGTTACAAATTCTGTATTATTAAAATTATAACTTAAAAAATTAGTGGTTTTATTTTTAAAATGTCAAAGGTTGTTTTTGTATATATAAATTTAATGTTACTTAGGGGTGGTATAGATTAGGCATTCCCTAAATTTAAACCTGAATACTAAATATTTATGTAACTTTTACTTAGAATTTAAAATCCCGAGAGACAATTATTTTAGAGAGAAATGAATTCAAGTGAGGAAATTTAGAATATGTTAAGTGGCACAGTACCAGAAAGTTGATTATGCAGAATCAATACTATCTTCAAATTATGAAGATTCCCTATCTCTACAGGAATGGATCCTTGCAGAGAATTGAATGATAGTCTTATCTTCTCCATAGTGGATATGTTAAATATTGAAGGCAGGATGAGACCAGTGAATCTATTTTCTTTTAACAAGAAGATTTAAAGTCTATGTAAAGAACTAAAGCAAGATGGAATTTCGCCACTGAAATTGTTTCCCTTAAGCAATTGCAATCGCCGCAACCGAGATAACTCACTAGGTAACTCACTGGGGAAGCTTTATTCAACAATACATCACCATGTGTGGGGAGGGAATTTGATGGTCATGTCTTGAATTTTTGAGTAATTTTTTCAACACATTTTCTGCAATCTTCTGCAATCTGTTTAACTCCTCCCTTCACAGCCGAAGAAAATTCGATTGAACTCCGCTGTACCTCTTGGAATAAGCTATCCATCCTGTAAATGGCACTATCTTTTATAGTCCCCTGCTTCAACATTTCTATTAAATGAAGCATCTTCTGAATAATTTTATTAATTGTATCCCTACATTTTCCTCTTTTAGTGCCTGCCATTGACTTCAGCCTGTCCACAAAGTTTTCAACCCTATCAATAGTCCCCTCAACTGAGAATTCCTTTCCAATACCACCCAATTGACACTAGCATTTTCTTCTTTCTGAGGTCATCATCAACAACTACTTTAATACCTTGCTTTGCCCAACAATCTCTAGCCTCTTCTAGAGCTTTTGCTTGCTCTCTTGCTCTTTTGGCTTCCTCTTCAGCCCAAAATCTCGTTGAAAATGTATGATCAGATACAGTTTTCCCATCAAAACTGATAACCACTACGAAGATCTAGTCCTGAAAAAATGAGTTATAGAACATTTCAAAATTAGTATTTCCCATCAAATCAACCTAAAATTTCAAATCAAAACCCATCTCTAGAACTCAATCTCAATGAACCTAACTAAACTGATTAATAAATAAAAAAACACACAGATGCAGAGAAAAATAAAAACAATAACCAGAAACTCAATGAAACAGACCATCACTAAGAAGAAGCATGGATAGAGGGAGTTTGCATTTGAAGGCATCGATCTTCCTCATTTCATCTTCTAGTCTCTTCACCGAATCATCAAGCTTTAACAACCTCTCTAAAATGTCATCCCTTGCCAAAACTTCTGCAATAAAGTTACTGATCATCATCGAAAAAGAACCCCCTTCATTAGCTACAGTAGCGGCTGTCATCGTCGATGTAGGTTTGTAATCCAAGCTTAGTTCTGGTAGAATCGAACCCATATTGGGTAGATATTTTGCAATCAATCTTTCCTGACTCTTCAAACTAGATTGGATACTTATTATTATGGAAATTTGAGGTTAAAGAAGAGATGAAATCAATTGCAGTGAGGATTTGTGCAGCTTGATATATGAAACGGGAAAAAAAAGATGGTAAAATTTGATTTGTGCATTAACTAATAGACCTAGGATTCTGACATATATACATAATAAAAGTGTGTTTTGAATGATGCAATAAAACTACGTCATTTTACATTAAAAATGTGTCACAATAATATATAAATTTGAATTATCTTATTAAAACTGCATCGTTTTATTTTTACTATAATGATGCGAATAAAACTATCATCGTGATAGGTATTCTATTATGACACTTTATAAAAAGTGTCATTAAAAACATGTCAGGAAAGCTATTTTTGTTGTAGTGAAACCAAAACTACGTCAATTTCATTTCACTATAATGACGCAAAAAATCAGGCATCATCATAGGAAGTCTATTATGACGCTTTCTAGAAAGTGTCGCTATATCCTATTTTTCTTGTAATGATTGGCCACATAAAAGATTGTTTAACTTATACTTCTATTTTTGTCTAACAAAGAGTAACCAATGTAACTATCTGGCACACCTAAAGATAAGCATCCAAATATAATGAATACAAACAAGAAGAAAATTAAGGAAGACATGTTTAAACCTTTTTATTTTCTTCCCCCATTTGCATCTGGTGAAATGAATAGGTGCACATATCCATGAACTTCGAAATTTAGCTTTGGTAATAAGAGTTCTTTGTATCAACAGGACATCTATTTGACAGTAATGCATTATTTACAAGAATTCTTGGGATCTTCTTGCTTGACACAATTTTCATAGTTTGTGAATCCATGAAAGAGATACAAGAATAAATAGATAACTTTTGTTAGACGGTTTCATTTCTTTTGTAAGGCATAGAGTGCTCCACATAACTTTTATAGTTGCATTCTTCCTGTGATTTTGATAAGTCCTTTGTCTGATTTGATTCACTTGAAGCACTATGTATTGATGCACAAATTTTGGGTGTATAAAAATTAACAAATTTAAATCCATTCCTTAGTCAAGTTTTAATTAAAACATTAATCTCAAAATATACATACGAGCAAGTATACTCATCGCAAGCATAGTATAGGAAATTAACGAGTATCGATCCTTAAAGGAACAAGTACACACTAATCACTTTTAATTCATTGTTTAGCCAACCCAATAAAGTAATAAAATAATAAAAAGAAAAATAAAGAAATATATACAACTCAAGGATGTATGAATATGTAATTTAGACAATTATCATAGAAAACATGCTAATGAACCAACTAGCAATCCTCTCAAGTAATTATCATCTTGGAATCATGAAGAAATGTACATTAAAATTCAATCATTTGTCAAGTCATGAATCTACTTAGATAAATTTCACTTCGTTTGTCAATCCATGGAATCCTATATTTTGATTCATATTAACAGATTTGTCAATCAAGCTAACATAACCAAAACATGCATTAAGCTCATCATTATATTTTGATTCAATTGGTAGATTTGTCAATCAAGCCATCCTAACCAAAATATGCATGAATCTCAATTCCTTAAAAACATGAAATTAGCTAATGATCCTTTGTCAAGGCGAAATCAACTAATCTTTGATTACTTAGTCCTATAAACTTAACTTCATCGTTCAAGTCCATTAAGATTTGACAATTATGAAATCAATGCAATGAAACTCCTAACATCATTTTGTCTAAGTCAATTAGAAGAACTCACATAAATAACCAATGATAACAAGTAATCAAATATTAAAGATGGTAAAGAATTGATCAAATAACTAAATTAATACAAATTATGAATCCTAAAATAATGTTAAATTACAATAAAAACATTGAATACATCATTCTTAAAGGAAAAGAAAATAAAGATAAAAGAAAGCACTCATAGACAAGCCTCTTTCTTCACCCTTGAAGACTCTCTTGAACAATCCTCCTTGATTTGGTGAATTCCTTATTCAATGAATGATTTTCGAATTTTTGCTTTTGAATCCACCTCGCTATATGTATATTTCTCTTCTCTGGTATTTTCTTGTGCTTTCATAAGCCTCTTGGATGCTAAATTCGTAGCTTAGGATGTCTTGGCCAAGTAGGATTCGAGAAATACCAAAATCATTGGAGAATTCCTGTTAGTGTTGTGCCCAATAGGCAATCACCTGTACCATGTATATTGCATAATAATTAATAAGAGATGCATTCTTTATCTTTAAATTTGATTGTTATATCTTAATATGCATATAAATTGTTTGATAAAGTCCCTATACAATACAGTGTTAAGGAAATCATGATAGAGATCATGATGTGAGATTCCTACTACATTATGTAGTGTTTGTGTTTGAATAATCCCTAGTTGTAGTATTAATGAGATGGGACATTATTAATACGCCAAGATTAGCATATATTATATCCCTTGATTAGATCAAGTAGGGGTTCTCATAACCGTGAGTATTGTGATATTCAGGATTAATATGTGGATGCTTGTTATATGAATAAGTTAATTGGATAACCTAGCTATGAGATAATGACTTGGATAGCTATTAAGTGTTAGTGATAGAATCTTATTATAGTAAGTGTGCAAGTATCCTTAGACTTGAGATCTCCAAGGTATTTTGTTTATCAAGCGTTGTACTTTGATTCTAATCTTTAGAGTCTCACAAGGACTACCTATGGGATGGATATTGGGTACAATGTAAAGTAAATGAAAGTAGTTGAGAGGGTAAAAAAAGAATTAACCACTCCTAATAGTAGGAGAGTATATCTCAAGGCCACATGTTGAAATCATTACTCATAAAATCCTTGGACAAGGCGACTATATGTGTGAAATAGTTTCGAATTGATACACATATCGAGTCATGGATTTCTTGAACAAATGCTAAAATATTCAGGAAAAAATTAATAATATTCAGGAGGGAGTTGGCACTAATTCCATGCTTTAGACTGAATGAGATATAGTATGGTGAAAGGAGTTTATTGCACTGGTTATTTGCTATTGAAAGGTTCATGTCAAGCCACTTGACTTTCTGAACTTTTAGGTGATCAAGAGTCATTGCTCGATGTAGCTTTTGATATGCTAAATATGAATTTATTATTTAGATAATTGATAGGGGCTAAATTAGTCATACTTTTTCTAGTTATTTGAGGTTCATTTGTAATACATTTTGTTCAATAACTAGTCAAGTTCCTTCATATTTGAGATTTTTCACTTGGAAAGGTATTTTGTTCTTTATTTTAGATTTTCAGGGTAAAATGAAACAAAAACGTCGCAAAATAGAGAAAAGGCGGCGTCGACTAGGGCCCTAGAACTGGCGCCGGCTGCATTCTGGACATATTGTGCAAAATTCAGAGAAAAATTGGCGAACAAATGGAGAAGAAGAACACAATCGGCGCCGGCTCTGAGAGCCAAGGTGGCGCCGACTGTGCCCAGAAGCCAAGGCAGTGCTATGATTTTGCTATGCAGTTTTGGTAATCTGAGGAGTTTTAATATCTTCCAACTTCTACTCGGCCAAGAACTTTATACCTATGAGTTTAGGCACTTCCTAAGCCTATAAATAGATGAAAACACACAAGGGAAATGAGGAGAATTCATTGATCATCATAGAAAATCACTTAATCAAATGAGGAATTCTTCAATTCAAGGAGGGCTTACAAGAAGGTCTTCAAAGGAAGAAGAAGGAGGCTTGTCTATGAGTGCTTTTTTTTACTTTGTTTTCTTTTTCTTGATAATGATGTATTAATTGTTTATTATAATTTGACATTTTTTTAGATATTCATGATTTTTAGAGTTCTTTGATCTTTTGATTAATTGATTGTTATTCTTGGTATTGATTACTTGTGCTTATTACGAGATTGATTAGTTGGGTCTTTCCATTAACTTGCTTGGACAAAGGGGTTGATGGTTGTTTCAATTCATTAGTTTCATATTTGTTAGCTTTTAACTTGCTTGGACAAAGGGGTTAAGAGTAGGGACAAAGTAACTTAAGGTTAATTGATGTCTGCCAGGATATGGATTCATTAGTTAATTTCATGCATAATTTACCAGGAATGGGAATTAAATCAAGGACTATGGTTAATGCATCTTTTGGGTAAGATTGGTTGAGACAGGATATGTGATACTAAGTTATCTAGAAGATAGGGATTCATGGATTGGACAAAGAAGTGAATCTATATTATCCTTCATGATGCCAAGAGAATAATTAGTTATATAATGGTTGAGTTCTTTAAGATCATGGTTGTCTATACAATGGTTTGAGTTACATACATCTCTATCCTTGACATGTATATATTTTTGTATTTATTTTATTTTCCTTCTTATTTATTTTTCACTTTATCGAGTCAGTTAAACAATGAAAGAAAGGTGATTAATGTCTACTTGTTCCTAAAGGATCAACACTCGTTTGAACCATATGCTCGGTTAACGATGAGTACGCTTGCTCATATGTGTAATTTGTGTTAAACGTTTTAATTTAAAATTGATTGGGAATGTGCTTAGTTTTTGTATGATTTTTACACCTAAGTCCGGACACATCAATAATTAATAAATTAATCCCATATTTTATTTAGGATTATTAATTCTAAAACCGTTAGAACTAATTTATATTATGCTACCAATAAGGCCAGGAAACCTAATAGGTCACAATAATAAAGGTTTGAATGCTCAATATATATTATTTGATAAACTTGGATCTTGGTTACAAATATATAAACTTCAAGGGCCCAATTGTAGACATTGGATCTTCGATTAATTAATTACAATTAACACAAATCTTAAAAACTATAAATATATGAATCGTTCCCTTTGCAGATAGGATTATGAGAAATCATTTCTTCTTTATCCCTATTCTTCTCCAATTAAAACCTAGCCGGTCCTCTTCTACTAGTATAGTTTTAAGTGGGTTTTGTGAGCAATTTAATCTTGTGTGGATTACTGTTAGAAACAATCATACTCTTTCATTGTAGTAGTGCGATTAGACGATCAAAATAGAGGGAATTGGTTCCTAGGTTGTTAATCAAATTTCTATCAGCAAGAAAATTTTATTTTTCTGCCACAGAAGGTAACCTCTATTTCCGTCCTCTATTCCCATTTTAATTGCAAGCACATAATCATTCGGCATAGATTTGATGGTTATTTCCGCTGCGTTCTTATTTGATAAGCATGATAAAATCCAACGGTGGTATCAGAGCCTTCATGTTTGTGTTTTAATGGGTCTTTAATTACTTTGAAATCGTTTCTGAGTATGTAACTGTATGATCAAGGCTATTGTATGTCTACTGCTTTTTATGGCGTGTCTGGGTTTTCTGGTTTATAGAGTCTGGGTCATTGAAAATTGTGAAACCCCAATCAAAACCAACCTTAGAGTAAGAGGGTTGGGATGTATATCATATTTTATTGCATGTTTAAATATTTTTGTATGTGATTTTATATGCATTGAATTTGTGTTTTATAGTCTAGGGGGCTTGATTATGATTATTGAGTAAGAAGGGCAAAATGGTAATTTTTGCTTAAGATGGAAAAAGGGAGATAGCTTGAGGATTGAATAGGAAAATATTTTTAGGGGGAAAATAAGAATAAGAGTTGTTGTGGTTTGGTGGTTGGAGCTTTGGAATTAATTCTTGAGGTCTTGGGTTCAAATTCCATCATAGGAGCTTTAGCTTGGTTAAATTTTATTTTTGCTTGGGAAGTATCATTTTCGGCCTTATGTGTTGGGAGTAGGTAGAGATGTTGTCCTAAGAGAGACATGATAGGAATATCCAAATCATACTCCTTTGCTCTACACAAAATTCCTAAGGGGAATTCATTTCCTTTTGATCCTTAATTTTTCCTATTTCTCAACTCATTAGTTTGATCAAATTGTTCTAGCCCTTTTCTTTCCAAAAATTCTAGCAAGTCACTGTAGCTTTGAAGGTTCAAAATGTGTTAGTAAAAGACATCTTATGGACCAAAGCAATGGAAGAGGGAGAAGGATTTCAAGTGAATTAAATTCCTCTAGTGAACTTTCTAAAAATTTCCTCTAGCTAGGTTCATCTTCCTTCTTGGGATGAACTGAAATTTACCAACTTCTTGTGCCTTCATGGTGTCAAAATTCTTAGCCATTATTCCCTCCCAAATTCTTCCAGAAAATGGCCTTTTGGATCAGCTTGCAACCTGAATTTTTCTGGCCATTTTCGGACTGCACAAAGGTGGTGCAAAACCAAGAAAATTCCTGGGCAATTTCGCAACTTTGGAGGTCCAAAACCAAGCTGTTTTCTTTTAGTTTTTGCTCAGCACCTTAGCCACGTTTTTCCTCCCTAAAGAAGGCTGGAAACCAACCTTGAAAGACCCCTGAAACCTCCTTCAAACTCTCTGCAAGCTGGCTGGAAAATGGCAGCCGAAAACTGCCCAAAAATTCCAGCCTTGCGAAAATTCTGTGGAGTAATTTTCCAGCTTTGTTTCCTAATTCTACCCTAGCCGAAACTCCATCCTTCTTCTGCACAAACCACCCTTAAACCTCCAATAACTGAACTTCATTGTCCTCCCCAAGCTTTTGTACGAAAATCCCATCATGGCTGCCTAAAAGATTTCCAAAAAAATTCTGCAATCATGCCTTGATTTGGATACCAAAATTCCAGCCACCATGATTTAACAACTTTCCATAAAATATACCTCAAACAACCATACCTTCCCTTCATCGTTACACTCCTTATTTTCAGCCACCCTTAGCCTCCCTCAACCAGCATTCATCTAGCTGAAACACTGCCCAACAATTCAGCCATGGCAGACTTCCAAAAACTCTCCAATAATCAAAGATATTCTTGAATATTTAGTTTCCAAATTTGCTTCCTAAAAATATTCTTCAAGGATTTCAACAACTAGCCTTTCCTTTTCCCTTCCAAACCAGAGAATCATCTTCCTAAACCCTACAACCAATTTGGCCAGCCCTAATCCTCCAGAATTTCGGCAGTTGCAAATCAAAACTTCTCAATTCCCTTCAAGAACACATAGCACACAAAGAACACCTACTCATTCCTTTCACCTAATACCTCTATAAATCACTTCAAACCACTGCTAAAAACTCCAGAATTCATTTACTCACTGTCGTGAGTCCATCCACACCATTCTTAACATCAAACTCCAAAATCCAACTTGTTCGTTTGGATAAAAAACTAGAAATTTTGTGAAGACTCAAGAACACCTTCAAGGTAGGTTTGTTCTAATAACTTCATCTTCTCCAATCTTGATCTATAATGAATAGATATATGAATAAACATGCTAATGGACTCTCTCTCTCTCTCCCTCTTGGCCGAATGACTTCTTCATCAATGGCCATGCTTTCTTCATCTTCCTTGGACGAATTTAGACTTCTAGGAGTTGAGATCCATTCGAAACTCCTTCAAGGTATTCACCAATCAAGTAAGCCTTTTCAACCCTCCCTGTAAATTCTAGATTCATGTCTCTAGGACGTTATTGGTAGGAGATGGATTATGAATAGGATTTGAGTATGTGTTGTTGAGATTGAAGCATGAATATATGTATGAATATGAAGGAGGTGGGATTTATGCATGAGTTGATTATCTTAGTTGAATGTATGGTGTTCTAGGGTTTGATGCATGTCTTGATGATCAAGTATGCTAGAGATTATGTTACCTTTGGTGAATATGATTTATTTTCTTGTGTGATTATTAAAGCCATGGTTATATTTATGCTAGAAAAGGTTAGATCATGTCTTGATATCGTTAGATCTATACTTATATGCATGATTTGGATGATTTGATTAATTGAAGGGTTGTAAATGTTCATGATTGTGGTTAGCAATAGAATTATGATCATGACCTAGTTGTCCCTAAGCTAAATTTTATTTCTTCAATAAAATATTTAATATTATGATTTTTGGCTAGTAATTTCGAAAAACCCTAGGAAGGGTAGATTTGGATTATTATATATGATAAGGATATTTTAGTCAAATAAATAATAGCTTTTTCTAGAAAAATAAAATATATAGATATTATATATAAAATAATAATATCAAATAAAGCCTTTTATGAAAATAATCATAATAAGTAAATTATTTACTATTAAAATTTAATTATTATCTTTTAACCAAAACCTACTAAAATTTATTTAGTATCTTTCAATCAAGACTCATTAAAATTTATTTTCAACTAATTTTAATTATCACTTATTTTCTAGCAATTAATTATTAATAAATTATTATTTTACCTAGTACCACCTAAGACTTTTTATCAAATAAACTCTAAATTATTTTAGCAAGATTTAAACCTTCAACTTATTAGTACCTATTTTCCAAAAATCTAATTATTTTAAATATCAAAATTAGCCTTGACTTATAAACCTTTTTATTTATTATTTGGCCTTAATGCTTGGGACACTAGGATGATGGTTGTAGTGGTGAGTTGAGTTAGTTTATTTGTGAAAGTGGATTTTGGGCGTGAATTTGATTGTGGTTTGTATTTACTCCATGCGGGGTTAGGTCAGCTGTTGGAGACCTTTTGTTGTGAGCAAGAATCAGGTAAGCTCCTGCATAAAACCCGTTTGATGAAAAATGATTTTTTTTATAGCAAGCTAAATGTAGAGTGCATGGTCACTTATTTCTGTAAAGGCAATTGAGGATTATTTCCATTCTCGTTTCAGACAAATAAATTATTTGCAAATTAAGGGACGGCTTTACTCAAAACCTAAAACTCTTTCTAAAACCAGTTTTGTCCCAAACTTTGGAAAACCTTAATTGTCATTTTCAAGTGGAGCTATATTTTGTTCATTTTTCCCAAGTGGGATACGTTACGTTGAGTACTCAATAAGGGTAGGCTAGTAGTACTAGTTTTGAAGAGCAAGAGTGAGTCTTCTGGCAGGAGGCCACCTCCAGAAGATAAGCTCAACTTAGAGAAACGTCAATACTACTTAGTCATGTTGGTCTGAGGTAGCGGTTTTTATTTTAGTCAAGTGACTGTGTTATGCCGGAATGGACACTCGGTTGTTGTTTGGGTATAGAGAAGGAGGAGTATCTTGCCCGGTAGGTCGATCACCTACCTTTCGTCAGTCTGCACAAAGTGTGGTATTCTGACCAGCAGTATGCATAAAGTGTGGCATACTGACCATGTGGACATGGGGCCCAACGTGTGGTAACCCATGACCACCCTTTTTGAGTGGTTGATTTTATTGCACCTGTATGGTTTGAAAGCCAAAACACCACTCTTGTTTTTGAACATCATTCATTGCTTACCAGTATTTCTTTTGTCAATCTGCACAAAGTGTGGCATTCTGACCGTTGTATGGTTATGGGGCCCAACGTGTGGTAACCTATGACCACTTTTTGAGTGGTTGATTTTATTGTGCACTTGTATGGTTTCAAAAAGAGGAAAGTACCACTCTTGCTTTTGACTAATGTATATTACTTGCCAATATTTCTCTTATAAAGATTTCACACTTTGCATCCACGAACTGTTTTCATTGAACACCCAAAGCACATACGGACTTACTGAGATTTCTGTCCCATCACCTTTTTACCATGATTTCAGGTCGATCCTGCTGTGGGGATGAATAGCTAGTGTTATCTGCCTTGGAAGAGAATGTTGTCATTTATTTTTTTTATGTATTGCTTTGGGGAGTTAAGAGTGGATAATTTTGTTTATGGATTTATTCTTGGGATGTAATAAATTTTAAGTTAAAGTATTATTTTTATTCCGCTATTTTATTCGTGTGACCTAGTTATAAAGACCCCTTGTCCTTTGGACGGGGCGACATCCCTGGCCCCGAGCGGGCCTAGGTAGCGGGGTGTTACAAAAATCGTTTGGGAAATTGTTTTCGTTGGGTCTAGTTTTTTTGCGTAATGAATGTTTCAGAATGGTTCTGTAAATGGCTTCCTGTTCTTCCTGCAAATAAGCTTTCAATTAACAGTTTGGATTGTTGTTTAAATTATGATATAGATTATAGTTGGTTGTTAATATTGATTAACAATGCTTGATATCAAAATTGTTTTGAACGGTCTGAAATTCATTTTGTGTTCCCTGAAAAAGAATTTGCAGAATCTGGGAAGAAGATAAACAGTGGTTATTATGGTTACTGTTGCTTAAAAATTTTACTGAATTTCTGCCTCCAGAGCATACCTAGTGCCAAGTAACTTTGACCCACCTGGCGCCAGGTGCACTCTATTCTTCCCCTATTTTATGTGTTGGCTGCGTGTGGCCGGTCCCAACTAGCATGCGGCTTGCACTATTTTATATATAAAAAGAATAATTTTTTTTTTATTTTTTCTAACTTTGAGAATAGGTTCTAATAATGATTAGAATTTATTAGAAATTCATGATTTTGGTTAACCAATGATACTGATTTTGGTTATCAATTTATCAATTTTCAAATATTTATTCCTTTTCTAAAGTTTGATTTCGGTACAAAACTTTTCAAAATTTGATTTTGGACCCAGATTGCTCCAAAATACTGATTTTGAATGTTTGTGCATTGGATATTTTATCTAGTATTTTAAGCTTGTTTAATTGGCATGGTGGATGGTTATGGACTAAGACCAAACTTATATGTTCATCATTTTTGTCACTTTGTTTTAATTAAATAGGGCATGCGCGTCCTACCTTATCTCAAGTTCTTATGTAATTCTCTTCTCATTTAACTCCCCTTGAATATAACTCGAGGTTTCTTCCTTTAGGAAATTATGTAATTAGTTTATATAGGTTAGATTGAGATAAAATTTTACCTACAAGATTTTGAAGACGACAATCAAAACGAAGCGAGATGGTAAGACATTCTACTTAAATCATGCATGAACACAAAGGATTGACCATATTAATTTCCTTGATGGCTCAAGAAAATTAATTTAAGAGTCCATAACCATGCCTGCCCGCATCTTGCTGTGAATTAGAATTGCCTACTTGAAGACTCAATTTATAGATTACTTCGTGCTTATCCCCCAATCCTCTAATGTGTCATCCGTATCAAGGAGTCTAAAATTGATAAATTTTATGCATGCCAAATGATGAGACAAATAAAAGGAATAAATCCCTTAAATAATATTAAATCTAATGCCTTCCATTAATATAGTAAGAATGAGAGCTCTTTTCGAGACCAGGTTGTTGGGCATTCCCAAGTCTACTTAACATTAAGTATGTTTAAGTTATGAAATTTAATTCTTGATTAATGGGTTGGGTTTAACCAATTTCATTATCCCGATTGGGCTAATCCAAGCATCAAGAATATTAGAGGTAATGTTAGGATAATATTAACAATTAAAAGATGTTAATCATCCAATGATACAGTAGTTATATTTGATGTAATTGGTATTGGATACATACCACTAAACTTAAGAGTGGCTTGTCGGTCTAACCTAAGGTCATTCTTAAGGAATTTGGATACTAATCCACTAGGAAAGCTTCCAATGGGCTTTCTCGAGTCAATAGTGGGGGCTATTAATTTGAGTAAAATAGTGTAATAAAATTGCGTTTAATTAAAGATCTAATTACTTGCATATCATGAGCATATACATGTTCTAATTACTCTATCTTTACATCTAGGTCACTTTCATCATGTCGACAAACCTAAACCTACGTAGCATCTTGGAAACGTATAAGCTCACTGAATTAAATTATTTGGACTACTATAGAAACTTGAGAATTGTTCTCAAGTCGAAAAAGTTACTTTACGTGCTGGATGCTCTTATTCCACCACCTCCAGCCCAAGATGCTCTTGCTGATGAGCATGCTATCTACAAGAAGTACAAGGAGGACAATGACATTGCATCATTTATTATATTGGCGTTAATGACTCTCGAGTTACAAAAATAGCATGAGCATATGGATGCTCAAACTATTATCTTTCATCTTAAAGAGCTGTTCGATAAACAAGCTAGAACTGAGAGATATGAGATCTCTAAGCAACTGTTCCATTCTAAGATGGTTGAGGGTGCTTCAATGGCTACTGATGGATTGCAGATGTGGGGCAATGTTAAAAAGTTTGGGTCTTTTGGTTTCGTAATAGATCACGGTTTAAGTATTGACTTAATTCTATAATCATTACTAAGTAGTTTTTCACAATTTGTGATTAACTACCACATGAACAATGTTGAAGACCACCATACTTGAGGTTATCAATCTGTTTAAAACTGCTAAATCATCCATGAAGAAGGATGATAAGGTAATCTTGCTAGTAGGTTCTTTATCTTCTAAGAAGAAAGTTCCCAATGAGAAGAAGAAAAATCCTACCAAGCCCAAAGGAGGCATGATGAAAAAGGAAGTAGCCACTAAAGGCCTATGTTATCATTGTGGCAAGTTAGGCCAATTTAGGCGCAACTACAAAGCCTACTTGGAGACCGTGAAGGAAAAGTAGGACAAGGAGAAGATTGCAAGCACTTCTAATTCTACTCCTAGTATGTTTATGATTGAGATTAATACTGTCTTTAATAATGAGATATGGGTATTGGATACCGGTTGTGGATCTCATTTATGCAATAATTTGCAGGGACTAAAGGGCAGTAGAAGTTTGGAAAAGGGCGATATGGACTTGCAAGCTGCGAATGGAGCAAAAGTTGTTGTACTAGCTGTGGGGACTTATCATCTTAAACTACCTTCTGTATTAATTTTAGAACTTCAAAACTACTATTTCGTACTAGTTTTATTGAAAAATATTATCTCAATTACTTGTTTAGATTTATTTGGATTTTATTTAAATTTTAAGAATAAACGTTATTCTTTTTTCATTAAATGATGTCCATTATGGTTCTGCAACTTTGGTTAATGGTTTATATGTTCTAGACATGGATAATCCAATTCTCAATATAAATGAAAAGAAACAAAGAAAAGATAACTCAATCTCATCTTACTTATAGCATTGTCGTTTAGACTATATAAATGAAAAACGCGTGTCTAAGTTATACAAGTTGGGTGACTTGTGGTCATTTGATTATGAATCATATGACATATGTGAATCTTGGTTACTTGATAAAATGGTTAAAACTCCATCTTTTGGAAAAGGAGAAAGGGCTAAAGAGTTATTAAAACTAATACATATAGATGTATGTGGCCTAATGTCTATACAAGTAAGAGGAGGTTATCACTACTTTATGACTTTCATCGATGACTATTCATGATATGTGTATTTGTATTTAATGAAATACAAGTCTAGAGCATTTAGTAAGTTTAAAGACTTTAAGAAAGAAGTAGAGAAACAACTTGGCAAAAGTATTAAAACCCTTCGATCTTATCGAGAAAGTGAATACTTAAGCTAAGAGTTTTTAAGTTATCTTAGAGAGAATGAGATATTATGTTAATGGACTCCACCATATACACCTCAACATAATGGTGTATCTGAGAGAATGAATCGAACCCTTCTAGATATGGTATGGACCATGATGGCTTTTGCAAACTTACCAAATTCGTTTTGGGGATATGTGCTGGAGACTGTTGTTTATATATTAAACAGAGTTCCATAAAAAATGGTTGATACCACTCCTTATGAGCTATTCTTTCGTAAGAGAGCAAAGTTATCTCATTTAGGATTTGTGGTTGCCCTGCTTTTGTTAAAAGGGCAATGTCAGAAAAACTTGGAAGTAAGTCTGACAAATGTTTATTTGTTAGGTATCTGAAAGAATCCTTTGGATGTTACTTCTATCTTCTTTTTGAAAATAAAGTTTCTGTTTCGAAACAAGCTGTCTTCTTAGAGAAGGAGCACATGTTTAAAGGAGATAGTTGGAGCAAGCTTGAACTTAGTGAAGTTCAAGAAGAACAAACAAATATTGATCAACCGTTTGAACTCACACCTATTGATGAACCTTCTAACCCACAAGAGCTTTGTAGGACAAGTAGGATATGAGTGGCACCTAAGAAATATGGATTTCTCATTAGTGACCACAATGACGTATTGCTCATAGAAGAAGATGAGCCTACTACTTACAAGGATGTTTTGAGTAGTTCAGAATCTGACAAATAGCTTGAAGCCATGAAGTTAGAAATGGATTCAGTGTATGACAACCAAGTATGTACTTTGGTTGATCCACTCGAAGGAATCAAGCCTATAGGGTGCAAATGGATTTTCAAAAAGAAAACCGACATGGATGGTAATGTGGTTATCTATAAGGCACGTCTGGTTGTAAAAGGTTATCGACAACAGCAAGGTATTGACTGTGACGAAACTTTTTCACCAGTTGCTATGCTAAAATCTATAATAATACTCCTAGCATTTGCTACTCATTATGACTATGAGATTTGACAAATGAATGTGAAAATAACTTTCCTTACTGGAAACTTGATCAAGGATGTGTATATGACACAACCTGAAGGTTTCACATCTAAAGATGGCACAAAAGTATACAAGTTGCAAAGGTTCATTTATGAACTTAAACAAATATCTAGGAGTTGGAACATCTATTTTGAAGAGGCAATTAAAGAATTTGGTTTTATTTAAAACGTGGATGAACCTTGTTTGTATAAGAAGGTTAGTGGGAGTACAGTTGTTTTCTTATTGCCTTATGTAGATGACATATTGGTAATAGGAAACGATGTTTCTGTTCTTCAATCTATAAAGATTTAGTTATCTAAGATGTTATCCATAAAAGACCTTGGAGAAGTAACCTATATTTTGGGAATAAGGATCTATAGAGATAGATCAAGGCAGTGGCTAGGTTTTTTATAGTCTACATACATAGATAAAGTGTTGAAGAGGTTTAGCAATGATCAATCTAAAAGAGGAATCTTACCTATTACACATGGAGTAAGCCTTTCAAAGTCGATGTCTCCAAAGTTACAAGTTGAGATGGATCATATGAGTAGAATTCCATATACTTTGGCAATTGGGTCTTTTTGTGCTGATACCAATTTGACTCTAGTGAGAGTCATTGGGCGGCTATAAAGAATATCCTCAAGTACTTATGAAGGACTAAGGATGTATTCTTAGTATATAGATATGATAATTTTCATGTAAGAGGGTATACTGATGCTAGCTTTCAGTTTGAAAAGACGACTACAAATCATCATCTAGCTATGTGTTCACGTTAGGGGGTGGGACAGTAACTTGGAGAAGTTCCAAAGAAGAGACTATTGTTGATTCGACAATTGAAGTAAAGTACATAGCGGTTTTCGAAGCAACTAAAGAAGCAGTATGTATCAAGAAGCTCATCATGGAACTTGGAGTGGTGCCTAGCATTGTAGATCCGATACTTTTGTATTGTGACAACAATGGAGCCATTGCAGAAGCAAAGGAACCACAATCTCAACAATGATTTAAGCATGTACTTAGACGCTATCATCTAATTAGAGAGACTATAGATAGGCGAGATGTAAAGATAGAGAGAATTCTTATGAATTAGAACATAGCTGATCCACTAACTAAAGCACTTTCACAGAAGAAACATGATAAACATGTTGAGTCATTCGGTATTTTATATATGACTGATTGGCTCTAGTGCAAGTGAAAGATTGTTAATATTGTGCCCTAGAAGCAATAACTTGTACCATGTATATTGCATAATAATTAATAAAAGAGATATTCTTTATCTTTTAATTTTATTGTTATATCTTAATATGTGTATAAACTGTTTGATAAAATCCCTAGTATAACAGAGTGTTAAGAAAATCATGATAGAGATCATGATGTGAGATTCCTACTATATTATGTAGTGTTTGTGTTTGAATAATCCCTAGTCATAGTATTAATGAGATGGGACATTATTAATACGCCAAAACTAGCACATATTATATCCCTTGATTAGATCAAGTAGTAGTTCTCATAACCGTGAGTATTGTGATATTCAGGATTAATATGTGGATGCTTGTTATATGAACAAGTTTATTGGATGACCTAGCTATGAGACAATGACTTGGATAGCTATTGAGTGTCAGTGATAGAATCTTATTATAGTAAGTGTGCAAATATCCTTAGACTGGAGATTTCCAAGGTATTTTGTTTATCGAGCATTGAACTTTGATTCTAATCTTTGGAGTCTTACAAGGATTGCCTATGGAATGGATACTGGGTACAATGTAAAGTAAACGGAAGTAGTTGAGAGGGTTAATAAAGGATTAACCACTCCTAATAGTAAGAAGGTATATCTCAAGGCCACTTGGAGAAATCATTACTCATGAAGTCCTTTGCCAAGGCGACTATGTATTTGAAATAGTTCCAAATTGATACACATATCGAGTAATAGATTTCTTGAACAAGTACTAAAATATTCGGGTAAAACTTACTAATATTCTGACGAGAGTTGGCACCAATTCCATACTCTAAACCGAATGAGATATAACTGGTTATTTGCTATTGAAAGGTTCATGTCAAACCACTTGACTTTCTGGACTTTTAGGTGATCAAGAGTTATTGCTAGATGTTGTTCTTGATCTGCAAAATCTGATTTTATTAATTAGAGAATTAATAGATTAATCTAATATTTTATTTATGATTATTAATTTTGAATCTGTTAGAATCAATTCATATTATGCTATCAGTATGACCAGGAAATCTAATGGGTCGCACACAATAAAGTTTTAAATGCTCAATATATATTATTTGATAAT
This sequence comes from Voacanga thouarsii, assembly GCA_026120185.1. Taxonomy (NCBI): domain Eukaryota; kingdom Viridiplantae; phylum Streptophyta; class Magnoliopsida; order Gentianales; family Apocynaceae; genus Voacanga; species Voacanga thouarsii. The sequence continues at coordinate 1,266,895 of JANUWF010003374.1, read as the reverse complement.
ATTATAGGGTTAATTAAGAGAAGAAAATATATTTTTGGGTGAATTATAAGTTTTTTATAATTCGTGGGACTTAGTTGCAATTATATAAACTTCAAGGGCCCAATTGTAGACATTGGATCTTGGAGGACTTAATTGAAATTAACAAAAATTCTAAAAACTATAAATATAGGAATCGTTCCCTTTTGTAGATAGGATTCCGAGAAATTGTTTCTTTTTCATTCCTATTCTTCTCCAATTAAAACCTAGCTGCTCCTCTTTTACTAGCATAGTTTTGAGTAGGTTTTTTGAGCAATTCAACCTTGTGTGGATTACTACTAGAAACAATCGTACTCTTAGATTGTAGTGGTACAATAGGATGATCAAAATAGAGGGAATTGGTTCCTGGGTTGCTGATCAAATTTTTATCCGCAACAAAATTTTGTTTTGCTGTTATAGAAGGTAACTTCCCTTTCCTTCATCTATTCATGTTTTAATTGCAAGCACATGATCCTTAGGCATGGATATCATGGTTATTTTTACTGCATTCTTATTTGATAGGCATGATGAAATCCAATAATTCCTAATTTCGTGCGCAAAATTTTCACTTTCCAGAGCGTACTTGGTGCCAAGTACCTTCGACCCTCGTGAGGCCAGGTTTACTCTATTTTCCCCCTCTTTTTTCTCTATTTTTGGTCTTTTCTCATTGGCAGGTAGAATGGATATGGTGCTAGGTACACTTTCCAAACCTAGTGACTGGTCTGTTTTGGTTTTCCCCTAGAAGTTGGCTTGAATTTCTCTTCTGGGCCAAAATGGACCCGGTGCCTAGTCCTTTAGCTAGGCTTGGTGCTAGGTACATTCTGAAATTGTTTATTTTATACTCGATTTTAATTTAAATCTTCAAAAATTTGCCAAAAAATACTTTTCATAAGTAAAATGTCAAATAGGAAGGAATATGCCTAGTTATTACAACAAATGTATCTCAAAACAACTGCAAATAACTAGGAAAATAATGGTGATTTTAGCCCCTATCACATACCCCACACTTGACCATTTGCTTGTACTCAAGTAAAACACTTTACTCCAAGAAAATTCATTTAGAAAACACAAGTCTTTCTTATTCAAAAACTCTTTACAACTTCCTTCAAACTTTATATACAACTCTTGTCCTTTATACCCTTTGAAAACAATTCAAAATTTGAAATATTGGACAAGACATCACAAAAATCTTGAAGTCAAATTGATCAAGTGTATACCTTAGTCTAAGAAACTTATTTCACTCTTCAAGTTAAAATATAGATAACATGAATTACACAAGTCAATATATCTACCATCTCAAACATTATAAATCTAAAAACTGCATAACTTAAGTCATGATGTAAGGAAAACACTCCAATCTTTTTCTCTCTATTTTTTTTTTTAATGACTTAGGGAATTGATAGCCTTAAGTGCATGGATTTTTCTTCACACACCATATTGGCCCTCTTTTACTCATAACTCATCATTTTTTTCAACAATATTCCTTTCTTTTGCACTTGGGAATTCATAGCCTCAAGAAAGTATATTTTTCTTTACCATCCATATTGGCCCCCATAATCAGGCGATTTTTTTTTTCACCTTCAAAGAGGAAGAAACACTCAACTTATTTTTTCAATCTTCAACTCACAAGAATTTTCCACAATTCTTTCCACTCAAATATCTTTTATCAACTCACATTTCTCATCACAACTTAAAGCTAAGCAAAATTTAAACTCATAATACAATAATTAGCCAATAAACTTTTTCCATATTCATCATATTTTTCATATTCAAACTAGATGAGTCAAATAACATTCAAACATCAATGTCATAAACAAGATTAATCAAACTTCTCAAGTGTTGCAAAATATCCTATCCAACAAAACAATTTCATAAAAAATCCACCAATGAATGACAATACTCATATCCACGTAAGAAAAAGAATTACAACCTTTCTTAATAATGAAAACCACTGCAATTTTTGAAAAATTTCCACAAAAATGATATGGAAAAGTATTTCTTCAACCATTCTCCCCCCACACTTAAATTGGACATTGTTCTTAATGGCCAAAGATATAACGATAAAAGTACAGCCAAGAAGACCAAAATTAATAAAGAAGAAGAAGAAAGTAAGGAAGATACTTCCATTATATCGTAGTGCCTATTAGGTTTGAATCCACCACAAGGAAGGGTTACAAGAAAAATCAGAAGAGTACCTAATTAAAAAGAAATAAAACAAAGAGAATATAAATCTAGAAAAAGAAAACTAAAATAAAAAAAATAAATAACAAAAAAAACATAAAGTACAAAAGATTAAGGGATAATCATGGCTCATAAATGACAAGCTTGAGATGCTCTAAAGTGTCAAGGTCTTCACCCAAATATGGTTTCAATCGACTTCCATTCACCTTAATAATCCATTGAGTTGGGTGAGAAACCAAAATAACGGCAAGTGGACAAACTTGGTGTATCTCATACGGCCTTGACCATCGAGACTTTAACTTACTCGGGAAAAGTCTAAGCCTAGAATTAAATACTAGCACCTTGTCTCCTTTATGAAACTCATGGGGGAACGAATATACCTATCATGACAACGTTTCATCTTCTCTTTGTAAATCTGTGAATTACGATAGGCATCATTGCGCCACTGATCCAACTCATTCACTTGAAGCAATCGTTGTTGTCATGCAAGATAAAGGTCAAAATTGAAACGTTTAATTGCCCAATGAGCCATATGTTCAACTTCTACCGGTAGATGATATGATTTTCCATACACCAATCAATAGGGAGTTGTACCAATAGGAGTTTTAAAAGTAGTCCTATAAGCCCAAAGAGTATAATCTAGTTTCAAATTGCAATCCTTTCTTGTATAATTAACCACTTTTTCTAGGATTCTTTTTAATTCTCTACTAACCACCTCAACTTGGCCTATAGTTTGCGAATAATAGGGAGTAGTAAACTTATGAGTAGCCCCTAAATGTTTCAGAACCTTATCTAATTTGGTATTACAAAAGTGGGTTCCCCTATCACTAATAATCACCTTAGGCACTTCAAATCGGGTAAAAAGTTTTTTCAGAAATTTTATGATGACCCACGCATTATTAGTAGGCAAGGCTTGCACCTCAACCCAGTTTGATACATACTCAACTACAACTAAGATGTATTTGTTACCCAAAGAACTAGGAAAAGGGCCTATAAAATCAATCCCCCAATAATAAAAATTTCACAAGTTTGAAAATTTTGTAATGGCATCTCATTAGATTTAGAAATATTACCTGTACGTTGACACCTATTGTAACTTTGAACAAACCTGTGCGAGTCCTTGAAGAGTTTAGGCCAATAAAAACTGGACTTAAGTACCTTTCTTGCGGTGTTGTTAGCTTGGTAGTGGCCTCATGCGGGTCCTTCATGACAATGTTTCAAGATACTGATGCTTTTCGTGGAATCCACATACCTTTGAATGATTTTATCTGCACAACACCGAAACAAGGATCTTCCCAAAGGTAATGCTTTACTTCGGAGAGGAATTTCTTCTTTTGTTGTGTATTGAAATCTTCCGAAATAATTCCTGCAACCAAGTAATTAGCAAAATCCTCATACCAAGGTAGTTGAGAAATCTCACCATCCACAAGTAGACATTATTCATCCAGGAAGGTATCATTGATGTCTCCTTTGGCCAATGGCTCAAGGTTGGGATTTTCCAACCTAGACAAGTGATCCCCAGTCAAAATTTTCACTCCCTTTTTATCCCTAATCTCCAAGTCAAATTCCTGTAACAATAAAACCTATCTTATCAATCTTGGTTTGGAATCATGCTTGTTTAGTAGGTACTTAAGGGCAAAATGATCCGTATATACAATGACTTTGGACAAAATAAGATAAGAACGAAATTTGTTAAAAGCAAACACTATTATAAGCAACTTCTTCTCCATTGTGGTGTAGTTCTCTTGTGCCACCGTAAGAGCTTAGCTTGCATAGTAAAGTGGTAGGAAGTGCTTATTCCTTCTTTGTCCGAGCACTGTGCCCATTGCATAATCACTTGCATAACACATTAGTTCAAAAGGAAGAGACTAATCTGGTGCAATTAAAATAGAAGAATTGATCAATTTTATTTTAAGCACATTGAAAGCATTAAGACATTTTTCATCAAAATAAAAAATATCATCTTTTTCAAGCAAAGAAGCAAGGGGTTTATAAATTTTTGAGAAATCTAAGATAAGCCTCCTATAAAAACCTGCATGCCCATGAAAGTTTCGAATTGCCTTTACGAAAGTTGAAGGGGGAAGTTTCTCAATTGGCTCAATCTTAGCCCTATCAACATCAATACCATTTCCTTAAAATTTTGTGTTGTAATACTATAACTTCTTGCACCATGAAGTGACATTTTTCCCAATTAAGCATGAGGTTGGTTTCTTCACACCTTTATAGTTCCTTTTCCAAATTGGTTAAGCAGAAGTCGAATGAATCACCAAAAAACATAGAAAAATCAGCCATAAATACCTTTATGATGTCTCCCACAAGCCCTTCAAAAATAGCTATCATACACTGTAGGAATGTTCCGGGACAATTGCAAAGACCAAAAGGCATATGTTGATATGCAAAAGTACAAAAAAAGGTATGTGAAAGTGGTCTTCTCTTTCTCCTCCAGTGCTATGGAAATTTGAAAGTATCCGGAAAAGCCATCTAAAAAGTAATAAAACTCATGTCTGACTAACCTTTCTAACATTTGGTCAATGAAAAGGATAGGAAAATGTTCCTTCCTAGTTGCCTTATTCAATTTCCTATAATTAATGCAAACTCTCCAACTGGTTACCAATCTCATTGGGATCAACTCATTTTTTTCATTTGGGCTCACAGTCATTCCTCTCTTCTTTAGTATCACTTGTGTTAGGCTAACCAAATGCTATCAGAAATAGGGTAAATGATGCCAGTATCTAAGAGTTTAATCACCTTACCTTTTACAACATCACTCATGTTTAGTTTCAACCTACATTGGGGTTGCACTACGGTTTGGCTCCTTCTTCCAACAAGATTTTGTGAGTACAAAAGGAAAGGCTAATTCGCTTAATATCAGTGATTTTTCATGTAATGATTCCCTTATATTTTTTCAATAGACATACCACTTTAGTCTTTTGTTCACAAGTAGGGTATTTTGCAATGATCATGACCAGTTTTTCACCTTTTGCAAAAAAAAAAAAAAAAAAAAAAGCATATTCCAAGTGCACGGGGAGATCTTTCAAGTCTAATTCTAGTGGTTCCTCAATGGGTGACTGTTAGTGTTATGCCGTAGAGGCAATCACTTGTACATTGTATATTCTACATTTTATTTTAATAAAAGGCGTTATTTATTTTACAGTTGCTTGTGTTTACTTTTGTGTAAAATAACTGTTAGATAAAGTCTCTAGTATAACACTGTGTTAAGGAAATCATGATAGAGATCATGATATAAGATTCCTACTATACTATTTAGTGTTAGTACTTAAATAGTCCCTAATCATAATATTAATGAGATAGGACATCATTAATGCGTTAAGACTAGCATGTGTTAGACTTCTTGATTTGATCTGGCGGTGGTTCTTATATCCGTGAGTATTGAGATACTTAAAGTTAACACATGGATGCTTGTGAATGGAACAAGTGCATTGGATGACCTAGCTATAAGATAATCACGTGGATAACTATTTAGTGCCAGTGATATAATCTCAATATAGTAAACGTGAAAGTATCCTTAGACTTGAGATCTCCAAGGTACTTTGTTTGCTGAGCATTGTGCTTTGATTCCAATCTCTGGCGCTAGATCGAGGGCCGCCTATGGGATGGATATTGGGTACAATGTGAGGTAAATGAAAATAGTTGAGAGGGTTAATAAAGGACTCCTAATAGTAGGGGCAAATATCTCACAGCTACTGGTAGGAATTACTACTCAAGAAGTCCTTGGCCAAGGTGATTATGTATTAGAAACAGTTCTAATCGATACACATCTAGAGTAGTGGATTCCTGGTATAAGTACAATTATATTCGGGCCAGAATTGATATACATTTTGGGGGGAGTTGGCACTTAATTCCGTACTCCAAACTGAATGAGATATTGTATGGTGAAAGGAGCTAATTGCATTGTAGTTTGTTATTTAAGGGTTCATGTCAAGCCATTTGACCTGCTGGACTCTTGGGTGGTCATAATGTGTTGCTAGATACTACTCATGATCTGAGAATATGGGTTTATTAATTGTTGAATTAATAAACCAATCCTGATTAGAATTGATATGATTAATTCTAATTAATTATGGATTATTAATCTCAAAGACGTTTAGATTAATTCATATTTGCTATCAATTGACTGGGAAATGTAATAGGTCACACACAATAGAGGATTATATACTTAAGGTGTTATTTGATAACATAGTGGGGTTAATTGCGAGAAAGAGAAGTTGTTGTAGCCAAATTATAATTAATTTAATTTATGGCCTAAATTATAATTATGATAACATGATGTTTTCAATTATAATTAGAGAATTCTAATTGTTATAGAATTCTCAGCTGGAGCGTTTTAAGTAGTGTTTTTCGTGTTCTATGGGATAGCCACACGATACATATTTTGTGTGAGCAATATAAGGAAACAACTCTCCTAAAACCCTTCTCTTCTTCTTCTCTCTCTCCCTCGTTTTTCTGAAAAACAAGAAGAACCCTAGCCGCCACTTAGTTTTTCTGTTAGCAGAAGAAAACTTCGTGCTTGAGTGTGGTCCTCCATATAGATTTCTATTAGAGATAATTACACACGGTGATTATAGTGGTTAGATGTTCAATTCTCAAGGTATTTGATCAAGAGGATTGCTGGATCGCGCCTCAGACTTGAAGAAAAAAAACTTTATTTTTCAGACGCTCAAAGAAAGTTAAAGCTATTACCTTTGTTCTCTATATATCTTGCTTTCCACTCGTATGCAAGTCCTGGGATGGTATCTCAATCTTATTTTTCCACTGCGCCATATATGATATGCATGAGAGATACCGAATAGAGGTATTAGAGCCGTGCTATGTGTGGATTGCAGACTTTGTTTTTGGTATGAAAAGTTGTTTTTATGTATTCGTGTTTGTCTTTGTTCACCGTGAAAACTGTTTTCACTCGAGTCGAAATCGTTTCGAGCATTGTGGGTTAGATCCATAGCACAATATGATTGTGTAATAGTTACAGTATATTTCAAAAAATAGTTTCTTTATGTGCTGCAAGTTTTTGCAGAAAAACGTTTTCTTGAACATGTATTGTTGCCTTCGTTACATCCTAATTTTCTATTTTATTTTTGTTTAAACTAACAAATTGGTTGTAGTTTTGAGCTACAAAATAGAAAAATTCTACTGAGAATTGTTCTCACCAAACAATTGCAGAAGATGAAGGCTCGAAAAATTGTTTCTGGAAAATTTCTAAAAAATTTCAAAACCCGCCGCCTTTTCTTGACTATAGTTGGCACCGGCTCCGGCCTCCCAACCGGCGCCGATTCCGTGCTGTTTCGCGACGTCCAGAAATAGTTTCTGGAAAAATTTTTCCTTAAAACCAGACTATATTCGGCACTGGCTCTGGCTTCCAAACCGGCACCGGTTCTGCTTTGTTTTGACGTTCCAGTATGATGAGAGGCGGTAAAATAAAGTTTTCTTTCAAGGGGTTCTACTCTAGATCGCCGTTTTCGCTACCAATGACGGGACCCAAAAGCATTTTCCCAAAATTAGTTTTGAGACAAACAATTTTATTTTTCAAAATAGTGATTTTGAAAATTTAAAATTAATGTATTTTTCTAAAATATTGATTTTAGAATTTATTTTCTTTTTTTCCAAAATAGTGATTTTGGAATAATAAAAATTATATATTTATTTTTTAAAGCATAATTAATGGCATGGTGGATGGTTATGTTCTAAACCTAATTATATCTATTCATGCATTTTACAGTTTTGATTTTTTATGAAATAGGTCCTGTGTGTCCTGCCTTCTCTAGAATTCTTGTGTAATTCTCTTCTCATCTAACTCTCCTCGAATGTAACCTGAGGTTTTCTCGTTTTAAGAAATTATGTAATTAGTTTACATAGGTTAGATATGAGTAGAATTATTCTACTTTGGAGATGACAACCAAAATAAGGTGAGAAGGTAAGACATTCTACATCAATCATGCATGAATATATAGAGTTAACTATATTAATTTCTTTTATGGCTCAAAAAAATTAATTTAGAGTAAAGTCCAAAACCATACCACGTAATCGCTTTATTACCATGATTATCAAATATGTGATTTATTGATTTTTATGCATGCCATTTATTGAAATCACTAAAAGGAACAAATCCCTCAATTAATATTAAACCTAATTCATTCTGTTAATATAGTAAGAATGAGAGTCATTTTTCGAGACCAGGTTGTTGGGCAAACCCTAGCCTACTTGACATTAGGCATGTTCAAGCTATAGAATTAAATTCCTGATTAATAGGTTGGGTATAACTAAATTCTTTATCCCAGTTGGGCAAACTCAAGCATAAAGAAATTTAGAGGAAAAGTTGGGTAGCACAAAAGGCTTTAAGATTAAAAACTATTAATCACCCAATGATCCAGTAGTTATATACGATGTAATTGGTTTTGGATACCTACTAATGAACTCAAGGGTGGCTTGTTGGGCAAACCCAAGGTTATTTTTGAGGAATTTGGATACCGGTCCACTAGGAAAGCTTCCAACGGGCTTTCTCGAAATAGTAGTGGGGGCTATTGGTTTGAGTAACATAGTCGAGTAAAAATACGTTTAATTAAAGTCCTAATTATTTGCATTTCATGTGCATATACAGTAGCTAATCCTCTCTATCTTTACATCTAGGACACTTGCATCATGTTAACAAACCTAAACCTACGTAGTATCTTAGAAACTAACAAGTTAACTGAATCAAACTACCTTGACTGGTATAGAAATTTGAGAATCGTTCTCAAATCGAAAAAGTTTCTCTACGTGCTAGATGCTCCTATTCCGCCACCACCAGCTCAAGATGCTCATGCTGATGAGCATGCTATCTATAAAAGGCACAAGGAGGATAGTGATACAACATTATGTATTATGCTGGCATCCATGACTCCAGAGTTGCAAAAATAGCACGAGCATATGGATGCTCAATCGATTACATTACATCTTTGAGAGTTGTTTGACGCCCAAGCTAGAATTGAGAGATACGAGATCTTGAAGAAACTATTCTGTTTCAAAATGGCGGAGGGTTCTTCTATGGCCACTCATGAGTTGAAGATGCTGGGCTTTATAAAGATGCTTAGATCACTCGGATTCATGATGGATCATGACTTAAGTATTGACTTAATTCTGCAATCTTTACCTAATAGTTTCTCACAATTTGTGATTAACTATCAGATGTACAAGATTGAGTCCACCATTCCTGAGTTAATCAATCTTCTCAAAACTGCGGAGTCCTCTATGAAGAAGGATTCCAATGAAGTTTTAATGGCAGAATCTTCTTTTTTTAAGAAGAAAGTTCAAAAGAAGAAGAAGGTTCCCATGAAGCCCAATGGTGGTGTGAAGAAGAAGGATGCTGCCACAAAGGGCCCATGCCATCATTATGGCAAGATGGGCTATTGGAGGCACAACTGCAAGGCCTATTTGGAGACTATTAAGGATAAGAAGCAGAAGGAGAAGCTTGCAAGCACTTCTACTTCTACTCTGGGTATGTTTATGATTGAGATAAATACTACATTTATAAATGAGATATAGGTATTAGATACCGGATGTGGATGTCTTTTGTGCAATAACTTGTAGGGACTAAAGAGCAAAAGAAGGCTAGAGAAAGGCGACATGGACCTACGTACTGCAAATGGGGCAAATGTTGCTATACTTGCTGTGGGGACATATGAGCTGAACTTGCCTTCGGGATTAATTCTAGAATTTTAAAACTGTTATTATGTTCTAGTTTTAATGATTAATATTATCTCAGTTGCACGTTTAGACTTAAATGGATTTCATTTGATATTTAAGAATAAATGTTGTTCTTTTTCATTGAATGATATTCATTATGGTTCAGCAACTCTGGTTAATGGATTATATATTCTAGACTTGGATAATCCAATTCTTAATATAAAAAATAAGAAACCTAAAATAGATAACTCTAACACCTCTTACTTATGTCATTGTCGTTTGGGCCAGGTAAACGAAAATCGTGTTTCTAAGTTACACAAAATTGGTGACTTAGGGTCATATGATTATGAATCATATGGTAAATGCGAGTTTTGTTTACTAGGTAAAATGGTTAAAACTCATTTTTTTCTAGAAAATGAGAATGGGCCAAGGAGTTATTAGAACTCATACATTCTGAAGTATATGGTCCAATGTCAATACAAGCAAGAGGAGGTTATAAATATTTCATAACCTTTATCAATGATTTCTCACGATACGGGTATTTGTATTTAATGAAATACAAATCTGAGGCATTTGATAAGTTCAAAGACTTCAAGAATGAAATAGAGAAACAACTTGGCAAAAGTATTAAGACTCGAAGATCTGATCGAGGAAAAGAATACTTGAGCCAAGAGTTTCTGAGTTATCTTAGAGATAATGAAATATTATCTCAATAGACTCCACCACATACACCTCAACATAACGGTGTATCTAAGAGAAGGAAACGAACCCTTCTAGACATAGTACGGATCATGATGGCTTCTGTAGACCTACAAAAATTATTTTGGGGTATGTGCTAGAGACTACTGTTTATATACTAAACAGAGTTCCGACAAAATCGGTTGATTCTTCCACATTTGAGATGTTCTTTGGTAAGAAACCAAAGTTATCTCATTTGCGAGTATGGGGATTGTCCTACCTTTGTCAAAATGCCACAGTCCGACAAACTTGATAGTAAGTCTGACAAGTGTTTGTTTGTAGGATATCCGAAAGAATCTTTTAGATATTACTTTTACCTCCCTTCCGAAAACAAAGTGTTTGTTTTGAAGCATGCCGTCTTCTTAGAGAAGGAGCACACACTGAAAGGGGAGAGTGGGAGTAAAATTAAACTTAGTGAAGTTCAAAAAGATCAAACAAACAAGGATCAACCTTCTGATCCACATCTATTGAGAGAATAGATGAACTTTCTACTACACAAGAACCTCGTAGATCCAGTCGGATATATATGGCAGCTGAGAGATATAGATTTCTCATTAGTGACCACAATGACGTATCGCTCATAGATAAATATAAGCCTACTACGTATAAGTATGTTCTGAACAGTTCAAAATCTAACAAATGGATTGAGGCCATGAAGTCAGAGATAGATTCCATTTACGACAACCAAGTATGGACTTTGGTTGTTCCACCCCAAAGGAATTAAACCTATTGGGTGTAAATGGGTTTTCAAGAATAAAATGGACAAGGATGGTAATGTAGTTACCTATAAAGCTTGACTAATGGTGAAGGGTTATCGGCAATAACATGGTATTGACTATGATGAAACCTTCTCACCAGTAACCATGTTAAAATCCATCAGGATACTTCTAGCTGTTACTGGTCATTATGATTATGATATTTGGCAAATGAATGTGAAAATAGCTTTCCTAAATGGAAACTTGACTGAGGAAGTATATAAGACACAACCTGAGGGTTTCATATCCAGTGATGGCATAAAGGTGTGTAAGCTAAAAGGTCCATTTATGGAGTTAAGCAAGCTTCTAGAAGTTGGAACATCTATTTTGATAAAACAATCAAAGAGTTTGGTTTCATTCAAAACATAGATGAGTCTTGTGTATACCAGAAGGTCAGTGGGAGCGCAATCATTTTCTTATTGCTTTATATAGATGACATGTTGCTAATAGGAAATGATATACCTGTCTTGCAAACGATTAAAATTTGGTTGTCCAAACAATTCTCTATGAAAGACCTTGGAGAAGCAACCTTTATTCTTGGAATAAGGATCTATAGAGATAGATCTAAAAGGTTGCTAGGTCTTTCACAGTCTACATACATAGATAAAGTGCTAAAGAGGTTTAGCTTGGATCAATCTAAAAAGGAATTATTACCCATGTCACATGGTGTAAGCCTTTCAAAGTCGATGTCTCCTGAGACACAAGTCGAAAGGGATCACGTGAGTAAGATTCCATATGCTTCGACAGTTGGATCGATCATGTACGCTAGGATATGTATAAGGCCCGATGTATCTTGTGCTCTCAGCTTGATGGGCAGATACCAATCTGATCTTGGTGAGGGTCATCTGTTAGGGATATGCCGTAGAGTCAATTTATACTTATACTATTATCGTTGTGTTTTATATAATAATATGAGGTTTTCCTTTCCATGAATAGTGCATTTTGTTTTGTGGTCATCAAGTTGGTGACTTGATAGTAAAACCCAATACTAAATACAATGACTATTCTTAAACAGTCCCTAATCGATTATTATTTTTGGAACAATAATAAATTAAGATTAGTATGTTTGTGACTAGATGGCTATGTTTTACTGGTCATGAATATTTGTTATATCAAGTCAAAATATAAATAAATGTTAGAGAACATTGTATTAGACATGACCCACTGTGAGAGTACTTCATGGAACATGTCATAAGTACTTTCTAGCCATAATGATATTAAAAGTCCTTCGACCTAAATTCATCATAGTTTCCTACTTGATAAATTCTATATTTTGACGTTATCTAAAGTTGTCTTTAACCAGATAATAAATTAGACTATTGTTGGATATAGAATAAATCAAAAAGAGGAATATGATTGATAGTGAAGGAATTTGTCCCTTTTAATTATGGGAGAGATATATCCATGGGCCCCTTGATATGTTAGACTGTTAAAATGGATGGCCGTGCTCAAATATATCAATCTAAGATATTGATATCATTTGTTTCAACAGTCTACTATGAAATCAAGAAATAATTGATCAAGCTTAATAAGGATGACATTTTTTGTGCCTTATGCTTAATCTAGATATCATGTGACAAAAGGACTAAATATAAAATTGTGGTTTGGTTCAAAGAGATCACTGATCTTCATTTAATCTGGATAGTTATAGTGTTTTGCTAGAAACTGCTTATAACTTCTGGGCCATTTAAATATGATTTAGACACACTGCCAGTGTTAAATGAACCTATAGGGTCACACAATAAGTGAACTTATTAGGTTATTTTTCTGGTAGCTAGATTCGATGAATCTGAAAATATGTCTAAGTTAATCGAACCTAGAAAATTTACCAGATATAATGAATTTGGAATATGTCCGCATTCGATGTATCTGGATAATGTCTAGATTATAAAAATCTGGCTCGGTAAATTAATTAGTTAAATTACAAAGATAATGGCAAAATCTTATCATATCAGATTTAATTTAATTTGAATTTAAATTAAAATATAATAACATATTATCAGAATTAGACTCTAAGAGGTTCGGGGATTTTTTGAGAAAACCCTAGCCATATTCTCAAGAGCTCTATTCTATTGGAAATATTCATTCCTCCATTCACCAGAGAAAAAAAAAACTTCTCAAACCCTAGGCGCTAGCACTCTTGGGGTAACGAGTCAGTTCGCCGTGTATATCCGATAGAGGACGTTCGCACACTGTAGCGTCTAGTGATCGTTTGGGTTGCACGTACAACAGCATACTTAGAATCAAAGGATCTCAATTACGCCAAACAAAAGGTAATTCTATAAACCTTAGATCTTCTTAATCATTTACTTGGATCCTCGGAAGGGATTCATGGATGTTTTCTGCGTTTAGAAGTCCACGAATCTTAACAATTGGGTGGCTGTAAAGAATATCCTTAAGTACTTACGAAGGACTAAGGATGTGTTCTTAGTATATGAAGAAGGTGATTTGAAAATAAATAAGTATACTGATGCTAGTTTCAATCTGACAAAGATGATTTCAATCACAGTCCGGCTACGTGTTTACGTTGTACGAAGGAGCAATAAGTTGGAAAAGTTCCAAACAAGAGACTATTGCACGTAATCCGACGTTGTCATATGATTCGGGAGATCATAGTTAGGAATGATGTAAAGATAGAAAGAGTTCCCACAGATGAGAACATAGCTGACCCGCATACAAAAGTACTATCCCAAAAGAAACATGATAGGCATGTTGAGTCATTCGGTATTAGATACATGAATGATTAGCTCTAGTGCAAGTGGGAGTTTGTTAGTGTTATGCCCTAGAGACAATCACTTATACATTGTATATGACACATTTTATTTTAATAAAAGACGTTATTTATCTTACAGTTTCTTGTGTTTACTTTTGTGTAAAATAACTGTTAGATAAAGTCTCAAGTACAACACTGTGTTAAGAAAATCATGATAGAGATCATGATATGAGATTCCTACTACATTGTTTAGTGTTAGTACTTAAATAGTCCATAGTCATAGTATTAATGAGACAGGACATCATTAATGCGTTAAGACTAGCATGTGTTAGACTTCTTGATTTGATCAGGTAGTGGTTCTTATATCCGTGAGTATTGAGATACTCAAAGTTAACATGTGGATGCTTGTGAATGGAACAAGTGCATTGGATGACCTAGCTATAAGATAATCACGTGGATAACTATTTAGTGTTAGTGATATAATCTCAATATAGTAAACGTGCAAGTATTCTTAGACTTGAGATCTCCATGGTACTTTGTTTGCTGAGCATTGTACTTTGATTCCAATCTCTGGAGCCAGATTGAGGGCCGCCAATGGGATGGATATTGGGTACATTGTGAGGTAAACGAAAGTAGTTAAGAGGGGGATTCACCACTGCTAATTGTAGGGGTGAATATCTCACGGCCACTTGTAGGAATTACTACTCAAGAAGTCATTGGCCAAGGTGATTGTGTATTGGAAAAGTTCCAATCGATACACATCTAGTGTAGTGATTCCTGGTACAAGTACTATTATATTCGAGTTAGAATTGATATACATTCTGGAGGGAGTTGACACTAATTTCGTACTCCAAACTGAATGAGATATTGTATGGTGAAAGGAGTTAATTGCACTGTAGTTTGTTATTGAAGGGTTTATGTTAAGCCACTTTACTTCCTGCACTCTTGGGTGGTTATGATGTATTGCTAGATATTGCTCCTGATCTGGGAATATAGGTTTATTAATTCATGAATTAATAAATCAATCCTAATTAGAATTGATATGATTAATTATAATTAATTATGGATTATTAATCTTAAAGACGTTTGGATTAATTCATATTCGCTACCAATTGACTGGGAAATCTAATAGGTCACACACAATAGAGGATTATATACTCAAGATATTATTTGATAACATAGTGGGGTTAATTGTGAGAAAGAGAAGTTGTTGTGGCCAAATTATAATTAGTTATAATTTATGGTCCAAGTTGTAATTGTGAGAACTTGATGTTTCCAATTAAAATTAGGGAATTCTAATTGTTATAGAATTCTTAGCTGGAGTGTTTTAAGTAGGATTTTTTCATGTTCTATGGGATAGACACACGATACCTATTTTGTGTGAGCAACACAAGGAAAACAACTCTCCAAAAACCCTTTTCTTCTCTCTCTCTCTCTCTCTCTCTCTCTCTCTCTCTCTCTCTCTCTCTCTCGTTTTTCTGAAAAACAAGAACCCTAGCCGCCACTTTATTTTTCTGCTTGCACAAGAAAACTTCATGCATGAGTGTGATACTTCGTGTGGATTTCTGTTAGAGATAATCATACGCTGTGATTATGGTAGTTGGATGTTCAACTCTCGTGATGTTTGATTAAGAGGATTATTGGATCGCGCCTTAGACTTTTAGAAGAAAACCTTTGTTTTTCAACGCTTAAAGAAAGGTAAAGCTATTACCCTTGTTCTATATATGTCTTACTTTCCACTCGTATGTAGGTCCTGGGATGGTATCTTAATCTTATTTTTCTGCTGTGCCATATATGATATGCTTGAGAGATACCCAACAATGACTTCATCCTTCCCAAACTGCCTTTTTCGATTTCCTCAAACTTTCCTAACTTAGGGCCCTCATTCGAGTCCTCCAAATATGCAATGGACTATTCCATATAACATTCGACAAATGATTCTTGCATAAAGTAAAAACATCAAGAATATCAACCCTTAAACAAGAATCATCATAAGAAATAGGGTGTTGCATGCTTTTGTGGATTTTGATAATGACTTCCTCGTCTCCAACCCTCAGTGTTAATTTTCCTCCATGAACATTAATTAAGGCTTAGGCAGTTGCTAAAAAAGGTCGACCTAGGATTAAAGGGACTTTAGAATCTTCATCCATATCAAGAATAACAA
The DNA here is from genome assembly GCA_026120185.1 of Voacanga thouarsii. Taxonomy (NCBI): domain Eukaryota; kingdom Viridiplantae; phylum Streptophyta; class Magnoliopsida; order Gentianales; family Apocynaceae; genus Voacanga; species Voacanga thouarsii. Next base: position 1,250,652 of record JANUWF010003374.1, on the reverse strand, counting down.
TATCCACAGGAAATATAAATCTATCCACTTTAACCAGTATATCTTCCATTATTCTCCTAGGATATTTAATAGATCTATCTGCGAGTTGAACACTCATCCTAGTGGGCATGGGTTCACCTAGGCCTAGCTTTTTGTAAGTTTAATATGGTAAAAGATTAATACTAGCACCTAAGTCGGTTAATGCATTGCAAAATGTAAGAGTACCAACAAGACAAGGAATAGAAAAACTCCCTGGATCACTTTTTTTTCATGGCAAAGTCTGTTGGTCCTGCAAGATAGATGAGCATTCTTCATTTAAAATCACACCTCCAATCTTTTTTTTTCCCCCACAAGCATGCTTCTAAGAATTTTTGCATATTTGGGCATGTGCACTAAAACCTCACTAATTGGAATGTTAATGTGCAGTTGTTTGAATATTTCTAAAAATTGTCAAATTGTGCATCTTTTCTTACATTGTGTATGTGAGTGGGTTAAGGTACTGGTGGCTGAAAAATTAGTTTTTTAGTTTATTTTTCAAAAGGTTCAACAAGAGGGGTTAGTTCCGGCTTATCTTCTAGAGATTGTACCAGTTCCATGTGTTAGTGTTGTGCCCTAGAGGCAATCACTTGTACATTGTATATGACATGTTTTGTTTTAATAAAAGGAATTACTTATCTTATAGTTTCTTTTGTTTACTTTAAATAATATAACTGTTCAATAAAGTCCCTAGTACAACACTGTGTTAAAGAAATCATGATATGAGATTCCTATAATACTGTATGGTGTTAATACATAAATAGTCCCTAGTCATAGTAAAAAAGAGACAGGACATCATTAATGCGTTAAGACAAGAATATGTTAGATTTCCTAATTTGATCAGGCGGTGGTTCTCAAATCTGTGAGTATTGAGATACTCAAAATTAACACATGGATGCTTGTTAATAGAACAAGTACATTGGATGACCTAGCTTTGAGATTATCACATGGATAACTATTTAGTGCTAGTGATATAATCTCAATATAGCAAACGTGCAAGCATCCTTAAACTTGAGATCTCCAAGGTACTTTGTTTGCTGAGCATTGTACTTTGATTCCAATCTCCGAAGCTCGATCGAGGGCCGCCTATAGGATGGATATTGGGTACATTGCGAGGTAAATTAAAGTAGTTGAGAGAGTCAATAAAGGATTCACCACTCCTAATAGTAGGGGCGAATATCTCACGTCCACTTGTAGGAATTATTACTCGAAAGTCCTTGGCCACGGCAATTGTGTATTGGAAATAGTTTCAATAGATACACATCTAGAGTAGTAGGTTCCTGGTACAAGTACTATTGTATTTGGGCTAGAATTATTTCTGGAGGGAGTTGGCACTAATTCCATACTCCAAACCGAATGAGATATTGTATAGTGAAAGGAGTTAATTGCATTGAAGTTTTTTTATTGAAGGGTTCATGTCAAGCCACTTGACTTCCTGGACTCTTAGGTGGTCATGATGTATTGCTAGATATCGCTCATGATCTAGGAATATGGGTTTATTAATTGGTGAATTAATAAACCAATCATGTTCAGAATTAATAGGATTAATTCTAATTAATTATGGATTATTAATCTCAAAAATGTTTGGATTAATTCATATTCGTTACCAATTGATTGGGAAACATAATAGGTCACACACAATAGATGATTGTATACTCAAAATGTTATTTGATAACATAGTGGGGTTGACTGAGAGAAAGAGAAGTTGTTGTGGACAAATTATAATTAGTTATAATTCTAGTCCAAGTTGTAATTATGAGAACCTGATGTTTCCAATTACAATTAGGGAATTCTAATAGGATTAGAATTCTCAGTTTTGGGAGGAAAATTTCGTGTAATATATAGTATATGTAAAACACAAAAAACCCTAGCTGAACAACACGTAAAACAACAGCCACGAACATTCTCTCTTCTCTCTATCACTCTCGATTTGATCTTGATCAAAGAACCCTAGCCGCCATCTTTTTCTGCTAGCACAGGAAAGTTTGGTGCTTTAATATTCCTCTATGTGGATTACTATTAGAGATAATCACACACTGTGATTATATTGGTTAGACGTTCTACTCACGTGGAGGTTGATCACGAGGATTGCTGGATCTCACCTCAACTTGAAGAATTAATTTTTTGTTATTCGGATGATCACCTAAAGGTAAAAGCTATTACCTTTACTCTCTTTATGTCATGTTTTCCACATATAGATAGGTCCTAGGAGGGTATCTCGTTTTACTTTCTGCTGCGCCATATACGATACGAGCCTGAGATACCCAAAACCATGTTGGGATCGAGTAGCTCCTTAACACTTCGTAATATAATGGCAGTTGAATCATGTTGTGTTTTCACCCCTAATGGTGACTTTATTACTAAATTCGTTAAAAACCAAATTTACCTTTTCATGTTTCTAGCCATGCCCTTAAATTTTGCAAATATGTCATCTATCTCATAAAAACATTTCGTTACATAGGTGACACATTTTTCTAGCTCCCCTTCTAAGGCAATGGAGTTGGATGGTTGGGATGTCATCCCATGAGATATGTTAGGATACTGTCCCATACTCCAATTAGCCATCGTACTTATACAAAATAACTTGTTAGTATCACATATGCCTTACAATATAAAATGAAGTTAGTTAGTTACGGTACATGTTCACAAATTAATTTAGAAGGAATTACAACGTATAGAGACATTAAATTACAAGTATACAAGAAAAAAAAATATAGCACCTAGTCATACAAGGAACATATATACATATTCACATATTTACATATAAATATATTAACATATAAACATAGTTAAATCAACAAAATCCAAGTATTCATAATATTGTTCCCAGGTAACGGTGTCGAAAACATGATACTTAAATTTTGGGTGTATAATAATCATCAAATTTAAATCCATCTCTTAGTCAGGTTTTAATTAAAACATTAATTCCAAAATACAAATATGAGAAAGTATACTCATCACAAGCATAGTATAGGGATTAACGAGTACTGATCCTCCAAGGAACAAGTACACGCAAATCACTTTTTATTCATTATTTAAATGCCCCAATGAAATGATAAAATAATAAAAACAAAAATAAAGAAATATATACAACTCAAGGATGTATGAATATGTAATTTAGACAATTATCCTATAAAATATACTAATGAACCAACTAGCAATTCTCTCAACTAATTATTATCTTGGCAGCGTGAAGGAATATACAACAAAATTCAATCGTTTGTCAAGTCATGAATCTACTTAGATAAATTTCACTTCATTTGTCAATCCATGGAATCCTATATTTTGATTCATATTAACAATTTGTCAATCAAGCTAACATAACCAAAACATGCATTAAGCTCATCATTATATTTTGATTTAATTAACAGATTTGGCAATCAAGCCATCCTTACCAAAATATGCATGAATCTCAATTCCTTAAAAACATGAAATTAGCTAATGATCCTTTGTCAAGACGAAATCAACTAATCTTTGATAACTTAGTCCTGTAATCTTAACTTAGTCTTTCAAGTCCATTAAGATTTGACAATTATGAAATCAATGCAATGAAACTCCTAACACTATTTTATCTAAGTAAATTAGAAGAACTCGCATCAATAACTAATTGTTACAAGTAATTAAATACCAAAGATGATAAAGAATTGATCAAATAACTAAATTAATATAAAATAATGAATCCCAAAATAATGTTAAATTACAATAAAAACATTGAATAATTATTGTGAAAGGAAACGAAAATAAATATAAAAGAAAACACTCATAGAGAAGCCTCTTTCTTCACCTTCAAGATTCTCTTAAACAAATCTCCTTGATTGGGTGAATTCTTCCTTCAATGAGTGATTCTGGAATTTTTGCTTTTGAATCCACCTCTCTCTTTCTATATCTCTCTTTTCTCCTATGTTTTCTTATGCTTTTATAGACCTCTTGGATGCTGAATTCCCGGCTTAGGAAGTCATGGCTATGTAGGATTCAGAAAATACCAAAGTCATTGGAGAATTCTTAATTTCATACACAGAATATCCACCTTCTAGAGTGTAATTGGCGCCGGGTACCTTCGACTCACCTGGCACTAGGTGCACTTTGTTCTTCCCTTGTTTTTACTCTATTTTTGGTCTATTCTCATCGGTAGACAGAATGGACCCGATGTTAGGTACACTTGCCATACTTGGTGCCAGGTCTCTTCTGGTTTTCCCCTGGAAGTTGGCTCGAATTCCTCTTCTGGACCAGAATGGACCTAGTGTCTAGTCTCTTGGTTGGGTCTGGGGCCAGGTATATTATGGAATTGTTCACTTTCTACTCGATTTTAACATAAATTTGCCAAAAACATTTTTCACAAGCAAATTTCAAATAGGAAGGAATATGCCTAGTTATTACATTGAATGTATCTCAAAACATTCTCAAATAAGTAGGAAAATAATAGTGATTTTAGCTTTATCATGTATTTTAGAAGTTGAACTTCATCAATTTTATGAAATAGCATTCTAGAGCACTCAGTTCTCATTTCATAAGCATATATGCAGTCTTTTTGATGACTTCAATATGCGGCTAATGTCTTTGAAGCAAAATACTTCTACAAAGGAAAACACAAGTGCAAAGAATGAAAAGTTAGGGTATTCCTCCCTTAAATCAGAGTGAAGGACTTCAATTATGCAAGAAGAATCCTTCCCATTAAGTATCTAACCATTTGTTCACCAGAATAATCAAATAGACTGTAAAAGTCATAGCGTATTTTGAAACGATGCTTTCTTTGGCGTTGAAAATTTCTGTAGGAAAAACATTTTCTTGCAACATGGATGTTGCCCTCTGTTTCATCTTAATTTTTTGTTTTTATTTTGTTTAAACTAGCAAATTAGTTGTTGTTTAGAGCTTCAAATAAGAAAATACTAATGAGAATTGTTCTCAGTGAAAATTTGCAGAAGCAGAAAGCACCAGAAATTGTTTTTGGAATTTTTTGAAAAATCGTCGCCATTGTTTCAGAACATAGGCGGCACCGGCTCCAGCCTCCAAGTCTGCGCTGGTTCCGTTCTGTTTCACAAACGTCCAAAAATCATTTTTGGAAGATTTTTTTTTTAAAACCAAACCAGAACCGACGTCGGCTCTGGCTTTCCAAACCGGACGGCCGTTATCGTTGTGAGACGGGACCCAAAAGCATTTTCTCAAAATTAGTTTTGAGACAAACAGTTTTATTTTTCAGAATAGTAATTTTGAAAATTTAAAATCAATGTATTTCTCTAAAATTGTGATTTTAGAATTTGTTTTATTTTTTTAAAATAGTAATTTTGGAATAATAAAAGTATATGTTTGTTTTGGTTAAGCATAGGCAATGGCATGGTGGATGGTTATGGACTAAAACCAATTATATCTGTCCATGCATTTTAAAGTTTTGATTTTTTTATGAAATAGGGCCTGCGTGTCCTGCCTTCTCTAGAATTCTTATGTAATTCTTTTCTCATTTAACTCCCCTCAAATGTAACTTGAGGTTTTCTCTCTTTAAGAAATTATGTAATTAGTTTACATAGGTTAGATAGGAGTAGAATTATTTCAATTATGGAGATGGCAACCAAAACAAGGCGAGAAGGTAAGACCTTCTACTTAAATCATGCATGAATACATAGGGTTAACTATATTAATTTCTTTTATGGCTCAAAGAAATTAATTTAGGAAAAGTTCATAACCATACCACGTAACCGCTTTATTACCATGATTATCAATTATATGATTTATTGATTTTTATGCATGTCATTCAAGAAATCTCGAAAAGGAACAAATCCCTCAATTAATATTAAACCTAATTCTTTCCGTTAATATAGTAAGAACGAGAGTCATTTTTCGAGACCAGGTTGTTGGGTAAACCCAAGCCTAATTGACATCGGGCATGTTCAAGCTATGGAATTATATTCCTTTAGAATTAAATTCCTGATTAATGGGTCGGGTTTAATTAAATTCTTTATCGCAGTTGGGCAAACTCAAGCATAAAGAAATTTAGAGGAAAAGTTGGGTAGCATAAAAGGCTTTAAGATTAAAAACTGTTAATCACCCAATGATCCGGTAGTTATGTACGATGTAATTGGTTTTGGATACCTACCAATGAACTCAAAGGTGGCTTGTTGGGCAAACTCAAGGTTATTCTTGAGAAATTTGGATACCGGTCCACTAGGAAAGCTTGCAACGGGCTTTCCTGAATCAATAGTGGGGGCTATTGGTTTGAGTAACATAGTGGAGTAAAAATGTGTTTAATTAAAGTCCTAATTATTTGCATATCATGTGCATATACAAGTAGCTAATCCTCTCTATCTTTACATCTAGGTCACTTACATCATGTTAACAAACCTAAACTTACGTAGCATCTTAGAAACCAACTAGTTAACCGAATCAAACTAACTCGATTGGTATAGAAATTTGAGAATCGTTCTCAAATCAGAAAAGTTGCTATACGTAATAGATGCTCCTATTCCACCACTACCAGCCCAAGATGCTTATGCTGATGAGCATGCTATCCACAAGAGCTACAAGGAGGATGGTGATACGTCATCATGTATTATGCTGGCATCCATGACGCCTGAGTTGCAAAAACAGCATGAGCATATGAATACTCAATCGATCATTTTACATCTTTGAGAGCTATTTGATGCCTAAGCCAGAACTAAGAGATATGAGATTTTGAAGCAACTATTTCGTTGAAAAAAGGCAGAGGGTTCTTCTGTGGCCACTCATGGGCTGATGATGCTAGGCTTCATAGAGAAGCTTAGATCTCTCGGGTTTGCAATGGATCATGACTTAAGTGTTGACTTAATTCTATAATCTTTGCGTAATAGTTTCTCACAAATTGTGATTAACTATCAGATGAACAAGATTGAGTACACAATTCCTGAATTGTTAAATCTTCTCAAGACTGCGGAGTTCTCCATGAAGAAGTATTCCAATGCAGTTTTAATGGTAGAATTTTCCTCTTCTAAGAAGAAAGTTCAAAAGAAGAAGAAGAAGGCTCCCATGAAGCCCAAAGGTAGTGTGGACAAGAAGGATGCTGCTACTAAGGGCCCATGCCATCTTTGTGGGAAGATGGGCCACTGGAGGCGCAACTGCAAAGCCTACTTAGAGACCATTAAGGACAAGAAGCAGAAGGAGAAGCTTACAGGCACTTCTAATTCTTCTCCAAGTATGTTTATGATTGAGATAAATACTGCATTTAAAAATTAGATATGGGTTTTAGATATTGGACATGGATCTCAATTGTGCAATAACTTACAGAGGCTAAAGAGTAGTAGACGGCTAGAAAAAGGCGACGTGGACCTACGTAGTGCAAATCGGGCAAAGGTTGCTGCACTTGCTATGGCAACATACGAGCTGAACCTGCCTTTAAGATTAATTCTAGAACTGAAAAACTGTTATTATGTACCATTTTTAATGAAAAGCATTATCTCAGCTGCGTGTTTAGACTTATGTAGATTTCATTTAATATTTAAGAATAAATGTTGTTCTTTTTCTTTGAATGATATTCACTATGGTTCAGCAACTTTGGTTAATGGTTTATATGTTCTAGACTTGGATAATCCAGTTCTCAATATAAATAATAAGAAATCTAAAATGGATAACTCTAACACCTCTTACATATGGCATTGTTGTTTGGGCCATGTAAACGAAAATCGTATTTCTAAGTTATACAAGCTTAGTGACATAGTGTCATTTGATTATGAATGATATCGCACATGTGAATCTTGTTTACTAGGCAAAATGACTAAAACACCTTTTCCAAGAAAAGGAGAATGGGCCAAGGAGTTATTAGAACTTATCCATTCTGATTTATGTGGCACAATGTTAATACAAGCAAGAGGAGGTTATAACTATTTTATAACCTTTATCGATGATTTCTCACAATACGGGTATTTGTATTTAATGAAATATAAATCTGAGGCATTTGAAAGGTTCAAAGACTTCAAGAATGAAATAGATAAATAAATTGGCAAAATTATTAAGATTCTAAGATCTGATCGAGGAGGAGAGTACTTGAGCTAAGAATTTCTGAGTTATCTTAGAGATAATGAGATATTATCTCAATGGACTCCAACATATACACCTCAACATAACGGTGTATCTGAGAGAAGGAATCGAACCCTTCTGGACATGGCACAGACCATGATAGCTTTTGCAAACCTTCTAAAATCGTTTTGGGGGTATCAACTAGAGACTTCTGTTTATATATTAAACAGAGTTCCAACAAAATCGGTTGATACTACCCCATTTGAGATATTCTTTGACAAGAGACCAAAGTTATCTCACTTGCGAGTATGGGTTTTTTTGCCTTTGTTAAAAGGCCATAGTCAAACAAACTTGATAGTAAGTCTGACAAGTGTTTGGTTGTGGGATATCCGAAAGAATCTTTCGAATTTTACTTCTACCTACCCTCCGAAAACAAATTGTTTGTTTCGAATCATGCCATCTTCTTAGAGAAGGAGCACATGCTCAAAAGGGACAGTGGGAGTAAGATTGAACTTAGTGAAGTTCATGAAGACCAAACAAACAAGGATCAACCGTCTAACCCCACGTCTATTGATAGAATAAATGTACCTTCTAATACACAAGAACTTCGTAGATCTAGTAGGATACATGTGGCACCTGAGAGATATGGATTTCTCATTAGTGACCACAATGACGTATTGCTCATAGATGAAGATGAGCCTACTACCGACAAGGATATTCTGAATAGTTCAGAATCTGGCAAATGGCTTGAGGCCATGAAGTCAGAGATTCCATGTACGACAACCAAGTATGGACTTTGGTTGATCCACCCAAAGGAATTAAACATATTGAGTGAAAGTGGGTTTTCAAGAAGAAAACGGACATGGATGGTAACTTAGTTACCTATAAAGCACGACTAGTGGCAAAGGGTTATTGTCAACAATATGGTATTGACTATGATGAAACCTTCTCGCCAATAGCCATGTTGAAATCCATCAGGAAACTCCTAGCCATTGCTGCTCATCTTGATTATGAGATTTGGCAAATGGATGTGAAAATAACTTTCCTAAATAGAAATCTGACTGAGAAAGTGTATATGACATAACCTGAGGGTTTCACATCCAATGATAGCACAAAGGCGTGTAAGCTGCAGAGGTCTATTTATGGACTTAAGCAAACTTCTAGGAGTTGGAATATCCATTTTTGATGAAACACTCAAAGAGTATAGTTTCATTCAAAATATGGATGAGCCTTATGTATACAAGAAGGTTAGTGGGAGTGCAATCGTTTTCTTACTACTTTATGTAGATGACATATTGCTAATAGGAAGCGATATACCTGTCTTGCAAACGGTTAAAATTTGGTTGTCCAAACAATTCTCCTTGAAAGACCTTGGAGAAGCAACCTATATTCTTGGAATAAGGATCTATAAAGATAGATCCAAAAGGTTGCTTGGTCTTTCGCAGTCTACATACATAGATAAAATGCTAAAGAAGTTTACCATGGATCAATTCAAAAAGGATTCTTACCCATATCACATGGTGTAAGCTTTTCAATGTCGATGTCTCCCAAGACACAAGTTGAAAGGTATCTCATGAGTAAGATTTCATATGCCTCGGCAGTTAGATTTATCACGTAAGCTATGATATGTACTAGGCCCGATATATCTTGTGCTCTCAGTTTGATGAGCAGATACCAACTTGACCCTGGTGAGGGTCATTGGGGGGCTATAAAGAAACATTCTTAAGTACTTACGAAGGACTAAGGATATGTTCTTAGTATATGGAGAATGTGATTTAAAAATAAACGGGTATACTAATGCCAATTTTCAATCTGATAAGGATGATTTCAAATCACTATCTGGCTACATGTTTACGTTGTTCAGAGGGGCAATAAGTTGGAAAAGTTCCAAACAAGAGACTATTAACAACTCTACGATAGAAGCTGAGTACATAGCCACTTCTGAAGCAGCTAAGGAAATTAAGATCGAGAGAGTTTCCACGGATGAGAACATAGCTGACCCGCTTATGAAAGCACTATCCAAAAAGAAACATGATTGTCATGTTGAGATATTCGATATTAGATACATGAATGATTGGCTCTAGTGCAAGTGGGAGTTTGTTAGTGTTGTGCCCTAGAGGCAATCACTTGTACATTGTATATGACACATTTTCTTTTAACAAAAGGCATTATTTATCTTACAGTTTCTTTTGTTTACTTTAAGTAATATAACTGTTCAATAAAGTCCCTAGTACAACACTGCATTAAGGAAATCATGATAGAGATCATGATATGAGATTCATACTACACTGTATGGTGTTACTATTTAAATAGTCCCTAGTCATAGTAATAATGAGATAGGACATCATTAATGCGTTAAGACTAGCATGTGTTAGACTTCTTGATTTGATCAGGCAATGGTTCTCATATCCGTGAGTATTGAGATACTCAAAGTTAAGACATGGATGCTTGTTAATGGAACAAATTCATTGGATGACCTAGCTTTGAGATAATCACATGGATAACTATTTGGTGCCAGTGATATAATCTCAATATAGCAAACGTGCAAGTATCATTAGGCTTGAGATCTCTAAGGTACTTTGTTTACTAAGCATTGTACATTAATTCAATCTTCGGAGCTCGATCGAGGGCCGCCTATGGGATGGATATCGGGTATATTGTGAGATAAACGAAAGTAGTTGAGAGGGTCAATAAAGGATTCACCACTCCTAATAGTAGAGGCGAATATCTCACGACCATTTGTAGGAATTTCTACTCGAAAGTCCTTGGCCAAGGCAATTGTGTATTGGAAATAGTTCCAATTGATACACATTTAGAGTAGTGAGTTCTTGGTACAAGTACTATTGTATTCAGGCTAGAATTATTTTTGCAGGGAGTTGGCACTAATTCCGTACTCCAAACCGAATGAGATATTGTATGGTGAAAGGAGTTAAGTACACTAAAGTTTGTTATTGAAGGGTTCATGCCAAACCACTTGACTTCCTGGACTCTTAGGTGGTCATAATGTGTTGTTAGATACCGCTCATGATTTGGGAATATCGGTTTATTAATTAATGAATTAATAAACCAATCCTGATTAGAATTAATTGGATTAATTCTAATTAATTGTGGATTATTAATCTCAATGTCGTTTGGATTAATTCATATTCGCTACCAATTGACTGGGAAACATAATATGTCACACACAATATAAGATTATATACTCAAGATATTATTTGAAAACATAGTGGGGTTGATTGAGAAAAAGAGAAGTTGTTGTGGACAAATTATAATTAGTTATAATTTGTAGTCCAAGTTGTAATTGTGAGAACTTGATGTTTCCAATTACAATTAGGGAATTCTAATAGGATTAGAATTCTCAATTTTGGGAGGGAAATTTTGTGTAATATATAGTATATGTAACACACAAAACAACAGCCGCGAACATTCTCTCTTCTCTCAATCTCTCTCAATTTGGTCTTGATCAAAGAACCCTTGCCGCCATCTTTTTCTGCTAGCACAGGAAATTTTAGTGCTTGAGTATTCCTTTGTGTGGATTACTGTTAGAGATAATCACACACTGTGATAACAGTGGTTAGACGTTCAACTCATGTGGAGGTTGATCACGAGGATTGCTGGATCGCGCCTCAACTTGAAGAAGAAATTTTTTGTTCTTCGGACGATCACCCAAAGGTTAAAGCTATTACCTTTACTCTCTTTATGTCTTGTTTTTTACATATAGGCGAGTCCTGGGAGGGTATCTCATTTTATTTTCCTCTGCACCGTATACGATACGAGCTTGAGATACTGAACACCATGTTGGATCGAGTAGCTCCTTTACACTTCGTAATATAATGGTAGCTGAATCATGTTGTGTTTTCACCCCTAATGGTTACGTTATTTTGCTAATATGTCATCTATCTCATAAAAACATTTCATTACATGGGTGACAAAATTTTCTAGCACCCCTTCTAAGGCAATGGAGTTGGATGGTTGGGATGTCATCCCGTGAGACATGTTAGGATACTGTCCCATACTCCAATTAGCCATCGTACTTATACAAAATAACTTGTTAGTATCATACATGCCTTACAATATAAAAAGAAGTTAGTTAGTTACGGTACATATTCACAAATTAATTTAGAAAGAATTACAACGTATAGAGACATTAAATTACAAGTATACAAGAAAATAAAATATAGCACCTAGTCATACAAGGAACATATATACATATTCACATATTTACATATAGATATATTAACGTATAAGCATGGTTAAATCAACAAAATCCAAGCATTCATGATATTGTTCCTAGGTAACGGTGCCGAAAACTTGATGCTTAAATTTTGGGTGTATAATAATTATTAAATTTAAATCCATCCCTTAGTCAAGTTTTAATTAAAATATTAATTCCGAAATACATATATGAGAAAGTATACTTATCGCAAGCATACTATGGGGAATTAACGAGTATTGATCCTCCAAGGAACAAGTACACACAAATCACTTTTCATTCATGGTTTAACTGCCCCAATAAAATGATAAAATAATAAAAAGAAATAAAAGGAAATATATACAGCTCAAGGATGTATGAATATGTAATTTAGACAATTATCCAAATAAAACATGCTAACGAACCAACTAGCAACTCTTGCAAGGAATTATCATCTTGGCAGCATGAAGGAATGTACAACAAAATTCAATTGTTTGTCATGTTATGAATCTACTTAAATAAATTCCACTTCGTTTGTCAATTCATGGAATCCTATATTTTGATTCATATTAACAATTTGTCAATCAAGCTAACATAACTAAAACATGCATTAAGCTCATCATTATATTTTGATTCAATTAGTAGATTTGTCAATCAAGTCATCCTAACCAAAATATGCATGAATCTCTATTCCATAAAAACATGAAATTAGCTAATAACCTTTTATCAAGGCGAAATCAACTAATTTTTTATCACTTAGTCTTGTAATCTTAACTTAGTCGTTCAAGTCCATTAAGATTTGACAATTACGAAATCAATGCAATGAAACTCCTAACACTGTTTTATCTAAGTAAATTAGAAGAACTCGCATTAATAACTAATGATAACAAGTAATCAAATACCGAAGATGATAAAAAAATATTGATCAAATAACTAAATTAACACAAAATCATGAATCCTAAAATAATGTTAAATTACAATAGAAACATTGAATACATTATTGTTACAGGAAAAGAAAATAAAGATAAAAGAAAACACTCATAGAGAAGCCTTTTTCTTCACCTTGAAGATTCTCTTGAACAATCCTCCTTGATTGGGTGAATTCTTCCTTCAATGAATGATTTTGGAAGTTTTGCTTTTGAATCTACCTCTCTCTATCTATATCTCTCTCTTCTCCTATGTTTTCTTATGCTTTTATAGACCTCTTGGATGCTAAATTCGTGGCTTAGGAAGTCTTGGCCAAGTATGATTCAGAAAATACCAAAATCATTGGAGAATTCTTAATTTCATACACAGAATATCCACCTTCCAGAGTGTAATTGGCGTCGGGCACCTTCGACTCACCTGGCGCTAGGTGCACTTTGTTCTTCCCCTGTTTTTACTCTATTTTTGGTCTATTCTCATTGGCAGACAGAATGGACCTGGCGCTAGGTACACTTGCCATACTTGGCACTAGGTCTGTTCTGGTTTTCCCCTGGAAGTTGGCTCGAATTCCTCTTCTGGACTAGAATGGACCTGGTGTCTAGTCTCTTGGCTGGGTCTGGGGCCAGGTATATTATGGAATTGTTCACTTTCTGCTCGATTTTAACTTAAATCTGCACAAATTTGCCAAAAATATTTTTCACAAGCAAAATTTCAAATACGAATGAATGTGCCTAGTTATTACAACAAATGTATCTCAAAACATTCTCAAATAAGTAGGAAAATAATAGTGATTTTAGCCTTATCATGTATTTTGGACGTTGAACTTCATCAATTTTACCAAATAGCTTTCTAGAGCACTCAGTTCCCATTTCATAAGCATATATGCAGTCTTTTTGATGACTTCAATATGCGGCTAATGTCTTTGAAGCAACATACATCTACATAGGAAAAAAAATGTGCAAAGAATGAAAAGTTAGGGTATTCCTCCCTTAAATCAGAGTGAAGGACTTCTATTATACAAGAAGAACCCTTCCCATTAAGTATCTAACCATTTGTTCACCAGAATAATCAAATAGAATGTACAAGTAAAAAAATCATTCTTATTGGAAAACAAAAAGAACAAATCTTTGCACAAATGTGCACTAATAGGTTTCCCGACTGACACTCTGCAATAACAAGTTGAAATTAAGATTTGGCTATGAAGTAAATCTCTAAGCAACAACAATTCAATTTATAGGTTGAAACTTCATGCTGGTTCTAATTGTGGTCATTGTATCTATAATTATTTGAGTTATCACATATTAATATCATAGTATGTCAGGAAAGTTTCTTCAAATTTTTTATCTAATAAATCTAGATCACACAGTGGAGATAAAATGCAGATCATTTTGTGTTTGTTTTCAGAACTATGCCCAATCATACATTCCTCTTCTCCCTACTAGCCACTAAGATGAGTGTCCTGGTTTGCAATCATTCACTGTCCTCCCCCAAACCCTTTCCTCCACCCCTCCCCACCAAAAAAAAAAAAAAAGAAAAGAAAAGAAAAGGAAAGAACAATTGCATTATCAAATGGGGTAAGCTGTCTTGCTTTTTAAATATATGATATTATAACTCTTTAAAGAAAAAAGAGTTATAATCAATAAAAATATAATGTCAGTTTTTTCAATTTCATAGATATAACCTAAACAAAGTAGAGCGGACCGCAGAAATTCTATGGAACAAGAACAATAGCAAGTAAGGTAATAATGCTAACATTCAAATAAAAAATTATGTGAATAGATGGAAGGATAAGTTGAGCTAGATTGCAAGTAACTGCACTCAAATTAAGCAAAAAATATCACATTAAAATTCCAATATACACTCACAAAAACAAATTCAAGCTTATATTTTGGTAAGTTTGGATTACCATGACGTTGAACATTGAATATTTAAAATGTCTAGACTTTTACCTTAAAAAGGCAAAGCCCCCAGTCTTTAGAAGTATCTCTTCTAGCAGACTAGGTAACTAAGTTTGAAAAGTCAAGAGGAAGCAATTTTATAAATAATTTCGTTTAAGTGGCTCAAGTAAATTCCCTTCCTACCCCCACTTAAAAAAAATGAAAAAAAAGGGGGAAAAAAAAGGAAGAGTGTTGATACCAAGGGAGCACAAGTTAGTGTTATGCCATAGAGGCAATCACTTGTACATTATATATGACACATTTTATTTTAATAAAACACATTATTTATCTTACAGCTTCTTTTGTCTACTTTTAAGTAATATAACTGTTAGATAAAGTCCCTAGTACAATATTGTGTTAAGGAAATCATGATAGAGATCATGATATGAGATTCCTACTACACTGTATAGTGTTAGTACTTAAATAGTCCCTAGTCGAAGTACTAATGATTCAGGACATCATTAATGTGTTAAGACTAGCATGTGTTAGACTTCCTGATTTGATCAGGCAGTGGTTCTCATATCCGTGAGTATTGAGATACTCAAAGTGAACACGTGGATGCTTGTGAATGGAACAAGTTCATTGAGATAATCACATGGATAACTGTTTAGTGCCAGTGATATAATCTCAATATAGCAAACGTGCAAGTATCCTTAGACTTGAGATGTCCAAGGTACTTTGTTTGCTTAGTATTATGCTTTGATTCCAATCTCTAGAGCCAGATCAAGGGCCGCCTATGAGATAAATATTGAGTACATTGTGAGGTAAATGAAAGTAGTTGACAGGGTCAATAAAGGATTCACCACTCCTAATAGTAAGGGCAAATATCTCACGGCCACTCATAGGAATTACTACTCAAAAAGACCTTGGCCAAGGTGACTGTGTATTGGAAACAGTTCCAATTGATACACATCTAAAGTAGTGGGTTCTTGGTATAAGTACTATTATATTCGGGCCAGAATTAATATATATTCTGGAGGGAGTTGGCACTAATTCCGTACTCCAAACTGAATGAGATATTTTATGGTGAAAGGAGTTAATTGCATTGTATTTTGTTATTGACGGGTTCATGTCAAGCTACTTGACTTCTTATACTCTTGGGTGGTTATGATGTATTGCTAGATACCGCTCATGATTTGGGAATGTTGGTTTATTAATTGATGAATTAATAAACCAATCATGATTAGAATCAATATGATTAATTCTAATTAATTATGGATTATTAATCTCAAAGACGTTTGGATTAATTTATATTCGCTACCAATTGACTAGGAAACCTAATAGGTCACACACAATAAAGGATTATATACTCAAGATGTTATTTGATAACATAGTGGGGTTAATTGTGAGAAAGAGAAGTTGTTGTGGCCAAATTATAATTAGTTATAATTTATGGTCCAAGTTGTAATTCTGAGAACTTAATGTTTCCAATTACAATTAGAGAATTCTAATTGTTTTAGAATCCTAAGATGGAGTAATTTTAGCAGGTTTTTCGTGATATGTGTGAGACACACACGAAACCCTAGCTTGAGAGGGATTAACAAAAACAACTCCAAAAATCGTAAGGGATACACGATCTCCTCCACTTCTTCTTCTTCTTCTTCTTCTTCTTCTTCTCTCTCTCTCTCTCTCTCTCTCTCTCTCTCTCTCTCTCTCTCTCTCTCTCTCTCGTTTTTGCTAAAAACAAGAGGAACTCTTGCCGCCACTTAATTTTTCTTCTAGCACAGAAAACTTCGTGCTTGAGTGTGACCCTCTGTGTGGATTTCTGTTAGAAATAATCACACACTGTGATTATAGTGGTTGGATATTCAACTATCATCGTGTTTGATCAAGAGGATTGCTGGATCGTGCCTTAGACTTGAAGAAGAAAAATTTTATTTTTCAGACGCTCAAAGAAAGTTTAAGCTGTTACCTTTGTTCTCTATATGTCTTGTTTTCCACACATGTGCAGTTCTTGGGTTGGTATCTCATTCTTATTTTTCCTCTGCGCCATATATGATATGCATGAGATACCTAACAACACATCTGTTAGAGCTTCCACTAAATTGTTCTATGGTAGATATTAAGCCACAAGTTCAAACTTACTTGACCCCTCGTCAACTAACGTTTAATTCTAGTTAATTAAGCTAGTCATTTTAGGTGCATTAAATTTAAAGGAAATGCATATCAATGTATTGATCAAGAATAAAAAAATCACAGTTAAATGATTCTCAAATATTTATAAATTGGGTTAAACAAAAAAAAAAAAAAAGGAACAAATACTTATTTCAACTACGACATATGTAAATAAGGGCACACACACACGCGCGCGCATATATACATATATACATTTATCAATTTTCTCTAGAAATCTCCAAGATTTAACAAAAAATACTACAAGTTTATCCTTATAAACACAGAGAGTGCATCCTTTTTCCCTCACAAAGATAAAAATATTGAGTCTTATGTCACCAACACCTTAGTTCAAATCCACTCTATCCATACTCCTTTTGTATGGAAAGCTCCCTCAAACACTTTCAAAAATATTTCTCAACTATTTGATCCCTTAGTTTATCATTCTTGGGATTATCAACATGCTTGGCTAAATGCCTTCACTTTTCAAAACCTTTTCAAAATCACTGTTGGCTTTTTTTTTTTTTTAATAGAAAGAAACCTACCCAATTAATTATTCCTAATTGGTTTATAAATCAGTGGTGGCCCTACTATGGCCCGACTGAAGAAATTCTTCTTGATCCAATAAAGGAAGAATTCGAATATTTCAACAATAGGTATTACAACCAGCCACCGGCAGTTCCTTTACTGCTCCAATTATTTAACATATTCAAGCTTACTTGGATATATTCCCAGAAGTTTACAATTGAAAAATGGTTTAAGACCAATCCAAAACACACGTCTCTTTCTGACAGTTAGCAAACAGGTTTCTTACAACAAAAATCCATAACTGCTGCAACTCTAGC
The DNA here is from genome assembly GCA_026120185.1 of Voacanga thouarsii. NCBI lineage: Eukaryota > Viridiplantae > Streptophyta > Magnoliopsida > Gentianales > Apocynaceae > Voacanga > Voacanga thouarsii. The sequence goes on along the minus strand of JANUWF010003374.1, from coordinate 1,232,647 downwards.
AGCATTTATCTCCAAATAAGATTCCTTGCAGCAATGGAAAAATTACTGCAACAAATGAAAGTAGAACCTTCTGCAAGCAAAAACAGTCCTCTGAAACATCCCCAGGTGAACCAGGTGATGATGATAAAGATGAAGATTACTATTTCAAAGAGTATTCAAGCTTTAACATCATGGATAATATCAGCAAAAAATGACACCACCCATGTGTTAGTGTTGTGCCCCGAGGCAATCACTTATACCATGTATATTGCATAAGAATTAATAAAAGAGGTAATCTTTATCTTTCAATTTGATTTTTATATCTTAATATGCGTATAAACTATTTGATAAAGTCCCTAGTACAATACAGTATTAAGGAAATCATGATAGAAATCATGATGTGAGATTTCTACTACACTATGAAATATTTGTGCATAAATAATCCCTAGTCATAGTATTAATGAAATGAGACATTATTAATATGCCGAGACTAGCGCATGTTATATCTCTTGATTGGATCAAGTGGTGGTTCTCATAACTGTGAGTATTGTGATACTCAGGATTAATATGTAGATGCTTGTTATATGAACAAGCTCATTAGATGACCTAGCTATGAGATAATCACTTGGATAAGCAATTGAGTGTCAGTGATAGAATCTTATTATAGTAAGTGTGCAAGTATCATTGTACTTGAGATCTCCAAGGTATTTTGTTTATCGAACATTGTACTTTGATTCTAATCTTTGGAGTCTTACAAGGACCGCTTATGGGATGGATACTGGTACAATGTATTGTAAACAAAAGTAGCTGAATGGTCAATAAAGGATTCGCCACTTCTAATAGTAAGAGAGTATATCTTAGGGTCACATGTAGAATTCATTACTCATGAAATCCTTCGCCAAGACGACTATGTGTTGGAAGTAATTCCAAATTTGATACACATATCGAGTAATGGATTTCTTGAATAAGTAGTAAAATATTCAGGCGAGAATTAATAATATTTTGGATGGAGTTGGCACTAATTCCATGCTCTAGACCGAATAAGATATAGTATGGTGCAAGGAGCTTATTGCACTAGTTATTTGCTATTCAAAGGTTCATGTCAAGCCACTTGACTTTCTTGACTTTTGGGTGTTCAAGAGTTATTGCTAGATGTCGCTCTTGATCTGCTACATATGAATTTATTAATTATAGAATTAATTAGTTAATCCTATATTTTATTTAGGATTATTAATTCTAAAGGTGTTAGAAATAATTCATATTATAATACTAATAAGACCAGGAAACTTAATCAGTCACACATAATAAAGGTTGGAATGCTCTATATATATATTATTTGACAATATTATGGGGTTAATTGAGAGAAGAAAATATATTTATAGGTGAATTATAAGTTTGTTATAATTCATGGGACTTGGTTACAATTATATAAACTCCAAAGGCCTAATTGCAGACATTGGATCTTGAGGAACTTAATTGCAATTAACACAAGTTCTAAAACTATAAATATGAAAATTGTTCCCTTTTGCAGGGGCATGAGTTAAACGATAAAAAAAAAAAAAAAAGGATTTCGAATGTCCCTTCTTCATCTTTTTCTTCTCCAATTAAACCTAGCTGCTCATCTTCTACTAGTATAGTTTTTAGCGGGTTTTGTGAGCAATTCAAACTTGTGTGGATTACTGCTAAAGATAATTCTACTCTTGGATTATAGTGGGGCAATTGTACGATCAAAACAAGGGAATTAGCTCCTGGTTTAGCGCAAGAAAATTTTTATTTTTCTGCCACAGAAGGTAATCTCCATTTCCTTCATCTATTCCAATTTTAATTGCAAATATGTGATCCTTAGGCATGAATTTCATGGTTATTTCCACTACATTCTTATTTTATAAGCAGGATGAAATCCCAAAAGTGGTATCAAAGAAATCGTGTTTGTATTTTAATGGGTCTTTAATCACTTTGAAATCATTTCTGAGCATGTAACTGTGTGAAACCCCATCTAAAGCCAACCTTAGAGTAAGGGGGTCAGGATGCATATCATATTATTCTGCATAAAAATATATATTTTTGAATGATTTTATGTTCTTTAGAATTATGATTTGTAGGTTAAATGACTTATTTATGTCTGTGGGGTAGGAAGGGTAAAAAGGTAATTTTGCTTGATGTCGAATTAGGAAGTTGGCTTGAGGCTTAGATAAGAAGAGAATTTGGTTGAAAAAATGAAAATAAAATAAAAACAAATAAGATTTAATATGGTTGAGTGGTTAGAGCTTTGTATTACTTGATTATGTGATTATGATTCTTTAGGTTGCTTGGAGAATTTAGTTTGGGAGAGGAAGGATTATATAACTTAGTATCATGGGCGAAGGAATAATTAGATTTTGGGTTGTTTAGAGATAAGATATATATTGGAATTAGCAAAACATAAGTTGTTGTGGATAATTGGTTAGAATTGAGGGTTGAATTTGAGATGACCCGGGTTCAAACCAACCCCCCCCCACACCTACGCCCTTTTTTTTTTCTTTTCTTCTTTCTTTTCTTTTTTTGAATTATTTTCATCTTCAAAAAAATTAAATTAAATTAAATTAAAAATGTAGTGTAACTGAGTTTATCAACTCCCGGTGTGATAGCCTTAAAGGTGGTAAATATTTTTTCTGTTTTATCAACCCAGCTCCCTACTCCGGTTGGGTGGTTTCTTTGAATTTCAAACTATTGTTCTTCTCACCGGTGAATCAAGGGCTATTTACAAAAACAAAAAAATAAAAAATAAAAAAGGCTCATGAAACAAAGCCTTTTCTTCTTTCCCAGAGCACTCAAGAAGACTTTTAGAATTGAAAAATTTTTCTGTTTATCCCCATTTTGCAAAACCCAGGCAGAAAACATTCCTATTTACCAAAATAGCAAAACTTTTGGGCTCCAATCAACGACCGGAGAGAGCAGGCACCAGGCAAACTTCGTCACTTCCTGCCCAGTTTTAATCAAGTCATGACCCTCTTCTGTGGCTCTTTTCGCTGTGCGTGGGATGGTTTGGAATAGGGCAGTTCCTCTCATGAATAAGTTCCTGTTAAACTAGGTTTTAATTTTGGTGAAGGAGAAGGTATTTGGATGTGTTGTCTATGCTGTTTTGGTGAAAATTTTGGTGAAATCTGTGCTGTTGTGGCTTGAGCATAGTGCTATGGTTGAATGCATGTTTGTTGGGTTATTTTATTGTCAGATAGGAAATTGTAAACCATGTATAATGCCAAGGTTGATAATAATAATAATAATAATAATAATAATAATAATAATTAATTATTATTATTATTATTATTATTATTATTATTGAATTATTATTATTATTATTATTGTTATTATTATTATTATTATTTTTATTATTATTGTTGTTGTTATTGTTGTTGTCGATCCTATTCTCGTAAGGCATGTTTTTGGCTGTTTTGCGTTCTGGAGAGTGGCGTTAGCTTTGCGCAACCGTGTTAGGCAGGTGTTTTGCCATGTATAGTGTTCATGTTGAATTAATATTCTATCCTAGGTAGAACAATTTGTGCCCTCAGTACTGCTTATATTGTTAAAGATTTAGCTGCCTATTTTAAACTCTAAATTAGTTCATCTTGTCAGCAATGCCATATTAAACTCTAAATCTTTTCATCATGTCGGCAATGCCGTTTCTATTCAACGTTTTGTTTTGTTTTGTTTTTGTTTTGTTTTTTTTTTTTTTGCTAACATTCGGCGATAGCGTTCCTACTATCAAACTTATTAATTTTAAATGATATTAATATGATTTCTATTACTAATATTTTGATTATCATGACTATTTTAATTGTTATTTAGACTTTATCAATTACTTATTTAACTATTCATTAATCTTCTATCTATATTTATTAATTTCTAATTTAATTCCTAAGTACTTACTTATTAATCACTTATTTAAATAATAGTCATTTATTTACTTTTTCGATAAGCATTGTTTATTTATTATTTGATGAATTTTTTGTGGAATGCTTGGGTAATCGTTGGTTACACATTTCAATTTATTTATTAATAATTTATTTATTAGATAAATATTAGGTAGTTGTTAATTATTATTTTTTTCTAATTATTTATAAACTAGAGTATTTATTTGCCGGTCAACCTTTTATTTACAAATTATTTATCTATTAATTAATTATTTACTTACTAATTAATTACTTATTTACTGTTTAATTATTCAATATTTATTTGCTTATTCCTTTATTAATTATTTATTATTTAATTATCTAATTATTAAATGGCTATCTATTCACTAGAGATTTACGGGATTAGGCAATGATTTATTTAATAGATGTTCATTCCTTTACTAATCTATTAATTTATTATTTGATTGCTTGCTATTGTCTATGTATCTATTTTTATTATTTTAAAGGCATGTCTTATTTATTATCTATTAAACACTTACTAGACTTACCGTATGATTGTTTAATACATATACTTTTATTTATTTTATTTATTTACTTATTTATTTATTCATTTATTTATTTACTTATCTATTTATTTATTTATTTATTTATTTATCTATTTATTTACTTATTTATTGTATGTCTACTACATTATATGGTATGTCTGGAATTTCTGGTTTGAAGAGTCTCAGGGTCATTGAAAAATGGTTGGGAAGTTGTTTCCATATGGGTTTGTTTTGGTGTTAGATTCTTTTGCAATGAAGATTTTGATTCAACAATTTGGATTGTTGTTTAAATTCTGATATAGATTACAGTTGGTTGTTAATATTGTTTAACAATGCTTGATATCAAAATTGTTCTGAACTGTCTTAAAATCTCATTGCTGTTCATGAAAAATTTGCAGGAAAATTTGGCGAAGAAGATGAACAATGGAATTTTTTTGCCTCCAGAGAATACCCAGCGCCAGGTATGTTCGACCCACCTGGCACCAGGTATACTCTGTGCTTCCTCTATGCGTGCATCTAGAGCATACCTGGCGCCGGGTATGTTTGACCCACCTGGCGCTAAGTGCACTCTGTTCTAACATTGTTTTATAAATAAATAAATGAGTTTTTTTTTCTAATTTTGAGAATAGGTTTTAGTAATTATTAGAATTTATTTGATACCCATGATTTTGGATAAAAATATTTTTCAAAATTACATGTAGGACCCATAATTTTTTAAAATTTTGATTTCAGCCAAGAACTTTCCAAAATTTGATTTCGGACCTAAATTTCTCCAAAATACTGATTTGGATGTTTGTGAATTAGATGTTTTATACTATATTTTAGGCATGTTTAATTGACATGGTGGATTGATGCGTATGGATTTGGGTATAAAAATCATATAAAAGCTCAGCACATTTCCAATTAAGTTTACATTAAAATGTTAACCCCAAATTACACATATGAGCAAGTGTACTCATCATTAACATAGCATAAGGTTCAAATGAGTGTCGATCCTCAAGGAACAATTATGCATTAATCACTTCTCTTTCATTGTTTAACCGACTCAATAAAGTGAAAATGAAATAAAAAATAAAATAAAATAAAATAAAACTAAATATATACATGTCAATGATGGAGAATTATGTAACACAAACCATTGTTTAGACAACCACGATCTTAAAGTACCCAACCCTTATCATAACTAATTATTCTCTCGGCATCATGAAGGATTAAAGTAGACTCACTTTTTTCCCAATCCATGAAATCACTATCTTCTAGACAAATTAGCATCACATACTCTGTCTCAACTAATTCACCCAAAAGATGCATTAAACACAATCTTTGATTAAATTTCCATACTTTAGCAAACTTAAAACATGAAATTAACCAATGAATCCATACTATGGTAGACATCAATTAACTTTTTAATTACCCTGTTCTTAGCAATTAACCCCCTTCCCAAGTAAGTTAATAGACAACAAATATGAAACTACTGAATTGAAACCACCATCAACCCCTTTCCCAAGCAAGTTAATGGAAAGAAACAACCAAATAGTCTCGTGAATAGCCTAAGTAATTAAATACCAAGAAAAACAACCAATTAATCAAATGATCAAAGAACTCTAAAAACCATGAATATCTAAAACAATGTCAAATTACAATAAAAAAAATTAACATATCATTGTTTAAGAAAAAGAAAACAAAGTAAAAGAAAGCATTCATAGACAAGCCTCTTTCTTCTTCCTATGAAGACTTTCTTGCACAACCCTCTTTGAATTGAAGAATTCCTCCTTTGATTTAAGTGATTTTCTATGATGATCAATGAATTCTCCCCTTTTTCCCTTGTGTTTTCCATCTATTTATAGGCTTAGGAAGTGTCTAAAGTCATTGGTGTAATGTTTTTGGCCGAGTAGAAGTTGGAAAGTACTAAAACTCCACAGATTACCAAAAACCGCGTAGAAAAATCAAAGCTCTGCCTTTCCCTCAGCGCACAGCCAACGCCACCTTGGCCCTTAGAGCCGGCGCCAGTTGTGTTCTGGTTCTCTATTTGTTTGCCAATATTTTTCCGAATTTCGCACAATGTAATCCAGCATGCAGTTACCGCTACCTTGGCTCTTGGAGCCAGCACCGGTTCCACTCTGTCTCACTTTGTTTTGACAATTTTTCATTACCTCGAAGTTTGTGTCAACAGTGCATGGCCGGTGCCGGTTCCAGTGCCCTAGCTGACGCTGCCTTTCCTCTGTTTTGCGACGTTTTTGCTTCATTTTATCCCAAAAAAAAAAATGAAATAATGAACAAAAAATCGTTCCAAGGGTAAAATCTCAAATATGAAGGAATATGACTAGTTATTGAACAAAATGTATCACAAAAGAACCTCAAATAACTAGAAAAAATATGACTAATTTAGGCCCTATCATATTCCCCCACACTTAGCTCTTTGCTTCTCCTCAATCAAAGTATCCAGAATAAGTAGGAAATCACAAGGTTTTATCAAATCACTCCATCAATTTCAAAAACAATATCTCTAATGGTTTCTTCATTCAAGAACATAAAACATATGCTACTACATCCTTCACAACAAATGTAAGAGTTGTGTAAGTGAATAATGACTTAGTAGAGCCATCTCAATACTTAACAATATTCTTAAACCATTGGAAAGAATTTAGTTCAAAAAGAATATGCATTCCATAGGCTTACTTTTCATACACTCTCTCCACTAATCCAAGATATATCATTATTCTACTTAGGTCAAGTAGGACTTTCAATCTTGTAATGTAAGGTTAAAGGCTTATAATGTAACTTATCAAATGAAGGGTATAGGAGAATCAAATATCAAAGAACTAAGAGTTCACAAGAAAAAAGATAAACAAAATGAATCAATAATTTCCAAACTCTTCTTGCTCTCCTATTCCAAAAATCAATCAAACCATAACCTTATTCAGCAATTACAACTCAACTCAAGCAAATCCTACATTTTTCTCTTTTTTCTCTTCGTCTTCTCATCTTTTTACTTTCTTCATCAACTCTTTCCTATTTTTCACAAGAACACTCATAATTTTCAGCAATGGTGTCAAAGATTTAATATGAACTCAACTTTTACAGCTCAATCACCATTCTTCTTGTGATCTTTCTTCTCTCTTTTTCTCTCATTTTTCTTTTCTTTCACTCCTCTTTTGTTCTTTTCTGCCGCTATTCTTCTCTTTCTCACTTTTTTTTTTCTCTTTCCATTCTTTCTACAGCTTTCCGCTTTTCTTTTCTTGTTTTCAATTCCTCTTTTTTCTTTCTTTTCTTTTTCTTGCTTACTACAACTACATGACTGAAAGTAGCAAGTCATAATATTTCTCCAAGTATTCTTCCTCACATGCTCCTACATATACTTTCATCCATCAAGAGCATAAAGATTTGGAAAATTATTCAAACTCTTAGAAACAAGTAATGGACAAAGTATGATAACGGGTTTTAAAGAAAGAAATCAACAATTTAGGCTCAAAATAGGCACTAGGGATAATATAACAATAGGTAGGCTTGAAAGGCTCAAACTATCCAAAGAAAGCCTATTACCGTCTTCCCTAAGTTAAATCATGATTGTCTTTCTTATTTCGCCTTGAGAGATATTCAAGTAAGTTCTATAATGCTCTATGAATTTTAGTAGAAAAACAAGTTTAAGAATAATGCAAAGCATTTGATCAAGAACTACTTCGTCCAAGTGCGTGCAAAAAGTTATGCATAAGCTATAAATGATCTAGAACATATGCTCTATAAACCATCATAAAGACATGCATTAAAAATATAGCTTGAAATTTCAAAGAAAATTAGAAAAAATTTGAAACTTTTGCTCACAATGTTTGCTCCCAAGAAGGCTAAGGCATATGTATAGAAAAATTGTCAATCAAATCACTCCCCTACACTTAAACTGGACATTGTTCTCAATGGCCAAATAAATAGCACAAGGAATAAACCATACCATGGGACCAAAAATATAAAGGAGGAGAGATAAGAAAAACAAACTCCTATTCATTGGCAAAGTACCTAAAAAGAAAAATACAAAAGAGCACACCAAAGCATAAAAACTAGAAAAGAAAAATAAATCAAAAATAAAAGAAGGAAAATAGAATAGTATAGAAAAAAGAAGAAATAAAAAACTATGAAAAAGAAAAAAAAAATTAAAAGAGAAAGGAAAAACAAGAGTGATCAAGAAAATGTAGGCAATCATTATCAGTCCTCCTTCTCATCATCATCTGCATCATCATCAGCCGGTGTGGAAATTTTAGCGTCATTATTCTAAGGAAATAAGTCCCTATAGTTATTTCCTAAATTCAAGGATTTTTTATGTGAACAAAGACCACCTTTATTTTCAAGCCTTTGTTCTCTTGGATTTTCGAAAAACCCTAGCTGAAAAATTAAAATTCCAGCTTGATTTCAACTTATTAGATTTGGTAATGGATAGTTGGAATTAAAGAGTTGTTTTCCTAGTAGGAAACCTTATTGATATTAAACTTAGAACCTTAGCTAAAAATCTGGAAAATTTTCCAGCTAGTGCCGCCACTTTTTGAGGGAATTTTAGCTCAACTCAAACTCTTACAACACTAGGAAATCTTATCCAAAATCCTTTAAAAAATCAGATTTTATCTTAATCCTACATCAACTAGGTTTTGCTTATTTTTTCTAGCAGAATTTTGGCAACCTTGTGCAAGCACAAGCTGTCCGAAAATCTAGCACTTTTAAGTGCAATCCAACTCTTCAAACCTTAGCTCAAATCACCTAAAACATCTTTCATCAATTCAGATTATTTTTTCTGCACAAAATCAGATTTTATTCAGCAAAAAACTCCAGAATTTCGGCCAGCTTCTGCCCAAAATTTTCGACAGCTTCCTATCAGAAATTTCGGCCAGATTGTACTCCTACTCAAATGAAATTTCTGCACACCAAAACCTACCAAAATCCTCAGCAAATTAAGCCAACTTTCAGCACAAAAAACCCTCACCCTTTTCTCTGTAAATCGCGACAGAACAACAGCTACAAACGTCCAGAATTTCTTCCCCTTTGTTCAGCAAATTTTCGCACAGCAAATCACTGCATGTGCACAGAATTTTAGTTCTCAAAACCTACTCAAACTCTTCCTTGTTTTGGCCAAAAATTCTGAACACATACAGCCCTTTACTTGAGCTATATTTTGGCCAGCATAAGGGAGAAAATTGTAGAATATTTTCTTCTCATAAACCCACCCAAATTCGGCAGCAATAAGGTGCATAGCAAGCTGCAATTTTTGCCATTGCTGTTCAAGAAACCTAAAGCCATTAGGAGTCTTTCTAAACACCTCCATCTAACCCTAAGCCAATCTTCTCTAACCCTAAAACTCAGTAGCCGACTACCCTCTCCATTCTACACGAAAAATTTTAGCAAGAACCTCTCCACAATTTTCGAAAATCACAAGTACAACTCCTAGCAAGAAACCGATCACCCTCTAAGGTAAGTAAAAAACCATCTCAACCTCTTGATTCCTTTCTTCCATCAATTCTTCTCCCTTTCTTCCCTTGAATCACACCACCTAAAGGCTGATTTCATCCCTTTTACTTATTTTTGGTCAAAAGGAAGGAAAGAAGGCAGTTTTTCTCTTCTAATCAAACGAACTCGGGACGATCACCATAGGAGCAACGAGATCTTGCTAACCCGGTTGTTGCAAGGTAAGAGGATACTTACCCTTAATGTCAAAATTAAAGTTTAATATGGTTGATGAGGTCCAATAGCATGATGAATGGGTAGTTTGAGTCGAGTAATTAACTAAACCTATTCGATGGATAGCTATGCCATGTTTTATTGTGGTAATGATGGAGATGAATTGTGATGGTCAAGTCAAGCTTTTTCAATATAATAATCATGTCTTTAATGAATATATGGTCAAATTATGTTTAGATAATTTATTTGGAATTAGATAGTGGATTGTGAATTGTTATGGGAATAAATGAGTTTAGAGTAAGTTTGAATTGATTGAAACCCTGATCATTATATTATATGGTTTTAGATAAGGAAGATATTTGAGGAAAGCAAGCTGTGATTTTATCTCATTTGTTTGAGGCATATCAAGTAAGTCCTTGCATAAACTCTTTTGTTAAATATTGTGATGGCAAGTCTATGTTGTAAAGCTTTGTGAAGCTATTGTAAAACTATGTTTACTTGGGTTGTAAACGTGGATATTTATTCTTTAAACGGTTTTGTCAAGCTAACGATTTTATCAAGAAAACTATTCTTTCTTCTAAATTTTTAGAAAAATCTTTTAAAGAAAACCACGTTGTACAAAGCCAAGGTATGAAAATTTTGAATCAGGAATTGACGGATATGTTTGTTGAGTACTCAATAAGGGTAGGCTAACAATACTAGTCTTGGAGGGCTATAGTAAGTCTTCTGGCAGGAGGCCACCTCCAGAAGATAAGCTCGGCTTGAAGAGGCGACAGTATTGGTTGGTTAGGCCGGTCCGAGCTAGCATTTGTACCTATTAAGGTATTATTTATTTTCCCGGCATGGACACCCGAATGGTTTTGTTGGGTGTAGAGAAGGAGGAGTATCTCACTCGGTGAGCTGTACACTCACCTTGATTAGAACGCCCAACGTGTGGCAATCTGGTCCCGGCAAGGTGCACAAAGTGTGGTGCCTTGTCCTCATGAAGCCCAACGTGTGGTGACATGACTGTTTATTCAAGTGGATGATTTGTTTTGTATAAAGTGTGATTATGAGAAAAATCCACTCCTTGTGAAAAGAAAGTATTTATGACTTGCCAAATATTTCTGCAAATGTTCTCCACTATGTATACATGAACTGTTTGAAACACCATGTGCACACACGGGACTTACTGAGATTTCATCTCATACTATTTTGTATCATGTTTTCAGGAGATAGATTGTACTGAGCTAGCGGGGTATGTGATAGTTGAAGCTTTTATTTTCTTTCCCCAATTTGTTCTAGGAACCAGTTGTTGTTTAAGCTTCTGAACAATAATTGTTTTATTTCGAATTGCTCTAATTTGAGCTGGATGTAATAAGAGTTTTTCTCTATTTATCTAAGTTAACTCTTTTGGGGTTACCTTTACATTTTATATCTCATTTTAAAGACCCCTTGTCCTACGGGACAGGGCAACATCCCCACCCTTTTTGGGGTACGTAGTAGTGGGGTGTTACATTGTTGCCTAGAAGAATGCTGCCTCTATTCGGCCAATTGCTGCTCCATAGTAGCTTGTCGTCTCGCCATGTCATCCACAGTACCCTGCAAGCGTAGGAGCATCTCTATTTGCTGGTCTAATCATCCATGCACGGTATTCTCAAAGTCAGTCCAGGGTTGGGACTGAGAACTGCTAGCTCGTGCACGTGCCGATGGTGGTGGATGCTCTTCTATGGTGGGTAGCCTAACCTGACCAAGATGTCTGACCTCGAAGGGAGTTAGCCACTTCTTCAACTCCTGGCTATACTTGTACCCGCAACTCATCAAAGTTTGTTTAGTCACCATATCGTGCTCAGTGGTAGTCTCCATCAGTTCTCCCTCATGACTAACACCAAAGTCTTTCAGAATTTTCATTATAACTAAGGAAAAAACAAAGGCTTTTGTAGATAGACGGTGATGAACAACACCTCGAATGGATTGGATGATCAAGGGTGCAAGAGGGATAGGCAGTGTGTTCATCATCCGATGCAAAATATAAATGTTAATAAGTCGGATCTTCTTAAAACCACTAGCACGGGATACAACATTGAACCCAAACATATAGACTAGAGCTCTAAAGTTAGCAGCAAGATCGTTGTTTGAATAGAAACTATTGGCTTGAAAGGTATTATGCTTATACAACCCTAGTATGGCTCTAGTCCCGCTAGTATCCAAATTCAGGTCAAAAAGAATTTTTTGATTATTCACGCCTATCCCTTGCCAAGAATCATCGTCAAATACCTAGAGGAGGTTAGCTAATTATTTTTGGGTAATGACAATGGGAATTCCTTTCACTCTCGTTTCAATATGGGGAAGATGTTTATTACCCTTATCAACCATATTAGCATAAAATTCCTTGATGAGCACTGGACAATACTTCCCTTTCAATTGTACTATCGACCCCTATCCTAGCCTTCTAAACATCATTCCTAATTTGAGTGCATGGTCTAGGGTGGATGCGAAAGTACATTCGACAATGATTTTATTGGATGCTCTCCTATTGTACCATTCTTCACAAGATGCATCTATAAACTCAGTAGGTCTAAGGAACAAAGGATCGACAGATGAAGGGGTTAAGGAAGAGAAAGCCCTCGCCCATTTAGAAGAATGACCCCTTGCTCTAGACATGGTATCAAGGAGTTGTGAAAATAGGAAGAGAGAACAATTGAGCTCAAAGACTTAACACGGGTCCAACTACCTTTTACAAACACACTCCTCAAATCTCACTCAACCTCAACTAATCTGACAACCATACAACCCAAACTCCTTCAATATATCTCACACACTCCAACCAACAATTATTTCAATCACCTCCAATTAATTCAACACATCCTACAACAATATATGTAAAGTTCCTTGTAAAGCATTAACGTGTTGAATATGCTTAATGCATGCAAGTAGACACGATCATGTTAATGAAAGCATCATCTTGGCATTACGTGAAAAATAATGCACGTTCTATATATAGCATATATTTAATCATCACAAATAGCCACAATTCTAACATTAGCTATATGCATGAAGCCCCTAATGATCATATGCATGAATCAACTAGTAAATAATCATGAACTGCTAATCTAATCCAACTCATGAAGCTCAAGGAGTAATGCATACTTCAAGATGGCATACATAATCCCAATTTTCGGCTAAAATTGTCCCTAAGATTAGAAAAAATCATCTACACCATTTTATTCGTGGGAATTGAATAAAAATCATACCTTTGTGCTCATGTATTCATAAGCAAGCAAAAGATGTAAGCTTTTTGCAGAAATCCAAGCTCCTTGCTTGTGGATTGAATATGATGTTGTTGTGAAAAATGGAAGATTTTGAGATTTTTGATCCGGATGATCAACAAAAGAGAAGTAGATAGATGGTATAGAAGTGTTTAGGGGGTGAAAAATCAAATTTTTGGAAGTGGGGGGTGTGAAGTCGGCGCGGGTTAGAGAGAATTTGAGAGGGAGATTGGAGTTTTTGAAGAAAAAGTGGCCAAAATGGCCCTTAAGAGTGCCTCACCCGACATGAACCGGCGCCGGTCCTGGCTATTGGAGCCGGCACCAGCCTGGTTCTATCCGGTTCTCCAAATTTTTTTTTAAATGAGAAACACATAATAAGGATGAACAATGCACTGTAATTCATGAAAAATAACCAATCAAAACAACAGAAGTAAAAATTGTTTCAATCACAAAACTGAAAGTAACGTAAATGAAAAATGTAGCTTCAATACTTTCCACGACTTTAATATCGTGGATTTTCCTCAGCATTTCCTGGCAATGTCCCAGCTTGACGATCTCCCAGTAGTTTAGCTGACTGACCAATTTGGCTTTCCAAATTGTGCATGGAGGCCTCTAAGTTCCTTGTTGTCACATCGACCCCTTGGAACTTAGTCTCCATGGTACTTACCAATTGGCCAATCAACTCTTCCAATAGTGGCTTTGAATGTGCTGTAGTATTGTTCTTAGGGTTTTGACTCATTTAATTGCCTCCAAAATTGAAAGAACCCTGCCTAGGTTGATTTTCATAGCTCCAAGAGAAATTAGGATGATTTCTCCAATCAGGATTATAAGTAGAGCTATAAGGGTTATTACATGGCCGGACATTACCAGCAAAAGCCATTTGTTTTGAAGTTTCTTGGAGTGACCCCATTTTTTGGCATTCATGATTAGGGTGTCCCTCTCCATAGAAATCACAACTTACGTTTAAAATCTGGCCTTGAGGCATCACCATCTATTCCATTTTTTAGGTTAAGGCATCCACCTTACCTTCTAAAGCTGCCACAGCATCCACTTTGTGTACTTTTTGCACACGAGCTCTAGACTTTGTACTTTCCCAAGAATAGTTATTAGAAGCTAAATTTTTAATAAGCTCAAATACCTATTCTGGGGTTTTATGATTGATAGAACCCTCTGTAGAAGAGTCCACTACTTGACGTGTCACAAACGTGAGGCCATTCAAAAAGATAAGCATCTGCATTTCTAGCTCAAATCCGTGGTGTGGGCATTTTCTTAACATCTCCTTAAATCTCTCCCAACTTTCATATAAGGGCTCAGAGTCAATTTTTGGAAGGCAAATATCTCGTTCCTAAGTTTGGCTATCCTAGCGGGAGGAAAATATTTGGCCAGAAATTTTTCAGCCAGGGATTCTAAGTAGTGATGGAACCAGTAGGTAAAGACTTTAACTAAGATTTGGCTCTATCCCTCAAAGAACAAAGAAAAAGGAAAAATTCTTAACTTTATGGCATTCTCCGAAACACCATTCATCTTAAATGTATCACAAATCTCAAGGAAACTAGCAAAATGAGCATTGTGATCTTCTTCAGGTAGCCTATCGAATTGAACCATGTTTTGAACCATTTGGATAATGTTGGGTTTTATTTCAAAGTTATTTGCATCCACTCTAAGCCTAGTAATACTTGAGCTTGTGCCCGAGATTGTAGGTTTTACAAAGTCATCCATAACCTACCTATCATTCCTAGCATTGTTATTTTGAGCACCATCCATTTCAATGATTAAGTTCCTTTGATAATGTCCTTTCAATTTCGGGGTCAAAATCGACTATCTTGCTTTTGGATTTTCGAGTCATGTACCAAAGATAACACCTAGAAAAACAAGAAGTAAGTTAGATACAAAATTAATGATTAAAATAAAATTAAAAGAATACAAAGTTAGTTAGTAGAAAATAGTCAAAGTTAGTGGTTAGGTTACAAGGGTATACACACATACACAAAATACAAAAGATAGCACCTTTTGGCGGAAAGAGCAAATGTATATAATTTACATATTTATGTATTTACATATTTACATGGTTAAATCAACAAAATCCAAGCTTTCATGATATTGTTCTCTGGCAGCAGTGCCAAAAAACTTGATGCGTATGGATTTGGGTATAAAAATCATATAAAAACTAAGTACATTCCCAATTAAGTTTACATTAAAATATTAACCACCCTAAATTACACATATGAGCAAGCATACTCATCATTAACATAGCATAGGGTTCAAATGAGTGCCGATCCTCAAGGAACAAGTATGCATTAGTCACTTCTCTTTCATTATTTAACTGACTCAATAAAGTAAAAACGAAATTAAAAAAAACAAAACAAAATATATACATGTCAATGATGGAGAATTATGTAACTCAAACCATTGTTTAGACAATCATGATCTTAAAGTACCCAACTCTTATCATAACTAATTATTCTCTTGGCATCATGAAGAATTAAAGTAGACTCACTTCTTTCCGAATCCATGAAATCACTGTCTTCTAGACAAATTAGCATCACATACTCTGTCTCAACTAATTCAACCAAAAGATGCATTAAACACAATCCTTGATTAAATTTCCATACTCTGGCAAACTTAAAATATGAAATTAACCAATGAATCCATACTCTGGTAGACATCAATTAACTTTTAATTACCCTGTTCTTAGCAATTAACCCCCTTCCCAAGTAAGTTAAGAGACAATAAATATGAAACTACTGAATTGAAACCACCATCAACCCTTTCCCAAGCAAGTTAATGGAAAGAAACAACCAAATAGTCTCGTGAATAGCCTAAGTAATTAAATACCAAGAAAAACAACTAAGTAATCAAAAGATCAACCAACTCTAAAAACCATGAATATCTAAAACAATGTCAAATTACAATAAAACAATTAACATATCATTGTTCAAGAAAAAGAAAACAAAGTTAAAGAAAGCACTCATAGACAAGCCCCCTTCTTCTTCCTTTGAAGACCTTCTTGTACAACATTCCTTGAATTGAAGAATTCCTCTTTTGATTTGAGTGATTTTCTATGATGATCAATAAATTCTCCCTTTTTCCCTTGTGTTTTCCATATATTTATAGGCTTGGGAAGTGTCTAAACTCATTGGTGTGATGTTTTTGGCCGAGTCAAAGTTGGAAAGTACTAAAACTCCACAGATTACCAAAAACCGCGTAGAAAAATCAAAACTCCGCCTTTACTCCATAGATTACCAAAAACCACGTAGAAAAATCAAAGCTCTGCCTTCCCTTAGAGCACAGCTGGCGCCGCCTTGGCTCTTGGAGCCGGCGCCGGTTGTGTTTTGGTTCTCTACTCGTTCGCCGATATTTTTTCGAATTCTGCACAATGTAATCCAACATGCAGTCGGCGCTGCCTTAGCTCTTGGAGCCGATGCTGGTTCCACTATGTCTCACTCTGTTTTGACAATTTTTCATCGCCTCAAAGTTCATGTCAACAGTGCATGGTTTGCGCTGGTTCCAGTGCCCTAGCCGGCGCCGCCTTTCCTCTGTTTTGCGACGTTTTTGCTTCGTTTTACCCCAAAAATCTAAAATAATGAATAAAATACCTTTCCAATGGTAAAATCTTAAATATAAAGGAATATGACTAGTTATTAAAAAAAATATATCATAAAAGAACCTCAAATAACTAGGAAAAATATGACTAATTTAGGCCCTATCATGGATGGCTATGGACTAAGACCAAACTTATTTGTTTATGCATCTTTATCACTTTATTTTTATTAAATAGGTCCTGCGCATATTGCCTTATCTTAAATTCTTGTGTAATTATCTTCTCATTTAACTCCTCTCGAATGTAACCCGAGGTTTGTTCCTTTATGAAATTGTGTACTTAGGCTATATAGGTTAGATTTAGGTAGAATTTTATTTACAAGATTTTGAAGACAACAATGAAAATGAAGCGAGATGGTAAGACATTCTACTTAAATCATGTAATAACACAGAGCGTCAACCATATTAATTTCCTTGATGGCTCAAGGAAATTAATTTAGAGAGTCCATAACCAAGTCACGTAATTGTTTTTTACCTTGTTTATCAAGTTATGCTACTTATTGATAAATTATATGCATGTCAAACGATGAACAACTAAAAGGAATAAATCTCTCAAATAATATTAAATCTAATGCCGTCCATTAATATAGTAAGAATGAGAGCTCTTTTTTGAGACTACATTGTTAGGCATATCCAAGCCTACTTGACATTGAGTATGTTCAAGCTATGGAATTTAATTCCTGATTATTGGGTTGGCTTTAAATAATTTCTTTATCCAGGGTGGGCTAACCCAAGCATAAAGAATATTAGAGACAAGGTTGGGATAGTATTAAATACTTTAATGATTAAAAGACGTTAATCACCCAATGATACAATAGTTATGTTTGATGTAATTGGTATTAGATACCTACCACTGAACTTAAGAGTGACTTGTTGGTCTAACCCAAGGTCATTCTTAAGGAATTTAGATACTGGTCCACTAGAAAAGCTTCTAACGAGCTTTCCTGAGTCAATAATGGACGCTATTGATTTGAGAAAAATAGTGGAATCAAAATACGTTTAATTAAAGACCTAATTACTTGCATATCATGAGCGTATACATGTTCTAGTTACTGTATCTTTACATCTCGGTCACTTGCATCATCTCAACAAACCTAAACCTACATAGCGTCTTGGAAACAAATAAGCTCACCGAATCAAACTATTTGGATTGGTATAGAAACTTGAGAATCGTTCTCAAGTAAAAAAAGTTACTCTATGTGTTAGATGCTCCTATTCCACCACCTCCAGCCCGAGATGCTCCTGCTAATGAGCAAGCTGTCCACAAGAAGCACAAGGAGGACAGTGACACTATATCATGTATTATGCTGGCGTCAAAAACTCCTGATTTACAAAAACATCAAGAGCATATGGATGCTGAAACCATTATCTTCCATCTTAATGAGCTATTTGATAGACAAGCTAGAACTGAGAGGTATGAGATTTCTAAGCAACCGTTTCATTCTAAGATGGTTGAGGGTACTTCAGTGGCCACTCATGGACTGTAGATGTGGGGCTATATTGAAAAGCTTAGGTCTCTTAGTTTCGTAATGGATCACGATTTAAGTGTCAACTTTAGTTAATGGTTTATATGATCTAGACATGGATAATCTAATTCTCAATATAAATGTAAAGAAATAAACAAAAAGATAACTCAATCTCATCTTACTTTTGGCATTGTCGTTTAGGCCTTGTAAATGAAAAATGCGTGTCAAAGTTATACAAGTTGGGTGACTTGGGGTCATTTGATTATAAATCATATAACACATGCTAATCTTGTTTACTTGGTAAAATAGCTTAAATTCCATTTTTTTGGAAAAGGAGAAAGGGTTAAAGAGTTATTAGAACTAATACATACTTATGTGTGTGGCCCAATATCTATACAAGTAAGAAGAGGTTATCACTACTTTATAACCTTCATCGATGACTATTCACGATATGGGTATTTGTATTTAATGAAATACAAGTTTGAAGCATTTGATAAGTTCAAAGACTTCAAAAATGAAGTAGAGAAACAACTTGGCAAAAGTATTAAAACTCTTAGATCCGATAGATGAGGTGAATACTTAAGCCAAGAGTTTCTAAGTTATCTTAGAGATAATAGGATATTATTTCAATGGACTTCACCACAAACATATCAACATAATGGTGTATCTGAAAAAAGGAATCAAACCCTTCTAGATATGGTACAGACCATGATGGTTGTTGCAGAGTTACCAAAATCATTTTGGGGATATGCACTGGAGACTGCTGTTTATATATTAAATAGAGTTCCGTAAAAAATGGTTGATACCACTCCTTATGAGCTATTCTTTGGTAAGAGACCAAAGTTATCTCATTTAAGGATTTGGGATTGTCCTACTTTTGTGAAAAAGGGTAATGTCAGACAAACTTGAAAGTAAGTATGATAAATGTTTGTTTGTTGGATATCCAAAAGTATCATTCGGATATTACTTCTATCTTTCTTCTAAAATAAAATTTTTGTTTCGAAACATGCTGTCTTCTAAAAGAAGGAGCACATGTTTAAAGGAGATAGGGGGAGCAAGCTTTAACTTAGTGAAGTTTAAGAAGAACAAATAAATATTGATCAACCATCTAAACCCACACCTATTGATAAACTTTCTAACAAACAAGAGCCTCATAGGTCGAGTAGGATACGAGTAGCGCTTGAGAGATATGTATTTCTCATAAGTGATCACAATGATGTATTGTTTATAGAAGAAGATGAGCCTACTACTTACAAGGATGTTCTGAATAGTCCAGAATCTGACAAATGGCTTAAAGCCATGAAGTTAGAAATGGATTCCATGTATGACAATCAAGTATGGACTTTAGTTGATCCACCAGAAGGAATCAAGCCTTTAGGGTGCAAATGGGGTTTCAAGAAGAAAACCGACATGGATGGTAATGTGGTTACCTATAAGGCACGTTTAGTTGCAAAAGGTTATCTACAATAGCAAGGTATTAACTATGATGAAAATTTTTCACCAGTTACTATGCTAAAATCCATCAAAATACTCCTAGGACTTGTCGCTCATTACAACTATAAGGTTTGGAAAATGGACGTGAAAACAGCTTCCTTAATGGAAACCTGATCGAGGAAGTGTATATGACATAACCTAAAGGTTTCATATTCAAAGATGGCACAAAAGTATGCAAGTTGCAAAGGTCTATCTATGGACTTAAGCTAGAAACTAGGAGTTGGACATCCGTTTTGATGAGACAATTAAAGAATTTGGTTTCATTCAAAACATGGATGAACCTTGTATGTATAAGAAGGTCAGTGTTGGGTATCTTACATCCATATCGAATATGGCGCAGTGGAAGAATAAAACGAGATACTATCCCAGGACCCACATATGTGTGGAAAACAAGACATAAAGATAACAAAGGTAATAGCTTTTACCCTCTTTTACCCTTCTTTGATCGTCCGATGAACAAAAATTTTCTTCTTCATGTCGAGGCATGATCCAGCAATCCTCTTGATCAAACTCCACGAGAGTTGAACGTCTAACCACTATAATCACATGTGTGACTATCTCTAACAGTAACCCACATAGATGAATACACAAGCACCAAAATTTCCTGTGCTAGTTGAAAAAGATGGCGGCTAGGGATTCTCAAGAACAATCGTGAGAGAGAGAGAAGAGAGAAATCGTGTGCCTTAGGGTTTGGAGTTATTTTCGTGTCTTATACAAAATTAGCCAGGCTTTCAAGTGTATCTCTATATCACACAAAAAATCTTGCCCAAAATATACTCCAATCTCGAAATTTTAAAACAATTAGAATTCTCTAATTGTAATTGGAAACATCAAGTTCTAACAATTACAATTTAGATCATTAATTATAACTAATTATAATTTGGCAACAACAACTTCTCTTTCTCGCAATTAACCCTACTATATTATCAAATAACATATTGATTATATAATCCTCTATTGTGGGTGACCTATTAGGTTTCCCAGCCATTTGGTAGCGAATATGAATTAATCTAAACGTCTTTGAGATTAATAATCCATAATTAATTAGAATAAATCCTATTAATTCTAATCATGATTGGTTTATTAATTCATCAATTAATAAACTCATATTCCCAAATCAGGAGCGGTATCTAGCAACACATCATGACCATTCAAGAGTCTAGGAAGTCAAGTGGTTTGACATGAACCCTTCAGTAATAAACTACAGCGCAATTAACTCATTTCACCATACAATATCTTATTCGGTTTGGAGTACAGAATTAGTGCCAACTTCCTCCAGAATTAATTTTAGCCCGAATACAATAGTACTTGTACCAGGAACCCACTAATCTAGATGTGTATCAATTGGAACTATTTTCAATACATAATCGCCTTCGCCAAGGACTTCTCGAGTAGTAATTACTACAAGTGGCCGTGAGATATTTGCCCCTACTATTAGGAGAGGTGAATCCTTTATTGACCCTCTTAACTACTTTCGTTTACCTCACAATGTACCCAATATCCATCCTATAGGTGGCCCTTGATTGAGCTTCAAAGATTGGAATCAAAGTATAATGCTCAGCAAAAAAGTACCTTGGAGATCTTAAGTCTAAGGATACTTGCACGTTTGCTATGTTGAGATTATATCACTGGCGCTAAATAGTTATCCATGTGATTATCTCATAGCTAGGTCATCCAATGAACTTGTTGTTAGTGTTGTGCCCTAAGGGCAATCACTTGTACATTGTATATGACACATTTTATTTTAATAAAAGCCATTATTTATCTTACAATTTCTTTGTTTACTTTAAGTAATATAACTGTTCGATAAAGTCCCTAGTACAACACTGTGTTAAGGAAATTATGATAGAGATCATAATATAAGATTCCTACTATACTGGATAGTATTAGCACTTAAATAGTCCCTAGTCATAGTATTAATGAGACAGGACATCATTAATACGTTAAGACTAGCATGTGTTAGACTTCCTGCTTTGATCAGGCGGTGGTTCTCATAACCGTGAGTATTGAGATACTAAAATCTAACACATGGATGCTTGTTAATGGAACAAGTTCATTAGATGACCTAGCTTTGAGATAATCATATGGATAACTAGTTAGTGCCAGTGATATAATCTCAATATAGTAAACGTGCAAGTATCCATAGACTTGAGATCTCCAAGGTACTTTGTTTGCTGAGCTTTGTACTTTGATTCCAATCTCCGGAGCTCGATCGAGGGCCGCCTATGGGATGGATATTGGGTACATTGTGAGGTAAACAAAAGTAGTTGAGATGGTCAATAAAGGATTCACCACTCCTAATAGTAGGGGCGAATATCTCACGGCCACTTGTAGTAATTACTACTCGAGAAGTCCTTGGCCAAGGTGATTGTGTATTGGAAACAGTTCCAATTGATACACATCTAGAGTAGTACGTTCCTGGTACAAGTACTATTGTATTCGGGCTAGAATTAATTTTGGAGGGAGTTAGCACTAATTCCGTACTCTAAACTGAATGAGATATTGTATGGTGAAAGGAGTTAATTGCACTGAAGTTTGTTATTCAAGGGTTCATGTCAAACCACTTGACTTCCTAAACTCTTGGGTGGTCGTGATCTGGGAATATGGGTTTATTAATTGATGTATTAATAAACCAATCCTGATTAGAATTAATATGATTAATTCTAATTAATTATGGATTATTAATCCAAAAGACGTTTGGATTAATTCATGTTCTCTACCAATTGACTGGGAAACCTAATAGGTCACACACAATAGAGGATTATATACTCAAGATGTTATTTGATAACATTGTGGGGTTCATTGAGAGAAAGAGAAGTTGTTGTGGACAAATTATAATTAGTTATAATTTGTGGTCTAAGTTGTAATTGTGAAAACTTGATGTTTCCAATTACAATTAGGAAATTCTAATAAGATTAAAATTCTCAATTTTAGCAGGTTTTTAGGTATATATGTATGATATAACCGAAAACCCTAGCTGAGGTTGAGTCACATGAAATCCAGCCAAAAATAGCTAAACAACACATGATTCTCTCTCCTTTGTTCTCTCTTTCTCGGTTTTCTTCTTGAAAGAAAAACCCTAGCCACCATTAATTTTTGCTAGCACAGAAATTTTGGTGCTTGAGTATACCTCTGTGTGGATTACTTTTAGAGATAATCACACATTGTGATTATAGCCGTTTGACGTTCAACTCACGTGGAGGTTGATCACAAGGATTGCAGATTGTGCCTCAACTTAAAGAAGAAAATTTTGTTTTTCGCACAATCACCCAAAGGTAAAAAGCTGTTACCTTTACTCTCTTTATGTCTTGTTTTCCATACATAGACGGGTCCTGGGAAGGTATCTTGTTTGATTTTCCGCTGCGCCGTATGGGATACGAGCCTGAAATACCCAACAGTGGTATCAGAGCCATGCTATGTGTGGTCTACTGATATTGTTTTGGCATGAAAAACTGTTTTCGTATTTATCTTTGTTTGCTGTGAAAATCGTTTTCACTTGAGTCGAAATCGTTTCGATCTTTATGAGTTGGGTCCGTAGCACAATATGATTGTGTTTTAGTCATAGAGTATTTCGAAAAGATGCTTTCTTTGGTGCTAAAAAATTTCGGCAGAAAAACGTTTTCTTGCAACATAGATGTTGCCCTCCGTTTCATCTTAATTTTCCATTTTGATTTTGTTTAAACTAACAAATTAGTTGTTGTTTATAGCTTCAAAATAGAAAATACAGCTGATAATTGTTCTCACTAAAAATTTGCAGAAGAAGAAAGCACCAGAAATTGTTTCTGGAATTTTTTGAAAATCGCCGCCATTATTGCAGAACACAGGTGGCGCCAGCTCCGGCCTCCAAGCTGGTGCCAGTTCCATTCTATTCACGATGTCCGAAAATCATTTGTGGAAGGAAAAAATTTTTGGATACTAGAACAGAGCCGGTGTCAGCTCCGGCTTCCGAACCGGCGTCGGTTCTACTCTGTTTGCAACTTCTAGCTATTTAAAAAAAAAATTTCTGGAACAGAATTTTGAAAGGGAAAAACCTCATTTGATGAGAGATGGGACTCGAAAATATTTTCTCAAAATTAGTTTTGAAACAATCAATTTTGTTCTTCAAAATAATGATTTTGAAAATATAAAATTGATATATTCTCTAAAATGGTGATTTTAGAATTTGCTATATTTTTCCAAAATAGTAATTTTGGAATAATAAAAGTATATGTTTATTTTGTTTAAGCATAGCCAATGGCATGGTGAATGGTTATGCCCTTAAAAAATACTAGGTTTACACGATATCTATGAAAGTAATCAAAATACATTATTCCTATGCTTCCACTTGCGAAGCTTATAGTGAAACTAGTACCAATAAACATGAAGGATCACATATTTCAACCAAAAGAAATATTTTCTTGTTTTAGTTAAGCCTAGCATACTTCCTACATTTGCCAAGCCATGTCTCCGATACCAATTGAAGGCTTAAAATGGCAAAAATCATCAAAATGAAAGCATGCTAGCAAAACAAAAAATGTACCTCTGTGATTGAATGGCCATCTTCGCACTGATGTAGATGTCTATACAAGGATACTTGAAACTATTGCATCACGTCCTTATAAATGTCTACTGCGTCTCATTCACGCGAAACCTTTGATCTTCCAAAATGATGCCCGTAACACAGCCGGTGAAAGCATAAAGATTGGATTTTGACAAGCTTTTGGTGAAAGCTTCACTGAAGGTCTCAGTGAAGTTGGGTTTCTTTTTTTGTGAATGATGAACTCAGAAGTGCAAAACCAAAGACTACACTTCAATTCATTTTCTATTCATTTCAATCAATGCCTCGAGAGAGAATCAATTCGCACACAAACAGAAGGCATCCATGCTTTCTGTTATCCTCCATGCGAAACAACACGGGATCCATCCCGTGTTTTTTTATTTTATTTAATTAATTAATTAATTTAAAAATTTTTAAAAAAATTATTTTACCCTTGGTCTTGTTGGAATGTATGCCTTCTTAGACTAGGTTTCTGATGTAAAATAGAATATTTTAATAAAATAATTTATTTTCAGAGATTGTTTGTGAATTTATTTTTTGTTTGTGCACGATTTTCGTTTGGAACAGACCCATTGTGTTTAAATAAATGATCCATGTGAATGGTGGTCTTTCACAGTAAGGTATGGATCATGGGTTATTTAACACATAAACATTTGTTCTTAGCCTATTGATGAGACTGGGAACCTCATCATGTTTAGGTTATTATGTTATGAATTCCAAATGGGGAATGGCTTACCTTTAGCTAGTGAGTAGTACACTCACTTCATAACGTAAGCGTATTTCGAATACGTAGAACAGGACCTGTAGTAGTGGTTTCTCAAAGTACTATATGGTAGAAACCTAGACTACTACCGCTACAGCGTGGACTAGTACTCTATGACTTGAGTATGAGTTGGTGGTCTGGCGAAGCTGGAAGCATATACTTTGATTTGCTGTAGTTGAGGTTCTATCGTAGGGCCAATATACTTGCATGTTGGGTATGTGTGATTAGTTAGTTAAGACAGACTTATACAAGATAGTTTCTGCACTATATCGCCCCTTGTGGTTGTCTGAATGGTCTAGATCATCCAGGGCCCTGGGAAACATGACTTGGATGTTTGCTTTAGGGTAGCTCCCTTGGAAAGTGGAAACACTCCAGGAAGTCGTGGATCATTAGACTAGAAGCCTAAGGATGGTAGAAGTCATTTAGGGGGGTGTTAGTACACTTCTTCCTCTCTAAATGTACGACGATGTGTAGAGGGGTATTTTAGTCATTTCAGCTGTAGGTCGGAGACTTTACGAATGCAGCATTGTCCTTGCGGTCAATATTTCCTTATGGTGATATTAGGAAATATTTAAAATGTAAAGTACAACTATTTATATAGCAGGGGTATTTTGGTCATTTTAGCAGCCAAGGCGATGCGTCTTTTTGGTCCTCGGAATAGCCCGTAAGTCCTAACTATTTTGGGTTGAGGAATTGGTCTCAGTTGAAGAGGATTTTATTTTATTTTGTTTTGTTTTATTTTATTCAGGAAGTCTAATTTATTATTGGATTGGAATAAAATAAATAAATAAATAAATAAAATAGGAGTTGAGAGAAATTAATTATCTAGTTTATTTGGTTAATTAATTATTCAGGGCCTAGGTCCAGTATGAATAATTAAGAAATTAACTTGGGCTTAAACTAGGGGAAATAATTAATGTTTAATTATTTATTGGGTTATTTATATAGGCCCAAGAAATAAATAATTAAATATTAATTATTATGGTTCATTTGGGCTTATTAATTATTTATTGGGTTACTTATGTAAGCCCAGAAAATAAATAATTAATATTTATTATTTTGGGCATTTTGGGTCCAAGAAAAATAATAAATATTTATCTGGCCCAATAGCTTGGACCTTAGGGTTTTTTTCCAGATACGGTTAAGAGGAGTTTAAGGTTAGGCCAAACTATTTATCAGGATAACATCCGGGTGTTTTGAAATCCCGGGGAGATGTTTATCAGAGATTGAGAAACCTAGTTTAGGCCAAATATAAACAACTCTTTGAAAAGGAAAAACCCTAATTTCTTTCCCTAGCCTTACACACTCACGTCACTCTCTCTCTCTGGGAACTCACGTTTTTCCCTCTCCCTTCCTCTGTGGTTTCTTCTTGTTCTTTGCTAATCAATAGCGAAAGAACTAAGGAGTTTTGAGATCGTTCCTCTTCACCATAGTGTTCACCAACTAGAGGTTAGGCTGAGGAATATCCCGAGAGCTGGAGAGCTAAGCGTTAATGCAAACAAGGTGGAGTAGAAGGCTAGCGGGTGTTCAACCAGAAGCTCCTTCAAGTGGACAAAGCCAGGTGATTCCAGTCATTCAATCCGCTCTTACTCAACCTAGAAGGGTTAAGGAGCGCAAAGGTATTATCTTCATGCTTCCGCATGGCCTTTATGGCTCGCGTTTTATTTTTCTCCAATTTTTTTTTACGTACAGATATGCTCCCCTGTTTTTGCGTTTTCCCTCAATGTGGTATCAGAGCCAGGTTTTGATCAATATCGGGAGCATGGTAGTTAATAAAATGGAGAAGATGATTATACCTATGATCCTTCGCTGTTTTGGTATGGGATAGGCTTGATGTAAGCTTCACCGTTTGAAGCATAGGAGCATACTGTAAATTTTTTGCTTTGATGTTTTAATCGTGTAAACCCAATTTTAATGGGTATAGGCGGTTGTGGTTATGTTTTGGATGAGTTTTTATAAGTAAAAATGTCCAAAAAAGCCAAAGAAGACAAAAAAAATCAAAGAAAAAATGCTCTGCAAGTCGTGCGCGAAACAGAAGAAAAAACGAAGAAGATGCACTGTTCCTAAGCCGTTGAAGCCGAGCCGAGCCTCGAGCCGAGCCGCCACTGTTTATGTGTGAAGAGCCGTGTCGCACGAGCTGCTGGAGCCAAGCCGCGACCGTAGCAATCCAAGCCGAATTCATTTTGAAGGTTGAATTTGAATTGCAATTGATTCCGGGTCAGGCAGCGAATCCGGTAAAACACGCGGGTCGCGTGTAGAGGAGAAGCGGTTCGGGCGTGGTTCACGGGTGGGCGGGTCACGGCTTGGTGGTTTGGAAGCTTCAGGAGATCTGGTGCGGCTAGTTCACAGCGGCCGCGGTGGACCACAGGCCAAATGGGCCCGGATCCGGTGCAGTGGACCTCCAGTCAAATTTTTTTAATTTTTTTTCCTTTTTCGTTTTAGGTCCCATACCAAGCGAAGTTAATATTTTTGTAATATTTATATTCTTGGAATATATTTGCATGAAAAATATTAGTAAGGGATTTTAGGATTAAACAAGATCATTAATTAATTAATTAATTAATGTGTTTAATTCTATTATTTGGGCACTTAGGTTTAAAAAATAGAAAAGCATGAAAACGTTTATTGTTTTCTGGCATGCTATTTTTTTTATGTACCTATGTGTGCTTTTTCTAAAAGACCAAAGTCTTTGGGAACCTTTTGTTTTGGCAAGGAAAAATATTTTTCTTTAAAAACTAAATGGTTATTTTAATTGGTACAAAAATTAATCCTGAAATATTTTCTCAAATGATTTAATCATTGACATAGAAAATATATTGGATTTAGATATTTTTGTAAATTAAAATGGAGAGCCATTTTGTTTTGTTTTGGACTAGAAAAATGATTTTGTCAAATAAGCTTGAGACCAAAGTCTCTAAAAAGTTTTAATTGGAAAATTTTTGAAATCATTAAGTTTTAACTTAAATAAAATTAGTCCATTGAGGAAATCTCTCAAAGGATATAAGCCTTGACGTAGAGATTTTATTGGACTTAGATATTTTATTTTTGATTTAAGAAAAACTTAATGGAAATTTCAAAAGGATATTTTTCAGAAAACTTTACTTTAAAAGACTAAGTGGGAGAGGGGTTCCAACGGCCCCACAGCTTCCATCACGGTCCTTATTAGAGATCGTGGATCCCCTCACGTCACCCTGGGAATGAACCCGTATAGGATGGGGATACCACAAGGATCTAGATCTAATGGAAGGATGTAATTAATAACCCGGGGCACGAACTATGATCGGCCATCCCACGTTAGAGGTTAAAGTGCGAGGTATGTCCATAGGAAATGAGAGGAAACGGCCATCCCACGATGGAGTTATCCTCTAGATCATTACCTAGAAGGGAAATTAATTTGTGGTGGTTAATACATTTAGCTTAGGAAACTGTTAATCTTCCCAAGAAGCTATGTCAGTTTTCCTAAGAGCCAAATTATTTTCAGTGCACAAATTTTATTTTGTTTTCACAAACTAAATTCTTTCTTTTATTTTCGATTTTCAGAAATGGCGGGAGGTTATTTTAGTCCATTGGCCGTTATTCTCAGGGAGAATAAGCTAACGGGTTCAAACTATGTGGACTGGAAAAGGAACCTGGACATAATACTCACAGCCGAGGAGTATAAGTATGTCCTTTACGAAACCTGCCCCTGTTACCGGGGAAGGTTCCACCGCTGAAGAGCGAGAGGCTGGAAAGGCATGGAAGAAAGCTGACGAAATGGCACGTTGCTATATGTTAGCTTCCATGTCTAATGTGCTCCAGTCAAAACACGAGCACATGGCTTCTGCATATGACATAAGTCAATCGTTGGCAACTATGTTCGCGGACAGGAGCCGGCCCGCAAGGTAGGAGGCTCTTCGAACAATTGTAAACACTAAGATGGCTGAGGGAGCATCAGTCCGAGAGCATATGCTCAAGATGATTGCTGCTTTCGAGGAGGCAGAAATCTTAGGGGCTGTCATTGACCCCGAGAGCCAAGTGGACATGGTTCTCGAATCTCTACCGGGCTCTTTCACTCAGTTCAAGTTAAACTATAACATGAATAAGTTGAACATGAGTTTAACTGAACTGATGAAAGAGCTCCAGATGGCGGAGAAGGTCATGAAGCCGCAGTCTAAGGCCATGATTGCTAAGGCCCCTTCTTTAAGAACTGGGCCTAAACCCAGAAAGTTCAAGAAGAAGAAGGGGAATGCAGCAGCTCAGCCCAAGAACCAGCCCAAGGATAAACCAAAGGGCAAGTGCTTCAAGTGTGGGAAGAAGGGACATTGGAAAAAGGAGTGTCCAGATCTTCAAACCAAGAAAAAGCCCACAGGTAATGTTTACTATCTAGAGTCCATATCAATGGTAGGATCAACTTCCACTTGGATTGTTGATTCAGGAGCCACTGATCATATTTGTAACTCCTTACAGGGGTTTAGGAAGATAATAAGGCTCAAGAAGGGCGAACTTGGGCTTTAAGTGGGTAATGGAGCACAAGTCTGGGCCCTTGCAGTGGGAGAGCTGGATCTTATTTTTTTATTGTAATAAGATAGTGGTTTTAAAAGACATTTTATATGTACCTAGTTTTCGTCAGAATTTGATTTCAGTTGTAAAACTTATTAATCAAAGGATATTCTGTATCTTTCCATTATGGTATTTCTATCAGTAGAGATGGAGAAATTTTATGTACTGGGCACATGTATGGTAATCTGTTCTTTTTAAACCCTATTAATAACCAATCAAATATCGCTCAATCTGAACCTTTAACTAAGAAGAGAAAGACCAATATCAATAATTCATACCTTTGGCATCTAAGATTGGGTCATATTAACTCAACCAGGATTCAGAGGCTAATCTATGATGGGTCTTTGGGCTCATTGAGATTGGAAAGTTGGCATCAGTGTGAATCCTGCCTGATGGGAAAAATGACCAAAAGGTCTTTTACACCAAAGGCGGATAGAGCCAATGAGGTGTTGAGTCTTGTTCAGACTGATGTGTGCGGTCCATTGTGTACACCAGCTAGGGGAGGTTTTGAGTACTTCATCACGTTCACGGATGATTGTACGAGGTATGGTTACATTTACACGATGAGACGCAAGTCGACTCTTTTGACAAGTTCAAAGAGTTTAAGGAGTGAAGTGGAGCGTCGGACGGGTAAATTAATCAAAACCTTACGATCGGATCGTGGTGGAGAGTACCTCCTAGGTGAATTCAAGGACTACATGGTACATCATGGGATAGTATCCCAGCTCTCTGTGCGGGAACCCCCGACAGAACGGAGTAGGCGAGAGAAGGAACAGGACGTTGATGGAAATGGTCCGAAGCATGATGTCTCATGCTACTCTTCCGAGTGTCCTTTCGGGGATATGCCCTGGAGACAACGGCATATATTCCGAACTTGGTGCTTTCCAAGTCGATACCTAGGACTCCCTATGAGATGTGGGTGGGCGTAAGCCAAGTCCGAATCATCTCGGGATTTGGGGTTGTCCAACTTATGTACTGATCAAGGGAGACAAGTTGGAACCAAGATCGAAATTATGCTATTTTGTTGGGTATCCAAAAGGGACAAAAGGAGGCTACTTTTATCATCCTAAGGAGCAGAAGGTACTAGTCGGTACCAATGCTAGATACTTGGAAGATGATCAAAGTACTTCCACTAAAGGTTCAACGAGGTTGGAACTTCAGGAGAAGTTATCTATGGAATCAATTTATTTTGACCCGATTTTGGAACAAGAAGAGGCACAGCCTCAAGAGCCTGTGCAAATGGAGCCTCGTCGTAGTGGGAGAGTGTCTAGGGTTCCGGATAGATGGACTGGAGAAGCCTTTGAGCTGGTCTCCGACCATCGGGAACAAGACCCCGCTAGATACGAGGAGGCTATTCGCGATGCCGATGCAAATCTGTGGCATGAAGCAATGAAAGCCGAGATTGAGTCTATGTACCTCAATCAGGTTTGGGATCTTGTAGCTTCACCTGAAGGGATAGAACCCATTGGGTGCAAGTGGGTATACAAGAGAAAGAGAAGAGCGGATGGGAAGGTGGAAACCTTCAAAGCTAGGCTTGTGGCGAAAGGGTATACTCAGAAAGAAGGTATCGACTATGAGGAAACCTTTTCCCCAGTAGCCATGCTTAAATCCATCCGCATCCTCCTTGTCATCGCCTGTCACTATGATTACGAGATATGGCAAATGGATGTCAAGATGGCATTCTTGAATGGCCATCTTAGCGAAGACATCTATATGTCCCAACTGGAAGGCTTCATTGCTGAAGGCCAGGAACACATGGTTTGCAAGCTTAAGAAGTCCATTTATGGACTTAAGCAGGCATCGAGAGCATGGAACATTCGTTTTGATGAGACCGTAAAGTCTTATGGTTTTATTCAAAACGAAGATGAACCATGCGTGTACAGGAAACTTGAAGGCATTAATGTGGTTTTTCTTGTCCTCTATGTGGATGACATTCTACTTATTGGAAATGATGTAGGGACATTGTCATCTACAATGGTTTGGCTGTCTAGTCAATTCAGTATGAAAGACTTGGGAGAAGCCAGCTACATTCTCGGGATTATGCTTCTTAGAAATAGAAAGCAGAGAATGTTAGGATTATCCCAAGCGATATACATTGACAAGATGCTGGCCAAGTACAGCATGGACTCATGCAAGGGAGCTTTAATCCCTTGCAGACATGGGTTGTCATTTTATTTGAAGGACTGTCCTAAGTCTCAAGAAGAAAAGGACAGAATGAGTAGGATTCCCTACGCTTCGGCTGTGGGAAGTTTCATGTACGCCATGCTATGTACTAGGCCAAATATCTGCTTTGCCGTGGGCTTAGTTAGCAGATATCAGTCAAACCCAGGGGAGGTTCATTGGCAAGCTGTAAAGCATATTCTCAAGTACCTCAAGGGAACGAGAGATTATATGCTGGTTTACAGGGCTGATGATTTAGTTCCTACAGGATACACAGACTCAGACTTCCAGGCGGATAAGGATGAGAGAAAATCCACTAGTGGATATGTCTTCACCTTGTTTGGAGGAGCAATTTCATGGAGGAGTATCAAGCAATCTAGTATTGCTGACTTAACCATGGAAGCTGAGTATGTGCAAGGTAGCAGTTTGGCTCCGGAAGTTTTGTTCAGAACTTGGAGTCGTACCACATATGGATAGGCCGGTTGTGATGTATTGCGACAATACTGGAGCAGTATCGCAATCTAAGGAACCTCGAAACCACAAGAAGGGGAAACACATCGAGAGGAAGTACCACCTGATCCGGGATTTCATCCAGAGACGGGAAGTCGTGGTGGAGTATATTACCTCAGATAACAATCTAGCAGATCCGTTCACCAAGCCTTTGGCTGAGAGAGTCTTCAAGAGACACTTAAACGCCATAGGGGTGGGCACCTATGGACTTACCCAGTCTTAGAGTGCAAGTGGGAGATTGTTGGATTGTATGCTCTCTTAGACTAGGTTTCTGATGTAAAATAGAATATTTTAATAAAAGAATTTATTTTCAGAGATTGTTTGTGAATTTATTTTTTGTTTGTGCACGATTTTCATTTGGAACAGACCCATTGTGTTTAAATAAATGATCCATGTGAATGGTGCTCTTTCACAGTAATGTATGGATCATGGGTTATTTAACACATAAACATTTGTTCTTAGCCTATTGATGGGACTAGGAACCTCATCATGTTTAGGTTATTATGTTATGAATTCCAAATGGGGAATGGCTTACCTTTAGCTAGTGAGTAGTCCACTCACTTCATAACGTAAGCGTATTTCGAATACGTAGAATAGGACCTGTAGTAGTGGTTTCTCAAAGTACTATATGGTAGAAACCTAGACTACTACCGCTACAGCATGGACTAGTACTCTATGACTTGAGTATGAGTTGGTGGTCTGGCGAAGCTGGAAGCATATACTTTGATTTGTTGTAGTTGAGGTTCTATCGTAGGGCCAATATACTTGCATGTTGGGTATGTGTGACTAGTTAGTTAAGATAGACTTATACAAGATAGTTTCTGCACTATATCGCCCCTTGTGGTTGTCCGAATGGTCTAGATCATCCAGGGCCCTGGGAAACATGACTTTGATGTTTGCTTTAGGGTAGCTCCCTTGGAAAGCGGAAACACTCCAGGAAGTCGTGGATCATTGGACTAGAAGCCTAAGGATGGTAGATGTCATTTAGGGGGGTGTTAGTACACTTCTTCATTTCTAAATGTACGGCGATGTGTAGAGGGGCATTTTAGTCATTTCACCTGTAGGTCGGAGACTTTGCGAATGCAGCATTGTCCTTGGGGTCAATATTTCCTTATGGTGATATTAGAAAATATTTAAAATGCAAAATACAAGTATTTATATAGCAGGGGTATTTTGTTCATTTTAGCAGCCAAGGCGATGTGTCTTTTTGGTCCTCGGAATAGCCCGTAAGTCCTAACTATTTTGGGTTGAGGAATTGGTCTCAGTTGAAGAGGATTTTATTTTATTTTGTTTTGTTTTATTTTATTCGGGAAGTCTAATTTATTATTGGACTAGAATAAAATAAATAAATAAATAAATAAATAAAATAGGAGTTGAGAGAAATTAATTATCTAGTTTATTTGGTTAATTAATTATTCAGGGCCTAGGTCCAGTATGAATAATTAAGAAATTAACTTGGGCTTAAACTAGGGGAAATAATTAATGTTTAATTATTTATTGGGTTATTTATATAGGCCCAAGAAATAAATAATTAAAGATTAATTATTATGGTTCATTTGGGCTCATTAATTATTTATTGGGTTACTTATGTAAGCCCGGAAAATAAATAATTAATATTTATTATTTTGGGCCTTTTGGGTCCAAGAAAAATAATAAATATTTATCTGGCCCAATATCTTGGACCTTAGGGTTTTTTCCAGATACGGTTAATAGGAGTTTAAGGTTAGGCCAAACTGTTTCTCAGGATAACATCCGGGTGTTTTGAAATCACGGGGAGATGTTTATCAAAGATTAAGAGACCTAGTTTAGGCCAAATATAAACAACTCTTTGAAAAGGAAAAACCCTAGTTTCTTTCCCTAGCCTTACACACTCACGTCACTCTCTCTCTCTGGGAACTCACGTTTTTCCCTCTCCCTTCCTCTGTAGTTTCTTCTTGTTCTTTGCTAATCAATAGTGAAAGAACTAAGGAGTTTTGAGATCGTTCCTCTTCACCATAGTGTTCACCAACGAGAGGTTAGACTGAGGAATATCCCGAGAGCTGGAGAGCTAAGCGTTAATGCAAACAAGGCGGAGTAGAAGGCTAGCGGGTGTTCAACCGGAAGCTCCTTCAAGTGGACAAAGCGAGGCGATTCCAGTCGTTCAATCCGATCTTACTCAACCTAGAAGGGTTAAGGAGCGCAAAGGTATGATCTTCATGCTTTCGCATGGCTTTTATGGCTCGCATTTTATTTTTCTCCAATTTTTTTTACGTACAGAGCATGCTCCCCAGTTTCTGCGTTTTCCTTCAGGTCTTACTCATTGGGCCAGATAAAATTATTTATTTTTGGTCTTAAATACCTATAAATAATAATCCCAATTATTTATTTTTTGGGCTTTCTTAAACAGCCCAATAAATAATTAATAATCCCAAATAGACCAATATAAAATTTCATACATTTTATCTAGTTTATATCCAGATTAATTTTCTAATTATTCAATTAAGCTAGAATAATAAATACTCTCTCTCGGACCTTTTATTTTATTCTAGTCTAATAATAAATTAGACTAATAAAATAAAATAAAATCCATAATTATCAAGACTAATTTTTTATCCTAAATCTGTTAGGACTTAAGGGCCATTTTTGGGACCAAAAGACATATCGCATTGGCTACTAAAATGACCAAAATACCTCTGCTATATAAATAGTTGTATTTTACATTTTAAATATTTTCTAATATCACCATAAGAAAATATTGTCTCCAAGGACAATGTTGCGTTAGTAAAGTCTTCGACCTACAGGTGTAATGGCTAAAATACTCCTCTACGCATCACCGTGCATTTAGAGATGATGAATGTACTAACATCTCTCTAATAGACATCTACCATCCTTAGACCTCTAGCCCAATGATCCACGACTTCTGGAATGTTTCCACTTTTCAAGCGAGCTACCGTAAAGTAAACATCCAAGTCATGTTCCTTAGGACCCTGGATAATTAGATCATTTAAATAGTCACAATGGGCGATATAGCGCAGAATCTATCTTGTACAAGTCTGTCTTAACTAAATAGTCACATATACCCAACATACAAGTATATCGGCTCTACAAAAGAACATCAATTACAGTATATCAAAGCATATGATTTTAGTTTCGTTAGACTACCAACTCATACTCAAGCAACAGAGTATTAGTCCACGTTATTGTGAAACCCCACCAAAAGCCAACGCTAGAGTAAGGGGGTCAGGATGCATATCATATTATTTTGCATGAATATATATATTTTTGAACGATTTTATGTGCTTTAGAATTATGATTTATAAGTTAAAAGGCTTAGTTATACTTATTGAGTAGGAAGGGTAAATCAGTAATCTTACTTGAGGTCAAAATAGGAATATGGCTTGAGGTTTAAATAAGAAGAATATTTGGGTGAGAAAATAAGAACAAGTATTGTTGGGGTTAAGTGGTTAGAGCTTTGTGAATTAATCTTTAAGGTCATAAGTTCAAATCCTATTGCTTAAGTTTTATTCATGATTATCTTAGTTAAGTTTGAATTTTTATTTTCTTACATTCCATAAAGATAGGAATGTTGTCCTAGGGGAGACATGAAGAGAATGTCTTAATCCTAGCATCATGTCCAAAAAAGAATTCTAGAGGAATTCTTGTCATTTTTATTACCTCTAGCTTTATCCTATGATAGGGCCTAAATTAGTCATATATTTTCTAGTTATTTGAGATTAATTTGAGATACTTTTTATACAATAACTAGTCAATTTTCTTCTTATTTGATATTTCCCTCATAAAAAATGCTTTTATGTAATTTTATGCAAAAATAAGGAAAAATTAGAGCTAATTGTGTGATTTTCCAGAATAGAACCAGCACCAGCCCAGGAAGGAAGAACCGGTGCTGGTCTTCCACTAGAAAGAACAGAGAAAAGCATAGAGAAATTGAAGGTATAGAGGACAAATTGCAATTGGAAATGGAATAAAGGAAAAGGGACCATCGGCTCATTCACGGCTCACGACTCACAACAAAGCAGACAAAGCAAAACAACAAAGGAAAAAGGATGGAATTCGGTAGGGCCAAGGCTAAAGGAAAGGTCAATAAAGGTGGTTGAGAAAAAGGACAAAACAAAGAAAAGAAACAGACGTCAGTGGGGGTTTAGTGGCTCAATTAAGTCAGTGCAGTAAAAGGAAAAGGAAGCAATTTCAACAGCAGCTCAGGTTATCATTCGGTGGCTCAATTTAGCCGACCGCAATGGGAACTCAGTATTTAGCAAATCACGGTGACTTCAGCAAATTTTGCACGGCTCAACTGGAAGCCAATTTCAGAACAATTCGAATTCAACAAGAATTGCAATCTTCAGCACAAGAAGACAAAAGTCCAAATTAAATTTTCAATTGCACGGTTAAAGGCGGTGGACTCCTTTAGTTTATTGAGGTTTTTATTTAGCTTTTATTAATCCTTTTTTGTTTTGGATTATTTTTAGGTAATTACTTTTCTTTTACTTAGGATGCTTTTAGGAACTTTGTAAGCCTATAAATAAAGGCCACTTTAGCCTAGGAAAAGGAGGTGCACAATTTAGAGACTTAGATATATTTTAGAGTGCATCATCAATATTTTCTCGAGATAAATAGTTCAAGGAGGATTGTGCAAGGGAGTCTTCAAAAAAAGAAGAAGGAAGCTTGTTTATGAGTGCTTTCTTTTACATTGTTTTCTTTTTCTTGAACAATGATGTTTTAAATGTTTTATTGTAGTTTAACATTGTTTTAGGTATTCATGATTTTTTTAAGAGTTATTTGATCTTTTGATTAATTGATTGTTATTCTTGGTATTTAATTAATTGTGCTTATTACGAGATTAGTTGGTTGTTTCTTTCCATTAACTTGCTTGGACAAAGGGGTTAATTGCTAAGAACTAAGTAATTAAAGGTTAATTGATGTCTTCTAGGATATGGATTCATTGGTTAATTCCATGCTTTAAGTTTGCCAGGATATGGAAATTTAATTAAGGATTGTGTTTAATGCGTCTTTTGGGTGAATTAGTTGAGACAGGATATATGATGCTAATTTGTCTAGAAGATAGTGATTTCATGGATTGGAAAAGAAGTGAATCTATCTTAATCCTTCACGATCTCAAGAGAATAATTAGTTATGATAATGATTGAATATTTTAAGATCATGTTTGTCAAAATAATGGTTTAAGTTACATAATTCTCTATCCTTGACATGTGTATATATATTCTTTTATATTATTTTATTCTAGTTTATTTTCCTTTTTATTTCTTTTTCACTTTATTGAGTCAATTAAATAATAAAAGAAAAGTGATTAATGCATACTTGTTCCTGGAAGATCGACAATCGTTTGAACCTTATGCTATGTTAATGATGAGTATGCTTGCTCACATGTGTACTTTAGGGTTAACGTTTTAATTTAAACTTGATTGGAAATGTGCTTCCTTTTTATATGATTTTTATATCAAAATTTATACACATCATCCTAACATCTTCACAACTTAAAATTGTTCAAAATTAATCACAACTCATCTTTTAATTTCGGAAAATTCTGTGAGGATTTCTTGGTTTTGAATTTTGAAAATTAATCTTGGAAGTTGGAGGGTTGACCGAAAATAGAAGAGGAGTTACGAAGGGTTCCCAAAGGAAATCAATCACCATGGTAGCACCTTTAAACTCATCTTCAAGTTGTTCATGTTCTTGATGAAGGAAACTTGGAAATTTTCTAGATTTTTTAGCAGTCCAGCTTTCGAAAAACTCAGCCAGTTTCCTTGCTCATTTGCTGTCAGAAAAATGACCAATAAATGTAGCTTGAGGACTGAAATTTCTATGCAAATTCGGACTGCAAAAAACTACACAAAACTAGAAAAAAAATCCTGTGCAGTTTCGCTACACATTCAGCTGGAAATGAAGCTATTTTTCTTGTCATCAATCTAGCAAAACTCCTCTGTTTTTTCTCCAGAAAGAAGGCTAGAAACCAGACATAAAAGACCCTAAAATACCCCTCAAAGTTCTCTGCAAATCGAGCTGAAGAAGTGCAGAAATTCTCCACAGAAAATTCAGCAAACCATTTAAAACCTTGAACACCATGAAACCAGAAAATTCCCAACTTGTCTCTTTAGGCCTAGACCAAAAAACCACCCTCAAACCTCTATAAAATGAACCTCGTTCAGCCATGAACTGAACACTATTAAACTCTCCACTTGCCTTGAACACTTGGACTCCATAATCACACGTCAAAAATCTCCTAAGATTACTCTATTCAAAATACATTTGAACATAAAAAATTTCCAGAATTTTGCTCCATGAAAACACCCTTGTATTAAGCTACTAAACCAGAAATTCCCCTGCCATTAAGCACTAAATTTTAGCCAGCCTTAAAGCCTTAGCAGTCAACATTCATTTCAGCAAAATAAACCAGTCCAACCAGCTCCATTGAAGAACAAAGAAACCTTCATCAATCAAACAATATTAGCTTTTCCTATACCTCAAACCACTTCTCAATTCCCTCCTTTTGAATTTCAAACAAATCAAATTATTCCCTTCTTCTCTAGCTGAAAACTGAAACTCCCAATTTCCCTAAACCATTCGGCCAACACTCTTCCAGTTTTCATGCAGCACCTTTTCTCAAACTCTCTCACCTTTCACCAAGAACACACACTGCACTCTTTCAAGCCAAAACCCACCCTAAACATCTCCAATCACTCTCAAATACTCCAAATTACTCCAACATACTCCCTAGTGTTCATTTCTTGTATTTATAACACAAAATCTCGCAAACAAGAAATTGCATTCGGATTAAAAATAAGTTTTGTCCTTGAAGGTCTCAAGAACATCATCAAGGTAATCAAGCACAACTCCTTTGTTCATCCTCTTCCATTTAATCTTCAATGAACTGTACTAATGATTTCTCTCTCTCTAGGCCGAAATGGTTGATCAACAACTGTATCTGTTTTTTTTTTCTCTTGGACAAATCAAGACTGTCAATTGCATGGACATTCTTAAGCCTTCATCGAAGTAATCATCAATCAAGTATTTCTCTTTAATCCTCATTTTTAATTCTACATTCATGTCTTTTAGATGTTGATCGAAAGAATAGAATATGAATGGGGGATTGAGTGTATGCATGAGAATGAAAGGGTTGGGATTTGGACATGAGAATGGTTGTATATGATTAAGCTATATGGATTTTCTTGAGAATCAATGTATGTTCATCATGTCTGGGAGAGTTATGGATGTTTAAAGCATGTTAGATGTTGTGACACCTATGGTGAATATGATTTTTATGTTCTTATTTCCATTGAAGCCATGATTGATGATTATGCCTAGTAGGGATTTGGCCATGTGATAGTATGTGTTGATTTAAGCCTATGTTCATGAATGAATTAGTTTATTGTTTGATGTTGGAGAATGTGTTCATAAATCTTGTTTAGAAATAGGGAAATCATGATTATTTTCTTGTTAATCCTAGGTTATTTTTTGTAACAAATTTTATTACGTTAATTAAAATTTCTACTATATTCTTTTTTAAAGGTTTTGAAATTCCTAGGAAGATTTGGAAATGGAATATTAAATGAAATATTAATATTTTATTGGTCAAATAAATAATATCTTTTATTAAAAATAATATATATATATATGTGTGTGTGTGTGTGTGTGTGTGTGTGTATAAAGATCTTTTATATAAATAATAATAATAATAATAATAATAATAATAAATAAAATATTAATGACCTTGTAAACAATAGTTCAAACTTTTACCTATATTCATAAATGTTATTTATATTAAAATTTATTTGTCATCTATTAATAAAAAAATTATTACAATTCATTTATTATTAATTTTATTTATTACTAAAGATTTAATATCTGTTAATTATTAATTAAAAATTAATTGTAATTTAATATTTATTTATAATAATACTATTTAAAAATTACCATTTATTAATATTATTTAGGACTTAGTATCATTCAATATTTAAACACTAGGTTATTTATTAGTAATGATACTCAAGATTTATTATTTGAACCAATAACTTATTAGTAATTATTTTAGAACCTCTAGTGATTTTAATTTATCAAGCTAGATTTATTTTATAAAATCCTTTATCATTTAGCCTTAAAGCTTAGGGCATTAAGGTCATGGTTGTAATTAGTTGAATTAGAAATTATTTATGTAAGGTAAGTATAACTCGAGTATAACCCTATGCCTTGTGTTTACCCCAGGCGGGGTTAGGTCAAGTAAGCTCCTGCATGGAGTTATTTGAAGACCAAAAATTATTGTGGCAAGCCAAGTTCAATGTGTGTGATCATTTGATTGTAAAGACAATTAAGGACCGTTTTTTCTTTTTATTTCAGTCAAGCAAATCATTTGAAAATTAAATAAGCAGTTATACACAAAATGCTAAACTCTTTCTAAAACCCAACTTTGACAAGAATTTTAGAAATCCTTAATTGCTATTTTCAAGTTAATCAGTGTATGATCAATTTTCTCCCAAGTGGGAGAAACAACGTTGAGTACTCAATAAGGGTAGACTACTAGGACTAGTCATTGAAGGGATAGGATATGTCTCTTAGTAGGTGGCCACCTTTGAGGGGTGAGTCCTTCCCGGATAGGATGCCAGTCCGGCAGGTCATGCCAGTCCGAGCTAGCAAGTTTCAGTCATGTGGACTATGTGTTTCGGAGGGGACAACCGGTAAGTCTGGGTGTAGAGATGGAGGAATATCTTACCCGGTTGGCCGTACATTTACCTTTTGTCAGTATGCTCAACATGTGGCATTCTGACCAATATATGGTCAAGGGGCCCAACGTGTGGTAACCCATGGCTACCTTTTTAGGTGATTGTATTTATTTTACACATCAATGATTTGAAAAGCAAAACACCACTCTTTGCTTTGAACATTTATTTAATTCTCGCCAGCACTTTCTCTTATGAAATTTTTACAACTTGCATACTTGAACGGTTTTACCTGAAGCACTTAAAGCACACACGGGCTTACTGAGATTTTTGTCTCGCCACCCTTTCATGCCATGTTTTCAGGATGATCCTGCTGTGAAGGTCATTAGCTAAATTGATGCTTGTGATTCTGAAGACTCTTTGTTATTTTCTGAAAAACCTTAGAGGGGGGGGAATAAGGTTTTTGGCAAGCAAAAATAAATTTTTTGAAGAGTTGAATGCTAAACAAGGATGATCACAAAGATACTTGGACTGACTTTATTGATGCATTGAAAGCTGTCCAAGCACTCGTAGATGTCTATTCAGATTCAGATAGTGAAAGATCATAAAAACAATATACACGAACCATTGAAATAAAATGAGATAAGAGATGTATAGTGGTTCGATCAACAATGATCTACGTCCACTACCTTAAGCCTCATACTTAAGGATTTTCAACCCTATTTCATTAACCTCACTTAATGAAACAACCACATACAAGAGAGGATCACCACACTAGGTTTTACACAACATCTCAAACACATCAAGGCTTACCCCTATGGGTTTTACACCACAACCTTAAACAATCACACAACAAAGATCACCCCTATGGGGTTTTACCACACAACCTTGATCATACACACAACAAGGATCACCCCTATGGGTTTTACCACACAACCACACAACCTTGAACATACACACAACAAGGATCACCCCTATGGGTTTTACCATACAACCTTGCTATTACAAGCTGAAA
This sequence comes from Voacanga thouarsii, assembly GCA_026120185.1. NCBI lineage: Eukaryota > Viridiplantae > Streptophyta > Magnoliopsida > Gentianales > Apocynaceae > Voacanga > Voacanga thouarsii. Next base: position 1,190,574 of record JANUWF010003374.1, on the reverse strand, counting down.
ATTGAAAATCAATAGAATAGAGATAAGCTCACTTACTTGAGCAGATATTCTCTCGGATACAAGCACAAAATACGTTTATCTTTGATACATAATGAACTCACTTTGAAGCTAAGATAAAAGGAGATTTTTGAAGATATTGAGCAATAGTGTTTCTAAGATGGATGTTTCAAAAAATATTACTTGTAATTTGGCTTTAAGGACTATTTATAGAGCCAAAAAGTGGAGTGCCAATGGTCATAAAAAAATGGCTATAAATTTTTCTGTTTAAACTCATCCGAGTTTTGGACTCGGGTTTTGGACCAAGATGCATCCAAAAGTTAAGTCCAAAATGGCACATCCCTGACGGACAATTTTTCAACCCGGTTTATAGGATTTTGGATGAACCTTTTGGATTCAAATTGTACCATCCAAAATTCTGTGAATTCTAAAAACTTTGAAAATAATCTCATTTGAAGCTTCAAGGTAAAGCCAAATGAATCAAAGATAAAAGGACATAGGAAATAATAAGTATACCTTAATGAACACTTCCTAGTCTAATATTCTTCATAAAAAGTCTTCTTGATGTATACCTCCTTATACTTGATTTTCCAATTGATCTTTCATTCTTGAAATCGGTGATAAATAAGTCGCCAACAATTCTTATCTGAAGATTTTAGAAGAACAAATGTCAATCATGTCCTATCACAATAAATTGACACGTTAGTTCATATCAACGTTTGTCATAAATCAAAACATAAAAGAAGTAACGATTTTTGAGTGATGACAAACATGACACATTTAATATGTAGATAGAGATAACATGATGAGCAAAAGGTGCAAATAATTGTAACAAGTCTCATAGAGATCTTATGAGAAACCAAATCTCAATGATCCTAAAGCATATCATATCTCTATAAAAATATTCAAAGTAATTTGATAGAGATAAAATGCCCAAAAGCTCCCCCTAAATATATGCTTATGTGATAATTTTGAACATAAGAGGGAATAGAAGAAGTAACGATTTATTCATCCAGAAAGTGTATCTAAGATCACTTTGAAAGAACTTGTGTGTTTCAGAATATCTTTTGGATAGGACTTTTGGATGTCCAAAACATTTTTCAAAAACTGCTTATAAGAATATTTGTTTTGGATACAAAGTTTCTGAGTCCAAAACTCCCCCTGATTCGATGCACCAAAAATTTATCACTGAATTTTTGTTTCAAGGATCCAATTATCATTCATAATTCTGTGTTATAAAATTGAACTTTCACAAACTGTGAAATTTTTTAGAAAAATTTGTGAACAGTGAATCAGAAATTTTCATCACGGTTTTGATTTACCCGCGCAACTACTTATATCATAAATGGTTCATACAGTTCATAATAGTTCATGCAGTTACTTCGGAATTCAATAACTGTTCATATAGTAGTTTTAGTTTTTCAAAGGGTTTCAGCTTCCATAGCAGTTACTTTGCTGAACAAAAAACCAAACATTAACAGTCCAATATTAGTCATGTAGAATCCATGCAGAACTCATAACATTTTATTTTTGGATATCAACATGTAGATCAAATTCATATGCAGTCGTAACATGCAAACCTTACATTTTCTATCAATTACTGCATACCAACAATTTCATATAGCTTATATTGCAGACTATAACATTTTCAGATTAGCATATGTCTCGCAAACAACATCATGCCGACAGTCATGCAGACCAACATTCAACATTTTCAGAACAGTTTCATTATTTCATTTTCTCCTTATCAACATGTGGATCTATCTAACATTTTCTTTCTCCCCCATAATAACTGTCATCTCTCCCATATTCACTTTCATTCATTTTCTTTCTCCCCCTTTGTCATCAATAAAAAAGAAGCATAGCAGAAGGAGAAGTAATATGCACTTAATAGTCATCAGATAGATAATAGGCATGATAGAGAATTAAACTTAAAAAAGTATCAGAAATTATCCAAAGACAGAATATAAATGACTGAAAAAGTAAATTGTTCAACTGTGGAAGAATGTAAGTTGTTCATTAGCCCACGGTGTTACCCAAGAAAACATTATAGGAAATATTAATGGTTTCACCCTTGGATCCAGTACCCTTCTTGGAAAACTGACCAGCAATTCTGTTGGATTTTCGCTTTACAACCACACGCTTCTGTCTTTTTCCTTTGGGTTTGGAAGAAGGAGGAGGAATATCTTTTTTCTGGACAGGAGAAATCTGTGGAGATGGTTCAGGTGAGGGTTCAAGAGAGGGAATCTTGATATCTGCAGGTGGTTCATTCTTGTCCTCTGAAGATTGTTCATCCTTTTCATGATCAGATATAGAGGCGGAAGGCTTAGCAGATTGCTCAATGATAGAAATTATGTTCCCTAAGTTCTTGATTTCTGAGCTAAGAGATTCCAATTTCCCTGGAAAGGAGCTGATTGCACTCAGAATATTCTCAGACAAACCTATGTCATGAACATTGCCTTCATCAAATTTTCTTTTAGAACCAGAGACATTCTTTCCTTCATCCTTAATTTTCATCAGGTTCTCTCTTACTTTTCCAGCAGTTTCTCTAAGCAATTTCCAAGAATTATTCTCCTTTACATATCCCATTTTTTTCAAAGGAGTCATAGCTATAAACATTTGTTTTTGAGGGATCAGAAGTAACAGAATTTAAATCAATATTGAAAAATCTGAAGACTTTGGTCAATAAATTTCCAAACTGAAGAGCCTTGCTAGAAGTATTTCTAGACTGCAATATTAACTTCGTTGCCAGAAATCCAGAGTTTATCTGTCTCCCCTCAGCTAAGGCAAGCATGACCACCATTTGAAGTATGCTAATAGAGGTCTTATGACCGGAACTGGGTACAACAATGGTAGAAACCGTATGATGAAGAATTCTACCCAATCCATTTAGCCATTTAGAACTGCAATTTCCAAATATCTCAAAGCTTTTTCCACCAGTAAACAACTTCTAAAAATTTTCAGAATAAAAATTTCATTTCCTTCAGGAAATTTGTTCAACTCAAAATACTAAAACCAGCATCACGAACATCACAGATTCTGTTAAGCATTCTATGGTCAAATTCAAAATCTTTTCCTTTCACCCGTGTCATATACCACCTAATCATGAATCCTCCCTCTATTTCTTCTAGTTTGCCCTTTCTCAAATTTGCATAAAATTCCCAGACTAAAGGAGTGTAGATTTTCACATCAACTGATAGCAAACTCCCCCACCCGACATGATCAAACATATCCGGAATATTTGATAAGTTTAGAAAAGCAGAGTGGTTCACTTGATAGCCAGAAATAGTAGTTCGATTTCTAGATACCCAGTCATTGTATAAAGATTCACATTTGGAGTCGAGAAATCGAGGTACCTAATTTGCAGAACTCAGTTGTTTGGAGGAAGATTCAGACGAATCATAATGAGAGGCCGAGAAGTGAGGCTAAGAAGAAGCTTCATTTGCTTTCGCTTTGCCCTTTGTTGAATCTAAAACCTTTTTCATTAACACCGGAGAAGATTTTTGCTCATTCTTAGGTTTTGGAACGGTGGATTTTGTCTTGGCCATTGAAGGATTCAAGCTTTTACAGAGCTTTTTGGGTTTTCAGAGAAGAAGAATACAGAGGAATTGTTTTGGAAGAATGACGATTTCAAGGGGTTTGAGAAAGAGAAAATCAGATAGCTTTGAATGTCTAGGATAGTGTGAGAACAATGTGCCTTGGAAACATGTGTTTTTCTGAGGAGTTTTGAAAAACGCGGAAACCAATTTTTTGAAACACGAAATTTGGAATAAAAGAATATCAAGCATTGATTTTGGAACAAGACCAGGTCCGAAATCATTGTCCAAAAGAGTGTTTCCCTGAAATGCATTTTGGATGTAGGAATTGGATTCTAGTACTCCGTCCAAAACAAGAACATGATATTTTGGATGTAGAGTTTTGTTTCCAAAACCTTTTTCTTCACAATTCCTGCACAAGAAGAACTTACACAAAAAGATTATTTATCAAATTCTTGTAATACCCAAACCTCTTCTCAAATTGTTAAACCTGTCCTCAGCTAGAGGTTTAGTGAAGATATCTGCAAGTTGTTCATCCGTTGAGACATATTCAATACACACATCTCCTTTAAGTACATGGTCTCGGATAAAGTGATGTTTAACTTCAATGTGCTTTGTTCTCGAGTGCTGCATTGGATTTTTTGTTAGATTGATAGCACTTGTATTTCACACATTATAGGAACATAGTTAAAATTTAAATTGAAATCTCGCAGAGTATTCTTTATCCATATGATTTGACCACAACAGTTTCCTGCTGCAATATATTCAGCCTTAGTGATGGATAATGATACGCAAGCTTATTTTTTACTGTGTCATGATAGCAGTGATTGTCCAAGAAATTGACAATGGCCACTAGTACTTTTTCTTTTAACTTTACACCCTGCATAATCTGCATCAGTATATCCTATAAGATCAAAGGTGTTAGTACGTGGATACCATAATTCATAATCATATGTCCTAATAAGATATCGAAGTATGCATTTAACTGCACTTAAATGAGATTCCTTCTGACAAGATTGAAATTGAGCACAAAGACATACTGAAAATATGATATCTGGTCGACTAGTAGTAAGATATAGTAGACTTCCAATCATACCTCTATATTTTCGTTCATCTACCTCCTTACCCTTTTAATCTTGGTCAAGTTTTATGGATGTGCTCATGGGAGTGCTAATTTCTTTTGCTTCATTCATTCCAAACCTTTTGATCAACTCTTTGGCATAGTTTTATGGATGTGCTCATGGGAGTGCTGATTCCATCTTTAGTTTGCTTAATTTGCAGTCCGAGAAAGAATTTCAATTCTTCCATCATACTCATTTCAAATTTTTGCTGCATAGTCTTAGCAAACATCTTGGACGATTAGTAAGTCATTAGTAGTGCCAAAGATAATATCATCAACATAGATTTGGACGATTAGTAAGTCACCAGAGCAATCAAATTTGATAAACAAGGTATTATCAATTAAGCATCTAGAAAATCCTTTTGAGATTAGAAAACCACTAAGCCTTTCATACCAAGCTCTAGGAGCTTGCTTTAATCCACAAAGAGCTTTAGATAGTTTGAAAATATGATTTGGATAGAGCTCATGAGAAAAAGCAGGTGACTGCTCAACGTACACTTCTTCTTCAATAAAGCCATTTAAGAAAGAACTTTTGACATCCATTTGATAGAGCATAAAATTTTTAAAAGATGCAAAAGCAAGTAACATTCTAATAGATTCCAATCTAGCAATAGGAGCAAATGTTTCATTGTAGTCAATGCCTTCCTGTTGATTAAATCCTTGAGCTACCAATCTAGCTTTGTTTCTAATTACAGCTCCGTTTTCATCAAGTTTGTTTCTAAAAACCCATTCTGTTCCAATAACAGGATGATCATGCGGTCTAAGAACAAGTTTTCGAACTTGATTTCTTTCGAATTGATTCAACTCTTCTTGCATGGCAATAATCCAAAATTCATCATGTAATGCAATATCAATGCTGTTAGGTTCAATATTTGAAAGAAGAGCAAATTGTTCGATAAAATACCGTCGAGTTTTAACTCTTTGGTTTGGATCTCCAATGATTTGCTCCTTTGGATGGCCTGATTTGAATTTCCAATCCTTTGGCAGTTGATGATTTGCATAATCTTTAGTTTGATCTTTCTCTTGTTCGTTCTATAGTTCTTCGATCTCCTCCTCTTTTGCATGAGTATCTAAAGGTGGAGCATTTACTTGATCTAACTTAGCTTCATTTGAATTTCCTACATCATCATCCTCTCTTTTTGACGTATAAATGTTAGATTCATCAAATACAACATGCACAGATTCTTCCACATAAAGTGTTCTTTTATCGTATACTCTATAAGCTTTCTTGTTGGAAGAATATCCAAGAAATATAGCCTCATCGGACTTGCTATCAAAATTTCCAAGATTATCTCTTGTATTTAGAACAAAACATTTGCATCTAAAAACTTTAAAATAAGATATAGAAGGAGTTTTGTCAAACATATATTCAAAAGGAGTTTTTCTTAAAAATGGTCTTAACATAACTCGGTTTATTGTATAGCATGCTGTGTTAATAGCTTCCGCCCAAAAGTATTTTAGAAGAACATTTTCACAAAGCATTGATCTAGCCATTTCTTGCAAGGTCCAATTTTTCCTTTCAACAACACCATTCTGTTGAGGAGTTTTAGCTGCTGAGAAATTATGAAAGATTCCATTTTCATCATAGAAGAGAGTGAATTCGCTGTTACAAAATTCTTTTCCATTGTCACTTCTCATAGAGACCAATTTGCATCCATTCAAGTTTTGGACGCGCTTAATCAATTTTGAAAATTCAGTAAGGGCTTCATCTTTTTGTCCAAGAAATAATGTCCAGGTAAATATAGAAAAATCATCAACAATTACATCTGCGTATTTTTTACCACCAAGACTAGTAGTCCTCATAGGTCCAAATAAATCCATATGAACTAATTCAAGAGGTTTTGAGGTGGAGATCATTTTTTTTTTTTTTTGTTTAAAAGAAGTTTTGATTTGCTTTCCAAATTGACATGCATCACAGATTTTATGTTTATCAAATTTCATTTTTGGAAGCCCTCTAACAAGTTCTTTTGAGGATAGTTTGTTTAACAAATCAAAGGATACATGACCTAGTCTCCTATGCCAAAGATAACCATCATTATCATGAACGAATAGACATCTAATTCCATTAGCTACAAGGTCATTAAGATAAAACACATATACATTTCCCATGCGTTTGGCAGTAAAGATGATTTCGAGATTTCCACTGTCAAGTATAGAGCAAGAATCTTTTTCAAAAATAACTTTGCAACCATTGTCACAAAGTTGGCTAATGCTGAGTAGGTTATATTTCAAATCATCAATAAGTAAGACTTGCTTTATAAATGTTAATGAACCTTTACCAATATTACCAATGCCGAGAATCTTCCCATTTTTTCTTGTCTCCAAATGTAACAAATCCTTCATTTGTTGTCTGAATATCTTCTAGAAATGCTGCATTTCCAGTCATGTGTCTTGAACAACCGCTGTCCAAGAACCACTTGGTAAAGCTTAAAGACCATGCCTATACATGAGAAGAAGAGATGGTTTTTGGTACCCACACTTTCTTGGGTCCATGAAGGTTAGTAACATTTTCTTTGATTTTCCAGAAAGTAGCTTCATCGGATTCCACTTTTCTTCTAATAAGACATCTTGAAACAATATGTCCAGGTTTTTCACAATACGTGCATGCCTTGTATGTGCTGTGAGAAGGAGTAGGTTTAGCATGCTAAAACTTGTTCTTTTTGTAGTTATTCTTATGTTCATATCCTAAGCCACTTTGATTTTCGGCTAAGCTAAATCTGGGCATGCATGTTTTATCTTTATCCTTATGTTTATATTCTAAGCTACTTCGATTTCCAGAATAAACAAATCTGGGCATGCAAGGTTTGTCTTTATTGTAACACCCCACTACTTAGGCCCTACAGGGCCGGGGATGTCGCCCCGTCCAAAGGATAAGGGGTCTTTATAACTAGGTCACACAATCAAAATAGTAGAATAAAAATAGTACTTTAAACTCAAAACTTATTACAATCTAAGAATTCAAAACAAATCCAGGAATAAAAATTATTCACTATAACTTCCCAAAGCATTACATCAAAATAGATAACAACATCTCTTCCAAGACAGACAACACTAGCTACTCATCCCCACAATAGTATCGACCTGAAATCATGGTAAAAAGAGTGATGAGATAAAAATCTCAGTAAGTCCGTGTGTGCTTTGGGTGTTTAGTGAAAACAGTTCGCGAATGCAAAGTATAAAATCTTCGTAAGAGAAATACTGGCAAGCAATATATAATAGTCAAATCAAGAGTGGTGTTTTGGCTTTTCCAACCTTACATGTTCAATAAAATCAACCACTCAACATGGTGGTCATAGGTTACCACACGTTGGGCCCCATGTCCACATGGTCAGTATGCCACACGTTGAGCATACTGCCGGTCAGAATGCCACACTTTGTGCAGACTGACAAAAGGTAGGTGATCAGCCTATCGGGCAAGATACTGCTCCTTCTCTATACCCAAACAAACCGGTTGTCCACTCCGGCAACACACAGTCCACATGACTGAAAACTGCTAGCTCGGACCGGCGTGACTAAGTAGTACTGACGTTTCGCTAAGTTAAGTTTATCTTCTGAAGGTGGCCTCCTGCCAGAAGACTCACTCTTGCTCTTCAAAACTAGTACTACTAGCCTACCCTTATTGAGTACTCAATGTTTGATTGTCCCACATGGGAGAAAACTGATAAAATATAGCTTTGCTTGAAAATGGCAATAAAGGGTTTCTAAAGTCCATGCCAAAATCAGTTTTAGAAATAGTTCAGTGTTTGAGTAAAACTGCTTTGAAAATTTTCAAATAATTGGTTTGACTGAATCAAGAAAAGAAACAGTCCTTAATTGCCTTTACCAAATCAGTATTCACATACTTCGTGTTTAGCTTGCCATGGTAACCTTTTACAACAAACAAGTTTTATGCAGGAGCTTACCTGATCCTTTGCTTGCTTGAATTCAAAGGTCTTCCAAGGCTGACCTAACCCCGCCTGGGGTAAACACAAAACATAAGGTTACACTCAAGCTAAATTCATTTACACAAAATAATCCTAGTTCAACCTATTACCATCATGACCCTGCTGTCCTAAGCTTTAAGGCTAGCTGATAAAGAATTTTATAAAATAAGTCTAGTTTGATAAGTTAAAATAACTAGGGGTTTTAAAATGATTGCTAATAAATTATAGACTCATATAATAATTCTTGAGTGCTATTATTAACAAATAAACTAAGGTTTGAATATTGAATAATACTAAGCCCTAAATAATATTAATAAATGATAATTTTTAAAAAAAATAGTTTTATTATAAATAAACAATAAATTACAAATAATTTTAATTAATTTAATAGATAATAAATAATTAGTAATAAATAAAATTAATAATAAATGAATTATATTAATTTTTTATTTAATAAATAACAAATAGATTTTAATATAAATAATATTTAGGACTATAGGTAAAAGTTTGAACTAAGGTCTACAAGGTCATTAATTCTAATATTTTATTTATTATAAAAGATTTATTACTATATATATATATATATATTATTTTTAATAAAAGATCTCATTCATTTGATAAGGAAAATATTAATATTTTAATTAATGAACCAATCCAAATCTTCCTAGAGTTTCGAATTTTATAGAAAAATATAGTGGTAATTCTAATTAAAGTCATAAAATTTTGCTAATAAAAATAACCTAGACTTAATAAGAAAATAATCTTCCACCATGATTTTCCTATTGCTAGAATAGATTCATAAATACATTCTCCAACATCAAATAATAAACCAATCCATTCATGAACACATGCTCGAATTATCACATACTATCACAAGGCTAATTTCCTTCTAGGCATAATCATCATTAATGGCTTCAAAGGAAAATGAAATATAAGAGCCTAATCACCTTTGGTGTCATGATGTCTAACATGCTTCAAACATCTATAAAATTCATTAAGCACAAAGAACATACATCGATTCAACAAGAAAACACATAGAACCTAGTCATATACAACAATCCTCATGCCTAAACTCCATTCCCCTAATCCACATGCATATACTCAATCTCCCATTCATATTCTATCCCCCCTATCAACACCTAAGAGACATGATTTCAGAATTTAAAAAGAAGGATTTAAGAATGAATACTTGATTGTCGATTACTTTGATGAAGACAAAAGAAGGTCCACGCGCGACGGAGAGTCTTGAGTGATCCAACGGAAAAACAGCCATGGTTGATGGTTGATCAACCATTTTGGTAGGGAGAGAGAGAGAGAGAGAGAGAGAGCATTAGAAAGATATATAGAGGATTAAATGGAAGAAGATGAACAAAGGAGTTGTTCTTAGTTACCTTGATGATGTTCTTGAGACTTCAAGGGAAAAAAAAACTGGTTTTGATCCAAATGCTAATTTTTATTTCTGAGATTTGATGTTATAAATTCCAGGAATGAACTCTAGAGAGTATGTAGGAGTATTCTGGAGTTTTTGAGAGGGATTAGAGGTGTTTAGAGCGGGTTTTGGCTTGAAGAAAAGTAGTGTGTGTTCTTGGTGTTCTTGGTGAAGATGGAGAGAATTTGAGGGAAAATGATGGACGAATTTTTGGAGAGTGTAGACTGAATAGCTTAGGGAATTCAGGGGTTTCGGTTTAGCTTAGAGAGGGAGAGAAAAATCTGATCATTCGAAATTCAAATGGAGTGATTTGAGGAGTGGTTTGAGGTATATGATATGTTAATGGTGTTTGTTTGATGAAGGTTTTCTTGGAGCTTCAATGGTGTCGGCTGGTTTGGTTTGCTTTGCTGAAATGAATGACGTCTGATAAAGTTTAAGGCTGGACGAAATTCAGAGCTTAAATGGCAGAGGAATTCTGGTTGTATAGCTTAGTACAAGGGTGTTTTCATGGAGAAAAATTCTGGAAAATTTGAAGTTCAAATGGAAGTTTGAATGGAGTGATTGTAGGAGAGATTTGAGGTGTGATTATGGAGTCCAATTGTGCAAGGTAAGTGGATAGGGTAATGGTTTTTAGTTCATGGCTAAACAAGGGTTAATTTACAGAGGTTGGAGGGTGGTGTTCGGCCAAGGCTTGAAGGGAAGAAAGCTGGAAAAATTCTGGTTTCAAGGTGCTCATGTTTCGAATGTTTGCTGCAAATTTTCCTGTGCATTTTTCTGCAATTCTTCAACCCGTTTTGCAGAGGTTTTGAGAGGTGCTCAAGGGTCCTTTACGGCAGGTTTTCCAGCCCTCTTTATGGGGAAAAAGCAGAGAAGTTTTGCTGGCTTGAAGGTGGAATAGAACAGCTTCATTTTCTAGTTTGAAGGTTACAAAACTGCCCAGAATTTTTTTCTGGTTTGTGCAGTTTTTTGTGCAGTCCGAATTGCACAGAATTTTCAGTTCCTCAAGCTGAATAAATTGGCAATTTTCCAGCAGCAAATAAGTAAGAAAGATGGCTGAGATTTTTAAAGGTTAGGCTGCCAAGAATCTGGAAAATTTCCAGATTTCTTTCATGAAAATTATGAACACAATGGAGTGGAGTTTGAAGGTTAATCAATGGTGATTAATTTCTCTTGGGAACCTTCCCTAACTCCTCTCCTATTTTCAGTCAAATCCCCAACCTCCAAGATTCTTTTTTGAAATTCAAAGACCAAGAATCATTGCTGAATTTTGTGGAATTAAGACCATGAATTTTGATAAATTTTGAGCAAGTTTAATTGATGAAAAGGTTAGAACAAGCTAGAGGTAATAAAAAGGACAAGAATTCCTCTAGAATTCTTTTTAGAACACAATGATAAGATTAGGAAATTCTCTTCATGTCTCCCCTAAGACAACATTCCTATTTTCATGGAATGCAAGGAAACAAAAATTTAAACTTAATTAAGATAATCATAATAAAACTTAAATGATGGGATTTAAACTCATGACCTTAGAGACTAATTCCAAAGCTCTAACCACTAAACCACAACAACTCTTGTTCTTATTTTCTCACCCACATATTTATCTTATATAATCCAAAAGCTATCTTCCTACTTTGACCTCAAGCAAAATTACCATTTTACCCTTCCTACTCAATAAGCATAACTAAGCCTTTTAACCCATAAATCACAATTCTAATGCACATAAAATCATTCAAATATATATATATATATATATATATTCATGCAAAATAATATGATATGGATCCCGACCCCCTTACTCAAGGGTTGGCTTTAGGTGGGGTTTCACATTTATCCTCCTAGTTATATTCTAAGCCACTTTGATTTCCAGCATAAACAAATCTGGGCATGCAAGTTTTGTTATTATCCTCATGGTTATATCCTAATCCACTCTGATTAGCAAAATGATGTTGAGTTCTGAGAAGTTTTTCCAGATTGCTTTTACCATTTGTAAATTTTTCAATGCAATTGGTAAGATCATTTACTCTAATTTTCATATCATTGAAGGTGCTAACCATGCATTCAAGAATTTGAATTTTATCACACAAGTTTCTATTTCCCAGAGATGCATGATGTAATACTGTCATGATTACATCTTTTTCAATTTCAGCACACATATGTATTTCAAGAGACATTTTGTAGCTTTTCAACAAAGCTTCATTTTCTTTCATTAGACAATTTACCTTCAACATTAAATCTTTATTTCTTCTGGACAGTTTTTTTAATTCACAAAACATATCACATAACAACTCATTAGGATCAACATGCTTTTTAGTCATAGATGTATGCGAAATAGACGTGCATTCTGATGTTGAAAAGTTTACCTCATTTTTCAAAGCCATGAAGCAAATGTTGGCAGTTTCTTCCTCAGATTCTTCATCTCCAAATTCATCATTTAAGTCCCAAGCTCCCATCAATCCTTTACCTTTCTTGATTTTCTGGTCTTTCCTTTTCTTAGACACTTTTCCTTCCTTTCCTTTTGCAACTAGATAGTCTGCAATGAAGTGATCCGTGCTTTTACATTCAAAGCATTGCGGTTTGAAGCTGGAGGTTTGTCCTTTCTTTCTTATAAGCTTCCTTCCTCGTTTGTAGTTTCCTTTGAACATTATTCTGAAATTTTTTGCTATCATTGCTAAGTTATCACCGTCCATGCTTTCACTGCTTTCCGAAGAGCTTGTTTCTTTATCTTTACTTTCAGCTTTTAGAGCAATCCCTTTTCTGCCTTTATCATGATCATCAGATTCATGAAACCTTTTAAGATTCATCTCATGAGTTAAAAGAGATCCGATCAACTCTTCAGTAGGTAAGGATTTCAAATTCTTGGATTCTTCAACAGCAAGAGTTTTAGGACCGTTTCCAATTAAGGAAAGGATTGGACCAAGAAACAGAGGAATTTTGAAGCATTCGAAGGGCGGGAAGTTGAATCCGAGATATTTGGGACCGTTTCCGATTAAGGAAAGGATTGGACCAGTAGCTTACCGATTAGACCTGCCAAATGGGTTGACGGGAATCCATGATGTGTTTCATGTGTCACAATTGAAGAAGTATAATGTGGGTCCCGGTCATGTGTTGAATGATGAACCGTTAGTGTTGCATCCATACCTGAGCTATATGGAGAAGCCTATGTGAATATTGGACCGCAGTGTCAAGGCTCTTCGGAGCAAGCAGATACCGATGGTTAAGATTCAGTAGGAGCACCATGGCACGCAGGATGCCACATGGGAGTCAGAAGAGTGGGTTAAACGGAAGTATCCCAAGTTGCAATGGAGGTATGCTTGAATTTCTGGGTGAAATTCTTCTAAGCAGGGGAGGATGTGAAACCCCAGTCAAAACCAACCTTAGAGTGAGGGGGTTGGGATGCATATCATAATTTATTGCATGTTTAAATATATTTTTTAAAAGGATTTTCTATGCTTTGTATTTGAGTTTTATTGTCTTGAAGGCTTGGTTGTGAGTATTGCATGAGAAGGGCAAAATAGTAATTTTTTCTTGAGGTGGAAAAGGGAGACAACTTGAGGATTGAATAGGAAAATATTTTTTTTTTAAGGAAAAATAAGAATAAGAGTTGTTATGGTTTAGTGGTTAGAGCTTTGGAATTAATTCTGGAGGTTTTGGGTTCAAACTCCATCATAGGAGCTTTAGCTTAGTTAAATTTTATTTTTGCTTGGGAAGTGTCATTTTCGGCTTTAGTGGTGGTTGGAGTAGGGTAGAGATGTTGTCCTATGAGAGACATGATAGGAGTCTTCCAATCCTACTCTTTTAGTCTACATAAAATTCCTAAGGGGAATTCATTTCCACTTGATCCTTAATTTTTTCTATTTCTCAATTCATTAGTTTGTTCATTTTGTTCAAGCTAATTTTATTCTAGAAAAATTCCAGCAATGTGTTGTGGCTTTGAAGGTTCAGAATGTCTTAGTAAAGGACATCATATGGACCGAAACAATGGAGGAGGGGGAAAGATTTCAAGTGAATTAAATTCCTTAGTGAGCTTTCTAAAAATTCACTCTAGCTAGGTTCATTTCCCTTCCCGCATAGAAATGAAATTTCCAGCTTCTTGTGCCTTCAAGGTGTCGAGTTTCATAGCTAATACTCCCTCCCAAATGCTGCCAGAAAAATGGTCTTTTGGATCAGCTTGCAACCTGAATTTCTCTAGCCATTTTCGGACTGCCCAAAGATGGTGCAAAACTAGGAAAATTCCTGGGCAAATTCGCACCTTTGGGAGTTCAAAACCAAGCTGTTTTCTTCCAGATTTTGTTCAGCACCTTAGCCATGTTTTTCCTCCATGAAAAAAGCTAGAAACTAGCCTTGAAAGCCCCTGAAATTCCCCTTCAAACTCTCTGCAAACTGGCTGGAAAATGGCAGCCGAAAACTGCCAGGAAAAATTCCAGCCTGCAAAAATGCTGTGTAGGTTTTTCGTCTAGCCTTGTTTCCTAATTCTCTCCTAGCCGAAACCCCATTCTTGTTCTACATAAACCACCGTTAAACCTTCAGTAACTGAGCTCCATTATCTCCCTTAAGCTTTAGCATGAAATTCAGTCATTGTTGCCCAAAAATCTCTCCAACAAATCCCTGCAATCATGCTTGATTGATTACCAAAATTCCAGTCACCATAGTTTAGCAACCTTCCATAAAGTATCCCTCAAATAACCAGACTTTTTCTACACCAATATGCTCCTTGTTTTCAGCCACCATAAGACTCCTTAAACCAGCTTTCAATCAACCGAAATACTGCTCAAAATAGTCAGCCATGGAAGACTTCTAAAGCTCTCCAATAATCAAGATATTCTTGAATATTTAGTTTCCAAATTTGATTCCTAAAAATATTCTTCAAGGATTTCAACAACTAGCCTTTCCTTTTCCTTCCAAACTAGAGAATCATCTTCCTAAACCCTACAGAAATTCGGCCAGCCCTAATTCTTACAGAATTTCGGCAGCTGCAAATAAAAAACCTCTCAATTCCCTTCAACCTTCAAGAACACACACAACACACCAAGAACACCTACTCATTCCTTTCACTTAATACCCCTCCAAACCACTTCAAACCTTCTCTAAAATTTCCAGATTTAACCTACTCACTGCCGTGAATCCATCAACACCATTCTTAACATCAAACTCCACAAACCAACTTGCTATTTTGGATCAAAAACAAGAAAAATCTGTGAAGGCTCAAGAACACCTTCAAGGTAGGTTTGTTCTAACAACTTCATCTTCTCCAATCTTGATCTCTAGTGAAAATATATATGAATAAACATACTAATGGTCTCTCTC
This sequence comes from Voacanga thouarsii, assembly GCA_026120185.1. Classification (NCBI taxonomy): domain Eukaryota; kingdom Viridiplantae; phylum Streptophyta; class Magnoliopsida; order Gentianales; family Apocynaceae; genus Voacanga; species Voacanga thouarsii. The sequence continues at coordinate 1,175,265 of JANUWF010003374.1, read as the reverse complement.
TCTCTCTCTCTCTCATGGCCGAAACTCTCTTCTCTTGGCCGGATGGCTTCTTCTCCCATGGCCATGCTTCCTCCATCTTCCTTGGACGAGTTTAGGCATTTAGGAGTTGAGATCCATTCTAAACTCCTTCAAGGTATTCCTCGACTAAGTAAGTCCCTTCAATCTTTCTTTTAAATTTTAAATTCATGTCTATAGGATGACGTTGATAGTAGGTGGATTGTGATAGGATTTGAGTATGTATTGTTGAGATTGAAGCATGAATATACGTATGATTGTGAAGGAGATGGGATTTATGCATGGAAGGATTATCTTGGTTGATTGTATAATGATTTGAGGTTTGATGCATGTCTCCATGTCATAGGTAGTATTTGTGATGAAGTATGCTAGAGATTATGTCACCTTTGGTGAATAGGATTTATATTCATGTTGGATTATTGAAGCTATGATCATATTTATGCTAGTAGAGGTTAGATCATGTCTTGATAAATTTAGATCTATGCTTATATGCATGATTTGGATGATTTGATGAATTGAAGGATTGTGTATGTTCTTGATTGTGGTTAGCCATAGAAATTTGATCATGATCTAGTGGTTCCTAAGCTAATTTTTATTTCATGGATAAAATATTTAATAATATAATTTTGCTAGTAATTTTGAAAAAACCCTAGGAATGGTAGATTTGGATTATTATATATATAAAAGATATTCTTGTCAAGTAAATAATAATTTTGCTAGGAAAATAAAATATATAGATATTATTTAAAATATTGAAATCAATTGAAGCCTTTTATGGAAATAATTATAATTAGAAAAATATTTATTACTAAAAATTTAATTATTATCTTTCAATCAAAACCCATTAAGAAATTGTTTATTATTGTTCAAGCAAGACTCATTAAATTTATTTTCAACTAATTGTAGCTATCAATTATTTTTTAACAACTAAATTATTAATAAATCATTATTTTACTTAATACTACCTAGGACTCTTGATCAAATAAACTCTAAATTTTTCTTATCAAGATTTAAACTTTCAACTTATTACAATTTATTTCCCAAACCATTAATTATTTTAAATATCAAAATTAGGCTCAACTTATAAACCTATTTTCTTATTGTTTGGCCTTAAAGCTTGGGACACTAGGGTCATGATAGTAGTAGGTTGAGTTGTTTAAATTGAGAAAGGGAATTTTGGCTTGAGTTTGATTGTAGTTTGTATTTGCCCATGCGGGGTTAGGTCAGCAGTTGGAGACCTTTTTATTGTGAGCAACGATCAGGTAAGCTCCTGCAGAAAACCTGATTGATGAAAAGTGTTTAATTATGGCAAGCCAAATATAGAGTGCATGGACAGTCATCTTTGTAAAGGCAATTGAGGCTTGTCTCCTGTTTTATTTCCTTCAAACAAATTATTTGAAAACCAATAAGCAGATTTATTCAAACTCAAAACTCTTTCTAAAAGTGATTTTGACAAAGACTTTGGAAACCCTTAATTGCCATGTTCAAGTGGAACTATAATTTGATCATTTTTTCCCCATGTGGGATCTGTTACGTTGAGTACTCAATAATGGTGGACTACTGGGCTAGTCTTTGAGGGGTTAGGGTAAGTCTCTCAGTTGGTGGCCACCTCTGAAGGGTGAGTCCTTCCCGGATAAGACGACAGTCCAGCAAGTCGTGCCGATCTGAGCTAGCAGTGTTCTTTTTCAGTCAAGTGACTGTGTTTTGTCGGAATGGACACCCGGTTGTTGTTTGGGTATAGAGAAGGAGGAGTATCTTGCCCAGTAGGCCGATCACCAACTTTTGTCAGTCTGCACAAAGTGTGGCATTCTGACCGGCAATATGTACAAAGTGTGGCACGCTGACCATTCGGTTATGGGGCCCAACGTATGGTAACCCGTAATTCTTTCTTTTGAGTGGTTGATTTTATAAATTATGTACGGCTGTAAATGCCAAAACACCACTCTTGTTTTTGACTGATGTTTATTGCTTGCAAGTGATCTCTTATAAAGAATTTTATACTTTGCATTCACGAACTGTTTTCACTGAACACCCAAAGCACACACGGACTTACTGAGATTTCTGTCTCACCACCATTTTACCATGATATTAGGTCGGTCCTGCTGTGGGGATGAGTAGTAAGATTATACCTACTTTGGAAGATTTTCTGATGATTTATTTTTGTGTAATGTTTCGGGGAGATGAGAGTGGATAAATTTTATTACGGATTTGTTTTTGTCATTTTGGGATTTGTTCGTGGATTGATATTTATTTTGGGATGTAATAAATTTTAAGTTCAAGTATCATATATATTTTGCTATTTCATTTTTGTGACCTAGTTATAAAGACCCCTTATCCTTTAGACGGGGCGACATCCCTGGCCCTGGCGGGCCTTGGTAGCGGGGTGTTACAAAACTGCTCAAAACTAGAAAAAAATCCTGTGCTGTTTAGCTGCACATTTAGCTGGAAATGAAGCTGTTTTTCTTGTCATCAATCCACGAAAACACCTCTATTTTTTCTCCAGAATGAAGGATGGAAACCAGCCTTAAAAGACCCTTAAACACCCCTCAAAGTTCTCTGCAAATTGAGTTGAAGAAGTGCAGAAATTCTGCACAGAAAATTCAGCAAACCTTTCGCAACCTTGAACACTATGAAACCAGAAAATTCCCAGCTTGTCTCCTTAGGCCTAGACAAAAAATTCGCCCTCAAACCTCTGTAAAATGAACCTTGTTCATCCATGAACTGAACACCATTAACCTCTCCACTTACCTTGAACACTTGGACTCCATAATCACACCTCAAAAATTTCCTAAGATCGCTCCATTCAAAATACATTTGAACTTAAAAAATTTATAGAATTTTGCTCTATGAAAACACACTTACATTAAGCTATTCAACCAGAAATTCCTCTACCATTAAGCAGTGAATTTTGGCCAGCCTTAAAGCCTTAACAGTCTTCATTCATTTCAGCAAAATAAACCAGTCCAACTGGCTCCATTGAAGAACAAAGAAACCTTTATCAATCAAACACCATTAGCTTATCCTATACCTCAAACCACTCCTCAATTTCCTCCATTTGAATTTCAAACAAATCAAATTATTCCCTTCCTCTCTAGCTGAAAACCAAAACTCCCAATTCCCTTAAACCATTCAGCTAACACTCTTCCAGTTTTCGTGCAGCACCTTTTCTCAAACTCTCTCAATTTTTACCAAGAACACACACTACATTCTTTCAAGCCAAAACCTGCCCTAAACACCTCCAATCACTCTCAAATACTCCAGATTATTCCAACATACTCCCTAGTGTTCATTTCTGGTATTTATAGCATAAAATCTCGCAAACAAGAAATTGCATTCAGATAAAAAACTAGTTTATTCCATGAAGGTCTCAAGAACAACATCAAGGTAATCAAGAACAACCCATTTGTTCATCCTCTTCTATTTAACCTTCAATGTACCATACTAATGATCTCTCTCTCTCTCTCTCTCTCTCTCTCTCTCTCTCTCTCTCTCTCTCTCTCTCTCTCGGCCAAAATGGCTGGGTTTTTTTTCTCTTGGACAACTCAAGACTCTCAATCGCGTGGACCTTCTTAAATCTTCATCGAAGTAATCGTCAATCAAGTATTTCTCTTTAATCCTCTTTAATTCTGCACTCATGTCTCTTAGATGTTGATAAGAAGAATAGAATATGAATGGGGGGATTGAGTGTATGCATGAGAATGAAGGGGTTGGGATTTGGACATGAGAATGGTTGTATATGATTAAGCTATATGGATTTTCTTGAGAATCAATATATGTTCATCATGTCTTAGGAGAGTTTGATGAGACTCCATTTTATCATGAAGGTCAAAATCAAGGAGGGGGAGGTGTGACCATGCAAGGACAAGGGCCGGCGACAAAGACGGACGAAACTCAACTAAAAAGGAGGTCACCAGAGGACGGCCAACATCAGCTCCAATCTACCCCAGCAGCCGCCTTAAATCACAACAAGACCGACCCGAAGATAGAACAAAGCCGATGTCGGCTCCACCCTGGGTAGCCGACGACTGCCTCGCATTTTTAATAGTTTCTCAATTTTCTTCAATTTTAATTGTTTGTAAAGACTTATTATGACCCTAATCTGTAATAGAACCTCAGGGATTACTTAGCTAAGGTTAAGATAGTATAAATAGAACTTTTATTGATTTGAAAACAGATTACACTTGTCTTTAATTCAAATTTGAGAAGAGAATCTTGAGAGGCCCTAGTTTCCTTATTCATCTTGTTCAAGACCAAGCTAAAGGGTTAGTCCTCCTTTTGTAAGAGTCTATAAATCTTTTGGATAATCTAATATTGTTTCTTTAAATGGGTCTTAGTTGCTTTGTTCTTCTAAGATTTGTTTGAAATCTAATATTTTGGTGCCTATTTTCTCTATTCTATTTGTTCTTGTTTGCCTTTGTTGCTTCAAGGATATTGGGGTGAGATTATAGTAGAACTATCTACTTATCTAGAGGGTCTTTGAGGCTTTGTTCTTCAAGGGTTTGAAAGAGTGTAGGTTATTAGGTTACTTTCTCCTTTTGTCATAAGAAAAATCACTGTTTTGGGTCACATTGTTTGAATTGAAAAGTTAACCAACTAAGACACCCATAACACCAAGAAAAGACACCAATAATTCGTATCAAAGAGTTTGGTATCAAAGCAAGAAAAATTTTGATTCCCACTAAAGCTTGAAAGCAAGAAAATGAGCCCTACAAAGTGAAGAAAAAGAAAACAGAGAAAAATCCCGTCACTCAAAAAATTGCTCCAAAAAGGTCTTAAAATTTTTGTTATATCTTGAATTTTTTTTTTTTTTGGTTGGGAAATTACTCCTTGATGTTGTTATAATCCTTGGAAACAAATTTATCTTGTGATTGTGGTGAAATTTGGCTTCAATATGGGTGAAAATGCTGATTGTTCTTAAGTGACGAGAATTGCATCCAATATGTTTGATAAGTGTTCTATGAGAATATTTTTTGCTATAGTTGGGATCTTTGATTCTTAATTTTTATTCCTTGGGATATTGTGACTTAGTATATCACTCTATTGTTGAATTCCATGTTCATTGAACTCGATTTTTCTATTGCACCTTTGTGATCATCTTATTCTTATCATCCTAGTTCTAGTTGTTCTTGTTTATTTGTTTTTTATAATTCTTGTTTGTTTCTTTCTTAGAAGTTTTTCTTGTGCATTTAGTGCTTGTTCTTATGTTGATTGAGTCCACTTTTTTCTTGAAATTCTTGATTAAAGACTTGTTCGCTTGAGGTGCCCAACAAGTGTTTGTTGAAATTCCCCTAAGACCCTCTAATTGGAAAATTCTTTTGATTTATGTGATTCACTAAGTTGGACTAAAATTTTAGCTATTGGGGAGAATTGGGATTGAACAAGAAGGCTTGAGTGTTTAGAAAAAGGTAAGAGGGAGAACCTAATATTAAAAGAGCCTAAGAGAGCAAACGCGAGTGTGGAGTGATCAACCTTGAGAGCTAACACGCAAGGAAATACAGTGAGGATCTATTTTTCTTTCTAATCTCTTTGTGTTGCAGGTATAAGTAAGCAAATATTCCATCACCATGGCCCATGATCAACAAATCTCTAGGGCTAATCCAAGTGGACCTAGTAGACCTCAAGAAGATCAAATTGATGCTAGGGGTTTGCGTGAAGACTTGCAAGCTATGATGAGGACTATGCGAAGTGAGTTCCAAAACATGAAAAGGGAGTTGATAAATCATCTTGGACAATCTTCTACCGTTGCACAAAGGAGTGGCCAAGAGCGATTTGAAATGCCTAGCCCTAGAATGAGGGCATTCACTAGACCACCACTTCCAAACCCCAACACTACTAGAATGGTGCCAATTGAGAAGGATGAAGCGCCTAAGCCATTCCAAAGGGACTTCTACAAACCTATAGAGGATTGGAAGCCAAGGGAGGATTGGAAACCTTGGGAAGGTCGGAACAAGGACGAGGGAAAAGCTATGGAGAGGCCACAAAGGAACAGGGATATCAAGTGTTTTAAATGCCTTGGATATGGACATTCTTCCTATGAGTGTCCAAGTAAGAGAACGATGTATACTAATCCCCATGGTGAGGATTTTACCGATAAAGAAGAAGAGGAAGAAAGCTACCAAGGAAAACAAGAGGGAAATGGGAATGAGAAAAGTGATGAAGTGGAAATTGTTGTCCAAGATGTTAAGCAAAAACAAGAAATTGAGAGAAATGAAAAAGAGAGGAAGGGAAAATAGTTGAGAGAGAGGATGAACAAATAAGTTCCTTGGACAATCAAGGATAGGAGTGAGCAAGGATAAGAGAGGGGAGGTAAATGAAGAGTGAATTTCTTTGCAAAAGAGAGTAAGGCCATAAAGGCTATAGAAGCTAAGGAACCGGTTATTCTTCCTTTATGCAAAGGTTCTTATGATTCTACTAATGATTTTTCATTGTCTTTGCCTAATGAAATTACAACTGTTCCTCAAGAATTTGAAGTTGTTTTTCCAAAGGAGGTGGTCAACCGAACGCTTACCCAATTCTTACAAACCATAATAAAGAAGAACTTGACCAATTGGGAGGAATGCTGGCCATACCTTAAGTTTGTTTACAATAGGGCTTTTCACTTTATCACTTGTCATTCTCCTTTTGAAATTATGTATGGTTTTATTACCTTAACTCCTTTTGAATTGATTCCCTTGCCTATAGGTGAATGAATGATACTTGATGGATAAAAGAAGGCGACAATGGTGAAAGCATTCCTTGTAGATGATGGCAATGATTTGGAGACGAATCCTTTTCAAGGAGGGGGATATGATGAAACTCCGCTTCATCATGAAGGTTGCGATCAAGGAGGGGGAGGGTGACCATGCAAGGACAAGGGCCGGCACCAAAGACGGACGAAACTCGACCAAAAAAGAAGTCTTCTAGAGGACGGCCGACGCCGGCTCCAATCTGCCCCATTAGCCACCTCAAATCACAACAAGACCGGCCCGAAGACAGAACACAGTCAGCGCTGGCTGTGATGTCCAAACCAGCACTGGCTCCATCCTGGGCAGCCGACGATTGCCCCGCATTTTTAATATTTTCTCTGATTTTCTTCAAATTTAATTGCTTGTAAAGATTTATTTTGACCCTAATCTGTAATAGAACCTCAGAGATTACTTAGCTAGGATTAGGATAGTATAAATAGAACTTTTAGTGATTTGAAAATAGAATACACTTGACTTTAATTCAAATTTGAGAAGAGAATCTTGAGAGGCCTTGACCTCCTTGTATTATTGTCGCAAGCCAAGTTCAATATGTGTGATCATTCGATTGTAAAGGTAATTAAGGACCGTTTTTTCTTTTTATTTCAGTCAAGTAATTCATTTGAAAATTAAACAAGCAGTTTGACACAAAATGCTAAACTCTTTCTAGAACCCAACTTTGACAAGAATTTTAGAAACCCTTAATTGCTATTTCCAAGTAAATCAATGTATGAACAAATTTCTTGCAAGTGGGACAAACAACGTTCAGTACTCAATAAGGGTAGACTATTAGGACTAGTCTTTGAAAGGATAGGGTAAGTCTCTCAGTAGGTGGCCACCTTGAAGGGTGAGTCTTTCCCAGATAGGATGGCAGTCCGGTAGGTCATGCCGGTCCGAGCTAGTATGTTTTAATCATATAGACTGTGTGTTTCTGGAGTGGACAACCAGTAAGTTTAGTGTAGAGATGGAGAAGTATCTCACCCGGTTGGTCGTACACCTACCTTTTGCCATCATGCTCAACGTGTGGCATTCTGACCAATATATGGTCATGGGGCCTAACGTGTGGTAACCCATAGCTACCTCTTTGGGTGGTTGTATTCATTTTGCACATGTATGGTTTGAAAAGCAAAATACCACTCTTTGTTTTTAATATTTATTTAGTACTTGCCAGCACTTTCTCTTATGAAATATTTATAACTTGTATACATGAACGGTTTTACCTAAAACTCTCAAAGCACACACAAGCTTACTAAGATTTTTATCTCACCACCCTTTTATGGCATGGTTTTAGGATGGTCCTGCTATGAAGGTCATTAGCTAAATTGATGCTTGTGATTCTGAAGACTATTTGTTATTTTCCTTATGTGATGTTTTGAGAGATTGTAGCAAACAATTTATTTTGGATTTGTTCATGTATCTTTGGGTTGTAATAAGTTTAATTTTAAATTATTTTGTTATTTTATTTTATGTAACCTAGTTAGAAAGACCCCCTGTCCTATGGATGGGGCGACATCCCCAGCCCTGTTGGGCCTAGGTAGTGGGGTGTTACAGTTATAGCAGTAATAGTCTAGGTTTCTTTAAATAGTACTTTTAGAAACCACTATTACAGGTCATGTTCTACGTATTCGAAATATGTTCATGTTATGAAGTGAGTGGACTACTCATTAGCTAAAAGTAAGCGATTTCCCATTTGAAATTTATAACACAATAACCTAAACATGATGAAATTCTCATTCTCATCAATCGGTTAAGAACAAACATTTATGTGTTAAGTAACTCGTGATCCATACCTAACTGTAAAAGAGCACACTTCATATTGATCACTTTCTTAAACATAACGGGTCCTTTCCAAGTGAAAATCACGCGCAAATAAAATGTAAATTCACAAGCCAATTTTGAGAATAAATTCTTTTATTAATAATTCAATAATTACATCAGATAAACTAGTCTAGAGAGCATATATTCTAACACGAGCACAGGCAAAATGACCCGAATACTCTTGCAAACGTGTTTTGAGGCATGAACTGAACTTTTTAACCTATTTTGACATGGTTTTGAAAAATGATCTCTCGTAATGAGATTGACTTTTGAAAAATGACATTTTGATCCCGAGAATTGTTTTATTGGCCGGATGTGTCTATAGAATGCATTAATTGGCTTGCGGAGCCTATGGGAATTATGATCTGACTTGTGAGTCAATGGGATCAAATTAAGAACAATGTTATTTTGCCCTGAAAATGTTTGTTTTAAAAATCCTACAGGATCAGATAACCCTCTGGCCTGATCAGTTAGAAGGGGTTGGTATTGGTAATGTTGAGTACTCAACAAGGACTTTGTTCTTTGTACCAGCCTACGTTAGAGTTACACGGCTCTAGCAACCTGGCCTAGTTCTAGGGATTTTCTTACTCCGAACGGGGTGACATGACATTGAGATGAGTCATCTTGGCTTATGGTAAATAAGGTTGGTATGGAGACCCCGGCTATATAGTGAGTAAGGTTGGTATGGAGACCCCGGGCTTATAGTGAGTAAGGTTGGTAATAGTGTGCTGCAGTACACTAGGTATGCTGTGGTATAACTAAGCAGAAGTACGTTGGGGTGTACTTATTCCCGCAACACATGGTTGAGTACTGTAGGCTGCGGTCTCAGTACAATGATACGTGGCGCCGAAGGCAAGGACTGCGGGACTTACCACACATGGCGACCTTCTATTAGAGAAGTGCCTATGATTTAAAAATTAGGGCAATATTTTGAAACTAAAACACCATTTTTCAAAAACGATTAAGTTTTGAATAATCTCTTCTTTATAGAGTTTTGGAATTATTTCTAGTGAATAAATGATATGTTATTCTACAAAAGTTTTATGTACCCTGTTTTTTCATAAAGCACTAGCACACACGGGACTCTCTGGGTAATTCGTCAATCACACATGTCTATTATCTTACTTTTATAGGATCTAGAGTTCAGCGGACATACTGATAGAAGGACGATACTACAATGCCAACATTGTAGGTCTGGGCGGTGTCCTTTTTTATTATGTACTTTACTACTATTGTAGTTAGAGATGACATGTATAAAATTTTCTGACATATATATATGTGTGGCCATCAACATGGGATATTGTATGAGTCTAGACCTTATATATATTTAGTCCTTTGGTTCTTGTTATAAAGACCTCTTGTCTGGGTAACTGGACGGGGCGACTCCCAGGGTTGGTATGCTTCTATTGTTATATTTAATAGGGGTGTTACACATGTAACTTTTGGTAAAGTTAATTGTAGTAGTGTAGGGGTACAAATCTCCCTCTCATCAAGTTCCTTAACAACTCCCTAGTGACAACTGGTTGATCTTCCATCCTCATTTTTTGGGATACAACTTGGTCCCACCACACCAAAGCATACTTAAGGAAACTTGAAATGGCTAATTTAACCTTGATACGCTCATTATACTCATGGCGCTCAAATAAAATCTATATCCTCCTTTCCCATTCAAAATAAGCTTCTGGGTCACTTTTACCTTAGAAATGAGGTACTTTTATTTTGATGTGCCTCAACTCTCAATCTTTCTCATCTTCATCTTTCCTTCATACTCTTATCCCATTTCCCTGATTTTTTCCTCCGTAATCTTCCTTATGGACTCTCTTATCCCAATCTCCCATTCTTTCAAACTCTCTCTCAAGCTCCCTTACATTTTGTCCGTCATGCCTCCCTTGTAACATCCCACTACCTAGGCCCATCAGGGTCGGGGATGTCGCCCCGTCCAGAGGACAAGGGGTCTTTATAACTAGGTTACATAGAAACAAAATAAAATAAAGACTTTAAAATTAAACTTATTACAACCCAAAAGATAAATAATGGTACAAATTAAGAATAAATTGTTTGCAACAATCTCTCAAAACATCACATAAAACAAATAACACGAGTCTTCAAAGCACAGGCAATAATCTAGCTAATGACCTCCACAGCAGGATCTCCCTGAAAATATGGCATAAAAGGTGGTGAGACAAAAATCTCAGTAGGCCTGTGTGTGCTTTGAGTGTTTAAGGTAAAATAATTCATGTATGCAAGTTGTAAAAATTGCATAAAGAAAAGTGCTAGAAAGCATTAAATAAGTATTAAAATGAAGAGTGGTGTTTTGCTTTTCAAACCACACATGTACACAATAAATACAACCACTCAAATGGGTAGCCATGGGTTACCACACGTTGGGCCCCATGACTAAATAATGGTCAGAATGCCACACTTTGTGCAAGGTGACAAAAGGTAGGTGTACGGCATACCGGGTGAGATACTCCTCCATCTCTACACCCAAACTTACAGGTTGTTCACTCCGGAAACACACAGTCCACGTGACTGAAACTTGCTAGCTCGGACCGGCATGGCCTACCGGACTGGCACCCTATCCAGGAAGGACTCACCCCGCAGAGGTGGCCACCTACTGAGAGACTTACCCTAACCCTTCAAAGACTAGTCCTGGTAGTCTACCCTTATTGAGTACTCAACGTTGATTGTCCCACTTAGGAGAAAATCGATCACACATTGTTTTATTTGGAAATAGCAATTAAGCGTTCTAAAATTCTTGTCAAAGTTGGGTTTTAGAAAAAGTTTAGCATTTTGTGTAAAATTGCTTGTTTGATTTTTAAATGATTTGCTTGACTGAAATAAATAGGAAAAATAGTCCTTAATTTCCTTTACAACATGAATTTCCATACACATCGCGTTTAGCTTGCCACAGTAATTTTTTGGTGTTCACAAAATTCCATGCAGGAGCTTACCTGATTTCTTGCTTGCTCAAATTCAAGAGTCTTCCAAGGCTGACCTAACCCCTCCTGGGGTAAACACGAAACATAAGGTTACACTCAAGCTAAATTCACTTATACAAGTAATCATAGTTCAACTTATTACCATCACATCTCTAATGTCCTAAGCTTTAAGGCTAGTTGATAAAGAATTTTATAAAATAAGTCTAGTTTGACAAGTTAAAATAACTTGGGGTTATAAAATAATTGCTAATAAATTATAGACTCAATTAATAATTCTTGAGTGCTATTATTTGTAAATAAACTAAGGTTTGAATATTTAATAATACTAAGCCCTAAATAATATTAATTAATGGTAATTTTTTTAAAAAAATAGCTTTATTGTAGATAAATAATAAATTACAAATAGTTTTTAATTAATTTTTTAATAAGTAATAAATAATTATTAATAAATGAATTATTTTGAATTTTTATTTAATAAATACCAAATAGATTTTAATATAGATGATATTTAGGAACATAGGTAAAGGTTTTAACTAGGGCCTACAAGGTCATTAATTAATTCTAGTATTTCATTTATTATTATTTATATAAAAGATTTATCCATCATTACATATATTATTTTTATTAAAAGGTTTTATTTACTTGATAAATAAAATATTAATATTCCAATTAATAATCCAATCCAAATCTTCCTAGAGTTTCGAATTTTATAGAGAAAAATATAGTAGTAATTCCAATTAAAGTAATAAAATTTGTTAATAAAAATAACCTAGACTCAACAAGAAAATAACCTCTCAGCATGATTTTCCTATTACTAGAAGAGATTCTTTAACACATTCTCCGACATCAAATAATAAACCAATCCATTCATGAACACAGGCTTGACTTTTCACATACTATCACAAGGCTAACTTTCTTCTAGGCATAATTAACATCAATGGCTTCAACGGAAAATAGAAACATTAGAGCCTAATCACCCTTGGTGTCATGATGTCTAGCATGCTTCAAACATCCATAAAATTCATTAAGCACGAAGAACATACATTGATTCAAAAGGAAATACATACAACTAAGTCATATACAACAATCATCATGTCTTAACTTCATCCCCTTAATCCACATGCATATACTCAATCCCCCATTGATATTCTATCTCCCTATCACCTCCTAAGAGACATGATTTAAGAATTCAAAAAGAAGGTTTTGAGAATAATTACTTGATTGACGAGTACTATGGTGACGACTAAAGAAGGTCCACGCACGTCGAAGAGTCTTGAGTGATCCCACGGAAAAACAACCATGGTTGATGGTTGATCAACCATTTCGGTTGGAAGAGAGAGAGAGAGAGAGAGAGAGAGAGAGAGAGAGAGAGCATTAGAAAGGTATATTGGGAATTGAATAGAAGAGGATGAACAAGAAGGTTATTCTTGATTTACCTTGTTGATGTTCTTGAGACCTTCTAGGAAAAAGCTGATTTTGATCCGATTGAAAATTCTTGTTGGCATGGTTTTGTGTTATAAATACTAGAAATGAAGTCTAGGGATTAAATAGATGTGATCTGGAGTATTTGAGAGTGATTGGAGGTGTTTAGAGTAGGTTTAGGCTTGAAGAAGTTTAGTGTGTGTTCTTGGTAAAAATGGAGAGAGTGTGGAAGAAATACAGTACGAAATCTGGTAGGGTGCTGGCCGAATGGTCTAGGATGAAGGGGGGTTTCGGTTTTCAGCTTGTGGGAGAGAGAGTGACCAGTTTTTTTTTTTTTGAAATTTAAATGGAGAAAGTTGTGGAGTTATTTAAGGTAGGTGGTTAGCTATGGTGTTTGATCAAGGAATGTGTCTAAGCTCTTCAATGGTGCTAGCTAATCAAGGTGGTTTGGTGAAATGAATAGAGTTCAATACTACTCCAAGGCTGGCCGAAATTTAGTCTTAAATGGTAGAGAAAATTCTGGTTCATTAGCTTGATACAAGAGTGTTTCCATGGAGTAAAATTCTGAAATTCGTTTGAAGTTCAAAAAAAAAGTTTGAATGGAGTGATCTTATTAGGGTTTTGAGGTGTGGTTATGGAGTCCATGTATTCAAGGTAAGTGTAAAGGTCAATGATGTTCAATCCATGGCGGAACAAGGATCAATGTTACAGAAGTTGAAGGGTGATTTTCGGCCTAGGCTTGAAGGAAGCAAAGCTGGGAAAATTCTGGTTTCAAGTTGTTCAAAGCTGCGAAAATTGGTGCTGAATTTTTGTGCAGAATTTTTTGCACTTCTTCAGCCCAATTTGCAGCTGGTTCTTGAGGGGGTTTGAAGGTCTTCCAAAGGTGATTTTCCAGCCTTCTTTCTGGAGAAATACAGGGGAGTTTTTCTGGCTTGAAGATGGACTAAAGCAGCTTCATTCTCTTGAATGAAAGCTGCGAAATTCCAAAATTTTTTCCTGGTTTTGCACACTTTGTGCAGTCCGAAAATTGTACAAATTTTCCAGCCTTGAAGCCACATGAAATGACCATTTTTCTGGTAGCAAATGAGTAGGTTTATTGGCTGAATTTTTCGAAGAGATGGTCTGAAAAAATTCTGGAAAATTTCCAGATTTTCCTTCACTAAAATATGAACAACATGAAGGTGAACTTGAAGGTTCTATCATGGTGATTGATTTCTCTTGGAAACCCTTCCTATTTCCCCTCCTATTTTTGGCCAACCTCTCTCCTCCAAGATTGATTTTCAAAATTCAAGGATGAGAAATTATCACAGAATTTTTTTGGAATTTAAAAGAAAGATTTGATGGTTTTTAGTTCATTTGAAATTGGGAAATGCTAGGACAAAGCTAGAGGTAATAAATAGAACAAGAATTCCCCTAGAATTCTTTTTAGGACACAATGATAAGATTTAGAACATTCTCCTCATGTCTCCCCTAAGACAACATTCCTATTTCTAAGGAATGCAAGAAACAAAAATTCAAACTTAATTAAGATAATCATGTTAAAACTTAAATGATGGGATTTGAACTCATGACCTTAGAGATTAATTCCAAAGCTCTAACCACTAAACCACAACAACTCTTGTTCTTATTTTCTCACCCACGTATTTTTCTTATTTAATCCTTAAGTTATTTTCCTATTCGGACCTCAAGCAAAATTACCATTTTACCTCTCCTACTCAATAAGCATAACTAAGCATTTTAACCTATAACCCGCAATTCTGAAGCACATAAAATCATTCAAAAACATATATATTCATGTAAAATGATATGATATGCATCCCGACCCCCTTACTCTAGGGTTGGCTTTAGGTGGGGTTTCACATCCTCCCCTTCTTAGGAGAATTTCGTCCCGAAATTCAGACGCACCTGTATCTCAGATTGGGATACTTCCGCTTTACCCATTCTTCTGTTTCCCATATGGCATCTCGCGTGCCATGATGCTCCCACTGTACTTTTACTATCGGAATCTGCTTGTTCCAGAGAGTCTTGATACTTCGGTCCAATATCTTTATGGGTTTCTCCACATAGCTCAGGTCGGGTTGTAGCACTAACGGCTCATCATTCAAAACATGTCCGGGATCGGCATTGTACTTCCTCAACTGCGAAACATGGAATACGTCGTGAATTCCTGTTAACCCATCTGGCAAATCCCATCGATACGCCACCGGCCCAATTCTCTTTTTTATTGGAAACGGTCCCAAGTACCTCGGACTCAGCTTTCCCCCTTTCGGATGTTTCAGGATTCCCCTATTTGGTGTCAGTTTTAGTAACACGCTGTCACCCACATGAAATTCTAACTCCCTCCACCTATTGTCCGCATAACTCTTTTGTCTGCTCTGAGCTGCTTTCAACCTTTCCCTAATTAACTTGACCTTGTCCAACATTTCTTGAAAATAGATTTCTCCCGATTTACTTATGTGACCATCCTCTGACCAACTCCAGTATAGTGGAACTTGACACTTACGTCCATATAGAGCTTCATTCGGAGCCATTCCAATCGAAGCTTGATAACTGTTATTGTATGACAACTCGGCATACAGCACACTTTTGATCCATTTATCCCCAAAATCCAATATACAGGCTCTCAGCATATCCTCCAATATCTGAATAACCCTTTCTGACTGTCCACCGGTCTGCGGATGCGCCGTCGTACTGAACTTTAGACTAGAACCCATCGATTCTTGAAACTTGCCCCAAAATCGGGATGTAAATCTCGGATCACGGTCGAACACAATACTTGAAGGAACCCCGTGTAATCTGACTATTTCCCGCACGTAGGTCTGAGCCAACTTTTCCATTGAATCCTTTACATTCACAGGTATGAAATGTGCCGACTTGGTCAATCGATCCACCACTACCTATATAGCGTCTTTTGGTTTCTTGCCATCGGGAGTCTGGTAACGAAGTCCATGGTCACCTCTTCCCATTTCCATTCCGGTATTGGCAACGGTTGCAATAATCCTGCTACCTTCTTGTGCTCCACTTTGACTTTCTGACAGGTTGGACATATTGAGACATACTTAACCACGTTCTGCTTCATCCCGGGCCACCAATAAGACTTTTTCAGATCCTGATAGATCTTGACCTCTCCCGGATGAATGGCGTACTTGCTCTTATGCACTTCTTCTAAAATTCTGTCCCTCAACTGGAGCTCATCAGGTACACACAAATGATCCCGGAAGTATAACACTCCCGCTTCGTTCTGTTGGAACTCACCGCCTTGCCGCTTAAGCTCCTTGTCCTTGAAAAGCTGGAATTCCGCATTACTCTGCTGAGCTTCAACAATCTCCCGCCTTATATCTAGTATCAACTTCAGGTTGCTAATAATGATCCTCTCCTCTTGCACTTCTACTCTTCTATCCAACATATCCTGAACCATTTTAACCTCTTATACTCTTAGCCTGGCCATTCTGACTTTCTGGCTCAGGGCATCAACAACGACGTTAGCTTTCCCGGGGTGGTAGTTGATAGGACAACGGTACTCTTCCAAAAATTCCATCCATCTTCACTGTCTCAAATTCAAGTCTTTCTGGGTGAAGATGTACTTCAGGCTTTTGTGATCAGTGAACACTTCATATTCTGCTCCATACAAATAGTGCCGCCATTTCTTTAATGCGAACACAATGGTAGCTAGCTCTAGGTCATGCGTGGGATAATTGACTTCATGAGGCTTCAATTTTCGAGAAGCATAGGCGATCACCTTCCTATCTTGCATAAAAAATGCTCCCAAGCCTTCCTTCGAAGCATCCGTATATAGTGCGTAAGGTTTATCTGCCTCTGGTAGACTCAGCACAGGCGCTGTCATTAACCTCCGCTTCAACTCTTGAAAACTCTTTTTGCATTTTCCATTCCAATCAAAGGGTACGTCCTTTCTCAGTAGCCGGGTTATAGGAGATGCTAGCATTGAAAACCCCTTAATATACCTCCGGTAGTAGCCAGCCAATCCCAAGAAGCTTCGAATCTCTGTGATGTTCTCCGGTTGCTTCCAGTCCGAAATGGCTTCAACTTTCGCTAGGTCTACTTTGTTCCCATCCTTGGTCACCACGTGACTAAGAAATGCCACACTATCCAGTCAAAACTCGCACTTGCTAAACTTGGCATAAAGCTTGTGCTCCCTTAGCTTTTCCAGTACTAACTTCAAATGTTTTGCATGGTCCTTCGGGCTCTTGGAGTAAATAAGTATGTCGTTGATGAAGACCACCATGAACTTGTCCAAGTAGGGTTGGAACACTCGATGCATCAAGTTCATAAATACCACGGGTGTATTGGTTACCCCGAAAGGCATCACCACAAACTCATAGTGACCATATCTTGTATTGAAGGCCGTCTTGGGAATATCTTCCTCCTTTATCCTCACTTGATAGTAGCCTTGCCTCAAATCCAGTTTGGAGTAACAACTGGATCCTTTCAACTAGTCAAACAACTCGTCAATTAATGGTAGAGGATATTTATTCTTGATGGTCTGGTTGTTCAAGCCTCAGTAGTCAATACACAACCTTAGAGTTCCGTCCTTTTTCTTTACAAATAGCACAGGTGCTCCCCAGGGTGACGTGCTAGGTTTGATATAGCCTTGTCTCACCAACTCTTCCAACTGTTTCTTCAATTCTTTCAGCTCCGCCGGTGCCATCCAATACAGAGTTCGAGACACCGGTTCCGCTCCTGAGACTAGATCAATGGAGAACTCAACCTCTCGAGCGGGAGTTAGAGAAGTAAGTTTCGCAGGGAACACGTAAGAAAAATCTTTTACCACCTCAGTATCCTGCAGAGTGCACTGGTCCTTCGGCTTGTTTATTACATAAGCCAAATATCCTTAACATCCTTGCCTCAACAATTTCCGTGCTTTAGCCCTAGCTATCAAAAACTTCAATTCTTTTACTTTCTTGCCATTGAACTCCAACACATCACATTCTAGTCTAATGAACTGAACCGACTTATTCTTACAGTCTACTCTAGCCCCATGCTTCGCTAGCCAATCCATTCCCAATATCAAATCATAATCATCAATAGCTAAGACTATTAGATCTCCCTCCAAGCTTTCTCTCCCTACTTCAACTTTACAATCCTGCACATACCGATCCGCTTGCACCATTTTCCCCAAAGGCGTACTTACTAACAAGGTGAAAGGTAGTTCTACTCTATCCTAATCCAATTGATGTGCACAATTCTTATTTAAATAGGAATGGGTAGATCCAAGGTCTATCAATGCATTAACGAAACGTCCTTGGATAGTAAACGTACCTTCCACTACTGCTGCATCAGCTCCAACCTCCTCCCGGTTGAGAGCGAAAACTTTTGCTTTCACCTGCGGCTTCTGCGTTCCACTCCCGGAAGCTCCTGAGGTATTGGCTCGATTGGGCCCCGGGTTTTGAGTTGGGTTCCCTTCTCCGATCCGGAGAAGCTTAGGGCAGGCGTTCCGTAGATGGTTCGGGTCTCCGCAGTGGTAGCATTTCCGCTCGCCTCCTCTGGACCAACAATTTCTCTCAAAGTGGCCCTTTTTTCCACAGTGCCGACATACTGGAAGATTCTGTGCAGGACCAACTGGAGTTGTTCGGGCTTGCTTTCCCCGATTCTGCCACTGCTGGTTGGTAGGGCGCTTGCTAGGTTGCTGCCTCTGAAAAGGCCTCGGCGGCGGTCTTGTCGGTACGAACGGTCGTGGAGCCAATCGATTGCGATCCTCATTCTTAGTACAGGTGGCTGCGTCCACAGCCCCCAAATAAGTCGTCGGTGGAGAGGGTGCTAACGCCCTTCTTAACTCTTGCCTTAATCCCTTAACAAATTGCCTCGTTCTATTCTGTTCAGTATCCACCAGCCTCTTGCAGTACTTTGACAGTTGCATGAACCGTGCTGCGTATTGGGCTACCGTCATGCTTCCCTGCGTTAGATTCTGGAACTTGTCTTCCCGTTTCTCAACTATCCACTGAGGGATATATTCTGCCTGGAATGATTCCACAAAATTAGCCCATGTCCAGTCTTGGTCAATCATCTCCCAGTCGTCTTGAACCCTTTGCCACCATGCCCGAGCTGGTCCCCTCAGTCAGAATGCAGCAAACTTCACCATTTGCTTCTCAGTGTACTGGAGCGTAGCGAAGATATCCTCCATTTGTTCCACCCATTGCTCGGCTTTCTGGTCTTATTCGGCCTCCCCCAAGAAGATAGGAGGTTGAAATTTCAAAAACCGCTACAATGCCTCATCTTCCCCTTTCGGATTCCTCTGTTCAGTCAAGGTTTGTAGAAACTCAGTCACCTTGTGGAACGCTTGCGTCATAGTTACGCTAACCGATTCTTCTGATCCCATTTCTGGCTCTAGTTCATTCTCATCCCCCTGGTTCGGTGATGGCATTTGAGTTATACCAAACTCTAGTGTCACGGGCTCTGCCTCAGGAACCCTTCTATTGGATGTGGCTGCACGACGTCTGGGTGCCATTCTAAACCATTCCCCAAATAATGAGTTTATGCATCAAAGTTAAAAATATGTAAATTGAGCATGCATTCACATTCAACTTTAAGCGGAAGAAAATTAGATGCAAGTTTTGTATAAAGAATTGCATATAGATTTTTCCCAAGATTTAGAGTACTCCGGGCACTCTTATTTGCATAAATTCAGAATTAAAGTAGTAAACATGGGAAAAGAAAAGAAAATCCTTAGCAAAGGAGTTTGTGGAAAGCAGTAAATAAACATCCCAATCATAGCAGCACTTAGCCTTTCTAATCCTCATCGGAGTCTTCAAAGTCGGCCCCATATAACCATCCCCCAGAATTCCTAGTGACGTCTATCCCAGCCCCATTTGCAAACCCATCTATTGGCTCCTTCCCGGGTCTCCTAGAACTCTCCCCGGTTTCAACCTGATTGGGAGGGGTTACAAAGGAAGGTCTAGGTGGAGATTCATAATCTATCTCCCCTGGGTCATCACTGTCAGCTGCCAAGTCAACTATGGGACTAGGAGGGAGGGGAACATATTCCATGTCTATCTCCTTGTCTTTACTGTCAGTAACCAGGTCGGTCATGGGTATTGGGGGTGGCTCAATGATCTGGACCTCATCGTCACTACTGTCATCCGGGGGAATGATTGGCTGCGGTGCAGGCTGAGGTGCAGGCTGAGGCACTGGTAGGTCATTCGGGTAGGTAGGAATAGGAGGGTGCCACTGCTGCCCTTTCCTTGCGGTTCTAATCATTCTAACCATCCTACATCATAAACAAGACAGGTCATATAAAAGATAAAATAGATTCTATCAATACTTGCCTAAACCTAGGCTCTGATACCACTGTAACACCCCACTACCTAGGCCCATCAGGGCCGGGGATGTCGTCCCGTCCAGAGGACAAGCGGTGTTTATAACTAGGTTACATAGAGCAAAATAAAATAAAGACTTTATAAATTAAACTTATTACAACCCAAAAGATAAATACTGTTACAAATCCAGAATAAATTGTAGGTAACAATCTCTCAAAACGTCACATAAAGAAAATAACACGAGTCTTCAAAGCATAGGCAATAATCTAGCTAATGACCTCCACAGCAGAATCTCCCTGAAAACATGGCATAAAAGGTGGTGAGACAAAAATCTCAGTAAGCCTGTGTGTGCTTTGAGTGTTTCAGGTAAAATAATTCATGTATGCAAGTTGTAAAAATTTCATAAAGAAAAGTGCTGGCAAGCATTAAATAAGTATTGAAATTAAGAGTGGTGTTTTGCTTTCAAAGCACACATGTGCACAATAAATACAACTATTCAAATGGGTAGCCATGGGTTACCACACGTTGGGCCCCATGACTAAATAATGGTCAGAATGCCACACTTTGTGCAAGCTGACAAAAGGTAGGTGTACGGCCTACCGAGTGAGATACTCCTCCATCTCTACACCCAAACTTACCGGTTGTCCACTCCGAAAACACACAGTCCACATGACTGAAACATGCTAGCTCGGACCGGCAGGGCCTACCGGACTGACACCCTATCCAGGAAGGACTCACCTCTCAGAGATAGCCACTTATTGAGAGACTTACCCTAACCCTTCAAAGACTAGTCCTGGTAGTATACCCTTATTGAGTACTCAACGTTGATTGTCCCACTGGAGAGAAAATTGATCACACATTGTTTTATTTGGAAATAGCAATTAAGAGTTCTAAAATTCTTGTCAAAGTTGGGTTTTAGAAAAAGTTTAGCATTTTGTGTAAAACTGCTTGTTTGATTTTCAAATAATTTGCTTGACTGAAATAAATAGGACAAATAGTCCTTAATTTCCTTTACAATATGAATTTCCATACACATCGCGTTTAGCTTGCCACAGTAATTTTTGGTGTTTACAAAATTTCATGCAGGAGCTTACCTGATTCCTTGCTTGCTCAAATTCAAGTGTCTTCCAAGGTTGACCTAACACCTCCTGGGGTAAACACGAAACATAAGGTTAAACTCAAGCTAAATTCACTTACACAAGTAATCCTAGTTCAACTTATTACCATCACATCCCTAATGTCCTAAGCTTTAAGGCTAGCTGATAAAGAATTTTGTAAAATAAGTCTAGTTTGATAAGTTAAAATAACTTGGGGTTCTAAAATAATTGCTAATAAATTATAGACTCAATTAATAATTCTTGAGTGCTATTGTTTGTAAATAAACTAAGGTTTGAATAATGAATAATACTAAGCCCTAAATAATATTAATTAATGGTAATTTAAAAAAAAATAGCCTTATTGTAGATAAATGGTAAATTACAAATAGTTTTTAATTAATTTTTTAATAAGTAATAAATAATTATTAATAAATGAATTATTTTGAATTTTTATTTAATAAATACCAAATAGATTTTAATATAAATGATATTTAGGAACATGGGTAAAGGTTTTAACTAGGGCCTACAAGGTCATTAATTAATTCTAGTATTTTATTTATTATTATTTATATAAAAGATTTATCCATCATTACATATATTATTTTTAATAAAAGGTTTTATTTACTTGATAAATAAAATATCAATATTCCAATTAATAATCCAATCCAAATCTTCCTAGAGTTTCGAATTTTATAGAGAAAAATATAGTAGTAATTCCAATTAAATAATAAAATTTTTTAATAAAAATAACCTAGACTCAACAAGAAAATAACCTCTCAGCATGATTTTCCTATTGCTAGAAGAGATTCTTAAACACATTCTCCAACATCAAATAATAAACCAATCCATTCATGAACACATGCTTGACTTATCACATACTATCACAAGACTAACTTTCTTCTAGGCATAATCATTATCAATGGCTTCAACGGAAAATAGAAACATTAGAGCCTAATCACCTTTGGTGTCATGATGTCTAGCATGCTTCAAACATCCATAAAATTCATCAAGCACGAAGAACATACATTGATTCAAAAGGAAATACATACAACTTAGTCATATACAACAATCATCAAATCTTAACTTCATCCCCTTAATCCACATGCATATACTCAATCCCCCATTGATATTCTATCTCCCTATCACCTCCTAAGAGACATGATTTAAGAATTTAAAAAGAAGGTTTTGAGAATAATTACTTGATTGACGAGTACTATGGTGACGACTAAAGAAGGTCCACGCACGTCGGAGAGTCTTGAGAGATCCCACGGAAAAACAGCCATGGTTGATGGTTGATCAACCATTTCGGTTGGAAGAGAGAGAGAGAGAGAGAGAGAGAGAGAGAGAGAGAGAGAGAGAGAGAGAGAGAGCATTGAAAGGTATATAGGGAATTGAATAGAAGAGGATGAACAAGAAGGTTGTTCTTGATTTACCTTGTTGATGTTCTTGAGACCTTCAAGGAAAAAGCTGATTTTAATCCGATTGAAAATTCTTGTTGGCATGGTTTTGTGTTATAAATACTAGAAATGAAGTCTAGGGATTAAATAGAAGTGATCTGGAGTATTTGAGAGTGATTGGAGGTGTTTAGAGTAGGTTTAGGCTTGAAGAAGTTTAGTGTGTGTTCTTGGTGAAATTGGAGAGAGTATGGAAGAAATACTGTACCAAATCTTGTAGGGTGCTAGCCGAATGGTCTAGGATAAAGGGGGGTTTCGGTTTTCAGCTTGTGGGAGAGAGTGTGACCAGATTTTTTTTTGAAATTTAAATGGAGAAAGTTGTAGAGTTGTTTAAGGTAGGTGGTTAGCTATGGTGTTTGATCAAGGAAGGTGTCTATGCTTTTCGATGGTGCCGGCTGATCAAGGTGGTTTGGTGAAATGAATGGAGGTCAATAATGCTCCAAGGCTGGCCGAAATTTAGTCTTAAATGGTAGAGAAAATTTTGGTTCATTAGCTTGATACAAGAGTGTTTCCATGCAGTAAAATTCTGGAATTAGTTTGAAGTTAAAAAAAAAAAAAGTTTGAATGGAGTGATCTTAGGTGGGTTTTGAGGTGTGGTTATGGAGTCCATGTATTCAAGGTAAGTGTGAAGGTCATTGATGTTCAGTCCATGGCTGAACAAGGATCAATGTTACATAAGTTGAAAGGTGATTTTCGGCCTAGGCTTGAAGGAAGCAAAGCTGGGAAAATTCTGGTTTCAAGTTGTTCAAAGCTGCGAAAATTGGTGCAGAAATTTTGTGCAGCATTTTTCGCACTTCTTCAGCCCGATTTGCAGCTGGTTCTTGAGGGGGTTTGAAGGTCTTCCAAAGGTGATTTTCCAGCCTTCTTTCTGGAGAAATACAGGGGAGTTTTGCTGGCTTGAAGATGGACTAATGTAGCTTCATTCTAAAATTTTTTCCTGGTTTTGCACAGTTTGTGCAGTTCAAAAATTGTACAAATTTTCCAGCCTTCAAGGCACATGAAATGACCATTTTTCTGGTAGCAAATGAGTGGGTTTACTGGCTAAATTTTTCGAAGAGATGGTCTGCAAAAATTCTGGAAAATTTCCAAATTTTCCTTCACTAAAATATGAACAACATGAAGGTGAACTTGAAAGTTCTATCATGGTGATTGATTTGTCTTGGAAATCCTTCCTATTTTCCCTCCTATTTTCGGCCAACCACCCTCCTCCAAGATGGTGTTTGATCAAGGAAGGTGTCTAAGCTTTTCAATGGTGCCGGCTGATCAAGGTGGTTTGGTGAAATGAATGGAGGTCAATACTGCTCCAAGGCTGGCCGAAATTTAGTCTTAAATGGTAGAGAAAATTTTGGTTCATTAGCTTGATACAAGAGTGTTTCCATGCAGTAAAATTCTAGAATTAGTTTGAAGTTAAAAAAAAAAAAGTTTGAATGGAGTGATCTTAGGTGGGTTTTGAGGTGTGGTTATGGAGTCCATGTATTCAAGGTAAGTGTGAAGGTCATTGATGTTCAGTCCATGGCTGAACAAGGATCAATGTTACATAAGTTGAAGGGTGATTTTCGGCCTAGGCTTGAAGGAAGCAAAGCTGGGAAAATTCTGGTTTCAAGTTGTTCAAAGCTGCGAAAATTGGTGCAGAAATTTTGTGCAGCATTTTTCGCACTTCTTCAGCCCGATTTGCAGCTGGTTCTTGAGGGGGTTTGAAGGTCTTCCAAAGGTGATTTTCCAGCCTTCTTTCTGGAGAAATACAGGGGAGTTTTGCTGGTTTGAAGATGGACTAAAGCAGCTTCATTCTCTTGAATGAAGCTGCGAAATTCTAAAATTTTTTCCTGGTTTTGCACAGTTTGTGCAGTTCGAAAATTGTACAAATTTTCCAGCCTTCAAGGCACATGAAATGACCATTTTTCTGGTAGCAAATGAGTGGGTTTACTGGCTAAATTTTTCGAAGAGATGGTTTGCAAAAATTCTGGAAAATTTCCAAATTTTCCTTCACTAAAATATGAACAACATGAGGGTGAACTTGAAAGTTCTATCATGGTGATTGATTTCTCTTGGAAATCCTTCATATTTTCCCTCCTATTTTCGGCCAACCTCCCTCCTCCAAGATTGATTTTCAAAATTCAAGGATGAGAAATTATCACAGATTTTTTTTTTTTGGAATTTAAAAGAAAGATTTGATGGTTTTTGGTTCATTTGAAATAGGGAAATGCTAGGACAAAGCTAGAGGTAATAAATAGAACAAGAATTCCCCTAGAATTCTTTTTAGGACACAATGATAAGATTTAGAACATTCTCCTCATGTCTCCCCTAAGACAGCATTCCTATTTCTAAGGAATGCAAGAAACAAAAATTCAAACTTAATTAAGATAATCATGTTAAAACTTAAATGATGGGATTTGAACTCATGACCTTAGAGATTAATTCCAAAGCTCTAACCACTAAACCACAACAACTCTTGTTCTTATTTTCTCACCCACGTATTTTTCTTATTTAATCCTCAAGTTATTTTCCTATTCGGACCTCAAGCAAAATTACCATTTTACCTCTCCTACTCAATAAGCATAACTAAGCATTTTAACCTATAACACGCAATTCTAAAGGACATAAAATCATTCAAAAACATATATATTCATGAAAAATGATATGATATGCATCCCGACCTCCTTACTCTAGGGTTGGCTTTAGGTGGGGTTTCACATCCCTTGCATTCTACCTCTTCCTCCACTCAACCACCTACCTCCCCTCAATAGTGTAAATGGATGACTTCCTACAGAATGCTCATCCTAATCCTCTCCTTACTCATACAACGGGGGTATGACATTATTTTCCTCTCTCATCCTAGGGCTATCTTGTTCTCTATAACCTCTTCTTTGTGCAACGGTTGAGGTTTACGTTGGTTGATTTGCAATTTGATGATATCTCTCCTCATCTCATCCATTTTTGCATTGAGAGTTTCAAAGGCAGCTCAAATATCAAAAAAGTCTTGGGACATTTTGTTGGAATTTTACTTGAAAGGTTTAGATGGAGGAAGTATTCTTCACAAGCATTCCCTTACATATATGCACTCATCCTCGTGTTTAACTCTCTTTGGCTTTTATATCAATAGGCTAACCCTCTTACCTTTTTCAATTCACTCAAGTGCTCAAAAAGTTCTTCCCACAAAAGTCTCCCCAATTACTTGGGAATTACTCCAAACTTTGCAAAGTTAACTAACTCTCTAAGGACAATCAACTGGATGACTAACGATGGAAGCTGATCAACACACAACAATAAGTCTCAAGGAGTTTATATCAATAAAGTAAATTCAATGAATTCAAGAAGCTTAACAAAATTGTGTAGTGAATGGGTGAATGGACAAGACCTAACAAGAATTTCTATTGTAACACTAGAAGTTTAAAGAATATAGCATTCAAGAGTAAGAGCAAGAATATATCAACTAAGATGATCTCTCAATGGATAAGAAATGTCTCCAAAAAATTTAAAATGATAGATAATCAACTTTAAAAAGTGTTTGCAAAAGTTTTAGCCATGATTTCAAGTGAAATGTTCATTCAAGCAAAATATCAAATACTCTGTAGGTAGTTTTCGGAACTCAAGATATAGCAGAAATTTTAAGTAATTTTAGCCCCCAAAATAAAAAAACAACAAGAAAATTTCAATCCCAAATATTTATACTATCAACAAGGCACAAGTTTAACACATAAAGCATAAGAAAAATTAAAAAAAAAACTTGACCTTTGTATCACAAATTTGAGTTACAGAATTGACCAACTTTGAAGCCTTGTCTTGAAAACCTAAGTCTTAATAAGAATAAAAGATTTTCTTTCTCTGATACCAAAATATTTCATATAACCTTGGGGGTAATTTCTCAGTGAATTTCGTTGCTCAATTTAGGGCAAAATGCAAGACTCTTTAAAGAACTCTAAACAGAGAATTTTATGAAGAAATGAGACACCTAAGTCAAATACTAGGACCCTAAGTCAAAATAAAGAATTTAGAACTCTAGAAATAAGAATTAAGTCTACTAATTCACACCTAAGAACCTTTGATTCAATAAGGAACCAAGAACTCTTGAAGAAGATGAACTAGGTAACCAAAGATAACCTCTACTCTAGACCTTTAGATTTTCAATAACCTAAGATTCTATTTTGATAGGTTAGTTTGATCTATCATTAAGAGTTTATAGACTCAAATTTAAGGTAAGGAATAGAATCCTAAGATTGGCCCTGGCCTACATGGAAGAACTCTCTCAAGAGTGTCCTTTGATTTCAATGAAATATCCAAATTATATTTGAAATGTTATAATGCCATTATATAGGCATCTAAACCAAACTAAAGTAAGATGAAATCTTAGACATTCAAGTCTTTAAATGGTCCAAAATATCCCTATTATTTAATAAAAGTCATGGAAATTAATTTAGAAACCAAAATAAAACAAAACAAGAAAATTCAGCAAAATTGGACATGACTTGAAGGGACCAGCGCTAGGTATACTAGTGGACTTGGCACCATGTGTACTAGTGTACCTAGTGCCAAGTGTGTCCTGGTTCCACATAGGTGGCTTCTTGTCCTTTCAGCCATCTCTTGTGCTCCTTCGGCCCCCACATGAGTTCTTGTGCAAATACAGCTCTCTTGGACCTTCTCTTTAGCATCCTTCTCTTCACACTTTCATGTTCCTTGACTTGTTGAATGGTTTTGTTTGAATCCTCCCTTGTAAGCTCCATGTCTTGGATTCTTCCAAGGTGCCATGAAGTGTGGCTTATAGTCTCATCCCCCTTCTTTAGCTTTAACATATTGCTTAGATGGATTCCTATCACTTGTCCTTCCATATGTATTGAGTCTATAAATCCTTTTAGGAAAGATCAATTAGCTTGCCAATTTGGGTCTTAGGTTATAGCTAATCTAAGGTTCTTCTTGGAGGTAAAGTTGGTTACCTAAGTCATCTTCTTCAAAGTGTTCTTGGTTTCTTGTTGAGTCAAGGGTCTTTGGTTGTGATTTAGATAACTTTATTCTTATTTCTAGTGTTCTAAGTTATCTATTTTAGCTTAGAGTTGTAGTATTTGAATTGGGTGTTTACTTTCTTCTTAAAATTTTCTGTTTTGAGTTCTTTAATGGTTCTTGCATTTTGCCCTAAATTTATCCACGAAATTCATTGAGAAATTACCCCCAAGATCATATCACATTGTCATATAGAGAAGGATTGCTGGTCAAAGGGGGCAACAAGGAGATGTTTCAACTGTGGTGACCTAAACCATCTGAGGAACAACTGCCCTAAACCACTCAGGATGGGGCAAGGAGCGGCGACCCAACAAGCTAGGGCGAACAGTGGTGAACCCCAAGGATAACTACTGGAGGAGATCAAAAACCTCAAGTACTTTCGTTTTGCTACCATACTTTCGTTTTGATGATTTTTTCCATTTTAAGCCTTCACTTGATCACAAAAGTCATTTTTAAAGGCATTCGGGTCTTTTTACCATTGCCAGATTCCAAAGGACTTCCCAAGGGTATTTGGATCATTTTACACTTACCCGATTTGAAAAGTGTTCATAAGAGTTTCAATAAGAATATTTTAGTCATTTACCAAATACTCGATTCTGGAGGTTTTCATGAAATATTTGAATAAGGACATTTGGGTCATTTCCCAAATACCTGATTTCAAAAGGAACTCATTTCAAGAAATCTAAAATCCTAATCCCAAAAGAGAATCCTAATCTAGAATCCCCATTTCCAAACACATTTCCATAAAATATTCCAATAAGGGCATTCCTGTCAATTTATGAATACCCGATTCCAAAATTTATTATTTTCTAAAAATTTCAAGTATTTAATCAAAAAGGACTAAATTCACAAAAATTTCAAGTATTCATGCTTTAATCATCCATTAATGTTTCCAAGCCAATTATGAAGTTTTTTCAAGCCTAAAATGGTGCAAAACAATTCTTGCTCAAATAAACCTTAAATATATTCAGGGATTTCCAAAACGGTATAAAACATAGCATTTCATGAAAAAGCGAAGCACACTAGCGTTCAAAAGGTTTTAGAAATAAAAGGGACGCATCTCGTGTCCTAATTAACTCTTTTCTATTTATGGCCCTTCAATCACCGTTTCTGCCATTTTCAATGTTTTGTTGGCCATTTCCGTTCAAATCGTGTTTGGCCATAAAATAGCCGATGTGCCCGACGGGTCGTCGACGTCCAACCGACGGTTAAGGAAAATGTTCAACTTTCGTTCACGTTGTTTTTTTGTCGTTTGTTCTATTCTTTCGTTTTTCTTTTTCCACATCCTTTCTCCCTTCATATACAAGAGATTCACTGCATATTTTGCATTCATTTTGTCCCAAAATCACATATTTAATCATCCTTAAGTTCATCCATTTTCGGACTCATTTTTCTGGAATTTCACTGCTTGGATACATGATTTTGTTTTGTACATAACTTTCAATCCACAACTCCGATTTGGCTCTGTGATATACCAAAGTGACCATAAGACTCTTAACTATAATTCTAGCTCTTTTTGGAGTCCTAGTTCCAGTGACATGCTATAGGGCAAAAACAGCCCCAATAGTTTTACTTCAATTCTAGTATTCATGCTTGCATTTGTTCTCCTTTAGCCTTTAACACCTTGTAACCTTTAATTCATTCAATTTTCCTTCAAATCATTTTCAGTTATGTGATTTCCAAATTCCAATAGCTCACTAGAGTTACTCTTCTTTAACATAAATTCATCTTTTCTAATCAAAATCTAGTACAATCCATTTTTCTAACCAAGTAACTTCCATTTTTATTTTACTTTGATCATCATCCCTTCAACCCAAAACAACCCTTCACACTGTCGTAATTATTCAATTCTTCTTCACACAAAACATCATTCAAAAAACCCTTAGGTAGCTGGCACACATATAAGCATATACAAGGCTCATACATAAAGTTTACACACCCTAGCTTTTGATCCAAAATCAAGACATGAAAATCATGTTTTCGTGTTAGAATTCATATCAACATAATCATCATTCACCTAACAACACCTTTAATTCTAGCAAGGTGAGATTTTATCTTGTGTTTGAAGCTATTTGAAGTGATTTGCTCCAAGAACTTCTCAAAACTCACCAAGAACACCAAGAACACACACTAGCCTTTTTTTTTCCTCTCTTGTTTAGTTTATTTTCTCTTGGCTTCCTTCCCTCTTGGCTGCCCTAATATAAGTTGTATAACAGCCCCTTCTCACCACCATTCACCATCCAATCTTGGCCATTCATCTCTTGTTTTTATTAATTGAATGGTGGATATTCTTAGGTGTGTTCCAGTGAAATTTTTACACAACAACCACCTATTTTCCTCCTCAAAAATTTCTCTTCATTTCTTCTTGCATGCCTGTCGGTTTCTTGACCAATTTTCAGCCATTCAATCACCTTCTCATGGTCCATGTATTGGCCAATCAAAATGGACAAGGCATTCATCTAAAGGACCCACAAATGATGTGTTCTAATTACAAAATTACACATCATTCTTCATTTATTTTCAATTCTTTAATTCCATGCATTTTGCTTGACCTCATCATGCAAACTCTCTTAAATTGACAAATGTCTATGGGCTACAAACCACAAAATGCCACACATACCATTTTTTACCGCGATTTCCTTTTTCCTTTAGAAATGACCAAAATCGTGTTCAAAACGAAAAAATATTTTATTCTACCATTCAACTCCAAAAATTCTACTAAATCCATTGGTAGTACTTAAACTCTTCAATTCCTCTCCTATTTGGTCAAATTTGCTGTCTAAGTCGCGGGCATAGTTAAAATGACGAAAATGCCCTCGGTTACCCGAATAGCTTAATTCGTGCTGAAACGTGTGTTTCATCGCACTAATCAATTTCTCTTCTCAGCATACCCTCAAATTCTTATTTTATTTACAATTGTAGCCTTTCAAAGATTTAGGGTACGGGTAGAACAAATTCAATAATTACATCCATGTCCTGACAAAATATAATTATACCAAAATATTCGTCTCAATACACCGATGAACTTTTGTTCTAGCCATTGATACCAATTCTCATCTTATTACAAATAGTAGCCTTTCAAAGATAAAATGTGGGGTGTTATATTATCCTTTCCTTGAAAAGAAATTCGTCCTCGAAATTGGTTTACCCCTGGAATAGTTTTGGATACTTTTTCAGCATCCTTGCTTCTGTATCCCAAGTTGCATCCTGCACTGGATGATGATTCCATAACACATTTACAAGTGAAATTTTCTTATTTTGAAAATCTTTTTCAGCATACTCCAAAATCTTAATAGGCTTTTCCTCGTACTTTAAGATTATAGTTATCTCAATGGGTTCTTCATTCAAAATGTGGGTAGGATCAGCTACATACTTCCGAAGTTGGGATACATGAAACACGTTGTGAATCCCTTGAAGATTTACGGGTAACTCTAACTGGTAAGCCACGTTCAGAATCCTCCCGACAATAGGGAATGGTCCTACGTACCTAGGTGCCTACTTCTTCTCTTATCCTTTAATTCCCAATTATCATTGTGGAGTCAACTTCAAGAATTCATCATCTCCTTCCGCAAATTCCAAATCTCTCTTGCGTCGATCTGCATAACTTTTCTGTCAACTATAAGCTGCCTCCAACTTAGTTTTGATCATCTCCATAGCCTATCGAATCTTTTCAAGATCCAAAGCATCCTACTCACTCGTTCTTTTTCCTAAACTTTTCTAATATAATAGGGACTGCCATTTCCTTCCATACCGAACTTTAAATGGGGCCATTCCAATGATTTATTGATAACTATTGTTGTATGAAAATTCTACATATGCTAAATTATCAATCCACTTAGTTCCAAAATCTAGAGCGCAAGCCCGCAATATGTCTTATAAAATCCTATTCACTCATTTAGTCCGTCTATCTGTTTGTAGGTGCGCTGCTGTACTGAACTTTAAGATTGTCCCATACCTCTACTGCAATTTAGTTTAAAACTTTGAAGTAAATCTAGGATCCCTATCTGACACAATATTAGAGGGAACTCCATGAAGTCTGATCACTTCCTCCATATAGATTTTACTTAACTTCTCTAAAGAATATCGTTGATTGATGGGAATGAAATGTGCAGACTTAGTCAGTCAATCCAATATCACCTATATAGTATCGCGATGTCCTACTGCCATAGGTAATCTTATAATGAAATCCATAATAATTTCATCCCATTTCTATGATGGGGTAGGCAATGGCTGTAGTAATCCTCTAGGCCGTTGCTGATCGGCTTTCACTTGCTGACAAGTTGAGCATCGAGCTACAAAGTTTGAAATATCGTTTTTCATACCAATCCACCAATAATGCCATTTTAAGTCCTGATACATCTTTACAGCTCCTGGATGGATGGTATTCTTACTCTGATGTGCTTTTGTTAAGATATCTTGCCTCATCGCTGACCGTTTTGGAATACAATACTGATCTCGGTAATAAATAATTCCATCATTATCCTTTCAAAACTCATCTCCTCCTTTTATCCTTTTGTAACTCACTAACCTTTGCAACTCTTCATGCTTATCGTGTTCTTCCTTCAGTTATTGTAGGAAAGTAGGTTGAATGGAAATATTACTTAGCCTTATTTCTCCGTCTACTTCAAATATTTTCAATTTTGAAATTCATATCATCTGAAGAGCTGATAAGTTTGCCTTCCTACTAAAGGCATCCGTACTGTGTTTGCCTTTCTAGGGTGATACTTAATTGGACACTGAAATTCTTCCAAAAATTTTATCCACCGCCGTTGTCTCATGTTCAAATCCTTGTGGGTAAAAGCATACTTTAAACTTTTGTGGTCAATGAAGACTTCAAATTCAACTCCATACAAATAATGTCTCTACTTCTTAAGAGCAAACACAATAGCTACCAACTCCAGGTCATACGTAGGGTAATTCTCCTCATGGGGTTTCAACTTCTTAGAGATGTAAGCTATCACCTTTTTTTCTTACATTAATACTCCTCCCAATCCACCCTTTGAGGTATCCGTGTAGACCTCATGTGGTTTGTCCATCTTTGGCAATGCTAAAACTGGAGCAGAGCTTAACCTCTTTTTCAGTTCCTGAAAACTTTTCTCATACTTCTTAGTCTAAACATAAGGAACTTTCTTTTGGATGAGTCGAGTCTGAGGAGAAGCTATCTTAGAGAATTGCTCAATAAATCTCCGATAATACCCTACTAATCCCAAAACAATTCGCATTTCAGTTGGAGTCTTGGGACGTTACAAATTTGTCACCGCTTTAACTTTTGCAGGATCTATTATAATCCCATCTTTGGATATCACATGTCCCAAGAATGCTACTTCTTGTTTCGAAAACTCACATTTACTGAACTTTACATATAGTTTGGTCTCTCTTAACTTCCTTAAGACTTTTTGAAGGTACTATTCATGTTATTGGGAGTCTTTGGAGTACACCAGGATATCATCTATGAATATAACCACAAAATTGTCTAAGTATGGCCGAAATGTTCGGTGCATCAAGTACATGAAAATAGCAGGAGCATTACTAACACCAAAGGGCATCGCTACAAACTCAAAGTGCCCATATTGTATGTTGAATTTAGTTTTCAGTATGTCTTCTTCCCGAATCCAAGTTTGATAATATCCTTGCCTCAAGTCTAATTTCAAAAAACATCCTGCTCCCTACAACTGGTCAAACAGTTTATCAACCATGGGCAACAAATATTTATTCTTTACCGTTACTGTATTCAACCCTCAATAGTCTATACACATCCGTAAAGATCCATCTTTCTTCTTAACAAACAATACAGGTGCTCCCCACGGTGAAGCACTTGGCCAAATGAGCCCTTGCTCTATTAATTCCAGTAGTTGTTTCTTAAGCTCCTGCAATTCTGTAGGTGCCATTTTATAAGGAGTCCTGGAAATTGGTTCTGACGATGGCACTAACTCAATGGAAAACTCTACCTTTCTCTCTGGCGATAACTCCTTCAATTCCGCTGGAAAAACATCTAAATATTCATTCACAATAGGAACATCTTTGAGTTTCTTAACCTCTCCTGGCTTATTAAACACATAAGCTAAGTGCCCAGCACACCCTTTTCTAATCAGCTTTTGGGCCTTAAGTCCCGACATAAAAGCATTACTTTTCCTTCTAGCCTCACCTTCAAATTCCAATGTAGGTATCTCGGGCTGACGGAAATGTACTACCTTATGTCTACAGTCAACTTAAGCATGATGCTGAGATAACCAATCCATACCTGTGATATGCTACCATAATCTTCTATGGGCAAACATATCAAATCTCCTCCTAATATTTCATCTCTTACCATGATATTACAATTCCTATGTGTTTTCTTACAATTCATTTACTTTCCCAATGAGGTACTGACAATCATTTTATATGATGTTTCTTCCCATTTTATTCCCATAGAATCAAGAATTGAATTGGCAACAAAGAAATGCATAGAGCTGGGATTTACAACACTTTAGCATTATGATAAAAATAAGGAGCATACTTTCCACCACTGCAGCATGGTTGTCTTTCTTCTCTAATGCTACCACCCGGGCATTCACTTGCGGTTTGGTGGGTCTAGCTCTAGAGGTAGAAGCTTATCCTGGGTTTTCTCTTCCCAATCCTAACCTCTGTCCTTGGCTGTTACCTCTGGGTCGACTTCATTCTCCCATTCATTGTGGGTAAGGGCAATAGAAACTCTTGTGCCCTAGCTTACCATAATTAAAGCATTTAAGGGGGAGTTGTCTGCCAGTTAGCCCTCCACTCCTTTGCATCTTTCCTTTCTTTTGCCAATGGGTCCTTCCAGATCTTTTCTGACTCATACCTCAAAATCCACCTCGGTTTCTCTTACCTGCCTATTCGATATCAGCCATTTCTACTACAACGTTATCACTGGTAGGAGTCATTCTTGTTAATACTCTTTTTAACTCTGACCGTAAACTTGTCACAAATGTCTAACCTTGTCTGCTTCTGAATGGACTAGAAATGGGCAATATTTTGACAATCTAGTAAATTTTGCAACATATTACCCTACCGTACGGCCTCCTTACAGAAAAGTTTAAAATTCATCCTCCTTCCGTTCTATCACCCAGTTAGGAATGAACTTTTTTTTAAAGCTAGACTTAAAATCTATCCACTTCCATTCTTTTTGATTCATTTCTCTTGCCCACTAATCTTGGGCAAGTCCTTTTAACTGGAATGTAGCAAATTATACCTTTATTTGCTCCGAATAATTCAGGGCTGCAAAAATCTTTTCCATTGTTCAATCTAATTTTTAGCCTCTTGTTCCGAATCAGGTCACCTTTGAAATTATGGAGTGTGAAATTTTAAAAAATGCTCAAGAACTCAATTCGATTCAACTTCACTTTGTTAACTTTCTCTACGCATACCCTTATTTACTCGAGCATTCTCATTTGCTCTAGTGGCAGTCTCAGTCAACTATTAGATAGTATCAACCATCTTTTGGAAGTTTTGGAACATGGGGTGGTCCAAAGTTGCAAGGTGAGGACCTTCCACATGCGTCCACCATCAGCTAAGGGTTATTTTAAGTTTGTGATGATTGTCCGAAGGCTCGCTTAGGAAGCATCTGTACAATTCATAAGATTTTGTCAATATAATAATATAACATAGCTTAAAAGTAATCATAAAAATGGGCATAGTTCACATAACAAAACATAACATATATTCATTCTCATTTATCAAAAAGTCAGTACAAAATTTGTGTGCTAAGCACACAGTCATATACACCGGTCGAACTGTACATTCCCTACTATACATATCTATATCTCATCCTTCTACTTATCATTATCGCTATCTAAGACAGGAGGTCCTGAATCAGTAGAAACTATATAAGACTCCGTTGCAGCAACCTTCTCATCTCCATTTGCATCTGGGTGCAACCAAGCTATTAGCTTTGGGTCTATCTCTAAATCCTCCTCAGGATCCTCAACCACAGGTACCTCCTTATCCTCTCCCACCTCTGTAGCCTAAAAACCCGGCATCTTCTCCTCAAGTACCCCCTGTACATCCCCCTTAAACATCTCCTCATTATGCTCAGACAACACTGCACTATCAGGAATACTATCCTCCTCATCATCACCATATTAATGGTACGGCTCAATATCACCATCAATCTCATCAAAGTCACCACCTACCTCCTCATGTAGCGACAGTATCCTTTCGGGGGATAGGTATCCTTCCCACACCAAGGTCTTGCGCTAATGGAGTAATGATGGGTACTATTGGATCAAACCTGCTCCTGGTGAGACGGGGTGCATGACAGTAGCCATGCCTAGATCCTGTCAAGGTGAAATGTCCAAGAACGCCAGCTCGATAGATCATCCTAATCTTTCTAGGCTTCTTCACATCTAAGCTCTTGCCTTTCTTTTTCTTCCCTTCACCACTGTGCTCATCCATTAGGCGCTTTCCCTTATCACTCCTATCTGCCATACCTACACTATGAAAGAGTTCTATCAATTCCTATAACGTTACCACAGTTCTATAAAACTATGCTCTAATACCAATTGTAACACCCCTACTAAAATAACAGCGAAAGCATACCAACACCGGGTGTTGCCCCGTCCAATTACTTGGATAAGAGGTCTTTATAACGAAAACTAAAGAGTGAATATATAAAAGGTCCAGACTCATAAAATATCTCATACTGATGGCCACACACACACAGACACACACACACATACACACACATACATACACATATACATATCAGAGAATTTCATACATGCCATCTCTAACTGCAGCAGTAGTAAAGTACATAATTAAAAGAGAAACCGCCTAAACCTATACTATTAGCACTATGGTATCGTCCTTCTATCCGTAGGTCCGCTGAACTCTGAATCTTACAAAAGTAAGATAAAAGACACGTGTGAGTGACGAATCACCTAGTGAGTCCCGTGTGTGCTAGTGTTTTATAAAAGAACAGGGTAAATAAAACTTTTATGGAATAATATATTATTTGTTCACTGGAAACAATTTCAAAACTCTCTAAAGAAAAGTTTATTCATAACTCAATTATTTTTGGGAAACGGTGTTTTAGTTTCAAAATATTGTCCCTATTTTCAAATCACGGGCACTTCTCCAACAGAAGGTCGGCCTATATTGCATGTCCCGCAGTCCTTACCTTCGGTGCCACGTATCATTGTAGTGAGACAGCAGCCTATAGTAATCAATCGTGTCGTCGGAATAAGTACACCGCAACGTACTTCTACTTAGGTATATTGTAGCATACCTAGTGTACCATAGCACACTCTTACCAACCTTATTTATCTTAAGCCAGGGGTCCCCATACCAATCTTACTTACTATAAGCCCAGGGTCTCCATACTAACCTTACTTACCATAAGCTAGGGGTCCCTATACCAGCTTTACTCACTATAAGCCAAGACGACTCATCTCAATATCCTGTCACCCCGTTCGGAGTAAGACATTCTCTAGAACTAGGCCAGATTGCTAGGGCCTTCTAACTCTAACGTAGGCTAGTACAAAGATCAAAGTCTTTGCTGAGTACTCAACATTACCAATTCCAACCCTTTCTGACTGATCATGCCAGAGGGTTATCTAATCCCGTAGGATTTTAAAAACAAACATTTTTTTGTACAAAATAAAATTTTCTATAATTTGATCCTATTAATTCACAAGTCATATATGTGAAACCCCAGTCGAGACCAACCTTAAAGTAAGGGGGTTGGGGATGAATAACGTGCTTTATTTCATGTTTAAATATGCTTTCATATGATTTTTATATGCTTTAGATGTGACTTTATTATTTTGAAGTTGTGTGGGTGAATGTTGTGTGAGAAGGGCAAAATGGTAATTTTTGCCCGAGGTGAAAATAGGTAAATAGCCTGTGGATTGAATAGAAAATAATTTTTCTAGTGAAAGTATCAACAAGAGTTGTTGTGGTTTAGTGGTTAGAGCTTTGGAATAAATTATTGAGGTCTAAGGTTCAAAGTCCATCATAGAAGTTTAGCTTGAGTAAATTTTATTTTGCTTGGGAAATGATGGTTTTGGCCATAAGGGCCTAGATTAATGTGGTGATGATGTTCTAGGAGAGACATGATAGAAGTAATCTCATTCCACTCCTTTTACTCTTCTCGAAATTCTTATAGGGAAAATCATCATTCCTTGATCTTTAATTTTCCTCAATTCTCAACTCATTAGTTTGATCAAGATGTTCTAGCCTTTTTCTTTCTAGAAAATCCGTAGAGTGCTGAGGTCTTTTAGGATCAAAATGTCTTGGCAAAAGACTTCTTTTGGTTTGGAAAATATGGTAGATTTGGGGGAAAATTCAAGAGGAAAATCCCTCTTGAAAGCTTGTTGAAATTTTCCTCTATCTTAGTTCATCTATCTTCATGGAATGAGCTGAAATTTTCCAGCTTGTTGTACCTTCAAAAGGTCAAAAATTCTAGCTCACATTCCCTCCCAAATGCTGCCAGAAAAATGGTCTTTAGGATCAGTTTGAAACCTAAAAATTCTTGACCAATTTCGGACTGCATAGGCTGGAGCAAAGCAGGAAAAATTCCTGTACGAAAATCAGTTTTGGGAGCTCAAAACCAAGCTGCTTTCTCCCAGATTTTGTGCAGAACCTTAGCTATGTTTTTCCTCCATAAAGAAGGCTGGAAACTAGCCTTGAATACCCCTAAAATCCCCTTCAAAACTTGCTGCAAAATGGCTCTAAATAGCAGACGAAAATCTGCAAGAAAAATCATTGTGCAGCGAAATTTCTGTGCAGAATTTTTTGTCCAGCTTGTTTCCTATTTTGTTCCAACCGAAAACCCTAACCTACTTCTGTGAAAACCTCCATTAAAACACCATTAATAGAGCTACATTGGTTCCCTCAAGCTTCTAGACGAAAGGCAGCAATGGCTGTCCGAAAATCCCTCAACCAAATCCCTGCAATTTAGCTTGATTACTTTCTAAAATTTTAGCCATCTTATTTAACAACTTTTCATAAAATTTTGCTCAATTGATTAGACATCTTCTCCACCATTGTGCACCTCAGTTTTGGCCATCACAAGCCCTCTTTAACTAGCTTTAATTCCCCAGAAGAGCTGCACAATCTAGTCGGCCATAGGAGACTTCAAGCTGTCCAAACAAATCAAGATATTCTTAGGATAACTACTTTCCAAATTCACTTCCCAAAAATATTCTTCAAGGATTATAACAACTAACCTTTCCTTTTCCCTTCCAAATCAGAGAATCAACTCCCTAAACCCTACTAGAATTCGGCCAGGCCTATTCCCACAAAAAAATCGGCAGCTGCACAAACCATCTCTCCCTCTCTCGATTTTCCTTCAAGCATCAAGAACACACACACACTACACCAAGAACACCCACTTCTTCTCTACACCTAATACCCCTCCAAACCACCTCAAACCCTCACGAAAATCTCCAGATTTAGTCTACTCATTGCTGTGAATCCATCAACACCATTATTAACATCAAACTCCTCCAAACATCTTACTACTTCGGATCAAAGCAGAAATTTCTGAACAAGAACATCTTCAAGGTAAATTCACTCTATCAACATCATCCTCTTCAAACTTGATCTCTAGTGAGAATCTATATAAATAATCATGCTAATGACTTCTTCTTCTTCTTCTTCTTCTCTCTCTCTCTCTCTCTCATGGACCGAAATTCCCTCTCTTGGCCGAATGGTCTCTTCCTCCATGACCATGCTTTCGCCACCTTTCTTGAACAAGATTAGCCATCTAGGAGTTGAGATCTTCTCTAAACTCCTTCAAGTCATTCATCAACCAAGTAAGTACCTTCAATCCTCTCTTTAAACTTTAGAATCATGTCTCTAGGTTGATGTTGTGAGAAGATGAATGGCGATGGGTTTGTGTATGTGTTGTTGTCGAGATTGAAGCATGAGTATATGGATGCTTGTGAAGGAGATGGGATTTATGCATGGAAGGATTATATTGGTGGATTAAATAATGAGTTGAGGTTTGATGCATGTCATAGGTAGTATTTGTGATGAAGCATGCTAGAGATTACGTCACCATTGGTGAATAGGATTTGTATGCATGATTAGATTTTGAAGCTATGATCATGTTTATGCTAGTAGAGGTTAAAGCATGTCTTAATAAATTTAGATCTATGCCTATGTGCAAGATTTGGATGATTTGATGAATTGAAGGATTGGGTATGTTATTGATTATGGTTGACCATGGAATCTTGATCATGATCTAGTTGTCCCTAAGTAAATTTTATTTCATGAATAAAATATATACTAATAATTTTTGCTAGAGAATTTCGAAAACCCTAGGAAGGGTAGATTTGGAATTATAATATATGTAAATGATATTTTAGTCAAATAAATAATAACTTTTCTAGAAAATAAAATAAATATTATTTAAAATAAAGAAATTAATTAAAGCCTTTGTGGAAAAGATTTATACTTAATAAAACATTTAATAAATCAAAACCCTTAAGGATTTACTTATTATTTTCCAATAAATTTAATCTTAACTAGTTTTAGCTATCAATTATTTTCTAACAACTAAGCTATCATTAAATCACTATTTTACCTAGTACCACCTATGACTCCTGATCAAATAAACTCTAAATTTTCCTTAACAAGATTTAAACTTTCAACTTATTAGAATTTATTTCCTAATCCATTAATTATTTTAAATAACAAATTAAACTTAGCTTATAAACCTATTCAATTATTGTTTTGCCTTAAAGCGTGGGACACTAGGATCATGCTAGTAGTGAATTGAGTTGATTTAAAATTGAGGAAGTGGATTGTGGCTTGAATCTGATTAAGATTTGTATTTGCCCATGTGGGGTTAGGTCAGCTGTTCGAGACCTTGTTGTTGTGAGCAAGAATCAGGTAAGCTCCTGCATAAAACCTGATTGATGTGAAATGATTTCCTTATGACAAGCCAAATATGGAGTGCAAGGACACTCGGTTATTTGAAAGCAATTGAGGGTTGAATTCATCATTAATTCCAACGCTTAAATTATTTAAAAGTCTTTGAGCAGATTTTTCCAAACTTGAAACTCTTTCTAAAACTAATTTCTCCCAAAGCTTTGGAAACCCTCAAATTGTTATTTTCATGAAGAACAATGCTTTGTTCATTTTATCCCAAGTGGGGAATGTCGTTGAGTACTCAATAAGGGTGGACTACTAGGACTAGTCTTTGAAGGGTTAGGGTAAGTCACTCAGTAGGTGGCCACCTCTGAGGGGTGAGTCCTTCCTTGATAAGATGCCAGTTCCAGTGAGTCGTGCCGGTCCGAGCTAGCAGTTTATTTTGTTTCAGTCAAGTGACTGTGTTTTTGCCGGAATGGACACCCGGCGGTTGTTTGGGTATAGAGAAGGAGGAGTATCTTGCTCAGTAGGCCGATCACCTACTTTTGTCAGTCTGCACAAAGTGTTAGGCATTCTGAACGGTTATGGGTCCCAACATGTGGTAACCCATATCCCTTTCTTTCGAGTGGTTGATTTCATTACTAATGTTTGGGTAGAAGAGCCAAAATGCTACTCTTGCTTTTGACTAATGTTTATTGCTTGCCAATGTTTCTCTTATAAAGATTTCACACTTTGCATCCACGAACTATTTCCACTAAACACCCAAAGCACACACGGACTTACTGAGATTTCTATCTCACCACCTTTTATCATGATTTCAGGTTGATCCTGTTGTGGTTGAGTAGCTACCTTGGAAGAGAATGTGTCTTTTGATTTCATGTATTGCTTTGGGAAGACGAGAGTGGATGATTTTAATTATGGGTTTTGTTTTGGAATTTCATGGATGTACTTTTGAAGTATTTTGGTTGTAATAAATTCTTTTTTTAGTTTGAGTATTATTTATTTCAGCAATTTTATTTGTAACCTAGTTATAAAGACCCCTTGTCCTTTGGACGGGGCAACATCCCCGGC
Source organism: Voacanga thouarsii (assembly GCA_026120185.1). NCBI lineage: Eukaryota > Viridiplantae > Streptophyta > Magnoliopsida > Gentianales > Apocynaceae > Voacanga > Voacanga thouarsii. The sequence continues at coordinate 1,133,627 of JANUWF010003374.1, read as the reverse complement.
CCTGGCAGGCTTAGGTTTTCCAGGGTGTTACAATATCATAATTCCCATAGGCTTTGTAGGCTAATCAATTCATTCCATAGGCACATCAGGCCAATAAAATAATTCCCAAGATCAAAATGTCATTTTCCAAAAGTCAATCTCATTACGAGATATCATTTTTCAAAAATGTGTCAAAACATGTTAAAGAGTACTTTCCATGCATCAAAACAAGTTTCCAGGAGTATTCGGTTGATTTTGACCATACATGATCACAAAAGTCATTTCCAAGGGCATTCAGGTCTTTTTACCCATGCCATATTCCAAAATACTTTCGAGAATATTCGGATTATTTTACCTTTACCCAATTTGAAAAGTGTTCACAAGACCTCCAACAAGGATATTTCGGGTCATTTACCGAATACCCAATTCCAAAGGTTTTCATGAAACATTCCAATAAGGATTTTGGATCATTTTCCAAATACTCGATTTCAAAAGGAACTCATTTTAAGAAATCCAGAATCCTAATCCCAAAAGAGGATTAAATTCAAAGTTTCCAAGCACATTTTCATAAATTGTTCCAATAAGGGCATTCTAGTCAATTTATGAATACCCGATTCCAAAACTTACCATTTTTTAAAAATCCCAAGTATTTAATAAAAAAGGACTAAATTCACAAAATTCGTGCTTTAATCATCCATTAATGTTTCCAAGCCAATTATGAAGTTTATTCAAGCCCAATGGTGCAAAACGATTCTTGCTCAGATAGACCTTAAATATATTCAGAATTTTCAAAATGGTATAAAACATAGCATTTCATGGAAAAGTGAAGCACAGTAGCTTTCAAAAGGTTTTAGAAATCAAAGGGACTCACCTTGTGTCCTAAATAATTCTTTTTCGTTTATGGCCATTCAATCACCGTTTCTACTGATTTTAATGTTTCATTGGCCGTTTATTGATAAACCTACATTAAACATCATTTTCAAGTCAAATCGTGTTTAGCCGAAAAATAGTCGACGTGTAACCGACGTCCAATCAACGGTTAGCTGATGTCCAACCGATGGTTAAGGAAAATGTTCAACTTTCATTCACGTCATTTGTTCGATTTTTTTGTTTTTCTTTTTCCACATCCTTTCTCCCTTCATATACAAGGGATTCACTTCATACTTTGCATTCATTTCATCCAAAATCACACAATTAATCATTCTTAAATTCACCCACTTTTGGACTCATTTTATAGAATTTCACTGCTCGACACATGACTTTTTTTTGTACATAACTTTTAATCCACAATTCCAATTTAGCTCCATGTATATATAGCAAAGCAACCATAAGACTCTTAATTTTAATTCTATATAAGCTCTTTTCAAAGTCCTGCTATAGGGCAAAAACAGCCCCATTAGGTTTACTTCAATTCCACTATTCATGCTTGCCTTTGTTCTCCTTTAGCCTTTAACATCTTGGAACCATTAATTCTTTCAATTTTTCTTCAAATCATCTTTAATTCTGTGATTTCTAGATTCTACTAGCTCACAAAAGTCACTCTTATTTAACATAAATTCATCTTTTCTAATCAAAATCTAGTATAATCCATTTTTCTAACCAAGTAACTTATATTTTTATTCTACTTTGAACATCATCTCCTCAACCGAAAATAACCCTTGAAACTATTAGTGTTGTGCCCTAAAGGCAATCACTTATATGTGGTATATGACACATTTTATTTCATAAAAGGCATTATTTATCTTATAATTTCTTTTGATTACTTTTGAGTAATATAACTGTTGGATAAAGTCTCTAGTACGACACTGTATTATGGAAATCATGGTAGAGATCATGATATGAGATTCCTACTACACTGTATAGTGTTAGTACTTAAATAGTCCCTAGTTATAGTATTAATGAGACAAGACATCATTAATGTGTTAAGACTAACATGTGTTAAGACTTCCTGATCTTGATTAGGCGGTGGTTCTTATAACCGTATGTATTGAGATAGTCAAAGTTAACACATGGATGCTTGTTAATGGAACAAGTTCATTGGATGACCTAACTTTGAGGTAATCACATGGATAACTATTTAGTGCCAGTGATATAATCTCAATATAGCAAACGTGCAAGTATCCTTAGACTTGAGATCTCCAAGGTACTTTGTTTGATGAGCTGTACTTTGATTCCAATCTCTGGAGCTCGATCGATGGCCGCCTATGGGATGGATATTGGGTACATTGTGAGGTAAACAAAAGTAGTTGAGATGGTCAATAAAGGATTCACCACTCCTAATAGCAGGGGCGAATATCTCACGGCCACTTGTAAGAATTACTACTCGAAAGTCCCTGGCCAAGGCAATTGTGTATTGGAAATAGTTCCAATTGATATACATCTAAAGTAGTGGGTTCCTATTACAAGTACTATTATATTCGGGCCAGAATCATTTCTGAAGGGAGTTGTCACTAATTCCGTACTCCGAACCGAATGAGATATTATCTGGTGAAAGGAGTTAATTGCACTGAAGTTTGTTATTGAAAGGTTTATGTCAAGCCACTTGACTTCCTGGACTCTTGGGTGGTCATGATATGTTGCTAGATACTGCTCATGATTTGGGAATATGGGTTTATTAATTGATGAATTAATAAACCAATCCTGATTAGAATTAATAGAATTAATTCTAATTAATTAAGGATTATTAATCTCAAAAACGTTTGGATTAATTCATGTTCGCTACCAATTGAACGGGAAATCTAATAGGTCACACACAAAAGAGGAATATATACTCAAGATGTTATTTGATAACATAGTGGGGTTTGTTACAAGAACGAGAGGTTGATGTGGCCAAATTATAATTTGTTATAATTGATGGGCCAATTTATAATTTTGAGAACTTGATAGGTTCCAATTGCAATTGGAGAACTGTTTGGAATTCTCAGATGTGATTTTTGTAGAGGCTTTTGGTCATATGAGATATAATCAAAATGGTTTTATTGTTGAACAAGAAGTCGTACAAAAACAAACAAAAAGGCACATATGAAGGAATGGGTGTCAATACTCCTTTTTATCAACACACATGAAATAATGTGTGTTGGGCGATCCTTCCAAGAGTATAATGGGGATATGATCTTCATGTTCTCTAGTGAACATCTCTCTCTCTCATGTGACTTCTTCCAATAGGGAATCCAAGACTTTTCTTCTTCTTCTTATTTTCTCTGGTTTTGCTTATGAAGTAAAACAAGGAAGAAAAACCCTAGCCATCACTGTTGTTTTCTGCTAGCACAGAAAATCTTGATGCATGAGTGAGATCCTCTGTGTGGATTTCTGTTAGAGATAATCACACACTATTATTATAGTGGTTGGACATACAACTCTCGTGGTGATTCCTTAAGAGGATTGCTAGATCGCGCCACAATTATCATACTTGAAGAAGGAAAATTTTGTTTTCCGCATAAATAAACAAAGGTAAAAGCTGTTATCTTTGTTTCTTTATTTTATATATATATGTCTTGTTTTCCACACATATGTGGATTCTGGGACGGTATCTCATTTTTAAATTTCCGCTGCACCGTATATGATATGCATGAGATACCCAATAGAAACTACCATAATTATTTTTCTTCACATAAAACATCATTTAAAAACCCTTAGGTAGCCGGCACACATATAAGCATATACAAGGTTCATATATAAAGTTTACAAACCATAACTTTTGATCCAAAATTAAGACATGAAAATCATGTTTTCGTGTTAAAATTCAAATCAATGTAATCATCATTCGCCCAACAACAACTTTAATTCTAGCAAGGTGAGCCTTTACTTTGTATTTGAGGCTATTTGAAGTGATTTGCTCCATAAACTTCTCAAAACTCATCTAGAACACCAAGAACACACACTAGCCTCTTTTTTTTTTTTCCCACTCTTGTTTAATTTCTTCTCTCTTGATTTTCTTCCCTCTTGGCTATCAAAATTAAGGCTGTGTAATAGCCCCTTCTCACCGCCATTCACCATCTAGTCTTGGCCATTCATCTATTATTTTTATTAATTGAATAGTGGATATACTTGGGTGTGTTCCAATGAAATTTTTACACCAATCCTATTTTCAACCACTAACCCAAAGAGAGGGAAGAGCAGCCAAAACCACCAAGACCACTAAGAGATCCCAACAAGCCTAGAGAAGAAAGGGCCAAGGATAAAGGGAAAGGTATTGAGAGACCTCTAAGGACTAGGGACATCAAATGCTTCAAATACTTAGGTTGTGGGCATGCCTCATATGAGTGTCCAACCAATAAATTGATGCTTACCAATACCTAGGGAGAGATAACTTGTGGGGAGGAGGATTGTGGAGATGAGAAACGAAATAAAGGGCACAATGGTGATGATAATTCTAGTGATGATGGAATGGTTGTGCTACCCTTTTACTTTTTAGCCGGGGTTGCAATTAAGGAAATAGGAACTTGTGATGTAGGAGATGTTTGTGATGATGAAGTAAAAAAGAGCCTACAAAGAAATACTATGTTCTACTCCCATTGCCTTATCAACCAAAAGTTATGTGTTGCTATTATTAATAGAGTGAGCTTTACCAAGATTGTGAGTACTAGTCTTATGGAAGAATTGGGTCTATATGTGGTGAAGCACCCCAACCCCTATAGATTGCAATGGTTCCATGATAGTGGGAAGTTAAGGGTGAATAAACAAGTGTTGTTGACAATTGAAATGGGAAAGTATCAAGATGAAATTATTTGTGGTGTAGTCCCTATACAAGCTAGCCACTTAATTTTGGGAAAGCCATGGCAATTTGGTAGGAGAGTGTTGCATAATAGAAGGAGAATTTCCTACTCGTTATTAAGGAAAGTAAGCTATACACTTTTCTATCCTTACCCCTAAACGAGGTGAGAGAAAGAAAAATGAGGGATAATGAGAAAAAGAAGAGTGTAGTAGGAGACCTTCCAAAGGAAGAGAATGAGAGAAAATATAATGAGGGAAATGAAAGAGTGCAAAAGGAGACCTCAAAACAAGAGGGAGTGAAGGATGTAAATGAAAAGAGGAGAGAATATGTGGACAAAATGGGAGCGACTCTTTTGTGCTTAAAAGATGAAAACAAAGACGGAGAAGCTACAAAAAAAAAAAAAAAAAAGAGCGAAGAAGAGTGGAAGCATGCACTTTATGTGGAGGGAACATAGGCTACCATTTGGTCTTCACAACAAAAATTTTTGTTTGAAGTCTTATGTAGGTGCTCGTTCGAAGACGAATTTGCCCAAAGAAGGGGAAAATGATAGGAATCCATCCAAGCAATATGTTAAAACTAAAGAAGGAAGATGGAACTACAAGTCACACATCATTGCACCTTAGAAGAATCCAAGACATGGGAGCATACAATGGAGGATTCGAGCAACACCATTCAAAAAGCCAAGGAACAAGAAGAGTGTGAAGAGATGGATGCCATAGAGAAGGCCCACGAGAGCTACATTTGCACAACAACTCGTGTGAAGGGCCAAAAGAGCACAAAAGGGGGTTGAAAGGACACGAAAAAGTCAGTCGTGTGGAACCAAGAAACACTTGGCGATGGGTACACTAGTACACTTGGTGCCAGGTCTATTTTGGAGGAGTTGTTTCATTCCAGAACACACCTGGCACCAGGTCCTTTCGGGCCTTGCCTAGTTTTGTTGAATTTTCTTGTTTTATTTTATTTTAGTTTGTAAATTAATTTTCACAACTTTTATTATATAATAGAGATATTTTGGACCATTTAAAGGCTTGAATGGCTGCGATTTCATATCACTTTAGTTAGGTTTAGATGCCTATATATGTGGCATTATAACATTTCAAATGTAATTTAGATATTTTATTGAAATCAAAAGACACTCTTGAGAGAATTCTTTGAGGGTTCTTCCATGAAGGCCAAGACTAATCCTAAGATTCTATTCCTTGCCTTAGATTTGTGTCTATACACTCTTAAGGATAGATCAAACTAACCTATCAAAATAGAATCTTCGGTTGTTGTTAATCTAAGGGTCTAGACTAGAGGTTATCTTTGGTTGCCTAGTTCGTCTTCTTCAAGTTTTCTTGGTTCCTTGTTGAATCAAGGATTCTTGGGTGTGAGTTAGTAGACTTGATTCTCATTTCTAGAGTTCTAAGTTTTTTATTTTGGTTTAGGGTCCTAGTGTTTGAATTGGGTGTCTAATTTCTTTATAAAATTTTCTGTTTAGAGTTCTTTAATGTGTCTTGCGTTTTGCCCTAAATTGAGCAACAAAATTCACTGAGAAATCACCCCAAAGGTAGATCAACTAAGCCCTAAGAATGGTCTTAATGTTCATGGGATTTATCCAAGAGGAATCACCTCTTAAAAGCTCTCACAAAAGACTGTTTGATTTCTATTAATATTCTAAGTTGTTACATTGAAATGTTATAATGCCATATATATAGGTACATAAACCTAACTAAGGTGAGATTAAATCTCAGCCATTCAAGTATTTAAAAAGTCCAAAATATCCCTATTACATAATAAAAGTCGTGGGAATTAAATTAGAAACAAACCTAGAATAAAAGAGGAAAAATCATCAAAACAGGGCTGTGCCCAAACTGACCTAGTGCTAGGTTGACTGGATGGGTCTGGCGCCGAGTTGGATATGTAAAAATTTGGCCAACAGGCCGAGTAGACCTAATGCTAGGTAGCCTTGTTGGACCTGGTACTGAGTGAGCTCTGTTCTTCACTGCCAGCTCATTTTCTCTTATCTTCAATCTTTCTCTTATGCTACTTTAATCCTCCACACAAATTGTTATTCAAGCATTGATATTTTTAGCCCTTCTTTTGATCCTCCATCACTTGACAACCTTCTTGATTCTTGATTTGTCTTTTTGAATGTCTTTCAAGCTTCTTTTTAGCACATACTTCTTTACTATCTTCATATTCCTTAGCTTGGTGGCTTGTTTAGTTTGAATCCTCTATTGGAAACCTTCATAATTTAAATTCTTCTTTGGTGCTATAGAATGCAGTTTGAATCTATATCCCTTTTCTTTAGCTTTAGCATGATGCTTGGGTAGATTCCAATCACCACGCCTTCCACAGTTCCAGCACATCGAAGCATTCAGCATAGGACAAGGTGGAATTGTCCTCGATTGTTTTCCCTTGTTCCCGTATTGCATTGGGCCAATAGGTCGCTTGTGGGTCAGTGGTCTCATTAGTGGACGACTTGGTTAGAATGGTCAGTTTATCAACCTGTTCCGGTCCTCGTTCTTCGTCCGAGTCACTGCATCCACTGCGGCAGTATATGTTGCTGGTGGAGATAGAGCCAGTGCTTTCCCTAGGTCCTGCCTGAGGCCTTTCACAAACTGTCGTGTCCTTTTCTACTCAATGTCCACCAAGCACTTGCAATACTTGGATAGTTGGGTAAACTGTATAGCATACTGGGCCACATTTATACCTCCTTGCTTTTGTAACTTATCTTACCTTTTATCGGCTATCCATTGTGGTATGTATTTGGCTCTAAAGGCCTCGACAAAGTTCTCCCATGTCTAGTTGTTGTCCTTTTTCTCCTAGTCCTCTTGGACTCATTGCCACCATGCTCGGGCATGTCCTCTCAACCAAAATGCAGCAAACTTCACCCTCCTCTTCTCGGTATATCGCAGAGTCGCAAAAAAGTCCTCCATCTACTCAATCCACTGCTCTACCTTCACGTCCTATTCCTAGGTACCTTCTTATCCACCTTATCCATCTTCTCTATCAAGTTTTGAAGAATAACATCAATCTTGTCAAAGGCATGCCCTATGGTCACTTATTTGGACCCTCGCGATGTCATTTCTTGCTCCTGCTTAGAATCCTCCTCCACCTCTGGTGTAGATTGTCGCACCTGTTCCAACTCGGGAGCTGATGACTCACTCTCCCAAATAGCCCCACCTCGTCCTAAAGCCCTTTGTCTTGGTGCCATCTATTTGCACCCAATACAAGGTTCATTAGGGAAAAACTTCATAATAGGCAATGAATTGGCTCATAGACTAGAAATAATTTGCAATTTGACGAAAAATAAATTTTGTGACTAACACTCCAAATAGAATAGAGAAATCAATAAAATTGTGCTTTCATTAAACAAATCCAACTTGGTACAAAATAAGGAAGTATCCCACTAGGTATTCCTTTTATTCTGGATAAATAAATTTGAAGTAAGGAATAAATTTTGAATCAAGTAAGGAAGTATCCTACTAGGCACTCTTCTTCTTAGGCCGACTTCAAATTTACTCCTCATCATTCCTCCCCTACAACTTGGCCCTCAACTCCGCATCCTTAAGCCTTTTCATAGCTAACATCAATGCACTCTTAGGCCTCCCAAATTCTAACTCATATGACTCACTTCCCAGAAGTATCGGGATTTCTTCCTCTATTGATGGGGCTACAGGTCTATCAATTCTATCCTCCCCCTCAATCACTTTCGCTTCATCTTCACCCTCAAGCTTTCCTATCTCCCCCTCAATCCTAAGTCCTCCTAGCACTTCCTCACTTTTATCACCCATTGCTCTTCCATCCCCTATCTTTTCCTCATTATCTCCATCATATTCTACAATCCCCGTTCTCCTCAAGTGTAGGCATGTGAAACTCCAGTTGAAACCAACCTTAGAGTAAGGGGGTTGGAATGCATATCATATTTTATTGCATACATAAATATATTTTTATATGATTTTATGTGCTTTGGACTTGTGATTTGTAGCCTAGATGGCTTATTTGTGCTTGTTGAGTAAGAAGGGCAAAATGTAATTTTTGCTTGAGATGAAAATAGAGAGATAGCTTGAGGATTAAATAGGAAAAATATTTGGAAGAGAAAATAACAAAAGTTGTTGTGGTTTAGTGGTTTGAGCTTTGGAATTAATTCTTGAGGTCTTGAATTCAAATTCCATCATCGGAGTTTTAGCATGATTAAATTTTATTTTTGTGTAGGAAGGCTATATTTCGGCCCTTGCATGACTTAGGGAAGGGTAGGAGTCTTGTCCTAGGGAAAACATGATAGGAATGTCCTAATCCTACTTTTGTACCCTACAAAAAATTCTAAGGGTTTCATACCCTTCTTGATTCTCTACCTTTCCTTAATTCTTAATCAATTAGGTTGATTAATTTATTCAAGCCAATTTTATTCCAGAAAATTCCAGCAAGGTTCTGTGAGGATTAGGTTTCGAAAATGGCTATGAATGAGTTATCTTATGGCCAGAAATGGGGAGGAGTTTTGGAAGGGTCCTAAGAGAATTAATCTCCATGGTTGAACCTTTAAAACTCCAACCTAGCTATATCCATTTTCTTCATGTAGTAATCTGGAATTTTTCCAGCTTCTTGTTCAGCCCAAGTGTCAAAAAGTTCAGCCATCTTTTCCTTCCAAATGCTGCCAGAAAAATGGTCACTTCACTCAGCTTGAAGACTGAAAAACTCAGCCAAAACCGAGCTACACAAAATCTGTGCAAACTAAAAAATTTTCTGGGCGACTTTCATAGCTTTGGTGAACCTAAACCAAGCTGTTTCTTCCAGATTTTCACCCAGCATCTTAGCCACGTTTTTCCTCTATAAAAAAGGTTGGAAACCAGCCTTGAATGACCTCTGAATACCATTTCAAACCTTCTGCAAGCAGACTGGAAAATGGTAGCAAAATCTGCCCAGAAAAATTCTAGCAAACTTGCGAAATCTGTTGAGGATTTTTCCAGCCTTACTTCTTCTTCAACCTTGTCAGAAACCTCCACCATTTTTCTGTACAAACTCCCCTTGAATAGCCATGAACTGAACTTCATCATCTTCTCCAGCATTCTGCTCGAAAACCAGTCCATGGTTGCTCCTAAAATATCTCCATCAATCCCTCCAATCAAGCCATTAATTGGAGACCAAAATTCCAGCAATTATATTCAGTAAATTACCATATATCATCCCTCAAACAACCAAAAATCCCTTCACCATTGTACTCCATATTTTTAGCCACCATTAAGCTCCTTCAAATAGCTTTCATCCCAGCAAACACCCTGATCAACCAGCTGGCCATTAGAGCTTCCAAAAGCTCTCCATTGACCAAGATCTTTTTACCATATTTTGTTTCTAAAATTGATTCCCTAAAATATTCTTTTTATATTTCAAACAACCAGCCTTCCTTTTCCTCTCAAAATACAAAATTCAAATACCAAAAGCTATTCAAACAATTCGGCCACTCTCTTCCACAGAATTTCGGCCAGCTTCAACCAAATCCTTTCCATTCTCTCCACACTAAGAACACCAAGAACACCTACTAGCCTTCTCACGCCTAAGACCACTCCTAAACCTCTCCAATCTTTTCTAAAAACTCCAGATCACACCTACTCAACCCTTTGAAACCACTTCTACAAATTTTAACGTCAAATACCGAAATCAAAGTCTTTCCTTTGGATAAAAAACTAGTATTTTCGAGAAGGTCCAAGAACGCCTTCAAGGTAAGCATGATCGATTGCTTCCATCTTCACTCATCTTCAACTCCTAATAAATATATGTATATATAAACATAATAATGAACTCTCTTTTTCTCATTTCTCTCTCTCTCTCTCTCTCTCTCTCTCTCTCTCAGCCAAATGCTCTCTCTCTCTTGGTCGAATGGTTACTTCAACCATGGCCATATTTTCTTCTTCTCTCTTGTCGAATCAAGTCTCCTAAGAGTAAGGATTCCTTCGAAACTACTCCAAGGTAGTCATCAATCAAGTAAACCTCTTCAACCCTCTCTTTAAACTCTAGATTCATGTCTCTAGGATGATATTGGAAGGAGATGGATTATGATTAGGGTTTAAGCATGTGTTGTTGTGAAGGAGTTGAGATTGAAGCATGAATAAATGTGTTTGTATGATGGAGATGGGATTGTTGCATGAGATGATTTGTCTTGGTTGATTGTATGGCATTTTTAGGGAATGTTACATGCTCTCCATGTCATGAGTGGTTTATGAGATCAAGCATGTTAGAGATTATGTCACCTTTGGTTAATAGGGTTTATGTTCACGTATGATTGTAAAAGCCATGAATGTGTTTATGTTAGTAGAGTTTGAATTATGTCTTGGTAAATTTAGATCTATGCCTTTATTCATGATTTAGATGATTTGATGAATTGGAGTGGAGTGTATGTTCATGATTATGGTTAGCAATAGAAATATGATCATGACCTTGTTGTCCCTAAGCTAATTTTATTCAATCAATAAAATGATTATTACTATAACTTCTTCTAGTAAATTTTAAAAACACTAGGAAATGTGAATTTAGATTATTATATATAAAATAAGGATATTTTAGTCAAATAAACGATAGCTTTTATTAAAGAAATAAAATATATAGATATTATATGAAATAATAATATCAAATAAATCCTTTTATATAAATAATCATAATAAGTAAAATATTAATTTTGTAGGTCTTATATTCATAAATATTATTAAAATTTATTTATTATCTTTCAATCAAAACCCATTAAAATTTACTTACAACTAAATTTAATTACCAATTATTTTCAAATAAATAATTATTAATAGATTATTATTTTACCTAATACTACCTAGGACCCTTCATCAAATAAACACTAATTTATTTTTAGCAAGATTTAAACCTTCAACTTATTAGTACCTATTTCCCAAGATCCTAATTATTTTTATATCAAACTAGGCTTAGCTTATAAACCCTTTTATTTATTATCTAGCCTTAAAGCTTGGGACACTAGGATCATGGTTGTAGTAAGTTGAGCTAGAATTATTTGTGAAAGTGAATTTTGGCTTGAGTTTAATTATGACTTATGTTTAACCCACGCGGGGTTAGGTCAGCAGTTGGAAACCTTTATTTTGAGCAAGGATCAGGTAAGCTCCTGTATAAAACTTGTTTGTTGCAAAAAATTATTATGGCAAGCTAAACCCAAAGTTTGTGAATACTAATTTGGTAAAGGTAATTAGGGAATATTTCCTTTCTTGTTTCTGTCAAACCAATTATTTGAAAATCAACAAGCTATTTTATTCAAACACTAAACTATTTCTAAAATTGATTTTGACAAAGACTTTGGAAATCCTTGATGACCATTTTCAAGTAAAGTTATGGTTTATTAGTTTTCTCCCAAGTGGAATGAACTACGTTGAGTACTCAATAAGAGTAGGCTAATAGTACTAGTTTTGAAGAGCAAGAATGAGTCTTCTGGCAAGAGGCTACCTCCAGAAGATGAACTCAACTTAGAGAAATGTCAGTACTACTTAGTCATGCCGGTCCGAGCAGTTTTCAGTCATGTGGACTGTGTGTTGCTGGAGTGGACAACCTATTTTATTTGGGTGTAAAGAAGGAGGAGAATCTTACCCGGTAGGCCGATCACCTACCTTTTGTCAGTCTGCACAAAGTGTGGCATTCTGACCGTTGTATGGTTATGGGGCCCAACATGTGGTAACCCATGGCCGCCCTTTTGAGTGGTTGAATTTATCGATCATGGATGGTTGGAAAAGTCAAAATACCACTCTTAATTTAGACCATTGTTTATTGCTTGCCAGTATTTCTTTTATGAAGATTTTACACTTTACATTCACGAACTGTTTTCACTGGACACTCGAAGCACACACGGACTTAATGATATTTTTATCTCATCACCCTTTTTAGAATGATTTCAAGTTGATCTTGCTGTGGGGATGAATAGCTAGTGTTGTCTACCTTGGAAGAGATTTTGTTAATTTTTTTTTAAGTAATGCTTTGGGAGCTGAGAATGAATAATTTTATTTCTGGATTCATTTTGAATTCTTGGATTGTAATAAGTTTTAAGTTTAAAGTATTATTTTTATTCTATTATTTTGTTTGTGTGACCTAGTTATAAAGACCTTTTGTCCTTTGGATGGGGCGACATCTTCGGCCTAGTCGGGCCTAGGTAGTGGGGTGTTACAAGGCATCTTAGGTATTGGGTCATTCCTCTGGTCCAAACTCTTAGTAAGTCCGTGTCTGTGAATGCCATATTTAAATATTTTATGCATATATGGTTATCAAAACCACAAAATACGTGTGCAAGTCAATTTTCATAAATAAATAGTCATTCAGAGGAGCACTGCTCATCATATCCAAAGTAGTTGTCAATAAATCATCAACTTATCAAGACCATAAGTTCATTAAGTAGGGATTAGCAATGATTTAATCAATAATATCATAATCCATATCATGGTTACCACCATGAGAGTGTCCCAATATAACCCCGTTCAACAATGGGCAGAGGGAGATCCTCCCATTAGGGTGAAATACTCCTCTATCTCTACACCCAACACACTGGTTGTCTAACTCGAAAAAGTAAAGTCCACATGGACCAACATGCTAGCTCAGACTGGCCTAACTAAGTAGTACTATCTCCTCTATAAGCAGAGTTTACCTTCTAGAGGTGGCCTCCTGCTAGAAGACTCACTCAAATTCTTCAAAACTAATACTACTAGCCTACTCCCGCTGAGTACTCAATGCCCACCATTTAGGTGAAGAATCATTTTCCTTATTTTCGCAATCATTGATTACCTTATCTTTGCAAAACGTGATTTTCACATTAAGCTTTTCAAAATATTTAAGTGATATGAAAAAGGAAATCATTTCAGTTTAAAAGTTAAGGTTTGAAAAAATCATTTAGAGATAAAATATCCATGTTCACAGTCCAAGTATCAAAATACCACAATAATATTTCAACATATTCAACCCTCGTTTTAATCATCATGTCAATCATCATATTGACACAATTTCAATACCAATGTACAAAAGACTTGCAAACATGTAATATTTGGCAAATGCAGAGACTTATTTGAATATTTTCAGCAATCAACCAAAGCAATAGTTGCCCTCTTTTTCACTTTCTTCCTTATCTAGAATCAATAATTCTATAATTAGAATCCAAATATGAATCCACTTATCTCCTAATGCATCATGAATCCCTATGATCATATCATCATCTCATTGATCCATAGTATCTAGATGGTTTAATTTGTTAGGTCACCTCTACAACTTTCCATAGTCATACGTCTTATCATTATGCATGCTTATAATTGATTCATATCAACTATGCAATGACTTGCATAATCAATTACCATTAACTCCAAATATTAACCCTAATTGCATCAAAGTATCTCATCTTTATTCAACATACAATAGATCTAGGTCATCTTAGCCATATTTAGCCATATTCAACGTCATATATGCCTAGTTCAACGTATTGCACCATCAAAGTGCATTCATCTAGTCTAATCATGCCTTCATGCTAACTTCGTGCATAATAATATTGCCATATATTCAATGCTAGTTGAAATTAAAAGATTTTAGCCTCAAATACTTTTTTGACGGCATGACAAGAGCAAAGATGGCGCTTTTGGTGCTTGATTAAGTTTACTTTGCAACGAATAGTTAATTGGTAGCTCTTGGACTCTTGGTTCGAAAATCTCCAACAAGAGGGGAGAAGAATCAGCCCTTTGATGATCGAGATTTAGAAGAAAAAAAGGAGTAGAATTGAAGGAGATTTGATAATGGTTGAAGAGTTGCTTACCTTGTTCTTAGATTCCAATTTTGGTGGAGTTTGGTGTTGTTTTAGCCAAAATATTGGAAGGGGTTGGTGGCTGGAATTTTTGTGCTATAGAGGGTGTTTAGGGTTTGATTGAGGGCTGGTTTGATGATGGGAATAGGTCAGAGTTTGGTGTTTTAGTGTTTAGGAGAAGTTTATCTTTTTTTTAGACTCTTGATTACAAGAAGGAAAAATGGCAGCTTTTGGTCTCTTGTGGGGGGCTGACTTTGATAAGGTTTTGGAGGGTTTTTTGGCTGGCTTTTAGTTTCTAAGATGATCGAGATAATGAGGGAAATGGAGGAAGAAAAAGGTTGCTTCCTCGACTTTTGTGTTGGCAGAAAGGGAAGAAGAAAGGTGATGGATTTTGTGTTGTTTTTTGCTAAAAAAAGAGTGAATTTTGAGAGTAATGAAGGCTGGAGTTTTCGTGTGGTGTATGCTCAAGGTGGCTGAAATTAAGGTGAAGAGGAGAGGGGAAAATATGGTTATTTCTTAGCTTAAAAGAGCTTTGATTGGTTAAAATTACTTAGGGTAGATTCCCTTTATATTTTAGAGAGTTTGAGAGAAATTAGAACATCCATGAGTGGCGGTCAGGGTTTTGTTTTTTTCCAAAAAATTAAGTAATAAAAGTAGAATATTAGTCCAAGAAATAATTTACTTTTGTCATAATTTATTTAAGGTAAAAAAATTAATTAAGGAGTAATTATTCTTAGTGATAAAATCTAGTTTCCAAAATCAAAGCTTCTATTGTTTTCTTTCCATAATAAATCCCTTGAATAAGATCTTTAGGAAACTCTAGTTGTTGGAATATTTAACTTACTAAATGGTTAGAATAAAATATTATCTAAAGAATATTAGGAATTTAATTTACCATAATTCATTTTTAGCAAAACCCCAAAATAATCATATTCCTAGATTTTAGGGGTTGGGAAAACAAAGTGGTGGCTAGCCTGGGGGTTTCGGCCACGAGGGGGAGGAATTAGGGGGAAAAGAATTTAATTAGGAATAAGAAGAAAAAGGTTTGGAAGAATTGGGATTCGAACTCAAGCCACCCAGGACTACACACCAAGCTCTAACCATTATTTCACAAGAATACTTATGATAATATTCATCAAATAAATTTCCATAAATCTAATTTAACTCACTTCATTCTCCCTTCATTAACTTCTACTCCACAAGAACAAAAACTCTACCACTTCATATAGCACAGCTATGTCCAAATAAATAACTCAATAAAACATCAAACACATAAATCACATAGGCTTTACAAAAATAGTTTAAATTTATCAAATAAAATATAAGATGCTATGCTATGCATAACTTTCCCCATGAACTAATGGTGGTTTAAAACGGGGTATTACCGATAGATAACTGGAAAAATCTCAAGTTTTCCCCCAATAAGATTTACAAATCTCCCAAATGGTCTCTTACTAGTGATAATGTCATCCGAACTGTTGAAGAAATAGTTCAACTTGATTCTGACTGTAAAGAAATTAACTTCTTTTCTGCCGGTGCAATCAAAAGATTTCAAAACAAATACAACTGTCTCCATTTTGGCTTTGTCCAAATTGCAGCAAAAACTTTTTCTAGAGAAGGACTTGATACTTCTCTCTTTTTATGTCTTAGAAATACTAGTTTTGTAGACTTCAATGATTCCCTCTTAGGCATGTTTGAAACTAACCTTTGTAGTGGACCAGTTTATTTTGATTGTTTTCCAAATTTTACAGTCTCACTTCAAGATCAAAATCTTTTAGATTCTCTGACTCTAAATGTCAAGACTACAAACTACAAAATTAAAACAGGTTCTTTCCCTATAGCTATCATCTACAGAATTCAGTATAAGGCTATGACTTCGGCCTTCAATATTGGTGCCATGAGAATATCTAACAAAGGTGAAACAATTCTCTTCCAAATGGATTTGCAAAGATTTCATCTTTCTATTCCAAAACTAATCTCTTAAAACTAGGTTAGTGTAGGGATTTCAGAAATACTATAACACTTATAGCAGTAGAAAAACAGAAATCCTAGCCCAAAATTTCATGCATATGATTTAAACAAGCAAAAGAAAAATACGGGTTTTATCTCTGCCATTCAAAACTTTCTCTTTACGTTGAATGACTGAGGCGCGATCCAGATACACTCGTTCCAAGAACCAGTCTACAATGGCATCCAAGACGAGCCACTCCAATCTCAGTGTGAGGTCGGCTCTGATTGTATCCACACGAGGGACTCAAGCAAATCAAAATGAGTCTCTACTAGAAGACTCTCTTGACGGCTAGGGTTTGCTTTTGTATGTTCTAAAACAGAAAATCAAGAGAGAGAGAGAGAGAGAGAGAGGAAGGTTTTTGTATGTATTATGTTTTTTTTTTCTCTAAAGCTTTGAGAACCGTTCTCATCATATATCGAAATATATCAAGCTTCTTAACTCTGGTGTTATCGCCGAAATTTTGCAGAAACATGTTTCTGTGAATTCTAATACAATTAGAATTTTCAAATTGTAATTGAAAACCATAAGTTTTAGCAATTATAATTTGGCCACAATTACTCCTATTTCTCGCAATTAACCCCACAATATTATCAAATAATATCTTAAGTATGTAATCCTGTATTGTGTGTGACCTATTAGGTTTCCCAATCTATTGGTAGCAAATATAAATCAATCCAAACGTCTTTGAGATTAATAATCCTTAATAATTTAGAATAAACGTATTGATTCGAAACAAGATTCACTACAAGAAAATAGAGAATTAGGAAGGGACAATTCCCTCGCATGGTGGATGGTTATGGATTAAGACCAAACTTATCTATTCGTGCATCTTTCTTACTTTGTTTTAATTAAATAGGGCCTTCGCGTCCTGCCTTATCTCAAATTCTTATGTAATTCTCTTCTCATCTAACTCCCCTGGTAACTCAGGATTTCTTCCTTTAGGAAATTATGTAATTAGTTTATATTGAGGTAGAATTTTATTTACAAGATTTTAAAGACGGCAATTAAAACAAAGCGAGATGATAAGACATTCTACTTAAATCATGCATAAACACATATGGTTGACCGTATTAATTTCCTTGATGGCTAAAGGAAATTAATTTTGAGAGTCCATAACCATGCCATGTAATTGTTTATTACCATATTTTTCAATTTATGTTGCCCATTGATAAATTGTATGCATGCCAAACGATGAGATAACTAAAAGGAATAAATCCCTCAAATAATATTAAATCTAATGCCTTCCACTAATATAGTAAGAACGAGAGCTCTTTTTTTAGACCAGGTTGTTGGACATACCCAAGCCTACTTGACATTAAGTATGTTCAAGCGATGGAATTTAATTCCTGATTAATTGCTTGGGTTTAACCAATTTCTTTATCCCGGTTGGGCTAACCCAAGCATAAAGAATATTAGAGGCAAGGTTGGGATAATATTAAATACATTAATGATTAAAAGATGTTAATTACCTAATGTTGCAGTAGTTACTTTTGAAGTAATTGGTATTGGATACTTACTATTGAACTTAAGAGTGGCTTGTTAGGCTAGCCCAAGGTCATTCTTAAGGAATTTGGATATTGATCCACTACAAAAGCTTCTAATGGGGTTTTTTGAGTTAATTGTAGGGGCTATTAATTTGAGTAAAATAGTGGAATAAAAATGTATTTAATTAAAGACCAAATTAATTGCATATCATGAGTATATATATGTTCTAATTACTCTATCTTTACATCTAGGTCATGTGCATCATGTCGACAAACCTAAACCTACGTATCATCTTGGAAATAAATAAGCTCACCGAATCAAACTATTTTGACTGGTATAGAAACTTGAGAATCGTTCTCAAGTCGAAAAAGTTACTTTACCCGCTAAATGCTCCTATTCCGCCACCTCTAGCCCAAGAAGCTTTTGCTGATGAGCATGTTGTCCATAAGAAGCACAAGGAGAACATTGACACTGCATCATGTATTATGATGGCGTCAATGACTCTTGAGTTACAATAACAGCATCAGCATATGGATGCTCAAACAATTATCTTCCTTCTTAAAGAGCCGTTTGATAAACAAGCTAGAATTGAGAAATATGTGATCTTTAAGTAACTGTTCCGTTCTAAGATAGTTGAGGGTGCTTTAGTGGCCACGCACAGGCTGTAGATATTGGGCTATATTGAAAAGTTTAGGTCTCTTGGTTTCATAATGGATCACGATTTAAGATTTGACTTAATTCTACAATCATTACCAAGTAGTTTTTCACAATTTGTGATTCACTACCACATGAACAATATTGAGACAACCATACCTGAGCTGATCAATTTGCTTAAGACTGCTTATTATCCATGAAGAATGATGATAAGGCGATCTTGCTAGTAGGTTCTTCATCTTCTAAGAAGAAAGTTCCTATGAAGAAGAAGAAAAATCCTACCAAGCCTAAAAGAGGCAGGAAGAAGAAGGAAGAAGCCACTAAAGGCCCATGTCATCATTGTAGCAATATGGGCCATTAGAGATACAATTGCAAAGCCTACTTGGAGACAGTAAAGGAAAATAAGTAGAAGAAAAAGCTTGCAAGCACTTTTTCTTCTACTCCAGATATATTTATGATTGAGATTAATACTGCCTTTAATAATGAGATATGGGAATTGGATACCAGTTGTGGATCTTATTTATGCAATAATTTGCAGGGACTAAATGGTAGTAGAAGGCTGAAAAGGGGCGAAGTGGACCTACAAGCTACAATGGAGCAAAGGTTGCTGCACTAGCTGTGGGGACTTATCATCTTAATCTACCTTATGGATTAATTTTAGAACTTCAAAATTGCTATTTTGTACCAGTTTTATTGAATGATATTATCTCAATTGCTTGTTTAGACTTATTTGGATTTCATTTCAATTTTAAGAATAAACGTTAATTTTTTTCATTAAATGATATCCATTATGGTTCTGCAACTTTTGTTAATGGTTTATATATTCTAGACATGTATAATCTAATTCTTAATATAAATGTAAAGAAACAAAGAAAATATAACTCAATCTCATCTTACTTATGGCATTTTCGTTTAGGTCATGTAAATGAAAAACACGTGTCTAAGTTATATAAGTTGGGTGACTTGGGGTCATTTGATTATGAATCATATGATACATGTGAATCTTGTTTACTTGGTAAAATGGCTAGAACTCTATTTTGTGGAAAGGAGAAAGGGTTAAAGAGCTATTAGAACTAATACATACAGATGTATATAGCATAATATCTATATAATTAAGAGGAGGCATCACTACTTTATAACATTTATCAATGACTATTCATAATATAGGTATTTTTATTTAATGAAATACAAGTCTAAAGCATTTGATAAGTTCAAAGATTTTATGACTAAAGTAGAGAAACAACTTAGCAAAAGTATTAAAACTCTTAGATCCGATCGAGTAGGTGAATACTTAAGCCAAGAGTTTCTAAGTTATCTTAGAGATAATAGGATATTATCTCCATGGACTCCACCATATACACCTCAACATAATGGTGTATCTAAGAGAAGGAATTGAACCTTTCTAGACATGGTACGAACTATGATGGCTTTTATAGAATTACCAAAATCGTTTTGAGGATATGCACTAGAGACTGTTGTTTATATATTAAATAGAGTTCTGTAAAAAATGGTTGATACCACTCCTTATGAGCTGTTCTTTGGTAAGAGACCAAAGTTATCTCATTTAAGGATTTAGGGTTGCCCTGCTTTTGTTAAAAGGGCATTCAGACAAACTTGAAAGTAAGTCTGACAAATGTTTATTTGTTAGATATCCGAAAGAATCATTTGGATATTACTTCTATCTTTCTTTTGAAAATAAAGTTTTTGTTTCAAAACATGCTATCTTTTTAGAGAAAGAGCACATGTTTCAAGGAGATAGTAGGAGCAAGCTTGAACTTAGTGACGTTTAAGAAGAACAAACAAATATTGATCAACCGTCTGAACTCACACCCATTGATGAACCTTCTAACACACAAGAGCCTCGTAGGTTGAGTAGGATACAAGTGGCACCTGAGAGATATAGATTTCTCATAAGTGACCACAATGACGTATTGCTTATAGAAGAAGGTGAGCCTACTACTTATAATGACGTTGTGAATAGTTTAGAATCTGACAAATGGCTTGAAGCCATGAAGTTAGAAATGGATTCCATGTATGACAACCAAGTATGGACTTTGGTTGATCCAGCCGAAGGAATCAAGCCTATAGGGTGCAAATGGATTTTTAAGAGGAAAACTGACATGGATGGTGATGTTGTTACCTATAAGGCACATCTAGTTGCAAAAGATTATCGACAATAGTAAGGTATTGACTATGACGAAACTTTTTCACCAGTCGCTATGCTAAAATCCATAAGAATACTCCTAGCACTTATCACTCACTACGACTACGATGTTTAGTGGATGTGAAAATAGCTTTTCTTTATGAAAACCTGATCAAGAAAGTGTATATGACATGACCTAAAGGTTTCACATCCAAAGATGGCACAAAAGTATGTAAGTTGCAAAAGTATATGGACTTAAGTAAGCATCTAGGTGTTGGAACATCTGTTTTAATGAGGTAATTAAAGAATTTAGTTTCATTCAAAAAATAGATGAACCTTATGTGTATAAGAAGGTTAGTAGGAGTGTAGTTGTTTTCTTATTACTTTATGTAGATAATATATTGCTAATAGGAAATGATATTTTCGTTCTTCAATCTGCAAAGATTTGGTTATCTAAGATGTTCTCCATGAAAGATCTTGGAGAAACAACCTATATTCTAGGAATAAGGATCTATAGATATAGATCAAGGAGGTTGCTAGGTCTTTCGCAGTGTACATATATAGATAAAGTGCTGAATAGGTTTAGCAGGGATCAATCCAAAAGAGGATTCTTACCTATGGCACATAGAGTAAGTTTTTTGAAGTCGATGTCTCCAAAGACACAAGTTGAAAGAGATCATATGTGTAGAATTCCATATGCTTCAGCAATGAGGTCTATCATGTATGCTATAATATGTACTATGCCCGATGTATCATGTGCTCTTAGCTTAACGAGCAGATACCAATTTGATGTTGGAGAGAGTCATTAGGCAGCTATATTTGCAAAGGATTAAGGATGTATTCTTGGTATATGGAGATGGAGATTTGCAAGTAAGAAGGTATGCTGATGCCAGCTTTTAGTCCGATAAGGATGACTACAAATTACAATCTGGCTACGTGTTCACATTAGATGGTTGGACAGTAAGTTGGAAAAGTTCCAAATAAGAGACTACTACTGATTCAACAACTAAAGAAGAGTACATAGCAGCTTCTGTAGCAGCTAAAGAAGTACTGTGGATAAAAAAGTTCGTCTGTCAACTTTGAGTGGTGCCTAGTATTCTAGATCGGATACTTTCGTATTATGACAACAATGGAGCCATTGCACAAGAAAAAGAACCACGGTCTTATCAACGACCCAAGAATGTACTTAGACTCTATCATTTGATTAAAGAGATCATAGATAGGAAGGATGTAAAGGTAGAGAGAATTTCCATGGATCAGAACATAGTTGATCCACTTACTAAATCACTTTCCCAGAAGAAACATGATAAACATATTGAGTCATTCGGTGTTCGATACATGAATGATTGGCTCTAGTGCAAGTGAGAGATTGTTGGTGTTGTGCCCTAGAAGTAATCACTTGTACCATGTATATTGCATAATAATCAATAAAAAAGGCATTCTTTTTCTTTTAGTTTGATTGTTATATCTTAATATGCGTATAAACTGTTTGATAAAGTCCTTAGTACATAACAATATTAAGAAAATCATGATAGAGATTATGATGTGAGATTTCTACTACACTATGTAGTGTTTGTGCTTGAATAATCTATTGGGTATATCAGGTTCATATCGTATACGGTGCAGCGAAAAATAAAATGAGATACCCTCCTAAGACCCGTCTATGTGTGGATAACAGAATATAATGATAATGAAGGTAACAACTTTTACCTTTGGGTGATCGTCCGAAAAATAAAATTGATCTTCCTCAAGTCGAGGCGCGATCCAGCAATCCTCTTATGCAAATTCCACGAGAGTTAGATGTCTAACCACTATAATCACAGTGTGTGATTATCTCTAATAGTAATCCACACAGAGGAATACTTAAGCACCAAAATTCCCTGTGCTAGTAGAAAAAGATGGCGACTAGGGTTGTTTTTGTTATCAGCAAAACGAGAAAGAGAGAGAGAGAGAAGAAGAAGAAGAAGAAGATGATGATGATGATGATGATGATGATGTTTGTTTTGTGACTCCTATTTTCGTGTAAATCACCCTTTGATTAGGGTTTCGAGCATATCCAATGTACGATCCAAAATCCATTGAAAATCTGAAATTCTAAAATAATTAGAATTTCCTAATTGTAATTGGAAACATCAAGTTTCCACAATTACAACTTGGACCACAAATTATAACTAATTATAATTTGTCCACAACAACTTCTCTTTCTCGCAATTAACCCCTCCATGTTATAAAAAAATATCTTGAGTATATAATCCTCTATTGTGTGTGACCTATTAGGTTTCCGAATCAATTGGTAGCGAACATAAATTAATCCAAACATCTTTGAGATTAATAATCCATAATTAATTAGAATTAATCCTATTAATTATAATCAGGATTGGTTTATTAATTCATCAATTAATAAACCTATATTCCCAGATCATGAGTGGTATCTAGCAATACATCATGACCACCCAAGAGTCTAGAAAGTCAAGTGGCTTGACATGAACCCTTCAATAACAAACTACATTGCAATTAACTCCTTTCACCATACAATATCTCATTTGGTTTGGAGTAAGAAATTAGTGCCAACTCCCTCCAGAATTGATTCTGGCCCGAATACAATAGTACTTGTACCAGGAACCCACTACTCTATATGTGTATCAATTGAAACTATTTACAATACACAATCGCCTTGGCCAAGGACTTCTCGAGTAGTAATTTCTACAAGTGGCCATGAGATATTCGCCCCTACTATTAGGAGTGGTGAATCCTTTATTGAACTTCTCAACTACGTTCGTTTACCTCACAATGTACCCAATATCAATCCCATAGGCGGCCCTGGATTGAGCTCCGGAGATTGGAATCAAAGTAAAATGCTCAGCAAACAAAGTACTTTGGAGATCTCAAGTCTAAAAGTACTTACACATTTGCTATTTTGAGATTATATCATTGGCACTAAATAGTTATCCATGTGATTATCTCAAAGCTAGGTCATCTAATGAACTTATTCCATTAACAAGCATCCATTTGTTAACTTAGAGTATCTCAATACTCACGGTTATGAGAACCATTGCCTAATCAAATCAGGAAGTCTAACACATGTTAGTCTTAGCGCATTAATGATGTCCTGTCTATTTAATACTATGACTAGGGATTATTTAAGTACTAACACTATCCAGTGTAATAGGAATCTTATATCATGATCTTTATCATGATTTCCTTAACACAGTGTTGTACTAGGGACTTTATCGAACAGTTATATTACTTAAAGTAAACAAAAGAAATAGAAAGATAAATAATGCCTTTTATTAAAATAAAATTTGTCATATACAATGTACAAGTGATTGCCTCTAGGGCAAAACACTAACAAACTCCTACTTGCACTAGAGCCAACCATTCTTGTATCTAATACCGAATGACTCAACATGACAATCATGTTTCTTTTGGGATAGTGCTTTCGTAAGAGAGTTAGCTATGTTCTCATCCGTGGGAATTCTCTCTTTTTTTATTTCCTTAGCTACTTCAAAAGAGACTATGTACTCAGCTTCTGTCATAGAGTTGGCAATAGTCTCTTATTTGGAACTTTTCCAACTTATTGCCCCTCCACACAACGTAAACATGTAGCCAAATTGTGATTTGAAATTATCTTTGTCAGATTGAAAACTGGCATCAGTATAACCGTTTATTTTCAAATCACCTTCTTCATATACTAAGAACACATCCTTAGTCCTTCGTAAGTACTTAAGAATGTTCTTTATCCCTGCCCAATGGCTCTTACTAAGGTCAAATTGGGCTCATCAAACTGAGAGCACAAGATACATCGAGGCTAGTACATATTATAGTGTACATAATAGATCCAACTGCCGAGGTATATGGAATCTTACTCATGTGATCCCTTTCAACTTGTGTCATGGGAGACATCGACTTTGAAAGGCTTACACCATGTGACATGGGTAAGAATCCCTTTTTAGATTAATTTATGCTAAACCTTTTTAGCACTTTATTTATGTTTGTAGACTGCGAAAGACCTAGCAACCTTTTGGATCTATCTTTATAGATCCTTATTTTGAGAATATAAGTTGCTTCTCCAATGTCTTTCATGGAGAATTGTTTGAACAACTAAATTTTAACCGTTTGCAGGATAGGTATATCGTTTCCTATTAGCAATATGTCATCTACATAAAGTAGTAAGAAAACGATTGCACTCCCACTAACCTTCTTGTATACACAAGGCTCATCCATGTTTTGAATGAAACCAAACTCTTTGATTATTTCATTAAAACGAATGTTCCAACTCCTAGAAGCTTGCTTAAGTCCATAAATGGACCTTTGCAGCTTGCACACATTTGTGCTATCATTGGATGTGAAACCCTCAGGTTGTGTCATATACATTTCCTCAGTCAGATTTACATTTAGGAAAGCTGTTTTCACATCCATTTGCTAAATCTCATAAACAAGATGAGCAGCAATGGCTAGGAGTATCCTGATGGATTTCAACATGGCTATTGGCGAGAATGTTTCATCATAGTCAATACCATATTATTGACGATAACCCTTCGCCACTAGTCATGCTTTATAGGTAACTAAGTTACCATCCATGTCCGTTTTCTTCTTCAAAAACCTACTTGCATCCAATAGGTTTAATTTCTTTGGGTGGATCAACCAAAGTCTATACTTAGTTGTCGTATATGGAATCCATCTTTAATTTCATGGCCTCGAGCCATTTTCCAGATTCCGAACTGTTCAAAATATCTCTGTAGGTAGTAGGCTCATCTTCATCTATGAGCAATACGTCATTCTAGTCAGTAATGAGAAATCCATATTTCTCAGGTGCCACACGTATCCTACTAGATCTACGAGGTTCTTGTGTATTAGAAGGTTCGTCTATTCTCTCAATAGATGTGGGGTTAGATATTTGATCCTCATTGTTTGATCTTCATGAACTTCACTAAGTTCAATCTTACTCCTACTGTCCCCCTTGAGCATGTACTCTTTCTCTAAGAAGACGGCATGCTTTGAAACAAACAATTTGTTTTCGGAGGGTAGATAGAAGTAATATCTGAAAGATGCTTTTGGATATCCCACAAATAAACACTTGTCAGACTTACTATCAGGTTTGTCTGACTGTGGCCTTTTAACAAAGGCAGGATAGCCCTATACTCGCAAGTGAGATAACTTCGGTCTCTTACCAAAGAACATCTCAATTGGGATAGTATCAACCGATTTTGTCGAAAGTCTGTTTAATATATAAATCGAAGTTTCTAGTGCATGCTCCCAAAACGATTTTGGTAGGTCTACAAAGGCCATCATAGTTCGTACCATGTCTAGAAGGGTTTGATTCCTTCTCTTAGATACACCGTTATGGTGAGATGTATGTGGTGGAGTCCATTGAGATAATATCTCATTATCTCTAAGATAACTCAAAACCTCTTGGCTCAAGTTTTCTCCTTCTCGATTAGATCTTTGAGTCTTAATACTTTTGCCAAGTTGTTTCTTTATTTCATTCTTGAAGTCTTTGAACCTTTCAAAGGCCTTAGATTTATATTTCATTAAATACAAATACCCGTATCGTGAGAAGTCATTGATAAAGGTTATGAAATAGTTGTAACCTCCCCTGGCTTGTATTGACATTGGGCCATATACATCAGAATGTATGAGTTCTAATAACTCCTTCGCCCATTCTCCTTTTCCTGGAAAAGAAGTTTTAGTCATTTTACCTAGTAAACAAGACTCGTATGTGCCATATAATTCATAATTAAATGACCCTAAGTCACTAAGCTTGTGTAACTTAGAAACACGATTTTCGTTTACATGGCCCAAACAACAATGCCATAAGTAAGAGGTGTTAAAGTTATCTATTTTAGGTTTCTTATTATTTATATTGAGAACTGGATTATCTAAGTCTAGAATATATAAACTATTAACCAGAGTTGCTGAACCATAATAAATATCATTCAATGAAAAAGAACAACATTTATTCTTAATATCAAATGAAATCCATATAAGTCTAAACACACAACTGAGATAATATTTTTCATTAAAACTAGTACAAAATAACAGTTTTGCAGTTCTAGAAGTAATCCTGAAGGAAGGTTCAGCTCGTATGTCCCTACAGCAAGTGCAACAACCTTTACCCCATTTGCAGTACATAGGTCCACATCGCCTTTCTCTAGCCTTCTACTGCTCTTTTGTCCCTACAAGTTATTGCACAAATGAGATCCACATTTAGTATCTAATACTCATATCTCATTTCTAAAGGCAGTATTTATCTCAATAATAAACATACCCGGAGTAGAAGTAGAAGTGCTTGTAAGCTTCTCATTCTACTTCTTGTCCTTAATGGTCTCCAAGTAGGCTTTGTAGTTGTGCCTCTAGTGGCCCATCTTACCACAATGATGGCATGGGCCGTTGGTTGCTTCGTCCTTCTTCTTCGCACCACGTTTGGGCTTCATAGGAGCCTTCTTCTTCTTTTTTTGAACTTTCTTCTTAGAAGAGGAAGATTTTACCATTAAAACTGCATTGGAATTCTTCTTCATGGAGGACTCTGTAGTTTTGAAGAGATTGATAAACTCAGAAATCGTGGACTCAATCTTATTCATCTGATAGTTAATCACAAATTGTAAGAAACTATTAGGCAAAGACTGTAGAATTAAGTTAACACTTAAGTCATGATGTATTGCAAACCCAATAGATCCAAGATTCTCTATTAAGCCCAGCATTTTCAGCCTATGTGTGGCCACAAAAGAACACTCTGCCATTTTACAACGGAATAGTTGCTTCGAGATCTTATATCTCTCAGTTCTGGCTTGGGTATCAAACAGCTCTCGAAGATGTAGTATAATCGATTGAGCATCCATATGCTCGTACTGTTTTTGCAACTCAGGAGTCATGTATGTTAGCATAATACATGATATTGTATCACTATACTCCTTGTGCCTCTTATGGACAACATACTTATCAACATGGGCATCTTGGGCTGGTGGTGGTGGAATAAGAGCATCTAGCACGTAGAGCAACTTTTCCAATTTGAGAATGATTCTCAAATTTCTGTACCAGTAAAGATAGTTTGATTCGGTTAACTTGTTGGTTTCCAAGATGCTACGTAAGTTGAAGTTTGTTGACATGATACAAGTGACCTAGATGTAAAGATAGAGAACATTAGCTACTTTTATATGCACATAATATGCAAATAATTAGGACTTTAATTAAACGCATTTTTACTCCACTATTGATTCGGGAAAACTCGTTGGAAGCTTTCCTAGTGGACTGGTATCCAAATTTCTCAAGAATAACCTTAGGTTTGCCCAACAAGCCACCCTTAAGTTTATTGGTAGATATCCAATACCAATTACATCGTATGTAACTATCGGATCATTAGGTGATTAACAACTTTGAATCTTAAAGCCTTTTGGGCTACCCAACTTTTTCTCTAAATTTCTTTATGCTTGAGTTTGCCCAATCGGGATAAAGAATATAGTTAAACCCGATCCATTAATCAGGAATTTAATTCCATAGCTTGAACATGCCCAATGTCAAGTAGGCTTGGGTTTGCCCAACAACCTGGTCTCGAAAAAGGACTCTCGTTCTTACTATATTAACAGAAGGAATTAGGTTTAATATTAATTGGGGGATTTGTTCCTTTTAGTGATTTCATTGAATGACATGCATAAAAATTAATAAATCACATAATTGATAATCATGGTAATAAAGCAATTACGTGGTATGGTTATGGATTTTACCCTAAATTAATTTCTTTGAGCAATAAAAGAAATTAATATAGTTAACCCTATGTGTTCATGCATGATTCAAGTAGAAGGTCTTACCTTCTCGCATTGTTTTGGTTACCATCTCCAAAATAAAATAAATCTACTCATATCTAACCTATGTAGACTAATTACATAATTTCCTAAAGAGAGAAAACCTCGAATTACATTCGAGGGGAGTTAGATGATAAAAGAATTACACAAGAATTCTAGAGAATGCAGGACACGAAGTCCTATTTTATAAAAAATCAAAACTGTAAAATGCATGAACAGATATAATTTGTTTTAATCCATAACCATCCACCATGCTATTGACTATGCTTAACGAAAATAAACATATGCTTTTATTATTCCAAAATCATTATTTTGGAAAAATAAAACAAAATCTAAAATCAATATTTTAGAAAAATACATTAATTATAAATTTTCAAAATCACTATTTTGAAAAATAAAATTGTTTGTCTCAAAACTAATTTTGAGAAAATGCTTTTGGGTCCCGTCTCACAACGATAATGACGGTCCTGTCTCGCAGCGCCCCTGTCTCAAAATTTTTATTTCGCTGCCTCTCATCAAATGAGAAGTTTCCCTTTACAAAATTCTATTCCAATTTTTTTTTAAACAGTTGGATTGTGCAAAACAGAGCATAATCGGCACCGGTTTAGAAGGCAGAGCCAGCACCGGCTCTGTTCTGGTTTCCAAAAATTTTTCTCTTCCAAAAACGGTTTCTGGACATCATAAATAGAATGGAACTAGTGCCGGTTTGGAGGCCAAAGCCGGCGCCGGCTGTAGTCGGGAAGTGGCGGTGATTTTCAGAAAAATTTTCCAGAAACAATTTCTGGTGCCCTAATCTTCTGTGGAATTTTAGTGAGAATAATTCTCAACAGAATTTTCTGTTTTGAAGCTCAAAACAACAACCAATTTGTTAGTTTAGACAAAACAAAACAGAAAATCAAATTCACAAGATGAAATGGAGGGCAACTACCATGTTTAAGAAAATATTTTCTACAGAAAATTTTCAGCATATAAAGAAAGCATCTTTCGAAATATGCTATAACTTTTACACAATCATATTATACTACGGACCTAACCGACAAAACTCGAAATGATTTCGACTCGAGTAAAAATGATTTTCACAATAAACAAAGACAAACACGAATACATGAAAACAATTTTTCATGCCAAAAATAATAACCGTAGACCACACATAGCATGTCTCCAATACCACTATTGGGTATCTCAGGCTCATATCGTATATGGCGCAACAAAAAATAAAACGAGATACCCTCCCAGGACCCGTCTATGTGTGGAAAACAAGACATAATAATAATAATAAAAGGAATAGCTTTTACCTTTGGGTGATCGTCTGAAGAACAAAATTGATCTTCTTCAAGTCGAGGTGCGATCCATCAATCCTCTTATACAAACTCCACGAGAGTTAGACGTCTAACCACTATAATCCCAATATGTGATTATCTCTAACAGTAATCCACACAAAGGAATACTCAAGCACCAAAATTTCCTATGCTAGTGGAAAAATATGGCGGCTAGGGCTGTTTTTATTCTCAACAAAACGAGAGAGAGAGAGAGAGAGAGAGAGAGAGAGAAGAAGAAGAAGAAGAAGAAGAAGAAGAAGAAGAAGAAGAAGAAGAAGAAGAAGAAGACGATGACGTTTGTTTTATGGCTCCTATTTTCGTGTGAATCACCCTTGGATTAGGATTTCGATCATATCCAATAGATGTTCCAAAATCCACTGAAAATATGAAATTCTAAAACAATTAGAATTTCCTAATTATAATTGGAAACATCAAGTTCCCATAATTACAACTTGGACCACAAATTATAACTAATTATAATTTGTCCCTATCAACTTCTCTTTCTTGCAATTAACCCCACTATGTTATCAAACATCTTTAGTATACAATCCTCTATTGTGTGTGACCTATTAGGTTTCCCAATCAATTGGAAGTAAACATGAATTAATCCAAACGTTTTTTAGATTAATAATCCATAATTAATTAGAATTAATCGTATTAATTCTAATTGGGATTGGTTTATTAATTCATCAATTAATAAACCCATAATCCCAGATCATGAGCGGTATCTAGCAATACATCATGACCACCCAAGAGTCCAGGAAGTCAAGTGGCTTGACATGAACCATTCAATAACAAACTACAATGCAATTAACTCATTTAACCATATAATATCTCATTCGGTTTGGAGTACGGAATTAGGGCCAACTCCCTTCAGAATTAATTATGATCCGAATACAATAGTACTTATGCCAAAAACTCACTACTCTAAATATGTATCAATTGGAGCTGTTTTCAATACACAATCGCCATGACCAAAGACTTTCCAAGTAGTAATTCCTACAAGTGGTCATGAGATATTCGCCCCTACTATTGACCCTCTTAACTACTTTCGTTTACCTCACAATGTACCTAATATCCGTCCCATAGGCAGCCCTTGATCGAGCTTCGGAGATTGGAATCAAAGTACAATACTCAGCAAACAAAGTACCTTATAGATCTCAAGTCTAAGGATACTTGCACGTTTGCTATATTGAGATTATATCACTGGCACTAAATAGTTATCCATGTGATTACCTCAAAGCTAGGTCATCAAATGAACTTGTTCCATTAACAAGCATCCATGTGTTAACTTTGAGTATCTCAATACTCACGGTTATAAGAGAACCATCGCCTGATCAAATCAATAAGTCTAACACATGCTAGTCTTAATTCATTAATAATGTCCTGTTTCATTAATACTATGACTAGGGACTATTTAAGTACTAACACCATCCAGTGTAGTAGGAATCTCATATCAGGAACTCGATCACGATTTTCTTAACACAGTGTTGTACTAGGGACTTCATTGAACAATTATATTACTTAAAGTAAATAAAAGAAACTGTAAGATAAATAATGCCTTTTATTAAAATAAAATGTATCATATACAATGTACATGTGATTGCCTTTAGAGCACAACACTAACATAATCCCTAGTCATAGTATTAATAAAATAGGACATTATTAATATGACAAGACTAGCACATGTTATATCCTTTGATTGGAGCAAGAGGTAGTTCTCATAACTGTGAGTATTATGATACTCAAGATTAACATGTAGATGTTTGTTATATGAACAAGTCCATTAGATAACCTAGCTATAAGATAATCACTTGGATAAGCTATTGAGTGTCAGTGATAGA
This sequence comes from Voacanga thouarsii, assembly GCA_026120185.1. Lineage (NCBI taxonomy): Eukaryota > Viridiplantae > Streptophyta > Magnoliopsida > Gentianales > Apocynaceae > Voacanga > Voacanga thouarsii. Next base: position 1,101,916 of record JANUWF010003374.1, on the reverse strand, counting down.
ATCTCATTATAACAAGTATGCAAGTATTTTTAGACTTGAGATCTCCAAGGTATTTTGTTTATTGAGTGTTGTACTTTGATTCTAATGTTTGGAGTTTTACAAGGACTACCTATGGGATGGATATTGGGTACAATGTAAAGAAAAAAAAAGTAACTGAGAGGGTCAATAAAAGATTCACCACTCCTAATAGTAAGAGAATATCTCAAGGCCACTTGAAATCATTACTCATGAAGTTCCTAGCCAAGGCGACTTTGTGTCGGGAATAGTTCTAAATTTGATATACATATTGAGTAATGGATTTCTTAAATAAGTACTAAAATATTCGGGCTAGAATTAATAATATTCTAGATGGAGTTGGCAATAATTCCATGCTCTAGACCGAATGAGATATAGTATGGTAAAAGGAGTTTATTGCACTGATTTTTTTACTATTGAAATATTTATGTCAAGCCACTTGACTTTTTGGACTTTTGGGTGTTCAAGAGTTATTGCTAGATGTCGCTCTTGATTTGCAAAATATGAATTTTTTAATTAGAGAATTAATAAATTAATCATATATTTTATTTAGGATTATTAATTCTAAAGCTGTTAGAATTAATTCATATTATGCTACCAATAAGACCAGGAAACCTAATGGGTCACATACATAATAAAAGGTTTGAATGCTCAATACATATTATTTGATAATATTATGGGGTTAATTAAGAGAAAAAAAATATATTATAGGTGAATTATAAGTTTGTTATAATTCATGGGACTTGGTTGCAATTAACTAAACTTTAAGGGCCCAATTGTAGATACATTGGATGTTAGAGGACTTAATTGTGATTAACACAAATTCTAAAAACTATAAATATAGGAGTTGTTCCCTTTTTCAGGCGTGAGTCAGACGTTCCTTCTTCATCCTTATTCTTCTCCAATTAAAACCTAGTCGATCCTCTTCTACTAGAATAGTTTTGAGCCTGCTTTGTGAGCAATTCAACCTTGTCTGGATTATTGCTAGAGACAGTCCTACTCTTGGATTGTAGTGGGGAGAGATTGGATGATCAAAACAGAGGGAATTAGTTCTTGGGTTGGTGCAAGAAATTTTTGTTTTTCTGCTACAGAGGGTAATCTTCATTTCCTTTCTCTATTCCCGTTTTAATTGCAAACACGTGATCCTTAGGCATGCATTTCAAGGTTATTTCTGCTGCTTACTTATTTGATAAGCATGATGAAATCCCAACATTTAGAAGTGACTAAATGGTTGAAGGTTAGTAGTATGTGTTCTTGGTATTCTTAAGAGAATAGGAAAGAAAGCTAGATGAAGTGGGAGAGTGTTCTTGGATGGTGTGGTAGAAATTCTTTGTTGTTTGAGTGCAGGTTTGGTTTGATATGATTGGTTGCTAGATAGGCGAGTGTTTGATGGAGCAAAAGGTGGGATTTATTTTTCAAATTCAAAGAATTTTGAATGGAGAGAAACTAGGAGAGATTTTGGGTGCTTTCATGGAGTTCTAATGGCCAAGGTTGGTGCAGAAGGTAAGATGTTCAGCTATGGTGTTCAAGGTGGCCAAAAATGAAGGAGGAGATGAAGGAGAAAATAGATTTTTATCTATGCTAACAAGGCTGGAAAAATTCGGGTAACTTAGCTACAAGAGTTCATAAAATCTAGGATGGTTTGTTAGCAAGAGTTTGAATTATTTTGAATGGATTTCCAAATGTAAAATAAGAGTGCTTCCAGGTCTATTAATGGTGGCATTCAGCCATTATCTTGTAGAAGGAGGAGGAGAACTTTAGATGAACTAATGCCTGGGTTGAATGCTCAAGCTCCTGTGGCTAAAATACTTTGTAGTTTGCTAGAAAATTTTCTGGTTTAGTGAAGCTATAATAGCTACAAAATTCCCAAGAATTTCCATCTTTCTATTCACACGAAATGCTTGTTTGATAGTAAGGAAAGAAAAGGTAATTTTGCTGCATATTTTCAAAAGTTTAACAAAGAGTAATAGCTGGAAATAATTCCCACTTTGCTCCAAAATAAGAATAAGCAAAATGAAGTTCTTTAGGGAAGAAATCATGTTGATTTAACACATGGAAAACAAACATACTATTGTCATTCCTATATTTTGGCCAACTAATCACCAGGAGCTGGAATTTTCGTTTTAAAATTTCAAGTCCAAGATCAACTAAAATATTTTATAAGGAAAATTAAAAGAATTAAATAAATATAAATATTTCAAATTCAAAGATGTTAGGACATGGGTTGACAAGATGGAGATTAAAACTTCTCTAGACTTTCTTTTAGGACAAGATCATATGATTAGAATATTACTATTGTGTCTCCTCTAAGACAACATTCCTAGTTTCATGGAATGCAAGAAGTATAATTCAAACATTAGTTAAGATAATTAAAAATATTACATAATTCTAGACCTTAGGAATTAACCACAATACTCTAACCTCTTAACCACATTAATTCTTTATTTTTCCAACCTAATTATTTTCCTTCTAAAACCCAAGTCTCTTCTTCTCTCATCCTTAAGAAAAAGTCCCTAATTGCCCCCAACACACATCTAGCATAAATAATTTACAAAGGCCATATATAGGAATTTTGAAAAATACACAATTTCACCCATAAGAAATATATTCATGAAATATGCCATGGAATACAACCATTCCCTCTAATTTTAGGGTAGTCTTAAGTGGATTTTTATCTCCTCTCTTCCTTAGAAGAATTTCATCACAAACTTCAATGGGCACCTCTATATCAAGTCAGGATATTTTTGCTTCATCCATTCCCCCACTTCCCACGTGGCATCTTATACGCCGGTGTGCTGAACTTCAAAGTAGAACCCGTAGATATTTGGAACATTTCCCACAATCGTGATGTAGACCTTTTGTCTCGGTCAGAATGGATACTTGAGGGTACTCCATGCAGCTTCACTATTTCCTATACATATGTCTGAGCTAACTTTTTCATAAAGTCCCTTACACTTACAAGGATAAAATGTGTTGTCTTTGTCAGTCAATTAACCTTTACCCAAATGGCATCCTTTTGGGTGTTTAACATAGGCATGCTAGTCACGAAGACCATCGATACCTCCTCCTATTTCCATTTTGGTATTGGCAATGGTTGCAATAATTCAACAGACTTTTTTGTATATCGTGATGCTCCCCTAACACCTTCACCTTTGGTATCTCTTTATTCTAAAGAGTCTTGATGCTTCGATTTAGAATCTTAACTGGTTTCTTTATATAACTCAAATCAGGTTGTGATAGTAAAGGCTCGTTGTTAAAACATGTTTTGGCTTAGGATCGTACATCTTCAATTGATATATATGAAACACGTATTGTAATCTCATTAAAATATTTGGTAAGTCCAATCTATAGGTGGCAGTTCCAACATTCTTCTCCTATCCTTCGCATAGCTCTTCTGTCCACTATGAGTCATCTTCAGTCTTTCTCTTATTGCTTTTACCTTGTCTACCATTTCTTGAACATGCACTTTACCAAATTTGATAATCTGCCTATCTTCTATTTATCCCTACCATAATAGTATTTGACATGTTTGGCTTTGTATTACTTTATATAGGGCCAAACTAATAGAAGAACAGTAATTGTGGTTGTAGGCCTACTTGCATGCGGCACGCATTCAGTTCATTTATCAACAAAGTCTAGTATTCATGCCCTCAACATATCTTCTAGTATCTGAATAAATCTCTCCAAGTGACTATGAATTTTGAAGATATGTTGTAGTATAGATCTTCCAAGTCGATCCCATTATCTCCTAGAACTTAGTCTAAAATCTTGTAGTGAACCTAGGATCTTGATTGGATGCAATACTTAATGACATCCTATGCAGTCTCTACCTTGGCTAGGTTTACCTTAAAACCACCCCTGATTACCTCTTATTCCAGAAATAGAACTATGCTCAACTAAACTTTCACTTACTAAACTTAACAAAAATTTATGCTACCTCCACTTTCTAACACCAATTTCAACTGTCCCATGTCCTGAATGGCATTAAAAATACAATAGGAATTGTCTAAAAAGTCACCACAAAATTATCAAAGTAGGATTGAAATCTTATACATCTACTCTATATACATTAGAGCCTTTGTCAATCAGTATGATATCACCACCTGACCTTAGTACCTATTCCCATTGTTAGTCGCAATCTCAAGTGTATCCCCTTCTCAAATTCACACTTAATGATTTCCCTATCTCAAGTCTACCTTAGGAGTAACCATATATATCCTTCAATATTCTCTAGCATATACCTAGCTTTAAAATTCTATCCTTTTCTTATACCGTTACTACTGGGTTTCATAGGTTACAACACCAGGTTAGATATCCTTAGTATTCCTTCAACAATAGTTTATGAACCTTCTCCCTTAGTATTATTCACCACACTTCCTTCACCTTACTTCTTTTAAAACTTAATCATACCCATCTGATCCCCAAAAATGTATAATTCTTTCTTTATAACCAACTTAAATCCTAACTTCGGCAATCATTCCTTGTCTAATATGCTACCAGAATCCTCAAAAAAAAAAAAAAAATGAGTCAGATTCTTGATAAATTTTACTTCTCCAACCAAAATTTCATCTATCGGGTCAAACCTATAGATCCCTACTTCCTTACATATTGAAGAATGCTTAACCAATTAATAAAAAATCTATAACTATTCACAGATGATGGATTCGACTCTTACGGTCTAGCTTATCACTACTTAAACGAATGGTACACTAGAAAATATATAGGCTATGCAGAACAAAGATCAAAGAGCATATTCTTTCAGGAGAAATAAAGAATTAACTTGGTACCACAGCTGCATCTGATCTCACGTCCTCTCTATTGAACGACTATGGTCATCACCTATAGCTTTAACTTATTTCCTCCAATAACTACATTGCCTCAACTGGCTGAGTTCGGTGGTGGGGTCTTAATCAGGCCTGTCCAACTGCCACCTTAGAAGATCCATCAGGTTTTGACTTTTGTTCTTCTTTATGCTCTTCTCCCTATCTGGCTGCAGTTGCTCTATTGGCTCATATACAAGTGTTGAAGATTTTCTGTTATGACCAATTATGCCTCTTACTGTAGTTTTGAATCTAGGTGCCATCTTCCATCATCATCGCTATAATTATAGGTCGACAAATGCATACATATGCATGCAAACATATAGTGCAAAGATAACATATATAACTTTTGCTCACTCATTGAACATATGAGAGTAATTTTTTTTTTTTTTTGAAAAAAGAGAAATATTCAAAAGTTTTATTACAAATAAATCAAACTTTAACACAAAGAAATTGGTTACCATAAACAATATCTCTATAGGAATTAGGTACTCATAAACAAAAAAGTGAATAAGGCTATGAACTTAATAAACAGATTCCCTAATGAATAGATTGCATTACAAATCTAAGTCTTCCTACTACTCTAGTCACTACTTGATAGTCAAAAATAGATTCTTCGAACTATTATCTTCTATTTGTTCGGAAGTCTAACATTAGTCCAAACCTATGTGTACAACTATTAGTTCCACTCTTCCTAGGACTCTCCTCTACCGTCCCTTTTCCCTTGTCCTTCACCCCTAAGACTGACTCCCTAAGTGCTCTCACACTTGGGGCGAGTCTATCCTTCTAACTGGGTCTCTTATCACCAGACTCCTCAAAGTCAAAGCCAAAATGAGTAATGTCAAACTGTCATAGTAGTGGAGTTCGATGAGGCATAACTACCTCCTCATTCTCAGACTTTTCTATCTCCCCTTCTACTTCATTATCAGAATCATCCATCTATTCGCCTCGCTCATCGTTAGCATCACTCAGTTCCTCACCCCCTCACTATCAGCATCACCCATCTCCTCTTCTCCCTCACCAACTAAGCTAAGATTGGGAGCTTCCTCCTCAGCCTCACTGTCTGAGACTAAATCAACCATTGGTATAGGAGGGTCCACTGCCTGCACATCCTCAACACCCCTTTCCTATTTGGGTAACTCTACTTCAGCAACCTCCACCTCTATCTTCTCTTCCTTATCATTAGTAGGCATAATAGGGTTTTAAACCTCAATCTCTATCTCACTGCCAATGCTTTCTAACTCAAAAATAATTTGACCTAGGTTCGGGTTCCGTGCTCGGGGAGGATAGATCCACTACAGGAACTGGGGCAGGTGTTTTACCACACATAAAAGGCTAATCTCGGGTAATGAGTGCGGATCTCCAAACCATCCTACAAACAGAACACATAGATTAGTATTAGAGATTGTAAAACATAATGTAATAAATCCAAATATTGTCAATAGCCACCTAAACCTAGTCTCTGATACCACTTGTAACACCCAACTACCTACGTACCCCAAAAGGGACGGGGATGGCGCCTCGTCCTTAGTAGAAGGGGTCTTTATAACTAAGTAATATAAAATATAGAAGGAAATAACTTAATAATAAACTTATTACAATCCCAACAAAAAATAATGCTTTTATAAGTCTTAAAACAAATAGAAGATAACTGAAATCTCTAACAAATAAATACATTAAAGTAAATCTCCCAAGCTCATGACAACATAAGTATATCAACTTTTGAAGTAGGTGAGAAACTTTTCTCAGTAAGTCATCTATGTGCTCATGACAGTTTAAGAAAACATTCCATGTATGCAAGTTTTGAACAAGTCACAACAAAAAGTCTTCAAGTCCAGAAATTTATCTTTGAACATTGAGTGATATTTTATCAACATTTATAAAGTAAAAGTGCTCAACTTGTAAAGAAATAATCACTCAAATAAGTTAACTATGAAATCCCGCATCTTAGTTATGGCCATGAAACCCTGCATCATGACCTTACATGGCATCATACATTGTGCACCATGACAAGAAAACGAGCATGATACTACACATTGTGCATTCTAATACAAGGTGGGTGAATGGCCCACCATGTGAGATACTCCTCCATCTCTATACACAAACTTATCGATTGTCCACTACAAAAATAAATAATCCACCTAAACTGTATTGCTAGTTCGGACCGGCCTGACCAACAAGAACTGTCATCTTGTATAGGCAGAGTTCACCCCCTCAGAGGTGGCCTCCTATTGAGAGACATACCCAACCCTTCAAAGACTAGTCCTAGTGATCTATCCTTATTGAGTACTCAACGTTATTTTTATTCCACTTGAGAAAGACCAAATCAATTAAGTGTTTTCTTTGAAGTAGTAATTATGGTTGTCAAACAATCTTAGATAAAATTTTATTTAAACAAATTATTGTTTTGATTGACAAAAATTATTTTATTTTAGCAGATGGAATAAATTGTCCATAATTGCATCCTAAAGTACATATTCCATGGCAATCCGTGCATTTGACTTTGCAGAAGTGCTTTTGTTCAAAAACATCTTTATTCAAGGACTTACTTTGAACTCTTTATTCTACTTGGCAAAATAATCCTCGAAGTCTTGCTCAAGGCATCCTAACCCTGTCTAGGTAAATATGGGGTGTTCGTCACTATTGGTGCACAACTAAGCAACAAAATTGTATAGGTACAAATAATTCCCAACTTTACATACACATAATCAGTAGTAACACTCAGATATGATGTTAATGGTTTAGGAGTTCAAAAATTAATTAATAAAATATTTTAGAGGTTAACATTAATATAAGAATAATTTGATATTATAGTAACATATGTAACACCCCACTACCTAGGCCCAATAGGGTCAGGGATGTCGCCCCGTCCATAGAATAAGGGGCCTTTATAACTATATCACACAAAAGAAAATAAAAACAATACTTTAAAATTGAACTTATTACAATCCTGAAATACAAGTATAAATCCAAAATAAATTGATTATTACTATCTCTCAAAACAACACATAAAATAAATAACATAATGTCTTCAAAACAGCAACAAATCTAACTGCTCATCTCCACAGCGGGATCGACCTAAAAACATGATAGAAAAGGTGATAAGACAAAAATCTCTGTAAGCCCGTATGTGCTTGGAGTATTTCAGGTAAAATAGTTCATGTATGCAAGTTGTAAAAATTGCATAAGAGAAATTACTGGTAAGCATGAAACAATGTTAAAGTAAAGAGTAGTGTTTTGCTTTTCAAACCATACATGTGCACAATAAATATAACCACTCAAACGGGTAGCTATGGGTTACCACACGTTGGGCCCCATGACCATATAACGGTAAGAATGCCACACTTTGTGCAGACTGACAAAAGGTAGGTGTACGGCCTACCGGGTGAGATACTCCATCTTCTCTATACCTAAACTTACCAGTTGTCCACTCCAGAAATACACAGTCCACATGACTGAAACTTGCTAGCTCGGACCGACATGAGCTACAGGACTGGCATCCTATCCGAGAAGGACTCACCTCTTAGAGGTGGCCACCTACTGAGAGACTTACCCTAACCCTTCAAAGACTAGTCCTAGTAGTCTACTGTTATTGAGTACTCAACATAGATTGTCCCACTTGGGAGAAAACTGAAAATACATTGCTTTATTTGGAAATAGCAAGTAAAGGTTTCTAAAATTCTTGTCAAAGTTAGGTTTTAGAAAGAGTTTAGTATTTGTGCAAAACTTCTTGTTTTAATTTGCAAATGATTTGCTTGACTGAAATAAAAAGAAATAGTTCTTAATTGCCTTTACAAAATGAGTGTTCATACACTTTGCATTAGGCTTGCCATAGTAACCTTTTGTCATCAAATAAGTTTTTGCAGGAGTTTACCTGATCCTTTGCTCAATCAAATTCAAAAATCTTCTAAAGCTGACCTAACCCCACCTGGGGTAAACGCAAGTCATAAGGTTATACTCAAGTTATATTCGCTTACATAAATAATCATAGTTCAACTTATTATAATCATGACCCTAATGTCCTAAGTTTTAAGGCTAGATGATAAAGGATTTTATAAAATAAGTCTAGCTTTGTAACACCCACTACCTAGGTCCAACAAGGCCGGGGATGTCGCCTTGTCCAAAGGACAAAGGATCTTTATAACTAGGTCACAAAAAAAAAAAAAACAAAAAATAAAAGCAATACATTAAAATTGAACTTTTTACAACCCAAAAATACATGAACAAATCCAAAATAAATTATTTGCTACCATCTCTCAAAAGAACACATAAATAATATAATAATAATAATAATAACAACAACAATAACAACATAAACTCTTCAAAGCATAGGCAACAAAACTAGCTATTTATCTCCACAGCAGGATCAACCTGAAAACATGGTATAAAAGGTGATGAGACAAAAATCTCAGTATGCCCGTGTGTGCTTTGAGTGTTTCAGGTAAAACAGTTCATGCATGCAAGTTGTAAAAATTGCATAAGAGAAAGTGTTGGCAAACATTCAATAATGTTAAAAATAAAGAGTGGAATCTTGCTTTTCAAGCCATACATGTGCAAAATAAATACAACTACTCAAATAGGTAGCTATGGGTTACCACAGGTCGGGCCCCATGACCATATAACGGTTAAAATGCCACACTTTGTGCAGACTGACAAAATGTAGGTGTACGGCCTGCCAGGTGGGATACTCCTTCTTCTCTACACCCAAAATTACCGATTGTCCACTCTGGAAACACACAGTCCACATGATTGAAACTTGCTAGCTCAGACCGGCATGACTAAGTAGTATTGTCGCTTCTCCAAGTTGAGTTCATCTTCTGGAGGTGACCTCCTGCCAGAAGACTCGCTCTTGCTCTTCAAAACTAGTACTACTAGCCTACCCTTATTGACTACTCAACGTTGATTGTCCCACTTGGGAGAAAATTGATCACATAATGATTTTCTTTGAAATAGCAATTAAGGGTTTCTAAAATTCTTGTCGAAGTTGGGTTTTAGAAAAAGTTTAGCATTTTGTATAAAACTGCTTGTTTGATTTTTCAAATGATTTGCTTGATTGAAATAAAAAGGAAAACAGTCCTTAATTGCCTTTACAAAATGAGTGTCCGTACACATCGCATTTGGCTTGCCATAATAATTTTTTGTCTTCACAAAATTCCATGCAGGAGCTTACCTGATCCTTTTCTTGAGCAAATTCAAAAATCTTTCAAAGCTGACCTAACCCCACCTGGGTTAAACATAAGACATAAGGTTATACTCAAGCTATATTTTCCTTACACAAATAATTCCTAGTTCAACTAACTACAATCATGACTTTAATGTCCTAAGCTTTAAGGTCTGTTGATAAAGAATTTTATAAAAGAAGTCCAGCTTGATAAGTTAAAAAAACTAGGGGTTGTAAAATAACTACTAATAAGTTATAGATTCAAATAATAAATCTTTAGTGTTATTATTAATAAATAAACTAAGGTTTAATTATTGAAGAATTCTAAGTCCTAGATGTTATTAATAAATGGTAATTTTTAAATAGTGTTATTAAAAAAAATAATAAATTATTACAATCTCTTAATTAATAATTAATAATTAGTAAATAATTAATTAATAAATAAATTTAATAATAAATAAATTTTATTAAATTTTGGTTAATAGATAACAAATAAATATAAATAATATTTATGAATATATGGTCTACAATGTCATTAATATTTTATTTATTATTATTATTATTATTATGAAAGGTTTTATTTATTATTATTATATATATTATTTTTAATAAAACATATCTTTTATTTGGCTAATAAAATATCACTATTTCATTTAATATTCCAATTCCAAAAATTCCTAGGAATTTTGAAATCTTTAGAGGAAAAATATAGTAATAATTTTAATTAAGATAATAAAATTTGCTAATTAAAATAACTTAGGATCAACAAGATCATGATCATAATTTTCCTATTGCTAATAAGAATCATGAATATATTCTCCAACATCAAACAACAAACTAATCCATTCATGAAAATAGGCTTAAATCCATACATACAATCACATGGCCAAATCTCTACTAAGCATAATCATAATCATGGCTTCAAAAGGGATAAGACCATAAAAATCCTATTCACCAAAAGTGTCATAACATCTAGCATGCTTTAATCATCCATAATTTCTTAAGACATGACGAACACACATTGATTCTCAAGGAATTTCATATAGCTTAATCATGATCATCCATTCTCATGCCCTAATCTCAACCCCTTCATACATATGCATATATTCAATCCCCAATTCATATTATATTCTCCCTATTAGCATCTAAGAAACAAGAATTTAGAATTAAAAAGAACGATTAAGGAGGACTGCTTGATTGATGTTTACTTCGATGAAGATTCAAGAAGGTCCACGCGATTGAGAGTCTTGAATTGTCCATGAGAGAAGGAAAAATAGCCATGGTTGTAATTCACCATTTCGGCCGAGAGAGAGAGAGAGAGAGAGAGAGAGAGAGAGAGAGAGCATTAGCATGATATGTTAAAGATTGAGTGCAAGAAGATGAACAAAAGAGTTGTTCTTGGTTACCTTGATGATATTCATAAGACTTCAAGGGAAAAAAATCTGATTTTGATCTGAATGCCAATTTTTGTTTTCGAGATTTGATGTTATAAATTTCATAAATGGACTCTAGGGAGTATGTAGGTGTATTCTGGAGTTTTTGAGAGGGATTGGAGGTGTTTAGAGTGGTCTTTGGCTTGAAGAAAGGTAGTGTGTGATCTTGGTGTTCTTGGTGAAAATGGAGAGGATTAGAGTGGAATGCTGGATGATTTTTTGAAGAGGATTGGCCGAATGATTGAGGGAGTTTAGGGATTTTGGTTTTCAATTTAGGGGGGAAGAGAAAAATCTGGTTGTTTGAAATTCAAATGGAGAAATTTAAAGAGTGTTTTTGAGGTGGAAGATATGTTAATGGTGTTTGGTTGATGGAGGTTTCTTGGAGTTGCAAATGGTCGACTAGTTTGTTGTGTTTTGTTGAAATGCATGAGGGTTGAAGGAACTATAAAGTTGGCCGAATTTCTAAGTCTAATGGTAGAAGAATTTCTAGTTATGAAGCCTAATCTAACGGTGTTTTCATGGAGCAAATGCTGAAAATTTTGAAATTCAAATGGAAGTTTAATTGGAGTGATTGTAGGAGAAATTTGAGGTGTGGTTATGGAGTCTAGTTGTGCAAGGTCAGTGAAGGGGGTAATGGTGTTCAGTTCATGGCTGATCAAGAATTAACTTACAGAGATTTGAGGGTGGTTTTCGGACAAGGCTTGGAGAGAACAAGGCTGGAAATTTTTTCTGGTTGTGGTTTGAATGGTTGCAGAATTTTCTATGCAGTTTTTTTTGCAATATTCCAAATGATTTGCAGAGGGTTTGGAGAGGTGTTTGAGGGTTCTTTAAGGCTAGTTTCCAGCCTTCTTTATGGAGGAAAAGTAGAGGTAATTTACAAGTTTGAAGGCAGTAGAAACAACTTGATTTCAGGCTGCCATGCAGCGAAACTGCCCAGAATTTTTTTCTGGTTTGTGCAGTTTTGTGCAGTCCAATTTTTGCACAAGAATTTCAATCTTAAAACTGAATAAACTAGCCACTTTTTTTGGTAGAAATTGAGTAAGATAGGTGGCTGAGATTTTCAAAGGTTAGGCTGCTCAAGACTCTGGAAAAATTTCAGATTTCTTTCATGGAGGATATGAGAACTACGGAGTGGAGTTTGAAGGCTCAACCATGGAGATTAATTTCTCTTGGGAAACTTCCCTAACTCCTTCCCTATTTTTAGTCAAATATCCAACCTCTAAGAATCATTTTCAAAATTTAAAGGCCAAGAATCCTTGCTGAATTTTCTGGAATTAAAAACATGATTTGGATAAATTTTGAACAAATTTAGTTGGTGAGCTGGTTAGGGTAAGCTAGGGAATAAAAAGGACATAAGTCCCTCAAGAATTCTTTTTAGGATATTCCCTTCATGTCTCCCCTAGGACAACACTCCTATTTTTATTTATGTAATGCAAGAAACGAAAATCCAACCTTAAATTAAAATAATCATGATAAAATGATGGGATTTGAACTCATGATCTTAGAGATTAATTCCAAAGCTCTAACCACTAAACCACAACAACTCTTGTTCTTATTTTCTCTCCCAAATATTCTTCCTATTTAATCCTCAAGCTATCTCCCTGTCTTGACCTCAAGAAAAATTACCATTTTACCCTTCCTACTCAAAAAACATAACTAAGTCTTTTAGCTTATATATCATAATTCTAAAGCATATAAAATCATTAAAAAACATATATATGTTCATGAAAAATGATATGATATGCATCCAGACCCCCTTACTCTAGGGTTGGATTTAGGTAGGGTTTCACAACATAAGTAAGGGACATAGGTATTAATTGAGTATAACAAAAAAAAAAAAAATAACATTGTCAAAAGTATTGATAAAATATTAGTAATTTTATAGATAATATTACTGCTATAAAGAGAATAAAATAGTAATGATGATATTATTATATATGTATTTATAATAATGTTGAAAGAAAATAATAGTAATAATATTTATTATATTGATAGTGATAATAATATCATTAAATAAAAATATTATATCTAATAGTGATAATAATAATAATAATATTATTATTAATTTTATTAATATTTCTCTAAAATAAATATGCTTAGTACTAATAATAATAGTAATGCTAATAATATCGGAAATACATAAAAATAACAATACCAATAATAATACTCATAATAATATTATTGTTAAAATTGCAATATTAGTAGTAATGTTAATGATAAAAGTAATTATAGCGATTTAAGTATCAAAAGTAAAAATAATATTATCATTAGTATTTAAAGGTAGTAATAATTTTGCTATTAATAAATAAAGTAGTAATCATACAAGTAGAGTGATAATAATAATTTTCATAGCAAAAGTAGTATCATTAGCCATATAAATGTTTGAATGGTAATTGATAGCAAGGTCAACAATATTAAAGCTTTAGCGAAATTATAATAGCAACAATCTCCCTTATCCACTATATCATCTCATGCTAGTGTCATAAAAACCCAATTCACAAATTTACTAACAACATATCATAACCTCATGTTAAAATCAAAATCCAAATCTACTTCATAGAATAGTCCTAATACACATCTAAATCTATACATCATGCATTTATTTTTCCCAACAACACTAGATCATCGATCATCATATCAATAAGTCATCATCCTATTAATTTTGAGTTCAAAAATAAATCAGGGAGTTAGGACAAAATACTTGTTTGATGATCGTTCTAAGTTGAAGAAGTCGCTTTGATAATCGAAGAGCCTTGATGAGTCCTTTGAGAGACCAAGATTTGAAGTAGTCCAAGTTGGCCCCCAATGAATTCAGCCAAAAGAGAGTGAGATTGAGAAGAGAGTTAGAAGAAATGAAAGTAAATAAATGAAGCAGAAAGGGAATGCTTGGACTTGGTTGACGTTGTGGTGTTCTTCTTGACATGCTAAAAAAAATGCTTGTTTAATCCAAATGAAGGGAGCACTTCGTATGTTTTGCTGTTATAAAGTGTACCAAAGGAAAAAAGAGGATCATCTCTAGTTGATTTGAAGGTTTTAGAGTGGTCTGGGACGTTTAGAAGTGACTTAATAGTTGAAGGTAAGTAGTGTGGGTTCTGGGTGTTCTTGAGAGAATAAGAGAGAAAGCTAGATGAAGTGAGAGAGTGTTCTTGGATGGCGTGGCTGAAATTCTTTGTTCTTTGAGTCTAGAATTTCTGGTTTGGTTTGATTGGATTGGTTGCTAGATAGGTGAGTGTTTGACGGAGCAAAAGGTGGGATTTAATTTTCAAATTTAAAATATTTTGAATGGAGAGAAACTAGGAAAGGTTTGAAGTGCATTAATGGAGTTCTAATGGTCAGGGTTGGTGAAGAAGGCAAGATGTTCAGCTATGGTGTTCAAGGTGTTGATGAAGGAAATGAAGGAGAAAACTGATTTTTATGTTTGCTAACAATGCTGGAAAAATTCTAGTAACTTAGCTACAGGAGTTCATAAAATCTAACATGCTTTGTTTGCAAGAGTTTGAATTATTTTGATTGGATTTGCAGTTGTAAAATAGGAGTGTTTCAAGGTCTATTAATGGTGGTTTTCAACCATTATCTTGAAGAAGGAGGAGAACTTTAAATGAACTAATGCATGGGTTGAATGCTCAAACTCCTATGGCTAAAAGACTTTGTAGTTTGCTGAAAATTTTTCTGGTTTAGTGAAGCTATATTAGCTTCAAAATTCCAAAGAATTTCAAGCTTTCTACTCACATGGAATGGCTATTTGATTGCAAGGAAAGAAAGGATAATTTTGCTGCATATTTTGGAAAGTTAAACAAAGAGTAAGAGCTGGAAATAATTCCAGCTTTGCTCCAAAATTAGAATCAGCAAAATAAAGTTCTTTTGAGAAGAAATCATGATGATTTAAACTTGGAAAAAAAAAACTATTATCACGCCTATATTTCGGCCAACTAATCTCCAATAGCTGGAATTTTCCTTTTAAATTTTCAAGTCCAAGATCGTCAAAAATATTTTATAAGGAAATTTAAAAGAATTCAAGAAATATGAATATTTCAAATTCAAACATGCTAGGACATGGGTTGCTAAAACAATGGAGATTAAAACTCCTCTAAATTTTCTTTTATAATAAGATCACATGGTTAGAATATCACCATCGTGTCTCCCATACAAAAACATTCCTAGTTTCATGGAATGCAAGAAGTGTAATTCAAACATTAGTTAGGATAATTAAAACTAATACATAGTTGATGGGCCTTAAGAATTAACCACTTAACCACATTAATTCTTTATTTTTTTCCCCAACCTAATTTTTTTCCTTCTAAAACCCAAGTCACTTCTTCTCTCATCCCTAAGCGAAATTCCCTAATTGCCCCTAACACACATCTAGCATAAATAATTCACAAAGGCCATGTACAGAAATTTTAAAAATACACAATTTCACCCATAAGGAATATATTCATGCAGTATGTTGTGGAATGCAACCCTTACCTCTAATTCTAGGGTAGTCTTAGCTAGGGTTTTACAATACTAATAATAGAATTATTTTGTTATCAGTCTTATTAATACTATTATTATTATAAAAATGTTACCAACAATATCATTAACACTATTACTAATATTATTACTATCCTTATTATTATCATTTATTACTCAAATTACCTATCCATTAATTGATATATTTCCTTATTTATTTTTGTATAGTTATAAAAAATAGTATTTTAATTAGCTGAGAAAGTAATTAAATAATTTTCTATTTACTTAGCTCTTTAGTTACTTCATATTTTTTCATATTAATCAACTTCTTTATTTGATTGTTTATTTACCTTCACGAACAACTTTTATTTTAATTAACTAATTATTAATTTATATAATTATATAATTTCTTAGTCATTTGTCTGCTAATTTATATATGAGCTTATAATTTATTTAGTAATTGTCTTAGTATACATTAAATTGCTAGTATGCAATATTTCATGTCTAGCATGCTATGTTTGAAATGGAGTTGATAGTTGGTTTGTATTGTGTGATGACTCGATTTAAGAAGATGAGCTATTTTTGGATACTATGGCAATATAAGGGTTACATGGAAGTTTGTGACATGATCTTTGTATTTTCTCTAGACGGGACTAGGATCCATTGATCAGGTTATTGGAAGAATCTAATATTTGTGAGACAAATGAATTAGGTAAGTTCTTGCATTAAAACTATTTGTGAAATATAGCAATTGCAAGTGGTCAAATTTTTTGTGGTATCAATTGAAACAAGGATTGTTGTGATAAACGTTTAGTACGGCTAGATTCCTTGTTCTATTTCTACTCACACTCTGTTTTCTAAACAAAAGGATTTTTAAAACGACTCACTTGGTTTTCTTTTACACTAAATGTTTTGAACAAGGTTTACCAAGTTATGCTGGGTATTTTCTTTTTATCTACTATTTGATGCTAATAGGTATCCTTGTTGCAATATTATTGAGTAATCAACAAGGGTAGGCCACTAATACTAGCCTAAAATGGAGCGAGCTAGCTTCCCGGCAGGTGGCCACCTACCGAAAACAAGTATTGTTGTGATAAATGTTTAGTCTGGCTAGTTTCCCTATTTTGTTTCAACTTACGCACTATTTTCTAAACAAAAGGATTTTCAAAACGACTCACTTGGTCTTTTACACTAAATGTTTTGAACAAGGTTTACCAAGTCATGCTGTATATATATATATATATATATATATATATATATATACTATTTGATGCTAATTGGTTTCCTTGTTGCAATATCATTGAGTACTCAATAATGGTAGGCCACTAATACTAGCCTAAGAAGGAGCGAGCTAGCTTCCCGGTAGGTGGACACCTCCGAGAGGTGAACTCAATCTTAATTAGGTGACAGTGTTAGTAAGTCAAGCCAGCTCGAGCTAGCAAACCAATTCCAAGTAGGAGTGCATTTATATTCTGGCATGGACAACTGAAGTTAGAAAGGGTATGGGAGATGGAGGAGTAACTCTATCCGGTGAGCCAATCACCTACCGTACTATAGTACAAAAGTATTACAATATAGTTTGTTAAAAAGTATGCCCTCAAAGACTATGTATTATGTGTAAATATATTGCAATAAAAAGTTTAATTATTCAATTTAGTTTGACTCTTATATTTTTAAAAATTAAAGGTCCAAGTATGATAAGTAATAGACTATGTGTTGGGTCATGCTTCACAGTAAGGTATAGACTATGGGTACTTATCATACAAGTAAAATTGAGTTCTTAGCTGTTTGATGGAACTGGGCATTTTATCAAGATAAGACTATTATGCTATGATTTTCAATGAAGAATGGTTTACCTTGATTCAGTGAATAGTTCACTCATATAATAGGCATAATTGTATTTCGAATACGTAGGACTGGACCAGTATTAGTGGTTTCTCTTAAATTACTATAATTATAGAGACTAGACTATTACTGCTATAGCATGGATGGATAACTTCATACTTGAGTATGAGTTGGTGGTCTGGTGAAGCTAGGATTTTATACTTTGAGGTATTTTGGGTGAGATTTCTTTTGTGAGATCAATATCCTTATATGTTGGGTTTATTACTCTAGTTAGTTAAGACGGTCTCATGCAATAGAGTATTTATACTTCACTTAGTGAAGTTAAATCACCCCCTTGTGAGTGTTCAGGATAATCTAATGATCCAGGGCCCTAGGAACGTGATTCTAGAATGTGTGCTTTTGGATAGCTTCTAATGACAAGCAAGTACAATTGAGTGAGTCATGGATTATCAGACTAGAGATCTAAGGATGGTAGATATCTTTGAGATGAGCCTTAGTACATTTATCATGTCTCATTGATGGGTGTTACATAGAAAGGTATTTTCATCTTTTCAACTGTAGGTCGGAGACATTGCTTTAGGTCAATATTTTCATATGGTGATAAATGGAAACATTTAAAATTATAAAATGCAGCTGTTTAATAGTGAGGATATTTTGGTCATTTTAGTAGCCATGAATAATATGCCTCTTAGCCCCCAGAGTAGCTTAAGTTACCTTGGTGTTGTTTAGACGCAATCTAGGCTTAATGGACAATTATTTAGAAAAGAAATAAAAAATTTTTAAGAGTCTAATTAAAATTAATTAATTTGTCTTGTGTTTTGATAACACTAAAAAAAGATAATTAATTAATTAAGAGAATTGTGCTGGAATAAATTAATTAATTATGCCGATATATGTTGACATATATTAAGAGTCCAATTAGAATTAATTAAGTAGTCTTAGGTATTTAATGAGGCCTAGAAAAGATAATTAATTAATTATGAGGATTAGAGTCTTTGATTGATTTATGAGCACGACACCTAGCCTATTAGGGCTTCATGTTTTCGGCCATTAGGGCTTGAGAAAGCTATAGACTGGCCAAATATTAAGAGATGAGGAGAAAAAAAAAATGACATTGTTCTTATGAGTCCTCTTTTCTAGAGAATGTGCCACCTCCTCTGGTTTTTCTCTTCTATGTTCTTTCTTTTCCTTCTATTTGGTAGAGTGATTTTATCTAAAAAGGAGCTCTCACCAAGCTAACGCCTAGAGCAAGGTAGAGTCATACTCCTGAACACAAAGAGAAGAAGCTTGGAGATGCTTAATGCGTAAGAGTAGAAGATTGGTGGAAGTTGCAGTTGAATAGCAAGTGCCTCATTCTCCTCTTCCAACACAATAGGTTCCAATACAACTCGGCCCCTCATTGGTTAATCCACGAACAAAAAGAAAAAGTAAGTACTCTCTTCTAGAAGTGGCTTGAAAAACTGGAAAATTTTCTGCTACGTTTTCTTTGATATTTTCCATTTTGATCCTTCAAGTGGTATTAGAGCCACGATTTTCAGCTAGAAGCATGTACTAGGGTTACATTTGGAAAAGGTAGTTCCTTTACTATTAAAAAATGAATCTTTTGCAATTTTATGTGATCTCTCATACATTAGTTTCTAGAGTTCATGTATGCCTCGTGGTTAGAGGCATGTGATCGTGTATTCTAATGGTTTTCCCATTATTTTTTTGTTTTAAGTAGATTCATTGTACGCCTCGTGGTTAGAGACAAGGCGCTTGTAAAGGTATATTTTTTATGCCTGGCTTAGCGTTTCGTTGTATTCTTTTAACCTATAAATCTTGGGGATTGAAGAACTTGATTTCTAGATTTTTTTTAGGGGTGAAAAGTGTTAGTGTTATGCTATAAAGGAAATCACATGTAAGTTGTATATGACACATTTTATTTTAATAAAAGGCATTATTTATCTTACAATTTCTTTTGTTTAGTTTTGTGTAATATAACTGTTAGATAAAGTCCTTAGTACAGCACTATGTTAAGAAAATCATGATAGAGATCATGATATGAGATTCCTACTACACTGTATAGTGTTAGTACTTAAATAGTCCTTAGTTGTATTTTAATAAGATAGGACATCATTAATACGTTAAGGCTAGCATGTGCTAGGCTTCCTGATTTGATCAGGCGGTGTTTCTCATATCCGTGAGTATTAAGATACTCAAAATTAATACATGGATGCTTGTTAATAGAACAAGTACATTAGATGACCTATCTATGAGATAATCACATGGATAACTATTTAGTGCCAGTGACACAATCTCAATATAGTAAACATGCAAGTATCCTTAGACTTGAGATCTCCAAGGTACTTTGTTTGTTGAGTATTGTGCTTTGATTCCAATCT
Organism: Voacanga thouarsii; assembly: GCA_026120185.1. Classification (NCBI taxonomy): domain Eukaryota; kingdom Viridiplantae; phylum Streptophyta; class Magnoliopsida; order Gentianales; family Apocynaceae; genus Voacanga; species Voacanga thouarsii. The sequence goes on along the minus strand of JANUWF010003374.1, from coordinate 1,081,809 downwards.
CTAGAGCCAAATCGATAGCCACCTATGGGATGGATATTGGGTATATTGTGAGGTAAATGAAAGTAGTTGAGAGGGTCAATAAAGAATTCACCATTCCTAATAGTAGGGGCGAATATCTCATGGCCACTTGTAGAAATTACTACTCGAGAAGTCCTTGGCCAAAACGACTGTGTATTGGAAACAGTTCCAATTGATACACATCTAGAGTAGTGGGTTTTTGGTACCAATACTATTATATTTAGGCCAGAATTAATATATTCTGGAGGGAGTTGACACTAATTTCGTACTCCAAACCGAATGAGATATTGTATGATGAAATGAGTTAATTGCACTGTAGTTTGTTATTGAAGGGTTCATGTCAAGCCACTTGACTTCCTGGACTCTTGGGTGGTCATGATGTGTTGCTAGATACTACTCATGATCTAGGAATATAGGTTTATTAATTGATGAATTAATAAACCAATCCTGATTAGAATTAATATGATTAATTCTAATTAATTATGGATTATTAATCTCAAAGACGTTTGGATTAATTCATGTTCATTACCAATTGATTGAGAAACCTAATAGGTTACACATAATAGAGGATTATATATTCAAGATGTTATTTGATAACATAGTGGGGTTAATTGCAAGAAAGAGAAGTAGTTGTGCCAAATTATAATTAATTATAATTTATGGGCCAAATTATAATTGTAAGAACTTGATGTTATCAATTACAATTAGGGAATTCTAATTGTTTTAGAATCCTTTGATGGAGGGTTTTCAATTGGATTTTCACGATATATGTAAGACATATACACGATACCTATGGAAGGAGCCATACACGAAAACAACATCTTCCAAAACCCTTCTCTTCTTTCTTTCTCTCGTTGTTCTTTGGAAACCCTAGCTGCCACTTTGTTTTTTGCTAGCACAGAAAATCTTGGTGCTTGAGTGTGATCCTCCGTGTAGATTTTTGTTAGAGATAATCACACACTGTGATTATAGTGGCTGGATATTCGACTCTCGTGGTGTTTGATGGAAAGGATTGTTGGATCGCGCCTCAGACGAGAAAGGAAAATTTTAACGACAGGAAATGTGATCTTCTTCCCTTTTTGCCTTGTTTTCCACACGTATGCGGATCCTAGGATGGTATCTTATTCTTATTTTTTCGTTGCGCCATATATGATATGCATGAGATACCCTAACAAGGGTATCAGAGACTTTCTATGTGTGGTTTGCAGACATTTTTTCCCCTACGTGAAAGCTGTTTCATGTATTCGTGTTTATCTCTATTCACTGTGAAAAATTGTTTTCACTCAAGTTGAAATTGTTTCAAGCAATGTGGGATGAGTCCGTAGCATAATATACTTGTGTAAAAGTTATAACAAATTTCGAAAAATGTTTTCTTTATGTGCTGCAAGTTTTTATTTATTTATTTTTTTTTACAGAAAAACATTTTCTTGAACATGTGTTGTTGCCTTTCATTTCATCCTAATTTTCGGTTTTGTTTTGTTTAAACTATCAATTTGGTTGTTGTTTTGAGCTACAAAATAGAAAATTCTGCTGAGAATTGTTCGCACTAAACTATTGCAGAAGATAAGGGCTCCAGAAACTATTTCTGAAAAAATTTTAAAAACCCGCTGACTCTTCCTTACTGCAGTTGGCGCCGGTTTTGGCTCCCAACCAGCGCCGATTCTGTGCTGTTTCGCGACGTCTAGAAATCGTTTTTGGAAAAATTTTCATAAAACTAGACTACAGCCGGCGTCGCCTCCGGCTCCTAACTGGCGTCGGTTTGGTTCGGTTCGGTTCTGTTCCGCGATGTTCCAGCAATTAATAATTTTCCAAAATAGAATTTTAAAAAGAAAAAATCTCATTTAATGAGAGGCGGTAAAATAAAAATTTTTTCAAGGGGTCACCCTTGCCCGCTGACCGGCCAGCGAGACCGCTGATATCACTACCAGAGACAGGACCCAAAAGCATTTTCTCAAAATTAGTTTTGAGACAAACAATTTTATTTTTACAAAATAATGATTTTAAAATTTTAAAATTAATGTATTTTTGTAAAATACTAATTTTAGAATTTGATTTATTTTTCCAAAATAGTTATTTTGGAATAATAAAAATTATATGTTTATTTTGTTTAAGCATAATTAATGGCATGGGGGATGGTTATGGACTAAAACGAATTATATCTGATAATGCATTTTACAGTTTTAGTTTTCTTTTATGAAATAGGGCCTGCGTGTCCTGTCTTCTCTAGAATTCTTATGTAATTCTCTTCTCATCTTACTCCCCTCGAATGTAACTCAATGTTTTCTCTTTAGAAAATTATGTAATTAGTTTCTATAGGTTAGATAGGAGTAGAATTATTTTATTTTAGAGATGACAACCAAAACAAGGCGAGAAGGTAAGACTTTCTACTTAAATCATGCATGAATTCATAGGGTTAACTATATTAATTTCTTTATGGCTCAAAGAAATTAATTTAGGGTAAAGTCCATAACCATACCACGTAATCGCTTTATTACCATGATTATCATTTATGTGATTTATTGATTTTTATACATATCATTTATTGAAATCAGTAAAAGGAATAAATCCCTCAATTAATATTAAACTGAATTCCTTGCGTTAATATAGTAAGAACAAGAGTTCTTTTTCGAGACCAGATTGTTGGGCAAACCCTAGCCTACTCAACATCGGGCATGTTCAAGCTATGGAATTAAATTCCTTATTAATGGGTTGGGTTTAACTAAATTCTTTATCCCGGTTGGGAAAACTCAAGCATAAAGAAATTTAGAGGAAAAGTTGGGGTAGCTCAAAAGTCTTTAAGATTAAAAGCTATTAATCACCTAATGATCCAGTAATTACATACAATGTAATTGGTATTGGATACCTATCAATGAACTCAAGGGTGGCTTATTGGGTAAACTCAAGGTAATTCTTGAGGAATTTGGATACCGGTCCACTAGGAAAGTTTCCAATGGGCTTTCTTGAATCAGTAGTGGGGGCTATTGGTTTGAGTAAAATAGTGGAGTAAAAATGCATTTAATTAAAGTCCTAATTATTTGCATTTTATATGCATATACATTAGCTAATCCTCTCTATCTTTATATCTTTGACACTTGCATCATGTCTACAAACCTAAACATGCGTAGCATCTTGGAGACCAATAAGTTAAACGAATTAAACTACCTCGACTGGTATAGAAATATGAGAATCGTTCTCAAACCGAAAAAGTTGCACTATGTGCTAGATGCTCCTATTCCACCACCACCAACTCAAGATACTCATGCTTATAAGCATGTTGTCCATAAAAGGCACAAGGAGAATTGTAACACCCCACGACTACGTACCCTAAAAGGGCGGGGATGTCGTCCCGTCCTGTAGGACAAGGGGTCTTTAGAATGAGGAATAAAATATAAAGGCAATCTCCAAAAGGATCAACTTAGATAAATAAAGAAATACTCTTATTACATCAGGCTCAACTCGGAGCAAAACGAAATAAAACAAATATTGTTCAAAAGTATAAACGACAAAAGTCTCCTAGAACAGCATAAGGAAAAACAAAAGCCTCTACTGTCAAAGCTCCGCTGCCTCAACACAACCTATCTCCTGAAAACATGATGTAAAATAGTGTGACAATAAATCTCAGTAAGTCCTGTGTGTGCACATGGTGTTTTGAATAGTACGTGTATGCAAAGTGTAAAAAATTTGTAGAAATAATTTGGCAAGTCATAAACAATCTCTTTTCGCAAGAAGTGGGTTTTTCTCATTGTCACACTTTGTACAAAATAAATCCTCCACTCGAATAAACAGTCATGTAACCACACGTTGGGCTCCATGAGAACAAAATGGCCAAGGCACCACACTTTGTGCACCTTGTCCGGACCAGATTTACCACATGTTGGGCGTTCTGATCAAGGTGAGTGTACAGCCCACCGGGTGAGATACTCCTCTATCTCTACACCCAACAAAACCATTCAGGTGTCCATGCCGGGAATATAAATAGTACCATACCAGGTACACATGCAAGCTCGGACTGGGCTAACCAACCAACACTGTCGCCATTTCAAGTAGAGTTCATCTTCTGGAGGTGGCCTCCTGCCAGAAGACTTACGCTAGCCCTCCAAGACTAGTATTGTTAGCCTACCTTTATTGAGAACTAAACGAACATATCCGTTAATTCCTGATTCAAAATATTTCCAAACCTTGGCTTTGTAAAACGTGGTTTTCTTTAAAAGCGATTTCTAAAAATTTAAGGAAAAGAATAGTTTTCTTGCTAAAATCGTTAGTTTGACAAAACCGTTTAAAGAATAAATATCCACGTTTACAACCCAAGCAAACATAGTTTAACAATAGCTTTAAAAAGCTTCATAACATAGACTAGCTATCACAACATTTAGCAAAAGAGTTTATATAAGGTCTTACCGTCACAACGTTTAATAAAAGAGTTTATGCAAGGACTTACTTGATATGCCTCAGATAAACGTGATAAATTCACAGCTGGCTTTCCTCAATTATCCTCCTGATCTAAACCATATAATATCATGATCAGGGTCTCAATTAATTCAAACATACTCTAATTGCATTTATTTTCACAATAATTCGCAATCCCCTATTTAATTCCAAGTAAAATATTCAATCCCCAAAGATCATATACTATGACCACATGTTTATCTCGCTAATAAACACCATTAAACTTTATTTTCGGTATCAAGGGAGGGTATTCCCTTACCTTGCAACTACCAGGTAATGAGGTCTCGATGCTCCTGTGGTGATCGTCCCGAGTTCGCTTGAGAAGAAGAGAGAAGCTACCTCCTTTGCTCCTCTTGATCGAAAATTAAGGAAGAAGATGAAATCAGGCTCTATGGGGTGTGATTTAAGGGTAGAAGAAAGAGAAAAGTATCATTAGAGAAAACGGCATCAAGTGGTTGAAAGGATTTGTGCTTACCTTAAGGTGTGTTCGATTATTGCTTGGAATAGCTCTTGAGTTTTCGAAAATTTGCAGAGAGAAGTTGCTGAAATTTTTGTTTAGAATGGAGAGGGTAGACGGTTGCTATGCTTTAGTGTTGGAGAAGATTGGTTTAGGGTTAGATGGTGATGTTTAGAAAGACTCCTAATGGCTTTAGGTTTCTTGGACATCAAGGCCGAAATTTCAGCTTGTGATGTCTGTCCTTGCAGCCGATTTTAGGTGAGTTTAAGGGGAGAGAAAAATCTGCAATTTGCTCCCCTAGGCTGACTGAAATAATGCTCAAGAGAAGCGTTGAGTGTGTTCAGAATTTTGGGCCAAACAAAGAAGAGTTTGTGTGGATGTTGATGACTGAAAAATCCTGTGCAAGCTGTGCGAAAATTTCTGTGCAGGAGTAACAATTTCTGGACTGTTTCGGCTGCTGTTTTTGAGGAAATTCTAGAGGAGAAGAGTGGGGTTTTTAGGTTCTGGAATTTGGCTTAATCAACAAAGAGTTTTGGTAGGTTTTGGAGTGCAAAATTTCGTGTGTTTTGGAGTGCAAAGCTGGACGAAAATTCTGAAAATTCTGTGCAAGCTGACCGAATTTTTTTGGTTTCCAAGCTGCCGAAAATCAGTAATATTTGGTGATAGAAATTCTGGTTTTGTGCAGCTAAGGTAGTTGAATTGTTAAGGAGTGTTCTTGGTATTTTGTGCTAGGATTTACAGAGTTGGATTGTAGCTAAAGAGGGATGGAATTTCGGACAACTTGTGTTGATACAAAGCTGCCGAAATTCAGCTTGGAAAAGGAAAAAAATCCTAGTTGAGTTTGGATTGAAATAAAATCTGATTTTATCAAGGATTTGGATAGGATTTCCTCTAGTCCTAGAAGAGTTTGGATTGAGCTAAAAGTGCTCCAAGGTGGTGGACGAAATCTGGAAAAATTCAAGGTTTTCGAGCTTAAGGTTTTCGAAAATTCAAGGGAACAAAAGCTGAAAATAAAACAAACTTTATCCTTATCTAAAATCTTTGAACTTAAGAGTTAAATATAGAGTCTTATTCATATGAAAGTGGCGTTTAACCCCGAATAAGATATCTAAGACTTTAGTTAAAATATTTCTCTAAAATAATTAAATAAATAAAAGCATTATGGCTAAAATTCTTTAAGAGGTAAAATAAGATTTTTCCCTAATATATTCCCTAACTCTAATATTCATCAAGAAGAGTTTTATACCACTTGAAATTCTTCAAAGTGGCACCTAGCTAGGGGTTTTCGGCCAAGGCATGAAGAATACTAGAAAAGGAATTTCAAAAGAAAGCTTAAAATTTTTAAGAGATAGGATTCGAACTCGGGTCACCAAAGGAAATCACCACCCTCCCCGCTATTCCAAAACAACTCCAGTACTAATCTTTCCCACAATCAATTCTCACCACCCTAATACTCATCCTTCCAAGTCTTCGACCAAACCTCTCTTATCCAAGTCTTTAACAACACAACTATTTCACATCAATTAATTCAAATGCAAGAGCAACGGAAAAATTCACATGCATTCATGCAAATAAAATTATTCTAGCTACCACATAAAATGCAAGATGCTATGCAATGCATGACTTTTCCCCATAGTCAAAGGTGGTTTTGGGCGGGGTATTACATCCCCCCCCTCTTAAGAGAATTTCGTCCCGAAATTCAGATTTCATACCCTTCGAGCATACCCGGATACTTCCGTCTTAACCATTCCTCCGTTTCCCACGTTGCATCCTGTGCTCCATGATGATCCCAAAGTATCTTCACCATGGGTATCTGCTTGTTTTGGAGCGTCTTAATACTCCGCTCCAAGATCTTGACGGGTCTCTCAACATAACTCATATTGGGTTACAACTCCAACGGTTCCTCATTGAGTACATGACTCGGATCGGGATTGTACCTTTTCAACTGAGAGACATGGAATACGTCATGCATCCCGGTTAGACCATCAGGTAGATCCAATCGGTAGGCAACCGGTCCAATTTTCTCCAATATCGGGAATGGTCCCAAATACCTAGGACTCAACTTCCCTCCCCTCGGATGTTTCAGGATTTCTCTACTAGGAGTCAACTTCAAGAATGCACGGTCACCTACTTGGAACTCCAATTCCCTCCTCCTAGTGTCTGCATAACTCTTCTGTCTACTTTGTGCTGCCCTTAGCCTTTCCCAAATTAACTTAATGTTGTCCGTCATCTCCTAAATGCATACTTCACCAGTCTTTTTAACGTTCCCTTCTTCTGTCCATCCCAAGTATATCGGTACTTGGCATTTTCGCCCATACAGTGCTTCGTACGGCGCCATTCCGATCAACACCTGATAGCTGTTGTTCTATGCTAACTCCGCATGCAGTAAAGACTCAATCCACTTATCTCCAAAGTCCAAGATACATGCTCGGGGCATGTCTTCTAGTATCTGAATGACTCTTTCCGATTGACCGTCTGTTTGCGGATCAGCAGAGGTGCTGAATTTCAGGGTCGTGCCCAAGGACTCCTGGAACTTACCCCATAACCTTGAAGTGAATCTAGGGTCCCTATCCGACACGATGCTCGACGGTACACCATGCAACCTTACAATTTCTCGGGTATATGTTTGAGCCAACTTTTCCATCAAGTCCTTTACATTTACTGGTATGATGTGCGCTGTCTTGGTCAATCGGTCCACTACCAACCAGATCGCATCTTTGTGTGACTTGGTCATCGGAAGGCCAGTCACAAAATCCATGATCACCCCTTCCCATTTCCATCCGGGAATCAGTAACGGTTGCAGTAACCCTGCAGACTTCTTATGTTCCATTTTAACCTTCTGGAATGTCAGGCAGGTTGACACATGCTGAACTATATCCCTCTTCATTCCAGCCCACCAATATTTCCTCTTCAAGTCTTGGTACATCTTTACCTCCCCAGGGTGTATGGTATATTTGCTCTTGTGTGCTTCGTCCAGTATTCTCTTCCTTAAGTCTTGGATGTCCGGTACACAAATCCGGCCCCGAAAGTACAATACCCCTTTCTCATCGGTTCGGAAGTCGCCTCCTCCTCTCGCGATCTCTTTCTTCCTGAAAGTTTGAAATTCTGCACTGCCCTGTTGACCTGATACAATTTCCTGGTCCAGATCGGGCTTCAGGGTCAAGTTGCTCATGCAGATCTTCCCCTCTTGCACTTGCGCCTCCTTCTCCAGGATATCCTGGACTGCCGACACTTCCTATATTCTCGAGTGTGCCATTTTCACCTTCCGACATAGAGCGTCTGCTACCACATTCGCTTTACCTGGATGATAGTTAATAGGGCACTTATATTCTTCCAGGAACTCTATCCACCTACGCTGCCGGAGATTTAAGTCCTTTTGCATGAAGATTTACTTCAAGCTCTTATGGTCAGTGAAAACTTCGTATTGTGCACCATACAAGTAATGTCGCCATTTCTTCAAGGAGAACACTATAGCTGCTAGCTCTAGGTCATGCGTGGGATAATTAACTTCGTGCAGCTTTAGCTTCCTAGATGAATAAGCTATGACTTTCCCTTCCTGCATCAGCACAACTCCTAGTCCTTCCTTGGATGCATTTGTATAGAGTGCATAGGGCTTATTAGCCTCGGGCCGGCTCAAGACGGGTGCTGAAATCAACCTCATCTTAAGTTCTTGGAAGCTCTTCTAGCACTTCTCACTCTAAGTAAAAACGACATCCTTCTTCAACAGTCGTGTCATCGGTGAAGCTAAAGTGGAGAAATTTTTAATGAAACGCCGATAGTACCCGGCCAACCTAAGGAAACTTCGTATCTCGGTAATGTTCTCCGGTTGTTTCCAATTAGTTATGGCTTCTATCTTAGCAGGGTCCACCTTGATCCCCTCCTTGGATATCACGTGACCAAGGAAAGACACTGAGCTCAGCCAAAACTCACACTTACTGAACTTAGCGTAAAGCTTGAATTCCCTCAGCTTCTCTAGGACCAATCTTAAGTGCTCCGCGTGGTCCTTCGGATTTTTGGAATAGATCAAAATGTCATCGATGAATATAACCACGAACTTGACCAAGTATGGTTGAAAAATGCGATGCATCAAATCCATGAATACTGCCGGTGCGTTGGTTACACCGAACGACATTACTACAAATTCGTAATGGCCATACTGCGTGTTGAATGCAGTCTTAGGAATGTCTTCTTCTTTGATCCTCACCTGATAGCATCCTTGCCGTAGGTCCAATTTCGAAAAGCAAGCAGCGGCTTGCAGTTGATCAAACAACTCATCGATCAAGGGTAAATGGTATTTATTCTTGATTGTTAGATTGTTCAGTCCCCGATAATCGATACATAGCCTCAAGGTTCCATCTTTCTTCTTGACAAACAACACCGGGGTTCCCCACGGTGACGTACTCGGCCGAATGTAGCCTTGCCTTAGCAGTTCTTCCAATTGCTCCTTCAACTCCTTCAACTCTGTCGGTGCCATCTGGTAGGGGGTTCTGGATACCGATTCTGCTCCGGGAATCAGATCCACGATGAACTCAACTTCTCGTTCAGAGGGTAGGGAAGTGAGCTCCGTAGGGAACACATCCGAAAAGTCTTTCACTACCACTGTACTTTCCAAGGTACACGGTCCTTCGATTTGTTTAGGAGATACGCCAAATATCCCGTACATCCTTTCTTGAGTAACTTCCGGGCTTTAGCTCCAGCAATAAGAAATTTCAGTTCCTTCGTTCGCTTGCCATTGAATTCAATTACATCCCGACCAGGTTTCACAAACTGCACCGTCTTAATCTTGCAGTCCACACAAGCTCCGTGCTTCGACAACCAGTCCATGCCCAAGATTAAGTCATAACCGTCCATGGCCAGGATTATAAGGTCGGCCTACAGAATCTCCTTCCCAACCTCAACTCCACCAATTTTCCCATAGGGGAACTAGCTACTAGGGTATAAAGTAGCTCATTTCCTTCCCAGCCCAGACGTAAAGCACATACTTTACTTACATAAGAGTGTGTAGATCCTGGATCTATCAGAACATTAACAAGACAACCCTGGATAGAAAGGTTACCTTCGTTCACGGCGGCGTCCGCTCCGACTCCTTCTCGGTTCAGGGCAAAAACTTTGGCCTTCACCTGGGGCTTCAGGCCTGCTGCTTTGGCTAGTCCAGCAGCGGCGCCTCTATTTTCTCCCATTGGTTTGGCCGGCGCGGTCTGCTCAGTCCTTAAGGGTTTGGGGCAGACGTTTCTCAAGTGTCTCGGGTCGCCGCAGTTGAAGCACCTCCTCACACCCCCTTTACCCCAACAGTTTCTTTCGGTGTGGTCCCGCTTCCCATACAGCCGGCAATTCAGGCTGCCTTGCATCGGTCCCGCTACTGGCACTCAAGGCTGCTTACCCCGATTTCCCCACGGCATAAAGGCCGCAGGTCGCTTATTGCCGGAAGGCCTCATAGGTGGATGACTTGGTTGAAAGGGTCGGCTCACCGGTCGGTGCCAATCTTCGTTCTCCGTCCGAGAAGCTGCGTCCACCGCGGCAGTGTACGATGTAGGTGGCGATGGGGCCAATGCTTTCCTCAACTCTGGCCTAAGCCCTTTCACGAATTGTCGAGTGCGCTTCTGCTCCGTGTCTACCAAGCACTTGCAGTACTTGGACAACTGCATGAATCGGGCTGCATATTGGGCCACGGTCATTCTTCCCTACCTGAGGGTCTGGAATTCGTCCTCCCTCTTCTTAGCCACCCATCGAGGAATGTACTCGGCTCGGAAAGCCTCCGTAAAATCGTCCCACGTCCATTCCTGCTCCTCCTTATCCCAATCACCCCGTACCCGCTGCCACCATGCTCGGGACGGTCTTCTCAGCCGAAAAGCAGCGAACTTCACCATCCTCTCTTCTGAGTACTGTAAAGTAGCGAAAATGTCCTCCATCTGCTCAATCCATTGCTCGGCTTTCTCATCTTGTTCCACCTCCCCCTAGAATGTGGGAGGTTGGAACTTCAGGAAACACTCCAAAGCTTCATCCTCTCCCCGCGGTGGTTTCCTGGCCACCTTATCCACTCTTTCGGTCAAGTTCTGTAGGATCGAGGCCATCTTGTTGAAAGCCTAACCCATAGTCACATCCTGTGACCTCTTCGAAGCCAATTCTTGCTCGCGTGGCAGGTGCTCCTCCATGTCGGGGGTGGAACGATGCACCTGCTCAAATTCCGGGATGGAGGATGCACTCTCCTGCACCGTTCTGCTATGCACAACTGTTCGGCGTCTTGGTGCCATCTTAATCACATTCACTCAGGGTCAGTTAGTTATCAAATGGGAAAAGAATATGCTTAGGTGCATGATCAGTTGATAGCAATGTACTCATCTAAAAGAGAATATGATGATAACGTGCAGAGATAAATCAAGTAATAAACGAAACTCATGCTTGTCATATAAACCATTCTTTGCAGAAAAGAAGGGGTCATCTCATACGATACCCTTTTTATTTAAAATGATAAATAGGCCCTATGAGCCACATGCTCCCCTAAAAAAGATAAAAAAAACAAAATTATGTAACTTCCAAAGAAAGAAAAAGTAAAAGCTGCTGGTCTTCTATGTTCGACTCTCCCTAGTTCCAACAGAGGTATCGGAGTCGTCAGAGGCCGGTTCCACCAGCCACCCCACGGAACTATCAGGTCTCCCTATGTAGTTCTTCGCGAAACTAACGCTCCCACTTGGCTGCCCTGACTCACCCTCTCGACCTCTCTTGGCTCTCATGGCCGTCTCATAGAGCTCATCCAATACTAATCTTACTATACCCTTGGGCGCGGGCCTCTCACTCCCCAAGTCAGATGGATCAACCAACCCATTTCTCCTAAACATGGCATCTATGCCCAGTGTATATCGGAGTCCACACCCCTTAGGACTCTCTTCCAGCTTCCTCTTTCCCGAATCTACCCCTCCTAGAGCTAACTGCCTACTGTCTCTCTCTCCCGGGACAACCTCCATTACCTCCTCATCCTCTCTTTCTACCCTAACCATCTCTCCCTTGTTCTAATTGTATCCCTCATTCCCTAGCTCATCTACCTCTCTCTCACTCAACTCCATCATCTCCTCATCTCCCCTAGGCTCTCCTCGACCTCTATCTCCGTGTCAACCACCGGGTCGTCTAGCACTGACGGCTCACGCTCTCTCTCTGAATCATATGCGGGTGGGTCAGCTATGGGTAGTGGGGCAGGTGGATTCCCGCAGCCAGCGGGCCAGTCTCTGACAGCCGATACAACTCTTTTGACCATCCTATAAACAAAAGATAAAAATTAGCACCAGGTCAGAATACTTAAGAAAATAGAACACCATAAGTCAAGTAATTGCCTTAACCATGTCTCTGATACCACTTGTAACACTCCACGACTACGTACCCTAAAAGGGCGGGGATGTCGCCGCCTCCCGTAGGACAAGGGGTCTTTAGAACGAGGTATAAAATATAAAGGCAATCTCCAAAAGGATCAACTTAGATAAATAAAGAAATCTCTTATTATATCAGGCTTAACTTGGAGCAAAACGAAATAAAACAAATATTGTTCAGAAGTATAAACGACAAAAGTCTCCTAGAACAGCATAGGGAAAAACAAAAGCCTCTGCTGTCAAAGCCACGCTGCCTCAACACAATCTATCTCTTGAAAACATGATGTAAAACAGTGTGAGAATAAATCTCAGCAAGTCCTGTGTGTGCATATGGTGTTTTGAATAGTACGTGTATGCAAAGTGTAAAACATTGGTAGAAATAATTTGGCAAGTCATAAACAATCTCTTTTCGCAAGGAGTAAGTTTTTCTCATTGTCACACTTTGTACAAAATAAATCCTCCACTCGAATAAACAGTCATGTAACCACACGTTGGGCTCCATGAGAACAAAATGGCCAAGGCACCACACTTTGTGCACCTTGTCCGGACCAGATTACCATACGTTGGGCGTTCTGATCAAGGTGAGTGTACAGCCCACCGGGTGAGATACTCCTCCATCTCTACAACCAACAAAACCATTCGGGTGTCCATGCCGGGAATATAAATAGTACCATACCAGGTACACATGCTAGCTCGGATTGGCCTGACCAACCAACACTGTCGCCTTTTCAAGCAGAGTTCATCTTCTGGAGGTGGCCTCTTGCCAAAAGACTTACGCTAGCCCTCCAAGACTAGTATTGTTAGCCTACCCTTATTGAGTACTCAACGAACATATCCGTTAATTCCTGATTCAAAATATTTCCAAACCTTGGCTTTGTAAAACGTGGTTTTCTTTAAAAGCGATTTCCAAAAGTTTAAGGAAAAGAATAGTTTTCTTGCTATAATCGTTAGTTTGACAAAACCGTTTAAAGAATAAATATCCACGTTTACAACCCAAGCAAACATAGTTTAATAATAGCTTTACAAAGCTTCACAACATAGACTTGCCATCACAACATTTAGCAAAAGAGTTTATATAAGGTCTTACCATCACAACGTTTAATAAAAGAGTTTATGCAAGGACTTACTTGATATGCCTCAGATAAACGTGATAAATTCACAGCTGGCTTTCCTCAATTATCCTCCTGGTCTAAACCATATAATATCATGATCAGGGTCTCAACTAATTCAAACATACACTAATCCCATTTATTTTCACAACAATTCGCAATCCCCTATTTAATTCCAAGTAAACTATTCAATCCCCAAAGATCATATACTACGGCCACATGTTTATCTCGCTAATAAACACCATTAAACTTTACTTTTGTCATCAAGGGAGGGTATTCCCTTACCTTGCAACTACCGAGTAATGAGGTCTCGATGCTCCTATGGTGATCGTCTCGAGTTCGCTTGAGAAGAAGAGAGAAGCTACCTCCTTTGCTCCACTTGACCGAAAATTAAGGAATAAGATGAAATCAGGCTCTATGGGGCGTGATTTATGGGTAGAAGAAAGAGAAAAGGATCATTAGACAAAACGGCATCAAGAGGTTGAAATGATTTGTGCTTACCTTAAGTTGTGTTCGACTTTTGCTTGGAATAGCTCTTGAGCTTTCGAAAATTTACAGAGAGAAGTTGCTGAAATTTTTGTGTAGAATGGAAAGGGTAGACGGTTGCTATGCTTTAGAGTTGGAGAAGATTGGTTTAGGGTTAGATGGTGATGTTTAGAAAGACTCCTAATGGCTTTAGGTTTCTTGGACAGCAAGGGTGAAATTTCAGCTTGTGATGTCTGTCCTTGCAGCCGATTTTAGGTGAGTTTAAGGGGAGAGAAAAATCTACAATTTGCTCCCCTAGGCTGACTGAAATAATGCTCAAGAGAAGCGTTGAGTGTGTTCAGAATTTTGGGCCAAACAAGGAAGAGTTTGTGTGGATGTTGATGACTAAAAAATCCTGTGCAAGCTGTGCGAAAATTTCTGTGCAGGGGTAACTATTTCTGGACTGTTTCGGCTGCTGTTTTTGACGAAATTCCAGAGGAGAAGAGTGGGGTTTTTAGGTGCTGGAATTTGGCTTAATCAACAAAGAGTTTTGGTAGGCTTTGGAGTGCAAAATTTCGTGTGTTTTGGAGTGCAAAGCTGGACGAAAATTCTGTGCAAGCTGACCGAATTTTTCTGGTTTCCAAGCTGCCGAAAATCAGTAGTTTTTGGTGATAGAAATTCTGGTTTTGTGCAGCTAAGGTAGTTGAATTATTAAGGAGTGTTCTAGGTGTTTTGTGCTAGGATTTACAGAGTTGGATTGTAGCTAAAGAGGGCTGGAATTTCGGACAACTTGTGTTGATACAAAGCTGCCGAAATTCAGCTAGGAAATGGAAGAAAATCCTAGTTGAATTTGGATTGAAATAAAATCTAATTTTATCAAGGATTTGGATAGGGTTTCCTCTAGTCCTAGAAGAGTTTGGATGGAGCTAAAAGTGCTCCAAGGTGGTGGACAAAATCTGGAAAAATTCAAGGTTTTCGAGCTTAAGGTTTTCGAAAATTCAAGGGAACAAAAGCTGAAAATAAAACAAACTTTATCCTTATCTAAAATCCTTGAACTTAGGAGTTAAATATAGAGTCTTATTCCTATGAAAGTGGCGTTTAAACCCAAAGAAGATATCTAAGACTTTAGTTAAAATATTTCTCTAAAATAATAAAATAAATAAAAGGATTATAGCTAAAATTATTGAAGAGGTAAAATAAGATTTTTCCCTAATATATTCCCTAACTCTAATATTCATCAAGAAGAGTTTTATACCACTTGAAATTCTTCAAAGTGGCACCTAGCTAGGGGTTTTCGGCCAAGGCATGAAGAATACTAGAAAAGGAATTTCAAAAGAAAGCTTAAAATTTTCTAGAGATAGGATTCAAACTCGGGTCACCAAAGGAAATCACCAACCTCCCTGCTATTCCAAAACAACTCCAGTAGTAATCTTTCCCACAATCAATTCTCACCACCCTAATACTCATCCTTCCAAGACTTCGACCAAACCTCTCTTATCCAAGTCTTTAACAACACAACTATTTCACATCAATTAATTCAAATGCAAGAGCAACGGAAAAATTCACATGCATCCATGCAAATAAAATTATTCTAGCTACCACTTAAAATGTAAGATGCTATGCAATGCATGACTTTTCCCCATAGTCAAAGGTGGTTTTGGGCGAGGTATTACAAGAATTGTGATATTGCATCATGTATTATGTTGGCATCCATGACTCTCGAGCTGCATGATAGGGACTAAATTAGTCATATTTGCCTAGTTATTAGAGGCTATTTTGTGATACATTCTATTTAATAACTAGTCATATTCCATCACATTTGACATGTTACGCTTGGAAAGGTATTTTATTCATTATTTCATATTTTTGGGGTAAAACAAAGCAAAAATGTGGCAAAACAGAACATAGGTGGCACCGGTCATGGCAGAGAAAATGGCGCTGGCCACGTGCTGTTGGCACGCATTTTCGAGATGATAAAAAATTATTGAAACAAGACTGGAATAGAACCGAACAAAACTGGTTGTAGTCTGGACAATATTGTGCCAAAATCAAGAAAAAAATCAATGAATGATTGAAGAAACAGAACACAACTGATGCCGGCTCCAGCAGCCAAAGCGGCGCCAGCTGTGCCTTGAGGATAAGACGGAATGTTGATTTTCTATACGATTTTTGGTAATTTGCAGAATTTTAGTATCTTCCTACTTCTACTCGGCCAAGAACCTTGCACCAATGAGTTTAGGCACTTCCTAAGCCTATAAAATAGATGGAAAACACAAGAGAAAATTAGAGAATTCAGAGTTCATCATAGAAAATCACTTAAGTCAAATGAGGAATTCTCCAAATTAAGGAGGGTTGTATAAGAAGGTTTTCAAAGGAAGGAGGAGGAGGCTTGTCTATGAGTACTTTCTTTTACTTTGTTTTCTTTTTCTTGAACAATGATGTTTTAATTGTTTTAGTGTAATTTGACATTGTTTTAGGTATTTATGATTTTTAAAGTACTTCATCTTTTGATTAATTGATTGTTCTTCTTGGTATTTAATTACTTGAGCTTATTACAAGATTAATTAGTTGGTTCTTTCCATTAACTCACTAAGACCAAAGGAGTTGATGGTGGTTGCAATTTATTAATTTCATATTTGTTGTCTGTTAACTAGCCGAGACCAAGGGGGTTAATCGATGAGGATTATGTAATTAAAGGTAAATTAATGTTTGCCGAGACCATGGATTCATTAGTTAATTTCATGTTTTAAATTCGTTGAGACCAAAGGAATTTAGTCAGGGATTGTGTTTAATACATCTTTTAGGTGAATTAGTTGAGACGAGACCAAGTGATTTTGATTTATCTAGAAGGTAGTGATTTCATGGATTGAAAAAGAAGCAAATCTATCTTAATCCTTCATGATGCTAAGAGAATAGTTAATTATGATAATGATCAAGTCCTTTAATATCATGTTTGCCAGAATAATAGTTTGAGTTACATAATTGTCCATCCTTAACATGTATCTATTCTTTTATTTTATTTTATTTTATTTTCTTTTTCACTTTATCGAGTCAGTTAAACAATGAAAGAAAAGTGATGAATGAATACTTGTTCATGGAGGATCGACACTCGTTTGAACCCTATGCTATGTTAATGATGAGTACACTTGCTTATATGTGTAATTTAGGGTTAACGTTTTAATTTAAACTTAATTGGAAATGTGCTTATTTTTATATGATTTTTATACCCAAATAAATACGAATCAAGTTTTTGGTGCTGTTGCCGGGGAACAATATTATGAAAGCTTGGATTTTGTTGATTTAACCATATAAATATATAAATAGGTAAATAGGTAAATATGTACAATTGTTCTTTTCACAAAAATGTGCTATCTTTTGTATCTTGTGTATTTTTGTATATCTTTGTAATCTAGTGTACTAACTTTGACTAACTTGGTATTTTGTTGTAATCATGAATTCTGTTATCAAACTCACTTGATGTTATTTTTCGGTGTTATCCTTGGTACATGACCCAAAAATCTAAAGGCAAGATAGTCGATTTTGACCCTAAAATCAAAAGGACATTATCAAAGATTTGCCAGACAATCCAAAGGAACTTGATCGTAGATACGGATGGTGCTCAAAATAACAATGTTGGGAATAATAGGAGGGTTGTAGATGACTTTGTGAAACTTGCAATCTCAGGCAAAGGCTCGAGTATCACTAGGCCTAGGGTGGATACGAATAATTTTGAAATAAAGCCCAATATTATCCAGATGATTCAAAACACGGTTCAATTTGATAGGCTACCTGAAGAAGATCGTAATGCCCATTTAGCTAGTTTCCTTGAGATTTGTGATACTTTTAAAATGAATGGTGTTTCTGAGGATGCCATAAAGCTAAGACTTTTCCATTTTTTCTTGAGAGATAGAGCCAAATCGTGGTTAAAGTCTTTGCCTACAGGTTCTATTACTACTGGGAATACTCTAGCTGAAAATTTTCTGGCCAAATATTTCCCTCCAGCTAGGACAGCCAAACTTAGAAATGAAGTCTTTGCCTTCCAAAAATTAGATTTTGAGCCCTTGTATGAAAGTTGGGAGAGATTCAAGGAAATGTTGAGAAAATGCCCACATCACAGATTTGAGTAAGGAATGCAGATGCTTATCTTTTTAAATGGCCTCACGTTTGCAACACGCCAAGTGGTGGACTCTTCTGCAGGGGGTTGCATCAATCATAAGACCCCGGAACAGGTATTCGATCTTGTTGAAAATCTGGCTTCTAATAACCATTCTTAGGAGAGTACGAGGTCTAAAGCTCGTGTACAAAGAGTGCACAAAGTGGATGTTGTGGCAGCATTGGAAGCTAAGGTGGACACCGTGACTCAGAAGGTGGAACAAATGGTGATGCCTCAAGGCCAGTTATTAAACGTAAGTTGTGATTTCTGTGAAGAGGGGCACCCGAATCATGAGTGCCAAAATATGGGTTCACTCCAAGAAATCATGGAACAAGCAGCCTTTGCATGTAGTATCTATCCAGGTAACAACCATTATTGCTCTTCTTATAATTGTGGTTGGAGAAATCACCCTAATTTCTCTTGGAGCAATGGAAACCAACCTAGGCATGGTTCTTCAATTTTGGAGGCAATCAAAGGAACCAACCCCCCACGAACAATAATATAGCACCTTCAAAGCCACCATTGGAGGAATTGATTGGCCAATTAGTAAGCACAACGGAGACTAAGTTCCAAGGGGTCGATGTTATAACAAGAAACCTAGAGGCCTCCATGTGCAACTTGGAAAACCAAACTGGTCAACTGGCCAAACTACTGAGGGATCGTCAAGCCAGGATATTGCCAGGAAATACTAAGGAAAATCCACGGGATCAAAGCCATGGAAAACATTGAAGCCATTTCTACTTTCAGTTTTGTGATTGAGACAAATTTTACTTTTGTCGTTTTGGTTGATTATTTTTCATGAATTGAAGCGCATTGTTCATCATTATTGTGTGTTCATCCTTTTTCTTAAATTAAAAAAAAAAAAGTTGAGAAGGTCGAATAGAATGCAGCCGACGCCGGCTATGGCTAGGACCGGCGCTAGTTCTTGTCGGGTAAGGTGCAAGAAATAGGCCAGTTTGGCCACTTCTTCTTTCAAAATCTCCAACTCCCTCTCAAATCCTCTCTAACCCGCACCGGCTTCACCTCCCCAACTTCCAAAATTTTGATTTTTCACCTCCTAATCGCTTCTATAACATCCATCTACCTTTCTTATCTCAAAATCTTCCATTTTGCATAATAAACTCACCTTCAATCCACAAGCAAAGAGCTTGGATTTCTGCAAAAAGCATACATCTTTTTCATACCCATGCATACACGAGCACAAAGGTATGGTTTTTTTTCAATTCCCATGATTAAAATGGTGTAGATGACTTTTTCTAATTTTAGGGATAATTTTGGCCGAAAATTGGGGGTTGTTTATGGTCTCTTGAATTGTGCATTATTCCTTAAGCTTCATGACTTTGGATAGATTAGGAGTTAATGGTTCTTGGATACTTGTTTTATGCACATGATCATTAGGAAATTCATGCATATGTCTACGGTTAGAATTGTGGCTATTTATGATGGTTGAGTAATTACTACATATGGAACTTGAATTATTTTTCACGTAATGCCATGATGCTGCCTTCATTCATATGATCATGTATACTTGAATGCATTGGGGATATTCAACACCTTTATGCTTTCCAGTGAGCTTTATATGTATTCTTGCAGGTTATGTTGAATTGATTGGAGGAGATTGAATGGATTGTTGATTGGAGTGTGCTATACATTGGAGTTTGGGCATTGTTGTTGTGAGAATTGGTTGAGGGTTGAGTGAGAGTTGAGGATTGTGTTTGAAACGGGTAACTACACCCCTTTTTAATTCTTTGAGCTCATTTGTTATATCCTCCTATTTTCACCACCACTTCCTTGACAACATGTCTAGAGTACGGGGACAATCATCTAAAAGGGCGAGAGCTTCCTCTTCCTCAACCCCTTCATCTATTAACCCATTGTTTCTTAGACCAGCTGACTTTAGTGATCCATCACGTGAGGAATTATATCATAGGAGAGCATCCAACAAGATCATTATAGAGTGTACATTCGTACCTACCCTAGACCGTGCCCTTAAATTAGGAATGATGTTTAGGCGGCTAGGATAGGAATCAATAGTACAGCTAAAAGGGAAGTATTGTCTAATGCTAATCAAAGAATTCTATGCCAACATGGTTGACAATGGCAATAAACACCTTCCCCACATTGAGACGAGAGTGAAAGGAATCCCCATTATCATCACACAAAATCACTTAACTAACCTTCTCCATGTGTTTAATGATGATTCTTGGCAAGGGATAGATGTTAACAATCAAAAAATTCTTTCTGGCCCTAATTGGGATGCCAGTAAGACTAGAGCCACTCTAAGGTTGTATAAGCATAATGCATTTCAAGCCAACATTTTCTATTCAAACAACGATCTTATTGCCAACTTTAGAGCTTTAGTCTATATGTTTAGGTTCAATGCTCTACCCCGTGCCAGTGGATTTAATGAGACCCACTTTATTGACACCTACATTTTGCACAGGATGATGAACACCCTGCCTATCCCTCTTACACCCTTGATTATACAATCCATTAGGGATGTGGTTCATCACCTGAATGTATGGAAAGCGGAAAAACGTGGACCACACAGCGGAAGCGAACATAAAAAATTGGAAAAATAAGAATAGGGATTCCAAGGCAGAGCCGGTGTCACGCCCCGTGCCCGCGGACCTGGGAGCGCGACTATGGGTCTGGCAGCACCCACGGTCAACTACTTGGCCGCCGTCCTTGCTGGGTCAAAATGGATATCCCAAGTTGACAATGGGTATTTAGGCCCATCCTTATATACCATACATACTTCTCATCCTAATCGCATGTGGGATTGAGGCATCACATTCACCCCTCCTTTAGGCCCAAGCGTCCTCGCTGGGCCCATACTTTAGGGGCTAAACCCAGGACCAACCAGGCGGTATGGAATTCTAGAGGTGGCTCCCACCGCGCATGGTGTAGCATTTAGTTCCTGTACCGACGGTGTAGTACTTAGTTCCTATACCGGGGCTGGTTACCTTCTCTGATACCAAATGTCACGCTCCGTGCCCGCGGACCTGGGAGCGCGACTATGGGCCTGGCAGCACCCACGGTCAACTACTTGGCCGCCGTCCTCACTGGGTCAAAATGGATATCCCAAGTTGACAATGGGTACATAGGCCCATCCTTATATACCATGCATACTTCTCATCCTAATCCCATGTGGGATTGGGGCATCACAGCCGGCGCCGGCTTCGACAGCCTATCCAGCACCTGTTGCGCCCTGTCCCAATCCAGAGGTTTTAAAAATTTTACTTCTTTTTTCTCGTTCTAATTGTTGGCTGAACCGGAATGTGTGCAACCGGTGTAGGTGTACTGGTAGAAGCCTCTAGTGTGATTCCTGCATGCCTCCTACTCCGTCTTTGCTTGTATGTCAACACCGAACCCTCGGTCTTCCAGTATATGGCCTGCCTAACTATCGTTTGGTGAACAACTAATGAGCTAGGGAATTTTTTGGAGAGAGAGAGAGAGACGTCTGGCTCTACTAAGAAGAAGCCGTCATTCTTGTTTGATAAAACAATGATGATTATCCTCAACCCTAATCCCTTTGTTTAACCTAAATAAAAAACCCTATGTTCAACTAGATTAGGCCATTGGACTCTTAGTTTAACCTATTGGACTTAATTAATTATTCTAGTTAGAACTAACTCATTGACCCAATAAATAATTAATTTTTCAGCTCAAATAAACCAATTCAATTAAATAAGCCTAAATCAGTTTAGTCCCAGGTTAATCCCTAATTATTCAAACTGGGCCAAAGCCCTAAATAATTAATTAACCCACCAAACTAATTTAATTAATTCTCTCCATGGTCCTTTATTTTATTCTAGCACAATAATTAAATTAGGCTACTTAAATAAAATAATTCCATTTAATTTAAGATCAATTCCTTAGCCCGTATTTAATTAGGACTCACGGTCTATACTTGGGACCAAAAGACACACCTCATTGGCTACTAAAACGACCAAAATACCCTTGTCTTATAAATAGTTGTATTTTGCATTTTAAATATTTCCTAATATCACCATAAGGAAATATTGACCCCAAGGACAATGTTACGTTAGCAAAGTCTCCGACCTACAGGTGTAATGACTAAAATACCCATCTATACATCGTTGTACATTTCGAGAGGAAGAAGTATACTAACACCTCTCTAAATGACATCTACCATCCTTAGGCCTCTAGTCCAATGATCCACGATCCCCTGGATTGTTTTGCTTTCCAAGAGAACTAACCTAAAGCAAACATCCAAGTCATGAGTCCTAGGGCCCTGGATATTCAGATCATTCAGACGACCACAAGGGGTGATATAGTATACAAACTATCTTGTACAAGTCTGTCTTAACTAACTAGTCACGCATACTTAATATCCAAATATATTGGCCATACGATAGAACCTCAACTATAGCATATCAAAGTATATGCTTCTAGCTTTGTCAGACCACCAACTCATACTCAAGTCGTAGAGTACTAGTCCACGTTGTAGCGGTAGTAGTTTAGGTCTCTACCATACTTTTAAGAAACCACTACTACCGGTCCTATTTTATGTATTCGAAATATGCTTATGTCATGAAGTAAGTGGACTACTTACTGGCTAAAGGTAAGCCATTCCCCATCTAGAATTCACAACAAATTAACCTAAACATGATGAGATTTCCATTCTCATCAATCGGTTAAGAACAAAAGTTTATGTGCTAAGTAACCCGTGATCCATACCTTACTGTGAAAGACCTCCATTCACATGGACCACTTACTTAAACACAATGGGTCTTTTCCAAATGTAATTGCACAAATAAAATTGTAAATTCACAAAAAATTTCTGAAAATAAATTCTTTTATTAAAACATTCGATTTTTACATCTGAAACCTAGTCTAAAAGGGCATACATCACAACATCACCGTCTCTCTACCAAAGCCTTCGTCTTCCCTCTAGTTATCATGAAAATTCTGAAAGACTTTGGTGTTGTACTGAGGGAGAATTGATGGAAGCAACCGCTGAGCACGATATGGTTACGGAACAAACACTGATGAGTTGTGGGTAGAAGTATAACCAAGAGTTGAAAAAGTGGTTAACCCCCCATGAGTCAGGTATCCAGGTCAGGTTAGGCCACCCCTTGTGGAGGAGGAGCACCCACCACCACCAACACACACGAGCTAGTAGTTCTCAATCCCAATCCCGGACTGACTTTGAGACTACCGTGCTGGGACAGTTAGCACAGCAAACGGAGATGCTCCTCCGCTTGCAGGGCTCCATCGATAACATTGCAAGACGGCAAGCTACTATGGAGCAGCAATGGGCTGAATGGAGGTAGTGTTTTCTGGATCAACGTAGTGGTGAGGGCCCTTCCACACCGGCTGATAATGATGATGAAGATAAGGATTGAGCTGATTGTTCCACACTTTCTTTTATTGTTCACTCTTATTTTTCCTTTATCTTTTCATATCTTTCCTAGTTTGTTCTTTATTTCATTTTTTTTCTTTTCTTTTTGTCGTATTTTCTTCCTTTCATTTTACTTTAATTTTCTTTTCTAGTTTTTATGCTTTGGTGTTTTTTTTTTGTATTTTTCTTTTTAGGTACTTTGCCAATGCCTCTTTCTTCAAGAATTCAGCTCTTGTACAGCACATAGAAGTATTATCTTTCTTATTTCTTTTCCTTTATATTTTTTGTCCCATGGAATTATTTATTCTTTGTTCTATTTATTTGGCTATTGAGGACAATGTCCGGTTTAAGTGTGGGGGAGTGATTCAATTGAAAATTCTTCTATGTATCATTCTTTTATACTTCATCATTCTATTCTTTTATACTTTATCCTTACTGTGAGCAAAATTTTCAGAATTTTCAAAATTTTTTCTAATTTTCTTTGAGATTTCAAATTGTATTTTTAATGCATGTCTTTAGGATG
Source organism: Voacanga thouarsii (assembly GCA_026120185.1). Taxonomy (NCBI): domain Eukaryota; kingdom Viridiplantae; phylum Streptophyta; class Magnoliopsida; order Gentianales; family Apocynaceae; genus Voacanga; species Voacanga thouarsii. The sequence goes on along the minus strand of JANUWF010003374.1, from coordinate 1,057,912 downwards.
GATTATAGAGCATATGTTCTATATCGTTTATGGCTTATGCATGACTTTTTGTATGCACTTGGACTAAATAGTTCTTGATGAAATTCTTTACATTGTTCTTAAACTTGTTTTTCCACTAAAACTTAATGAGCATTCTAGAACTTACTTGAATACCTCTTGAGGCGAAATAAGAAAGGCACTCATGATTTAACTTAGGGATGACGGTAATAGGACTCCATTGGATAGTTTGAGCTTTTCAAGCGTTTCTATTTTCGTATTATCCCTAGTGCCTATTTTGAGCCTAAATTGGTGAATTTCTTTCTTAAAACCCGTTATCATACTTTGTCCATTATTTCTTTCTGAGAGTTTGATTTATAGTCCAAATCTTTCATTGCTCTAGATGGATAAAAGTACATGTAGGAGAATGTTGAGGGAGAACACTTGTGAAAAGAGCATGACTTGTTGCTTTCAATCATGCATTAACAGTGTCTGAGTTGGGAAAGGAAAGAAGGAAGAAAAGGCAAAGAAAGAAAAAAAGAAAAAGTGAAAACAAAAAGCTGCTAGAAAAGATGAGAACAGAGAAACTGAGAAAGAAAAGAATAACAACAGTAAAAACAAAAGAAGAGAGAAAAGAAAGAAAAAAAGAAAAATTGAAAGAGAAAGAAAAGAAAGATTACAAGAGGAATGGTGATTGAGCTGTAAATGTTGAGTTCACGTCAAGTTCTTGTAACCATTGCTGAAAATTTGAACGATCTTGTGAAGAAAAATTATTGATGAGTTGGGGGGGAAAAAAAGCAATGCAAGATTTGCTTGAGTTGAATTGTAATTGCTAAACAAGGATAAGGGTTTTGATTGATTTTGGGATAGGAGAGCAAGAGAAGTTTGGAAGTTATTGATACATTTTGTTTATCATTTTCTTTCAAACTCTCAGCTTCTTTGATCTTTGATTCTTCTATGTCCTTCATTTGACAAGCTACATTACAAGCCCTTTAGCCTTACATTACAAGCTTGAAAGTCTAACTTGACCTAAGTAGAATCATGATATGCCTCCAACTTGACCTAAGTAGAATCATGATATGACTAGAGTGTATGAAAGGCAAGCTTATAGAATGTATAGTCTTTTTGAACTAAATTCTTTCCAATAGTTTAAGAATGATGTTCAAGTATTGAGATAGTTCTACTAGTCATGATACAGTTACACAAGTCTTGCTTTTGTCGTGAAAGATATAGTAGCATGTGTTTGGTGTTCTTGAAGGAAGAAAGCATTAGAGATATCGTTTTGGAATTGGTTTGAGTGAATTTGATAGAAACCTTGTGTTTTTCTTACTTGTCTTTGATACTTTACTTGAGGACAAGCAAAGAGCTAAGTATGGAGGAATGTGATAGGGCCTAAATTAATCATATTTTTCCTAGTTATTTGAGGCTATTTTGTGATACATACTGTTCAATAACTAGTCATATTCCTTCATATTTGATATTTTACCAACGAAAAGGTATTTTGTTCATTATTTTAGATTTTAGAGGTAAATCAAAGCAAAAATGTCCCAAAACAGAACAGATGCGGCACCGACCAAGGCAGAGGAAGCAGCGCCGCCCGCATGCTATTGGCACGTACTTTGAGACGATAAAAAATTGTTGAAACAGGACCGAACAGAACCAAACCAGCACCGACTATACTGTGGACAACATTGTGCTGAAATCAAGAAAAAATCGGCAAATGATTGAAGAAATAGAATACAACTAGCGCCGGCTCCAGTAACCAAGGCAGCGCCGGCTGTGCCCTGAGAATAAGACGGAATATTGATTTTTCTATGCGATTTTTGATAATCTATAGAATTTTAGTATCTTCCGACTTCTAGTCGGCCAAGAACCTTATACCAACGAGTTTAAGCACTTCCTAAGCTTATAAATAGATGGAAAACACAAGAGAAAATGGGAGATTTCAGAGCTCATCATAGAAAATCACTCAAATCAAAAGAGGAATTCTCCAAATCAAGGAGGGTTGTACAAAAAGGTTTTCAAAAGAAGAAGAAGGAGGTTTGTCTGTGAGTACTTTCTTTTACTTTGTTTTCTTTTTCTTGAACAATGATGTTTTAATTGTTTTAGTGTAATTTGACATTATTTTAGGTATTCATGATTTTTAGAGTACTTGATCTTCTGATTAATTGATTGTTCTTCTTGGTATTTAATTACTTGAACTTATTATGAAATTAATTGGTTGGTTTTTTCCATTAACTCACTTAGACCAAAGGGTTGATGGTGGTTGCAATTTATTAATTTCATATTTGTTATCCGTTAACTCGCCGAGACCAAGGGGGTTAATTGATGAGCATTAGGTAATTAAAGGTTAATTGATGTTTGCCGAGACCAAGGATTCATTAGTTAATTTCATGTTTTAAATTCGCCGAGACCAAGGGAATTTAGTTAAGGATTGCGTTTAATACATCTTTTAGGTGAATTAGTTGAGACGAGACCAAGTGATTTTGATTTATCTAGAAGATAGTGATTTCATGGATTGAAAAATAAGTGAATCTATCTTAATCTTTCATGATTCTAAGAGAATAGTTAACTATGATAATGATTAAGTCCTTTAAGATCTTGTTTGCTAGAATAATGGTTTGAGTTACATAATTCTCCATCCTTAACATGTTTATATTCTTTTGTTTTATTTTATTTTCTTTTCTTTTTCACTTTATCAAGTCGGTTAAACAATGAAAGAAAAGTGATTAATGCAAACTTGTTATTGGAGGATCGACACTCGTTTGATCCCTATGCTATGTTAATGATGAGTATGCTTGCTTATATGTGTAATTTAAGGTTAACGTTTTAATTTAAAATTGATTGGGAATGTGCTTATTTTTATATGATTTTTATACCCAAATAAATACACATCACTACAAAAACAACACGAGTATATGGATGCTCAATCGATTATACTACATCTTCGAGAGATATTTGATGCCCAAGCCAGAACTGAGAGATCCGAGATCTCGAAGCAACTATTCAATTGCAAAATGGCAAAGGGTTCTTCTGTGGCAAGATGGGCCATTGGAAGCGCAACTACAAGACCTACTTGGAGACCGTTAAGGACAAGAAGTAGAAGGAGAAGCTTGCAAGCACTTCTACTTCTACTCTGGGTATGTTTATTATTGAGATAAATACTACCTTTAGAAATGAGATATGAGTATTAGATACCAAATGTGGATCTCATTTGTGCCAAAACTTGCAAAGACTAAAGGGGAGTAGGAGGCTAGATAAAGGTGACATGGACCTACGTACTGCAAATGGGGTAAAAGTTGATGCACTTGTTGTGGGGACATACGAGCAAAACCTGCCTTCGAGATTAGTTCTAGAATTACAAAACTGTTATTATGTGCCAGTTTTAATGAAAAACTTTATCTCAGTTCGTGTTTAGACTTAAATGGATTTCATTTGATATTTAAGAATAAATATTGTTCTTTTTCATTGAATGATATTCATTATAGTTTAGCAACTCTGGTTAATGGTTTATATGTTCTAGAATTGGATAATCCAATTCCCAATATAAATAATAAGAAATCTAAAATAGATAAATCTAACACCTCTTACTTATGGCATTGTCATTTAGGTCATGTAAACAAAAACCGTGTTCCTAAGTTACACAACCTTGGTGACTTGGGGTCATTTGATTATGAATCATATGGCACATGCGAGTCTTGTTTATTAGGTAAAATAGCTAAAACTCTTTTTTTAGGAAAAGGAGAACGAGCCAAGGAGTTCTTAGAAATTATATATTCTGATATATGTGGCCTAATATCAATACAAGTAAAATGAGGTTATAACTATTTCATAACCTTTATCGATGATTTCCCACGATACGGGTATTTGTATTTAATGAAATACAAATCTAAGGCTTTTGATAAGTTCAAAGACTTCAAGAATAAAATATAGAGAAATAACTTGGCAAAAGTATTAAGGCTCTAAGATCTGATCGAGAAGGAGAATACTTAAGCCAAGAGTTTCTGAGTTGTCTTAGAGATAATGGGATATTATCTCAATGGACTCCATCACATACACCTCAACATAACGGTGTATCTGAGAGAAGGAATTGAACCCTTCTAGATATGGTATGGACCATGATGGCCTTTGCAGACCTACCAAACTCATTTTGGGGGTATGCACTAGAGAATTCTGTTTATATACTAAACAGAGTTCTGACAAAATCGGTTGATTCTACCCCATTTGAGATGTTCTTTGCTAAGAAACTAAAGTTATCTCACTTGTGAGTATGGGGTTATTTTACCTTTGTCAAAAGGTCATAGTCAGACAAACATGACAATAAATCTAACAAGTGTTTGTTTGTGGGATATCCGAAAGAATCTTTCGGATATTACGTCTATCTGCCCTCTGAAAACAAAGTGTTTATTTCGAAGTATGCCATCTTCTTAGAGAAGGAGCACATGCTCAAAGGGGACAGTGGGAGTAAAATTGAACTTAATGAAGTTGAAGAAGATCAAACAAGTAAGGAGCAGCCGTCTGATCCCACATCTACTGAGAGAATAGATGAACCTTCTACTACAAAAGAACCTCGTAGATCTAGTAGGATACGTGTGTCACCTGAGAGATATGGATTTCTCATTAGTGACCACAATAACGTATTGTTTATAGATATAGATGAGCCTACTAACTACAAGGATATTTTGAACAGTTCAGAATCTAGCAAATGGCTTGAGCCTAAGATGTCAGAGATGGATTCCATGTATGCCAACCAAGTATGGATTTTGGTTGATCTACCCAAAGAAATTAAACCTATTAGGTGCAAATGGGTTTTCAAGAAGAAAACGGACATGGATAGTAACATAGTTACCTAGAAAGCATGACTAGTAGCGAAGGGTTATCGTCAACAACATGGCATTACCTATGATGAAACTTTCTCTCCAGTAGCTATGTTAAAATCCATCAGGATACTCCTAGCTATTGCTACTCATTATGATTATAAGATTTGGCAAATAGATGTGAAAACAGCTTTCCTAAATGGAAATCTGACTGAGGAAGTATATATGACACAACCTAAGGGTTTCAATTTTATATTAAAACGTTAACCCTAAATTACAAATATGAGCAAGCGTACTCAGAATTAACATGGCATAGGGTTCAAACAAGTGTTGATCCTCAAGGAACAAATATACACTAATCACATTTCTTTCATTGTTTAACCGACTCGATAAAGTAAAAAAGAAATAAAAGAAAATAAAAATATAAACATGTCAAGGATGGAGAAGTATGCATCTCAAACCATTGTTCCGACAAAAATAATCTTAAAGTACCTAATTATTATCATAACTAATCATTCTCTTGGTTTCATGAAGGATTAAAGTAGACTCACTTCTTTTCCAATCCATGAATCCCTGTCTTCTAGATAACTTAGCATCTCATTCCAGTCTCAACCAGTCTTACCCAAAATATGCATTAAACACAATCATTTGATTAAATTTCAATTCCTAACAAACTAAAAATATGAAATTAACCAATGAATCCATTCCTGACAGGCATCAATTAACCTTTCACTACCTTGTTCTTAGCAATTAACCCCTTTTTCCAAGCAAGTTAAAAGACAACAAATATGAAATTAATCAAATTGAAACCTCCATCAACCCCTTTTCCAAGTAAGTCAATAGAAAAAAAAACCAGTCAATCTCGTAACACGCCCAAGTAATTAAATACCAAGAAAGACAACCAATTAATCAAAACATCAAATAATCCTAAAAACCATGAATATCTAAAACAATGTCAAATTACAATAAAATAAGTAACATATCATTGTTCAAGAAAAAGTAAACAAAGTAAAAGAAAGCACTCATAGACAAGCCTCCTTCTTCTTCCTTTGAAGATCTTCTTGCACAACCCTCCTTTGAAGATCTTCTTGCACAATTCCTACTTTGATTTGAGTAATTTTCTATGATGATCAATGAATTCTCCCCCTTTCCCTTGTATTTTCCATCTATTTATAGGCTTAGGAAGTGCCTAAACTTATTGGTGTAATAATCTTGGCCGAGTAGAAGTTGGAAAGTACTAAAACTCCACAGTTTACCAAAAGCCACATAGAAAAAATTAAGCACCGCCTTAACTTCAGGGCATAGCCGGCGCCAGTTGTATTCTGTTTCTCCAATTGTTCATCGATTTTTTTTCCGAATTTCGCATAATGTATTCCAGAATGCAGCCGGTGATGCCTTGGCTATTGGAGCTGGTGTCGATTCCACTATGTTCCGTCTTATTTCACCAATATTTTATCACCTTGAAGTTTGTGCAAACAGTGCATGGCCAACGCCGGTTCCTCTATCCTAGCCGGCGCCGCCTCTAATCTATTTTACGATGTTTTTGCTTCGTTTTACCCCAAAATACCTTTCTAAGAGTGAAATCTTAAATTTGAAGGAATATTACTAGTTATTAAACAAAATGCATCCCAAAAAAATCCCGAATAACTAGGAAAAATATGACTAATTTAGCCCCTATTAGATGCATTAAACACAATCCTTGATTAAATTTTCTTGCTCTGGTAAATTTAGAACATGAAATTAATCAATGAATCCTTGGTCGGCAGACATCAATTAATCTTTAATTACCTTGTTCTTAGCAATTAACCCCTATAGTCAAACAAGGTAATAGATAACAAATACAAAATCAATCAATTGTAACCACCACCAACCCCTTTGGTCTAGTAAGTTAATGGAAAAAAATAACCAATTAATCTCGTGATTAGCTCAAGTAATTAATTACCAAGAATAACAATCAATTAATCAAAAGATCAAAGTAACTCTAAAAATCATGAATACCTAAACAATGTCAAATTACAATAAAACAATTAACATACCATTGTTCAAGAAAAGAACACCAAGTTAAAAGAAAGCACTCATAGACAAGCCTCCTTCTTCTTCCTTGTAGACCTTCTTGCACAATCCTCCTTGATTTATTTCTCTCGAGAAAATATTGGTGATGCACTCTAAAATATAGCTAAGTCTCTACATTGTACACCTCCCTTTTCTAAGGTAAATTGGCATTTATTTATAGGCTCACAAACTTTCTAAAAGAGTCCTAAGTAAAGAAGAAGTAATTACCTAAAAATCCAAAACAAAAAAGGGGTAATAAAATCTAAAATAAAAACAAAAATAAAGTTCCAAGAAAAAAAAGAAGTCCACTGCCTCTTGAAATTTAGAATTGAATTGGAAATCAATTTGGACTTTCTATCTTTTTGTGCTGAAGCACAATTCTTGTTGAATTGAAATTGGCCAAGCCATTTTTCTTCAATTGAATCAGTCAAAATTAGCTTAATTAAAGCCACCACCAAGCCGCACACCTTCACTGAACCATCCAAAATATTCCTTGTTGCAATCGGCTCAGTTGAGCCACAATCCACGCCAATAAGCCACCAAATTTCTGTTTTCTTTTTCATGCTGCTGCGTCGGCTTAATTGAGCCATGACTGAAGACCGAAGCTGCTTTCTTTCTTTGTCCAGCAACTTTTGTTGAATTCTCCTTTGCCCAGCAACTGCCGAAATTCCTTTCTTTGATGAATTGTTGCTTTTGTTTCCTTAGCCCACCGAAAATTTTCTTTTCTTTCTTTCTTTGTTGCATCAGCTTAAGTGAGCCGCAACTACCCAAGCCATCACCTAATTTCCATTCTTTGTTGCTATTTGAAGCTTTTTTCTGTTGATGTATGTCTTTGTTGCTTTTATTTCCTACCGAATGTATTACTTTTATCCTTTAGCACCAATTTCAATTGCAACTACTCTATTCCTTTGTGCTTTTCTCTATTATGCTAGCACAAGACCGGGACTGGTTCACTCTCTTCTTGGCTTGGTGCTAGTCTGTACTAGGAAAACATATAATTAATTCCATATTTCACCTATTTTTTCATAAAATTACAGAAAAGCATTTTTATAAGGAAAACATTAAATAGGAAGGAATATGACTAGCTATTGTATAAAAAAGTATATCAAATTAACCTCAAATAACTAGAAAAATAATGATAAATTTAGGCCCTATCATATATGGAGAAGGTGATTTGAAATGAAACTGGTATACTGATGCCAGTTTTCAATCTGACAAAGATGATTTCAAATCACAATCAGGCTATATGTTTATGTTGTGCTGAAGGGCAATAAGTTGGAAGAGTTCCAAACAAGATACTATTACGACTCTACGACAGAAGCTGAGTACATATCCGCTTCGGAAGAAGCTAAGGAGGCCATTTGGATCAAGAAGTTCGTGATGGAACTGGGTGTAGTTCCTAGCGTTATTGGTCCAATATCTTTGTATTGTAACAACAACGGAGCCATTGCACAAGAAAAGGAGCCATGATCTCACCAACGATCCAAACACTTACTCTGACGCTATCATTTGATCCGGGAGATCATTGCTAGGAATGACATAAAGATAGAGAGAGTTCTCACGGATGAGAACATAGCTGACCCACTTACAAAAGCACTATCCTAAAAGAAACATAATAGGCATATTGAGTCATTCGGTATTAGATATATGAATGATTGGCTCTAATACAAGTAGGAGTTTGTTAGTGTTATACTCTAAAGGCTATCACTTATACATTGTATATGACACATTTTATTTTAATAAAAGGCATTATTTATCTTACAGTTTCTTTTGATTACTTTTATGCAATATAACAGTTAGATAAAATCCCTAGTACAACACTGTGTTAAGGAAATCATGATAGAGATCAAGATATGAGATTCCTACAACACTGTATAGTGTTAGTACTTAAATAGTCCCTAGTCATAGTATTAATAAGATAGGACATTATTAATGCATTAAGACTAGCTTGTGCTAGACTTCCTGATTTGATCAGGCGGTGTTTCTCATATCTGTGAGTATTGAGATACTCAAAGTTAACACATGGATGCTTGTTAATAGAACAAGTACATTGGATGACCTAGCTATGAGATAATCACATGGATAACTATTTAGTGCCAGTGATACAATCTCAATATAGCAAACGTACAAGTATCCTTAGACTTGAGATCTCCAAGGTACTTTATTTGTTGAGCATTGTGCTTTGATTCCAATCTCTGGAGCCAAATCGAGGGCCGCCTATGGGATGGATTTTGGGTACATTGTGAGATAAACAAAAGTAGTTGAGAGGGTCAATAAAGGATTCACCACTCCTAGTAGTAGGGGCGAATATCTCATGGCCACTTGTAGGAATTACTACTCGGGAAGTCCTTGGCCAATGCAACTATGTATTGGAAATAGTTCCAATTGATACACATTTAGAGTAGTAGGTTCCTGGTGCAAGTACTGTTATATTCGGGCCAGAATTAATATATGCTAGAGGGAGTTGGCACTAATTTCGTACTCTAAAGCGAATGAGATACTATATAGTGAAAGGAGTTAATTGCACTGTAGTTTGTTATTGAAGGGTTCATGTCAAGCCACTTAACTTCCTGGACTCTTGGGTAGTCATGATGTGTTGCTAGTTACCGCTTATGATATGAGAATATGGGTTTATTAATTGATGAATTAATAAACCAATCCTGATTAGAATTAATATGATTAATTCTAATTAATTATAGATTATTAATCTCAAAGACGTTTGGGTTAATTCATGTTTATTACCAATTGACTGAGAAACCTAATAGGTCACACACAATAGAGGATTATATACTCAAGATGTTATTTGTCAACATAGTGGGGTTAATTGCAAGTAAGATAAATAGTTGTGGCCAAATTATAATTAGTTATAATTTATAGGTCATATTATAATTGTGAGAACTTGATGTTTCCAATTACAATTAGGGAATTCTATTTGTTTTAGAATACTTAAATGGAGGGTTTTCATCAGGCATTTTGGCATATATGTAAGATATATACACGATACCTATGGAAGGAGTCATACACGAAAACAACATCTTCCAAAACCCTTCTCTTCTTTCTTTCTCTCATTGTTCTTTTGAAACCCTAGCCACCACTTTGTTTTTTGCTAGCGCAAAAAATTTTCATACTTGACTGTGATCGTTCGTGTGGATTTCTATTAGAGATAATCACACACTGTGATTGTAGTGGTTAGACATTTAACCCTCGTGATGTTTGATCAAGAGGATTGCTGGATCGTGCCTCAGACAAGAAAGGAAAATTTTAATGATAGGGACTCACAAGAAAGGTGATCTTCTTCTCTTTATGTCTTATTTTTTACATATATGCGGATCCTGGGATAGTATCTTGTCCTTATTTTTTCGCGGCACCATATATGATATACATGAGATACCCTAAAAAAATTGGCTAAAAAGCTTAATTTTTCCATAAATTGTCGAACTCTAGAGCTATCTCGGTGCTAGGTAGGCTGATCGGACTAGGGGCCAGGTCCACTCTGCTCGTCTAGAACTCTTGGAGAGGTAGATTGGACTCGACACCAAATGGGCCCAACGGACTAGGTGTCAGGTTCACTTTATCCAGAGGTAGTTGTGTGCAAATTGTCCAAGAAAATGAGAGCACTGCTGAAGTTGTATACCTCGATTTTTTTATTTTATTTTTTTTATGTAATCATGTTTTGAAACTATTGAATAAGGTTAATTTTCTGCAATAGTTTTATTTATCTATGGATGAATAATTAGCATGAAAATAAATAGTAAAGATAGGATCATCTTAGGATTAAACAAGATCATTAATTTTTTAAATTCATAATGTTTAATTCATTATTTGGTCACTAAGGAATAAATGAATAGTTTAGGCATAAAAAAGTTTACTTTTGGTATCAGTCTTATTTCATTTTTATGATCAAATGCACGAGTTCTTATGAGATAAAAGTCTCATGAGAAAGGACGGGTTTTTGATAAAACGTTTTAATCTAAGAAACTTAAAAAATAAAAAGAGTTCACACTTTATTCTCTTAATGTGAAACCCCGGTCAAAACTAACCTTAGAGTAAGGGGGTTGGGATGCATATCATATTTTATTTCATGGTTAAATATATTTTCATATGATTTTTATGTGTTTTGGATTCGGATTTTATTGTCTTGAAGTCTTGTTTGTGAGTATTGTGTGAGAGGGGCAAGATGGTAATTTTTGCCCTAGGTGAAAATAGGGAGATAGCCTGTGGATTGAATAGAAAATAATTTTCTAGTGAAAATATCAACAAGAGTTGTTGTGGTGTAGTGGTTAGAGCTTTGGAATTAATTCTTGAGGTCTTGGGTTCAAATTCCATCATAGAAGCTCTAGCTAGATTAAATTTTATTTTTGCTTAATGGAGGAAATTTCGGTCTTAGGAGCTTAGAGTAACGTAGGGATGATGTCCTAAGAGAGACATGCTTGGAGTATTCTCATTCCACTCTTTTGCCCTACTCGAATTTCCTAAAGGGAATTCTTGTTCCCTTGATCTTTGGTTTTCCTTAGGTTTCAACTTCTTAGTTTGATCAAGATGTTCTATCCATTTTCTTTTCAGAAATTTCAGTAAAATACTGTGATCTTGTTGGATCGAAATGCCCTAGTAAAAGGCTTCTCGTGATCTGAAAAATGTGGAAGAATGGTGGGAAATTCCAAGGGGAAAAATCCTTCTAGTAAGCTTGCCGAAATTTCACTCTAGACTAGTTCATCTTCCTTCATGGCATGAGTTGAAATTTTCCAGCTTGTTGTACCTTCAAAATGTCGAAATTATTTTAGCTAACATTCCCTCCCAAATGCTGCCAGAAAAATGATCTTTAGGATCAGTTTGAAACCTGAAAATTCTTGACCAATTTCGGACTGCTCAAAGCTGGAGCAAAACAGGAAAAATTCCTGTACGAAAAACAGTTTTGAGAGTCCAAAACCAAGCTGTTTTCTTCCAGATCTTGTTCAGTACCTTAGCCATGTTTTTTCTTGATGAAGAAGGCTGGAAACCGGTCTTGAATACCCCTGAAATTCCCTTCACAACTCGCTGCAAATTGGCTGGAAGTGGCTGCCGAAAATCTGCCCAGAAAAATTCATGTTCAGCGAAATGCTGGGCAGTCCAAATTTCCAGCTTTGTTTCCTATTTTTCTTCTGGCAAAAAAACCAACCTTAATCTGTTAAAACCTTCCTTAAACCTCCATTAACAGAGCTCCATTGTTTCCCTCAAGCTTCTGCACGAAATTGAGCAATGGCTGTTCGAAAATCTCTCCAACAAATCCCTGCAATTTAGCTTGATTGGTTTCCAAAATTCCAGCCATCCTTGTTTAGCAACCTTCCATAATATCTTACTCAAATGACCAGACATCTTCTTCATCACTGTGCACCTTAGTTTCGGCCACCATAAGCGGACACCTTGAATCAGCTTTAATTCCTCAGAAAAGCTACTCAACCAGTCAGCCATAGGAGACCTTCAAAGCTCTCCAAATTATCAAGATATCCTAGAATATTTAGTTTCCAAATTCACTTCCTAAAAATATTCTCCAAGGATTGTGACAACTAACCCTTCATTTTCTCTTCCAAATCAGAGAAACAATTCCCTAAACCCTACAGAAATTCGGCCAGCCCTATCCCTTACAAAAATTCGGCAGTTGCATAAGAACCACCTCTCGAAATCTCTCAATCTCCAAGAACACACACACACTACACCAAGAACACCTACCTTTTTCCTACACTTAATACCCCTCCAAACCATCTCAAATCCTCTCAAAAACTTCCAGATTTGACCTACTCACTGTTGTGAGTCCATCAACACCATTATTAACATCAAATTCCTCAAATCATCTTGCTACTTCGGATCAAAAGCAGAAATTTCTATGAAGGACAAGAACATCTTTAAGGTAAATTTACTCTATCAACTTCATCTTCTCCAAACATGATCTCTAGTGAGAACCTATGTGAATAAACATACTAATGATCTCTTATTCTCTCTCTCTCTCTCCCTCTCTCTCTCTCACGGCCGAAACTCCTCTCCCTTGGCCGGATGACTTCTTCTCCATAATCATGCTCTCACCATCTCATTTGGACAAAGTTAGACACCTAGGAGTTGAGATCTACTCTAAACTCCTTCAAGGCGTTCATCAACCAGGTAAGTACCATCAATCCTTCTTTTAAACTCTAGAAGCATGTCTCTAGGGTGATAATGATAATAGGTGGATGGTGATAGGATTTGAGTATATATATATATATATATATATATATATATATTGTTGAGATTGAAGTATGAATATATGTATGATTGTGAAGGAGATGGGATTTATGTATAGAAGGATTGTCTTGGATGATTATATGATGATTTGAGGTTGATGCATGTCATAAGTAGTATATGTGATAAAGTATGCTAGAGATTATGTCACCATTGGTGAATGGGGTTTATATTCATGATGGATTAATATTGAAGCCATGATCATATTTATGCTAGTAGGGGTTAGATCATGTGTTGATAAATTGAGATCTATGCTTGTATGCATGATTTGGATGATTTGATAAATTAAAGGATTGTGTATGTATTGATTGTGGTTAGCCATAGGAATTTGATCATGATCTAGTTGTCCCCAAACAAATTTTTACTTAATGAATAAAATATTCAATAAAATAATTTCTCTTAGTATTTTCGAACCCCCCCCTAGGAATGGTAGATTTGGATTGTCATATATATAAAGGATATTTTAGTCAAACAAATAATGATTTTTTTCTAGAAAAATAATATATATATATATATATGTATATATTACTTAATATAATGAGATCAATTAAAGCCTTTATGAAAATAATTACAATTAGTAGAATATATATTACTAAAAATTTAACTATTATCTTCTAATCAAAACTCCTTAAGAATTTATTTAATATCGTTCAAGTGAGACTCATTAATTTTATTTTCAACTAATTTTAGCTACCAATTATTTTCTAACAACTAAATTATTAATAAATCAATATTTTATTTAATACTACCTAGAACTCTTGATCAAATAAACTCTAAATTTTCGCTAACAAGATTTAAGCTTTCAACTTATTAAATTTATTTTTCCAAAACATTAATTATTTTAAATAATTGTGCTAGGCTCAACTCTTAAACCTATTTACTTATTGTTTAACCTTAAAGCTTGGGACACTCGGATCATGGTAGTAGTAAGTTGAGTCGATTTAAAATTAAGGAAGTAGTTTGTGGCTTGAAATTGATTGTGATTTGTATTTTCCCATGTGGGGTTAGGTCTGCCGTTGGAGACCTTGTTATTGTGACCAAGAATCATGTAAGCTCCTGCATAAAACCTGTTTGATGCAAAATGTTTATTATGGCACGCCAAGTGTAGAGTGCATGGGCACTCATTTATGTAAAGGCAATTGAGGGTTAAATCATTTCTTATTTCAAACATTTGAATTATTTAAAAGTCAATGAGCAGATTTACTCAAACTCAAACTCTTTCTAAAACTGATTTTGTTAAAGAGTTTGGAAAACCCATAAATTGCCATTTTCATGTGGAACAGTGTTTTGTTCATTTTATCCAAAAGTGGGAAACGTCGTTGAGTACTCAATAAGGGTGGACTACTAGGACTAGTCTTTGAAGGGTTAGGGTAAGTCTCTCAGTAGGTGGCTACCTCTGAGGGGTGAGTCCTTCCCGGATAAGATGTTAGTCCAATGAGTTGTGCCGGTCTGAGCTAGCGGTTTGTTTTCAGTCAAGTGACTGTGGTTTGCCGGAATGGACACCCGGTTGTTGTTTGGGTATAGAGAAGGAGGAGTATCTTGTCCAGTAGGCCGATCACCTACTTTTGTCAGTCTGCACAAAGTGTCGGCATTCTGACCGGTTATGGGGCCCAACATGTGGTAACCCATATCCTTTTCTTTCGAGTGGTTGATTTTATTACTTATGTATGGCTGGAAAAGCCAAAACGCCACTCTTGTTTTTTACTAATGTTATTGCTTGCCAGTATTTCTCTTATAAAGGTTTCACACTTTGCATCCACGAACTGTTTTCACTAAACACCCGAAGCACACACGGACTTACTGAGATTTCTGTCTCACCACCATTTTATCATGATTTCAGGTCCATCCTGCTGTGGGCATGAGTAGCTATATATTGTCTGCTTTGGAAGAATTTTCTGAGGATTTATTTTGTGTAATGTTGGGAGAGCTGAGAGCGGATGAATTTTTATTATGAATTTGTTTTGAGCATTCTTGGATTTATTATTATTTCTTTTGGGTTGTAATAAATTTTAAATTAAAGTATCATTTTATTTCCGCTATTATATTTGTGTGTCCTAGTTATAAAGACCCCTTGTCCTTTGGACGATGCGACATCCCTAGCCCTAGCGGGCCTAGGTAGCGGGGTGTTACACTTAAAGGGTATAATCCTTAACATAGAGAATAATGTTGAACTTAAGGTTATTTATTAAAATTTTTACTTAGTTATTAACTTGGAATAGTAAAATAAATTCATTCTTTATTCTCTCAAAGGATTTAATCCTTGACATACAAAATAGTATTGAATTTTAGATTTTTACTAAAGTTAATGAAACTATAAGATTGTAGAAAATGTATTTTTGGGCCTAAAACTCTATTTTCAATAAAAGATTAAGTGGGAGAGGGGTTCCAACGACCCTATAGCTTCCATCACAACTCTCACTAGAGATAGTAGATTCCCTCGTGTCATTTCTGAGCATGACCCCCTATTGTGAAACCCTAGTTAAAACCAACCTTAGAGTAAAGGGGTTGGGATTAATATTATATTTTATTGCCTGTTTAAATATATTTTTATATGATTTTATGTGAATTGAATTTGTGTTTTATAGTCTAGAGGACTTGATTATGATTATTGAGTGAGAATGGCAAAATGGTAATTTTTGCCTGAGGTGAAAAGGGAGATAGCTTGAGGATTGAATAGGAAAATATGTTTAGAGAGGAAATAAGAAACAAGAGTTGTTGTGGTGTAGTGGTTAGAGCCTTAGAATTGTTTCTTGAAGTCTTTGGTTCAAATTCCATTATTAGAGCTATAGCATAATTAAATTTTATTTTTGCTTGGGAAGTATCATTGTCGGCCTTAGTGGTGTTTGGAGTAGGGTAGAGATATTGTCCTATGAGAGACGTGATAGGAGTCTTCAAATCCTACTCTTTTGCTCTACACAAAATTTCTAAGGGGAATTCATTTCCTCTTGATCCTTAGTTTTTCCTAATTCTCAATTCATTAGTTTGTTCATTGTGTTCAAGCTAATTCTATTCTAGAAAAATTCCAGCAATGTGTTGTGGCTTTGAAGGTTCAAAATATCTTAGTAAAAGACATCATATGGACTGAAACAATGGATGAGGGGGAAAGATTTCAAGTGAATTAAATTCCTTAGTGAACTTTCTAAAAATTCACTCTAGCTAAGTTCATTTCCCTTTGTACATAGAACTGAAATTTTTCCAGCTTTGTGTGCCTTCAAGGTGTCGAAATTCTTGGCCATTATTCCCTCCCAAATTCTGCCAGAAAATGGCCCTTTTGATCAGCTTAGAATCTGAATTTTTATGGCTCTTTTCGCACTGCACAAAGATGGTGCAAAACCAGAAAAAAATCCTGTACAGATCGCAGCTTTGGAGGTCCAAAACCAAGTTGTTTTCTTCCAATTTTTGTACAGCACCCTAGCCATGTTTCTCCTCCATGAAGTAGGCTGGAAACCAGCCTTGAAAGCCCCAGAAATTCCCCTTCAAACCCTCTGCAAATCGCCTGGAAAAGGGCAGCCGAAAACTGCCCAGAAAATTCCAGCCTTGCAAAAATCTGTGCAGTGGTTTCTTTTTCCAGCTTTGTTTCCTAATTCTCTCCTAGCCGAAACTCCATCATTTTTCTGCAAAAACCACCCTTAAACCTCCATTAACAGAACTCCATTGTCCTCCCAAAGTTCTGCACGAAAATCCAGCCATGGATGCCTAAAAGATTTCCAAAAAAATTCTGCAATCATTCCTTGATTTGGATACCAAAATTCCAGCTACCATGATTTAACAACTTTCTATAAAATATACCTCAAACAACCAGACCTTCTCTCCACCATTATACTCCATAATTTCGGCCACCCTAAGCCTCCTTCAACCAGCTTTCATTCAACAAAAACACTGCCCAAAAATTCGTCCATTGCAGATCTCCAAAAGCTCTCCAATAATCAAAGATATTCTTGTCATATCTAGTTTCCAAATTTGCTTCCCAAAAATATTCTTCAAGAATTTTAACAACTAGCCTTTCCTTTTTCCTTCCAAACCATAAAAACCATCTTCCTAAACCCTACAAACAGATTGGCAGCCCTAATCTCTTCAAAATTTTGGCAGCCTCCATCCAAGAACTCTCTATTCTCTTCAACCTCAAGAACACATAGTACACCAAGAATACCTACTCCTTCCTTTCACCTAATACCCTTCCAAATCACTTCAAACTACCTCTAAAAATTCCAGATTTCATCTATTCATTGCTGTGAGTCCATCCGTACCATCTTTAACATCAAACTCCAAAATCCAACTTGCACTTTTGGATCAAAAACCAGAAATTTCTGTTAAGGTCAAGAACACCTTCAAGGTAAATTTATTCTAACAACTTCATCTTCTCCAATCTTGATCTCTAGTCAGAGCCTATGTGAATAAACATGCTAATGGTCTCTCTCTTTCTCTCTCTCTCTCTCTCTCTCTCTCTCTCTCTCTCTCTCTCTCTCATGGCCGAAAATTCCCCTCTCTTGTCCGGATGACTTTTTCTCCCATGAACATGCTTTCGCCATCTCCCATGGACAAAGTTAGACATCTAGGAGTTGAGATCTACTCTAAACTCCTTCAAGGCATTCATCAACCAAGTAAGTACCTTCAATCTTCCTTTTTAAACTCTAGATTCATGTCTCTAGGATGATGAAGATAGTAGGTGGATGGCGATAGGATTTAAGTATATATATATATTGTTGAGATTGAAGCATGAATATATGTATGATTGTGAAGGAGATGGGATTTATGCATGGAAGGATTATCTTGGATAATTATATGATGATTTGAGGTTGATGCATGTCATAGGTTGTATTTGTGATGAAGTATGCTAGAGATTATGTCACCTTTGGTGAATAGGATTTATATTCATGTTGGATTATTGAAGCCATGATCATATTTATGCTAGTAAGGGTTAGATCATATTTTGATAAATTGAGATCTATGCTTGTATGCATGATTTGGATGATTTGATGAATTGAAGGGTTGTATATGTTCATGATTGTGGTTAGCTATGGGAATATGATCATGATCTAGTTGTCCATGAGCTAAATTTTATTTCATTAATAAAATATTTAATAATATGATTTTTCTAGTAAAATTTTGAAAACCATGGGAAAATGTGGATTTGGTCTTTTATATAAAATAGTGATATTTTAGTCAACTAAATAATTGTTTTTGCTAGAAAAATAATATATATATATTATTTAAAATAATAAAATCAATTAAAGCCTTTTATGGAAATAATTATAATTAATAAAATATTTATTACTAAAAAATTAATTATTATCTTTTAATCAAAACCCATTAAGGATTTGCTTATTATTTTTCAAGCAAGACTCATTAAATTTATTTTCAACTAATTTTAGTTATCAATTATTTTCTAACAACTAAATTATTAATAAATCATTATTTTACCTAATTCCACCTAGGACTTTTCATCAAATAAACTCTAAATTATTTTAGCAAGATTTAAACCTTCAACTTATTAGTACCTATTTCCCAAACTCTAATTATTTTAATATCAAACTAGATTTATTTTATAAACCCTTTTTATTTATTATTGAGCCTTAAAGCTTGGGACACTAGGGATATGATTGTAGTAAGTTGAGTTAGTTTTATTTGAGAAAGTGAGTCTTTGGCTTGAGTTTGATTGTGGTTTGTATTTACCCTATGCGGGGTTAGGTCAGCTATTGGAGACCTTTGTTGTGGGCAAAGATCAGGTAAGCTCCTGCACAAAACCTGTTTGATGAAAAATGATTTTTTTTTTATGGCAAGCCAAATGAAGAGTGCATGGTCACTCATTTCTGTAAAGGCAATTGAGGATTATTTCCACTCTCATTTTTGACAAATAAATTATTTGTAAATCAAGGGGCGGTTTTACTCTAAACCTAAAATTCTTTCTAAAACCAGTTTTGCCCCAAACTTTGGAAAAGCTTAATTGCCATTTTCAAGTAGAACTATGTTTTGTTCATTTTTCCCAAGTGGGATACGTTACATTGAGTACTCAATGGGGGTAGACTGGTAGTACTAGTTTGAAGAGCAAGAGTGAGTCTTTTGGCAGGAGGCCTCCTCCAGAAGATGAACTCAATTTAGAGAAACGTTAGTATTACTTAGTCATGCCGGTCCGAGTTAGCAGTTTTTATTTCAGTCAAGTGACTGTGTTTTGCCGGAATGGACACCCGGTTGTTGTTTGGGTATAGAGAAGGAGGAGTATCTTGTCCGGTAGGCCGATCACCTACCTTTAGTCAGTCTACACAAAGTGTCGGCATTCTGACCGACAGTATGCACAAAGTGTCGGCATACTGACCATCCGGTTATGGGGCCAAAGTGTGGTAACCCATAATCCTTTCTTTCGAGTGGTTGATCTTATAAATTATGTATGGCTGGAAAAGCCAAAACACCACTCTTGCTTTTGACTAATGTTTATTGCTTGTCAATATTTATCTTATAAAATTTTTATACTCTGCATCCACGAACTATTTCCACTGAACACCCAAAGCATACACGGACTTACTGAGATTTCTGTCTCATCACCTTTTCACCATGATTTCAGGCCGATCTTGCTGTGGGGATGAGTAGCTTATGTTATCTGCCTTGGAAGAGAATGTTGTCTTTTATTTTTATGTATTGCTTTGGGGAGTTGAGAGTGGATGATTTTATTTATGGATTTGTATTTCTTTTGGGAATTCATGGTTTTATTCCTGGATTTATTCTTGGGTTGTAATAAATTTTAAGTTAAATTATTATTTTCATTTCGCTATTTTAATTGTGTGACATAATTATAAAGACCCCTTATCTTTTGGACGGGACGACATCCCCGGCCATAGCGGCCTAGGTAGCGGGGTGTTACACCTATAGGATGGATTTCCACAAGTATCTAGAACTAATAGAAAAGTAAAATTAAAAACCTTGGGTATTTGCAAGGATCGACCAACCTACGTTGGAGGTTTTTAGCATTAGATTGACTATAGAAGGTGTGAATTAGTGGCCATCTTATCGGTGGAACTTTTTCTAGACCATTACCTATTTTAGGATGTTTTGATTCGTGATGGTTATACACTTGACTTATGATGCTATTAATCTTCTTATGAAGCTCTATTAGCTTTTCTATGAGCTAAACTATTTATATTATTGATAATGGTTTTAAGAGTTGTCTATTATAAAAAATAATAATATAAAGAATGAGCATTTTTATTTCTTGCAAACTAAATGAATGTTTTTCACAATATTTTAGAAATGTCTGGTTTCACTCCATTGTCAATCATTCTCAAGGAGAATAAGTTGATAGGCCCAAATTATGTGGACTGGAAGAGGAACTTGAACATAGTTCTCACTGCCAAGGAGTACAAGTATGTTCTTACGGATCTTGTCCTGAGATTGGGGAAGAATCTACTGATCAGGAGCGAGAGGCCGAGAAGGCATGGAAGAAAGCCGATAAGATAGCAAAGTGCTACATGTTGGCTTCCATTCTAGTGTGCTCCAATCTAAGCATGAACACATGGCTACTGCGCAAGAGATAGATTTATCATTGCTCACCATATTTGTTGATATGAGTCGGCCTGCAAGATAGGAAGCTCTTAGGGCAATGATGAATACTAGGATGGCTGAGGGGACATCGGTGTAAGAGCATTTGCTCAAGATAATTGTCGACTTCGAGGAGGCCGAGGTCTTAGGCGTAACGATAGATCTTGTAAGCCTAATTGACATGGTTCTTGAAACTCTGCCTGGTTCATATTCTCAGTTCAAGTTGAACTACAACATGAACAAGTTGGATATGAATCTCACGGAGCTTATGAAAGAGCTCAATGCGACAGAGAAGATCGTGAAACCCATGTCAAAGGTTTTCGTCTCTCATTCTGCTTCTTCTTTTAGAATTAAGGTAAGGTCTAAGAAATTCAAGAAGAAAAAGGTGCAGAACAAAATAAGGGCTTAGCCCAAAGTATCTGGTCAGGCCAAGCCCAACGAGAAGTCCAAAGGCAAATGCTTCAAGTGTGGCAAGAAGGAGCATTAGTAGAAAGATTGACTGGACTTCTTAGCCAAGTCTACTTCAGGTATTGCTCTATACCTAGAGTTTATTTCGATGGTTAGATCAACATCTTCTAGGATAGTTGATTCCAGAGCCACTAACCGTGTCTGTAACTCTTTGTAGGGGTTCAAAAAGACAAGACTTCAAGTAGGCAATGGAGCAAGAATATGGGCTGATGCAGTGGGAGATCTTGAGCTTATTTTTTAGTGTAATAGGAAGTTGGTTCTAAAAGATATTTTGTATTCTTCTTATTTTAAATAGAATTTGATTTCAGTTTCCAAATTAAGGAGTTAAAGATATTTTGTTTCTTTTCATTCTGGTATTTTCATCAGTAGAGATGGTAATTTAATTTGTACAGGAAATATGTATGGAAATCCTTTTTTATATACATCCTATTCAAAATCAAGTGAATAATATTCAAATTAAACCTGATAATAAAAAAAGAAAGGCCATATCAAATGACTCGTATTTGTGGCATCTAAGATTGGGACATTTAAATCCCAATCGAATCTAGAGGCAAATTCATTATAAGCCTTTAGATTCATTAAGATTGGAAGAATGGCCTCAGTGTGAATATTGCCTTAAAGGTAAAATGACCAAAAGGCCCTTTAACAAAAAGACAGATAGAGCTATGGAAATACTAGCACTAGTTCATACAGATATTTGTGGTCCGATGACTATACCAACTAGAGGAGGCTATGAATACTTTATCACTTTCATCAATGATCACACTTATTTTGGTTACATTGATTTGATGAGGTACAAGTCTGACTCTTTTTATAAATTCAAGGAGTTTAAAGCTGAAGTGGAGCATCAAATAGGTAAATTAATCAAACATTTAAGATCAGATTGTGATGGAGAGTACCTTTTCAGTGAGTTTAAGGACTACTTGGTACATCATGACATAGTATCTCAGTTAACTGCGCCTTAGACTCCCCAGCAAAATAGAGTAGCTGAGAGAAGAAATAGATATTTGATGAAAATGGTTAGAAGCATGGTAAGTCGTGCATCTCTTCCTATTTTCTTTTTGGGAGTATGACTTAGAAACAGCGGCGTATATTTTGAACTAGGTACCTTCCAAATCTATCCCTAAGATAGCCTATGAGATCTCGACTATACAAAAGCCCAGTCTGAACCATCTAAAGATATGGGGTTGCCTAACTTATGTTCTAACAAAAAGAAGTAAGCTAGAACTAAGGTCAGAGTTATGCTATTTTGCTAGGTATCTAAAGAAACGAGAGGTGGATATTTCTATCATCCTTAAGAGCATAACGTACTTATTAGTACTAATGCTAGATATTTAGAGGATAAATAAGTTGTATCCAACACAGGTTCAAGCAGAATACAGTTAGAAGAGAAGTTGATCATTGATTTAACTTCAAGTACTTCTAGCACGCCGATTGAGGAACTAAGAGAAACACTACCAGATGTTCTTATGCAAGCTGAGCCTCATTGTAGTGGGAGGATCACAAGAGTTCCAAAAATTGATCTAGTCTTTGATGATAAAAAATAAGATCCCACTAGATATGAGGAGGCCATTATTGATGCTGATGTAGAAAAATTGTAGCTAGCCATGAATGCCAAGATTGAGTCCATGTATCTCAATTAGGTCTGAGATATTATCACTTTGTCTGATGGGATAAAACCTATCGGATGTAAGTAGTTATACAAGAGAAAGAGAGGTGTGGATGGAAAGGTTGAAAACTATAAAGAAAGGTTTGTTTCTAAAGAATATACTTAGAAAGAAATGATCAATTATGAGGAAACATTTTCACTAGTAGCCATGCTTAAGTATATTTGAATTCTCTTAGCCATCACATATCATTATAACTACGAGATATGGCAGATGGATGTCAAGATGACCTTCTTAAATAGCTATCTTAGCGAAGATATCTATATATCCCAGGCAAAAGGTTTTCTTGCTAGAGGTCAAGAGCAAATGGTCTGTAAGCTTAATAAGTCTATCTATGGACTTAATCAAGTGTTACGATCATGGAACATGTGTTTTGATGAAAGCTTATAGTTTCAATAAAAATGTAGTTGAACCATATGTGTATAGGAAATCAAATAATGGTAAAGTGATTTTCTTGGTACTTTATGTAGATGACATTTTATTCATTGGAAATAATGTAGGGACACTATCATTTGTTAAGGTTTGACTATCTAGTCAATTTAGCATGAAAGACTTGGGGAAAGCTAGCTATATTCTATGCATTAAGATTCTTAGAGATAGGAAGCAAAAAATATTAAACTTATCTCAGTCTATTTACATTGACGAGATATTAGTTAAGTACAATATAGATGAATATAAAAGGGCTATTATACCCTTTAGACATGGATTATCCTTATCTTCCAAGCAGTGTCCTCAGACATAGGAAGATAAGCAGAAAATGAGCAGGATCCCTTATGCTTTGGTTGTGGGAAGTCTCATATATGCTATACTTTGTACTAGGCTAGATATTTACTTTACAGTAGATATGGTTAGTAGATATCAGTCAAACCCAGGGAAAGCTCACTGGCAAGCCGTAAAGTATATACTTAAATATCTCAAGAAAATGAGAGCTTATAAGCTTGTATATTATGTTGATGATCTGGTTCCTATAAGTTACACAGACTTATACTTCCAGACATATAATGATGAAAGAAAATTCACTAGTGGATATATTTTCACTTTGTCTAAAAGTGCTATTTCATGGAGAAGTATCAAGCAATCTTGCATTATTGATCCTACCATGGAAGTTGTGTACCTTGTTGCTTCAAAAGATTCTAAAGAAGTTGTGCGGATTTGAAAGTTCCTCATAAAACTTGGAATAGTACCACAGATGGATAGGCCTATCACCATTTATTGTGTCAACTTTGGAGTGGTGTCACAATGTAAGGAACCTCGAAACCATAGGAAGGATAGGCACATAAAGAAGAAGTATCACCTCATCCGGGAGTTCATGCAGAAACGGGAGATTGTGGTCGATCAAATTTTGTCTGACAACAATCTGACGGATCCTTTAACCAAACCTTTGACAGATAAGGTGTTTCGTAGAGACTTAGATGTCATAGGGGTAGACACTTATGGACTTTATTAGTCTTTGTAGTGCAAGTGAGAGATTGTTGGAAAGTATGCCCTCAAGGACTATGTATTCTGTGGAAACATAATTGTAATAAATTCTTTAATCATTTAATTTAGTTTGTTTCTTATATTATTGCACATTTAAAGGTCTAAGTATGATAAGTAATGGTCCATGTGTTGGATCGTGCTTCACAGTAAGGTATAGACCATGGGTACTTGTCATACAAGTAAAATTAAGTTCTTAGTCATTTGATGAAACTGGGCATTTCATCAAGGTATGATTATTATGCCATGATTTCTAATGAGGAATGATTTACCTTAAATCAGTGAGTAGTTCACCCATATCTTAGGTATAAGCATATTTCGAATACATAGGATTGGACCTGTAGTACTGATCTCTTTTAAAGTAGTATAATTATAGAGACCAAACATTTATTGCTTCAGCTTGGATGGATATCTTCATACTAAAGTATAAGTTCATGGTCTAGCAAAGTTAGGGTTTCATACTTAGATATATGTCGGTGAGATTTCTTTTGGGAGATCAATTTGCTTGTATATTGGGTGTATTACTCTAGTTAGTTAAGAAGGACTCATGCAACAGAGTTTCTATGCTTAATTTAGTGAAGTTAAATTACCCCTTTGTGATTGCCAGGATAATCTAATGATCTCGGGCCCTGGGAACGTAACTCTAGAATGTGTGCTTTTGGGTAGCTTCTAATGACAAGCAAGTACATTCGAGTGGGTCATGGATTATCGGACTAGAGATCTAAGGATGGTAGATGTATTTGGGATGGGTCTTAGTACATTTATCCTGTCTCATTGATGGGTGTTACATAGAGTGGTATTTTCGTCATTTCACCTGTAAGTTGGAGGCATTACTTTAGCAATATTATTCTTAGGATCAATATTTTCATATGGTGATAAGTGGAAATATTTAAAATGATAAATTGTAGCTATTTAATAGTAAGGGCATTTTAGTCATTTTAGTAACCTTGAATAATATGTCTATTGGTCTCAGAGTAGCTCAAGTTACCTTGGTGTTGTTTAGATACAATCTGGGCTTAATGGATAATTATTTGGAAGACAAATAAAATTTATTCTAAGAGTCCAATTAGAATTAATTAATTTGTCTTAGGTTTTGATAAGGCCCAAAAAAGATAATTAATTAATTAAGAGAATTAGGCTAAAATTAATTTAATTAATTGTGTTGATATATGTTGACATATTTTAAGAGGCTAATTAAAATTAATTAATTAGTCTTGGCTATTTAATGAGGTCTAGAAAAGATAATTAATTAATTAAGAGGATTGAGTCAGTCTTGGATTGGTTTTTGAGCATGGAACCTAGCCCATTGGGGTTTTATGTTTTCGGCCATTAGGGCTTGAGAAAGCCCTAGGTTGGCCGAATATAGTGACACGAGGAGAAAAAAAAATTAACGATGTTGTTCTTGTGAGTTCTCTTCTCTGGAAAGTGTGCCGCCTCCTCTGGTTTTTCTCTTCCATGCTCTTTCTCTTCCTTCTCTCTGGTTGAGTGATTTTATTCAAAAAGGAGCTCTCACCAAGCTAACGCCTAGAACAAGGTAGAGTTATACTCTGGAAGACAAAGAGAAGAAGCTTGGAGACGTTTAATGCGTGGAGTAGAAGATTGGCATGAGTTCCAGTTGAATAGCAGGTGCGTCCTTCTCCCCTTCCAACATAAGAGGTTCCAGTGCAACTCAGCCCCTTATTGGTTAATCCACAACTAATAAGAAAAAGTAAGTACTCTCTCCTGGATGTGGCTTGGAAAACTAGAAAATTTTTCGTTGCGTTTTCTTCTATGTTTTTTGTTTTGATCCTTCACAGTTAAAATGGGTCATGAGGTAAGGTTTCATGACTCCGGGCTATGATGCAAGGTTTATAGCCAAGTTATTGTTAAGTGTTGATTTCCTTGAAATAAAGTTGATTATTGTAAATGCAAATTGAAAACACCACTCTTGTATTTAAAATTGTTGATTTCAATTACAATTGCGGTTTTTGGTATTTTGAAATTGCATGTTGCGAAACAGTTTTTAATGTACACTCTTACACACATGGAACTTACTGAAAAATTTATTTCCCGCATTCTTTGTGCATGCTTTCAGGTTAAGAGCACTACTGATAAGGTTGGGCTGGAGTTAGAAGTCTTGTACTTGACATTTTGGTCATTTTACTTCGAGACAATATTTTATTATCCTTTGTTTTAAGACCCTGTATACGTTTTATTTAGATTATAAACCATTTAAGTTTTACAACCAATACATATCGCTAATTACATATTGCTAAAGAAATTATCAAATTTTCTATTTCTTCATTTCATTCCTTCATGCCTTTAATAGCTCACATGAGGTAAATTCATAGCTTTACTTTCTTAAACCAAAATTCTGCAATTTTCTCATTTAGGCACACCTTAATATTCTTATCACAACTTTTGCTTCACAAGTTTGATTGATACCAAACTAATTCCAAAATGTCCTCAATATCTTCCTTGATGATTTCCAACTCATAAAATACTCATTTCCCTTTTCGTTTCATTCAATTCTGTCCATAATGTCTCGGCACTTCAATCCCGTAACTGAAATGACAACCTTTGGTGTTTATATCATAACTATTTATTCATAACTCTAAATCATGTAAAATTGGTTCCAAAATGATCCTAAGATATTTAGCTACAAGTTTCAAGTCATGAGGTTACAAATGACCAAGCCAATTTGTATAGTTTATTTGTTCTTCAATGCTGCTCGGGATTTCTTCAAAACAGAATTTCTATTTTTGTTAAATTCCACCATAATGGCCTTCAATTCTCTGATTTTTAGAGATACTTAGCCCAGCAAAATCATATTTTCCAACATCAAGTTCAACAATTGCAAACAATAACATTCACAATTCATTTTCTTCAACAATTAATTCCATCTTTCCTTTCCATTTCTTACACCTTCACAGCCATGAACAACCCCCCAAACCACCATCAAAACACCTTCATATACCTTATAAAACATTGTATATAAACCCTCAAACAAATCGGCACACATATACACACACCAATCTTCACCAAACATATAAATCATGCTAGACAAATTCATAACTTTCATATTTTCCCAATAATATTCATACCATAATAATCATTGGAATGAAATCTACAACTTTAATTCATGAAGTGTAGCTTTTTACCTTGTGTATGAGATCTTCTAGCTTGATTTTACTCCAAGAATCACCAAGAACACACACTTCTCTCTCTCTTTTCTAATTTTCCTTGATTTTTCTCATCCTTTTCTCTTATTTTCTCTCTTTTTCTTCTCTCTTTCTTTCCTCCCTTATAGCTGCACAAAATTTGGCTATTTTCACAACATTTCCACCACCATTAGCTGGTTAAAATATTGACCAAATTGGTCACACACTGTGGCTAACTTTACACATGCCATTCTCAATTTCCCACCATTTTCATTATTATTTCTTAAGCTTATTTAATAATCTTTTCTAATTACATAATCCCATAAATATTTTACTTCTCTAACGGTGTTTTGACACTTTTTTCCATCCACTAATCATATTCAGCTACTTGTTTCAATTTCGACAGCATTTTAGAATTTTTCTCAAAAATAACAAAAATTCAGGTCCACATAGGAAAAATATTTTTTTCCACCAATAAAGTCTATAAATTCCACTGAATTCAATAGTAACATTCACAATCTTCAATTCCTTCTCAATCTTGTAAAATTTATGGTCAAAATATCGATCGTGGTCAAAATTATGAAAATACCCCTGATACCTCCAATAGCTTAATTTATACCAAAATACTCGACTCATTACACTGATCAATTTTTGTTCTTAATGTACCTTTAGATTCTAATTCTACTAGAAGTAGTCACAATCTAAAAATTTAGGGTACGGGTAGAATAAATTCAAAAATTCCATTCAAGTCCCTATAATTTTAAAATTCCAATAATGCCCTTAAATATGTTTATCAAACCAAAATGTTCATCTCATTATACTGATTATTTCTTGTTCTGGTAACTTATACAAATTCTTATTCTATACATAGTAGTAATGATTAAAGTACCAAAGTGGGTGTTGTTACACTCTCCCATCCTTCAAGAAATTTCATCCTTGAAATTTATATTCACCTTAATTCCATCAAACATTTATAGAGAATTACTTGGACAATTGCTATATTTTGGGGCTGTTTTGTGTGTGTTGTATACCGGCTGATTAGAGAAGCTATATACTATGTTTTATATGATAGATGAAGTGTTTTAATGGTGGTTTAAGTGAGAGTTTGTGACTGCACAAGAAGGTGTAAGAAATGGAAAAGAAAGATGGAATTGATTGTTGAAGAAAATGAATTGTTAATGTTGTTGTTTGTACTTGTTGAACTTGATGCTAGAAAATATGATTTTTCTGGGCTAAGTATCTCTAAAAATCAGAGAATTGAAGATGGAATTTAAGATGGTTTAATTGTTATATAGTTGTTAGGATTAAAGTAGAATAACTGGTGTGAAGAAAGGAAACAAAAACAGAAATTATGTTTTGAAGAAATCCCGAGCAGCCTTGAAGAGCAAATAAACTGTACAAATTAGATTCTTCATTCGGAATCTCATGACCTGAAACTTGTAGCTAAATACCTTACGATCATTTTGCGACCAATTTTACACGATTTGGAGTTGTGAGTAAAAAGTTATGATGAAAATATCACAAGCTACCAAAACAGTAACTAGATTGAGAAGTTGAGATGTTGTACGCAAAACTGAGTCAAATAATAAGGAAAATCAGCAGTTCATGAATTGGAAATCATAAAGGAATGTCTTGAGGATATTTTAAAACACGTTTGGCATCAAATAGACTTATGAATAAAAAGTTTTGACATAAACACACAAGTATGACAAGAATGAAGAAATGCAGAATTTTGTTTAGCAAGAAATTAACTCAAATATTGTTCTATTGGTGTTAATGGATAAAAGAGAGATCACAAGAATATATGAAAACCTTGGATAGTTGTTTGAACAAAGAGGTGGGAAATGAATTAATGAGCCTTTGATCATTCTAAGTATTTATCTCATTTTGGTTGGAAGAAGTGAGAGAGAAGAAAATAGAATATTTTCTATTCACATAATAGTTTTGTGTTAGTCGTACCATAGAATGATAACTGAGGTTTGGAAAGACTCTTGATATAGGTCATTTATCTTCAAAGCTTCGTAAAGGACTAAGAGTACTATATATGTCATCACATTCAGTTAGGACACGAGTTGAGTTCCACTGCTTTTTAAACCCTGTTTTAGCTAAGTGTTTTTCTGAAACGATCATGCTCTTTTCTGAAATAGTTAATGCTTTCCTGATATATTATGAGATGAATGGTACACTTGGATTTGAAAGCATTATCAAGCACTCGATTTCTTGAATATCTTGAATATGAAATATCTCGTGTGATCTTTTCAATTTCCAAAATCCTGATTTTGATAAAGTGTTTTCCTGATACGGAAAATGTTTTCCTGATGTGCTCAAGTACGAGCTTTCTATATGGATTTGGAAGCATGCTGAACAATATGAATCTTGAATTCATGATTTCCTAAGCTTGTCATTCCTTGAATCCAATACATGACTAACTTGAATACTTAGCGTAAGAACTAACTTAAATACTTGCCATATGCACTAATTTAAATACTTCGCTTAAGCACTAACCTGAATACTTGGTATAACCAGTAACATGAATACTTAGCGTAAGTACTGACTTAACACATGGCGTAAGCACTTACTTGACTACTTGGTGTAAGCACTGACTTGAATACTTGGCTTAAGCACTCACTATACTTAAATACTCAAATATTTGAATCAGAATATTTTATACTAGTATTCTTGAATACTTGAATCAGCATGTTTTCACTGGAAATGCTTGAATACTTGTTTTGAGAATATTTTCACATGAGAATTTTTGAACTAGCTTGGTTATATTGAGATTACTCTTCATGAGATTTTTTCAGTTGAAAACACTAGCACACATGGGACTCACTGAGCTTTACGCTTACACGTGTTATCTCTTTTGAAAAATTTAGGACCAGAGGCATAGTGAAAGTGTGGTAATTACCAAAGGCTTATGCTACATTTTAGACCTATTATACCCATAAGTGTTTGTATCAAAAGTCAAATTCTTGTACTTTTCTATTTTAAAAAATATTTCGTTGCCTATTGAGTGAAGTTTGTTAGAAAGAACCCTTGTTTGAAAAATCAAACAGGGTGACATCCCACAAGGTTACAGCCTCCTACGTTATGGAAATATGGGGTGTTACAAGAGGTCTTTATAACAAACTTCACTCAATAGGCAGCGAAAATTTTTTCAAAATAGAAAAGTACAAGAATTTGACTTTTGAT
Source organism: Voacanga thouarsii (assembly GCA_026120185.1). Classification (NCBI taxonomy): domain Eukaryota; kingdom Viridiplantae; phylum Streptophyta; class Magnoliopsida; order Gentianales; family Apocynaceae; genus Voacanga; species Voacanga thouarsii. The sequence goes on along the minus strand of JANUWF010003374.1, from coordinate 1,027,345 downwards.
ACAAACACTTATGGGTATAATAGGTCTAAAATGTAGCATAAGCCTTTGGTAATTACCACACTTTCACTATGCCTCTGGTCCTAAATTTTTCAAAAGAGATAACACGTGTAAGCGTAAAGCTCAGTGAGTCCCATGTGTGCTAGTGTTTTCAACTGAAAAAATCTCATGAAGAGTAATCTCAATATAACCAAGCTAGTTCAAAAATTCTCATGTGAAAATATTCTCAAAACAAGTATTCAAGCATTTTGAGTGAAAACATGCTGATTCAAGTATTCAAGAATTTCAGTATAAAATATTTTGATTTAGATATTCAAGTATTCGAGTATTCGGGTATTCAAGTAAAGTTAGTACTTACGCCAAGTAGTCAAGTTAGTGCATATGCCAAGTAGTCAAGTTAATGCATACGCCATGTGTTAAGTCAGTACTTACGCTAAGTATTCAAGTTAGTACTTATGCCAAGTATTTAAGTTAGTGCATACGCCAAGTATCAAGTTAGCGCCTACGCTAAGTATTCAAGTCAGTGCATACGCCAAGTATTCAAATTAGTGCATACGCCAAGTAGTCAAGTTAATGCTTAAACCAAGTATTCAAGTTAGTGCTTACGCCAAGTATTCAAGTCTGTGCATACGCCAAGTTTTTACGTTAGTGCTTACGTTAAGTATTCAAGTTAGTGATTATGCTAAGTATTCAAGTCTGTGCATACACCAAGTATTTAAGTTAGTGCTTACGCTAAGTATTCAAATTAGTGCATATGTCAAGTATTCAATTTAGTGCTTATGCCAAGTAATCAAGTTACTGCTTATGCCAAGTATTCAAGTTAATCATGTATTGGATTCAAGGATTGACAAGTTCAGGAAATTAAGAGTTCAAGATTCATATTATTCATCATGTTTCAAAATACATATGAAAAGCTCGCACTTGAGCATATCTGGAGGTCATTTTTCATATCAAGAAAACACTTTACTAAAATTGGGATTTGAAAATTGAAAAGATCACACAAGATATTTCATATCCAAGATATTCAAGAAATCAGGTGTTTGATAATGCTTTTAATTTCCAATGTAACATTCATCTTATAATATATCAGGAAAGCATTAATTGTATCAGGAAAGTACATGATCATTTCAGGAAAACACTTAGCTAAAACAGGATTTAAAAGGGGTGGGACTCACCTTGTTCCTAGCTCAATGTGAAGACGTATATAGTACTATTTGTTCTTTACATGTTTTGGAGTTGTGAGTAAAAAGTTATGATGAAAATATCACAAGCTGCCAAAATAAGAATGAGATTGAGAAGCTGAGATGTTGGACCCAAAAATGAGTGAAATAAGAAGGAAAATCAGTGGTTCAAGAATTGAAAATCGTAAAAGAATGTCTTGAGGACATTTTGAAACAAGTTTGACATTTATTGGACATATGAATTAAAAGTTATGATATAAACAAACAAGTGTGACAAGAACAAAAAAAAAAAATGCAAAATTCAATTTGGCAAGAGATACACTTAAGTATTGTTTTTTTTTTTTTTTTTGTATTAGTGCATGAAAGACAGATCACAAGAACATATGGAAACCGTGGATATTTGTTTGAACAAAGAGATAGGAAATGAATTAATGAGCCTGTGATCATTCCAAGCATTTACCTCATTTTGGTAGGAAGAATGGTGAAAGAAGAAAATATAGGTCATTTATCTTAGAATGATAAGTGAGGTTTGGAATGACTTTTGATATAGGTCATTTATCTTCAAAGCTTTGTAAAGGACTAAAAGTACTATATACGTCATCACATTCAGCTAGGACACAAGGTGAGTCCCACTCCTATTTTAGCAAAGTGTTTTCCTAAAACGATCATGTGTTTTCCTGATAAAATTAATGCTTTCCTGATATATTATGAGATGAATGTTACACTTGAATTTGAAAGCTTTATCAAGCACTCGATTTCTTGAATATCCTGGATATGAAATATCTCGTGTGATCTTTTTAATTTTCAAATCACGGTTTTGCTAAAGTGTTTTCCAAATACGGAAAATTTTCTCTTGATGTGCTTAAGTGCGAGCTTCCTATTTAGATTTGGAAACATGATGAACAATATGGATCTTGAACTCTTAATTTCTTGAACTTGTCAATCCTTGAATCCAATATATGATTAACTTGAATACTTAGCATAAGTACTAACTTGACTACTTGGTGTATGCACTAACTTGACTACTTGATGTATGCACTAACTTGGCTACATAGTGTAAGCACTAACTTGAATACTTGGCATATACACTGACTTGAATACTTGGCGTAAGCACTGACTTGACTACTTGGTGTAAGCTTTAACTTGACTACTTGGCGTAAGCATTGACTATACTTGAATACTTAAATACTTGAATCAGAATATCTTATGTTATATTCTAAATACTTGAATCAACATGTTTTCACTCAAAATCCTTGAACACTTGCTTTGAAAATATATTCACACGAGAATTTTTAAACTAGCTCATGTTGAAATTATTTTCATGAGATCTTTTTAGTTAAAAATACTAGCACACACGGGACTCATTGAGCTTTAGGCTCACACGTGTATTATCTCTTTTGAAAAATTTAGGATCAGAGATGCAGCGAAAGCGTGGTGGACTCTCAGAGGCTCATGCTACAACTTAGACCTATTATACCCATGAGTATATGTGTCAGAAGCTAAATTCTTATACTTTTCTATTTTGAAAAAATTTTTGCTGTCTATTAAGTGAAGTTTGTTATAAAGACCCCATGTCTGAGCAATCAGACGGGGCGACATCCCACAAAATTATAGCCCACTATACTATGGAAATATGGGGTGTTACATATACCCATTGTATAGTATAAAAAATAACAAGTATCAAATCCATAAGAACTTAGGCTTTCACCTTACTTTACTTATATCTTTTATGTTTAGCCAATAAAATAAGAACAGATAAATAAAACACTAACCTAATATACTAGAGAATAGACTACATTCACTTAAGACAAGTCACAAGGATTATCTAGGAGTAAGAATAAGGAGAAAAGGACATGTAAATAGATAGAAATCCTCAAAGACATAATAATGATTGCTTAGAACTTATCACAATTAATTATCATCTTTGCACCATGAAGGAACTTAAGTAAGATCTAATCGTTTCCCAAGTTATAAACTTACTTACATAGACTCCACTTCTTTCCCAATCCATGAAATCATTATCTTTTAATTAATTTAGCAGATTTCCCAATTGCACTAAAATAGCCAAAAGATGCATTAAACTCATTACTTATAAATATGAAACTATCTAATAACCTTTTGCTTGAAGTGAAATCAACTAATTCTTGATCACTTAGGTTCTTTAATCTTAACTTTGTTTCCTAAGTCCTTTAAGATTTAACAAATATGAAATCAATGCAAAAAACTTCTACCATCGTTTCCCAAGTCAATTAGAAGAAAACACATCAATAACTAATTATAACAAGTAATCAAATACCAAAGACAATAATCAATTGATCAAAGAATTAAAATCAATATAGAGTCAAAATCCAAAAACATCCTCTAAATACAATTAAAATAATTAAAACTCAAATTGTCAATAAATTATAAACAAGAGAAAAATAAACCACTCATAGACAAGTAAGAATTCTTCTTCTTTATTGAAACCTTCTTGAACAACCTCCTCTTCTTCTCCAAGAATTTTCCTTTGTTCATTCTAAATCTTGGTGTTTCTCTAGGAGTTTCCTATGGGTTTGCAAATCCCAAAGGTGAAAATTGATTTAGAGATGTTATTCTCTTGTATTTATAGGCCTTATTGAAACCAAAATTCGTGTCTGGAGAAGTTTAGTCTAAGTAGAATTCAGAAAATACCAAAATGCTTTAGAAAATACCAATTTCGTGTACAGGATTTCACCTTTCCAGACCAAACCTGGTGCCGGGTCCAGTCGACCCACCTGGCAGCAGGTGTGTTCTATTTTTTCCTTGGAAGCTACTCTCTTTTCACTATTTAGGCAAAGTGGATTTGGCACCTGGTCCACTTGCCAAACCTAGCACCAGGTGCATTTTGGCATTGTCCACTTTTTGCTCAAAATCAACTTAAATCTATACAAATTTGTCAAAAACACTTTCTACAAGTAAATGTCAAATAAGAAGGAATATATCTAGTTATTACAACAAAAGTATCTCAATTTAACCTCAAATAACTAAAAAAATGATGATGATTTTACTCCATATAATCTATTTTTCCTCTCAACCACCCCATTTTTTTGAGGAGTTTTTGCTTCTTAAAATTGTATGAAACACCATTTGCATCATAGAATTTTGTAATGTCATGATTGCAAAATTCTCTACCATTATCACTTCTAATTGAAATCAATTTGCATCCAAGGAAATTTTGAACACGTTTGAGTAGTTTTGAAAATTTAGAAAAATGCTTCATTTTTTTGAACAAGAAATAAAGTCCAAATGAATCTTGAGAAGTCATCCACAAGTACATAATCATACCTCTTACTACCAAGACTAGTGGTCCTCATTGGTCTAAATAAATCTATATATATGAGTTCAAGAGGTTTTGGCATTAAAATCATTTTCTTTGGTTTAAAAGAGGTTTTAGTTTGTTTTTCAAATTGGCAAGCATCACAAACCCAATTTTTATCAAATCTTATTTTACACAGTCCTCTAACAAGCTTCTTTGAGGATAACTTGTTTATCAAATTGATAGAAAATGGCCTAGTCTTCTATGCCGAAGATAACTGTCATCATCATTCACAGAAAGGCATCTACTATCATGCCAAAAGATCATCAAGATAAAGTACAGACACATTTCCAACTGTGAAACCCCACCTAAAACTAACCCTAGAGTAAGGGGGATGAGATTTATATCATGTCACCATGCGTAAAATATACCTTTTGAATGATTTTGCATGCCTCAGAATTGTGGTTTATAGGTTAAATGGTTTATTTATGCTTGCTGGGTAGAAAGGATAAAAATGTAATTTTGCTTGAGGTCAAAATAGGAAGATGGCTTGAGGTTTAGATAAGAAGAATATTTGGTTGATAAAATAAGAACAAAAATTAATGTGGTTAAGTGGTTAGAGCTTTGTGATCTAAGGTTTTGAGTTCAAATCCCCTCACTTAAGTTTTATTCATATTTATCTTAACCATGTTTGAATTTTCATTTTCCTTACATTCCTTAAAGATAGGAATGTTGTCTTAAGGAAGACATAATGATAATGTCTTGACCATGTGGTCTTATCCTAAAAAAATTTCTTGTCCCCTTTAATTTTGCTAGCCTTGTCCTAACATCTTTGAAATTTAAACGACTCTTAATTCTTTAATCCATTTTTAATCATAAAAATTCTGAGATAATTCCCCAAGCTTAGAATTCAAAAATCCCAGCTCTTGTGGGATAGAGATGGCTAAAAGTAAGGAGGAAAAATAGGTACAAGTTCCAAGAAAAAACATCATAGCTATTCCTTCAAAACTCCATCTTCATATTGTTCATATTTTGGTAACAAAAATATAGAAAATTTTCCAGATTTCCTTCAACGCTGTTTTCAAAAATTGCAGCAAGTTTTCCTATCTAATTTTTGCAGAAAACTAGTCATTTTATGTGAGAATAAAGGTTGGAAATTCCTTGAATTTTCAGAGCTGTACAAACAGTCCCAAACCAAAATTTTTTTTCCAGCAAACTAGCAACATTGAACATGAACTTGAAGCCACCCATTAGAACATATGAACAGCTGAAACTTTCTCTGTTCTTATTCAAGATGAATGCTAGAAAACCACCATTAAAAGACCTTCAAACACCCTTAAAATCCAGCTGAAAAATCGTGCCAAAGAGGACCATAAATTCTGCACTAAAACCATTTCAATTCCAAGTGTTCTTAAGCTTCAATTCTAGAAAATTTTCCAGCTTTGTCTCTTCATGGCTATGGCCGAAATTCTTCAGCAAACCTCACTGAATTTCGGCCCTTGTACAGCCATGGACTGAACATCTTGGCTTCCCCACCAACCATGAGTAATAGGACTCCATTATCATACCTCAAAAAGCTCCTATTATCACTTTATCCAAAACTTGTTCAAACTTCAAATTAAATTCCAGATTTTGTTCCATTAAAACACCCATTTAGCTAATTGATAAAACCAAAAAATCATCTACCATTTCATAATCATTTTTGGCCAGCCTTAAGTCTGAACAACTCTCCATCCTTTGGTTGAAATATAGCTAATTCAGCCATACAACATTGAAGAACAAGAAACCTTCCAAGAGCAAATACCATTAACCAATCCTATACCTCAAACAACTCCACTTTTTTCTCCATTTGAATTTTAAAAAAATCTGAAACTCTCTCTCTCATTCTTGGATAACTGAAAGCTCCTTCTACTCTAAGCCATTCGGCCATCACAATTCCAAACACACTCGCAATTCATCTTCTCTCGAACTCTCTCAAGAACACACTTCACATCTTCAAGCCTAAACCACTCCTAAACACCTCCAATCACTCTTAAACTCTCTAGATCATCAATATTCAACTTATATTCTTCATTTTTGCACTTTATAACACCAAAACACACGAATTTGAATTTCCAAAAGGATCAAACCAACCTTTTTTGTTGAAGATTCGAAGAACGCCAAAAAGGTAAAATAAGAACAATCTCGTTATTTTTCTTCTTCTATTCAACTTCTATTATCCTTTTCTATTCTCATTTGTTCCTCTCTCACACGCTCTCTCTCTCTCTCTCTCTCTCTCTCTCTCTCTCTCTCTCTCTCTCTCTCTCTCTCTCTCTTTCTCGGCCGAAATGGTGGTGATCAACCATGGGCTACTTTCGGACCACTAAAGGCCATCAAGCACTCGAGGATCTTCAATAACCAAGGAGAATCCTTCATCAAACAAGCATCAATCAAGTACTTCTTTCTTAATCTCCCTTTTCAATTTTCAGAATCACGACCCCTAGATGTTGATAGGTTGATTGAATAAAAGTATGGGTAGAGATGTGTATATGAATGAAGGGGATGGAGTTAAGACATAAGAATTGGAATGAATGTTATGCCTTATGGATTTTGCTTTAGAATATATATGTTCATCATGATTAATAAGATGTAGGGATGTTTTGATGCATGTTAGATATTATGCCACCATTGTTGATTAGACCTTCATGATATTATTTTTTGATAAAGCCATAGATAATATTATGCCTAGTAGAAGATCATCCATGTTGTAGTATATATTAATTCAAGTCTATGCTCATGGATAGATTAACATATATTATGTAAGAATATCTTCGTGGACCTTCTCTAACAATAGAAAATTATGTTAAGAACTATTTTTTTTTTTATTAATTCTAGAATTATTTTTACTAACATTATTACTATTATTTTAATTAGTACTATTATTCAATTTAATCTACAAAATTAGAAAAACATCATGTAGGTTTGAAATAGAAGATTATTTTAACATATTATTATTTTATTAGTTAAATAAATAAAATCTTTTTATTAAAAATAAATAATAAAATATTGAAATTAATTAATATCAAATGACTTCGTAGACTATATTAATAATGTTAGTTAGCCATACTAAAACTTTTATCTATATCCATAAATATTAGTTATATTAGAATTTAGTTATTATTTATTAATTAAAAATTAAGTATAATTCATTTATTATTAATTTTATTGGTTACTTATTATCTATTAATTATTAATTAAAATTAGGTATAATTTATTATTTATAATAATACTATTTCGATATTACTATTTACCAATATTATTTAGAACTTATTATTATCCAATATTTAACACTAGTTTTATTTATTAGCAATATTACTCATTATTTATTTTTTGAAACTATAACTTATTATTATTTATTTTATAACACCTAATTATTTTAACTTATCAAGCTAGTTTTATTTTATAAAATACTTTATCAACTAGTATTAAGGCTTAAGACATTGCGGTCATGGTTAGTTATTGTTGTGGCTAGTTGAACTATGAATTATTTATTTAAGGCAAATATGGTCTGTATATTATCTTATACCTTGTGTTTACCCCAGGCGGGGTTAGGTTGACCTTGGAAGACTTTTGAACTCAAGAATAGCAAAAGATCAGGTAAGTTCCTACATGAAACCGTTTGAAAATCAAAGTTACCGTGGCAAGTCAACTCAATGTATACAAGTATTTATACTGTAAAAGAAATTATGGACAATTTTCCTTTTCGCTTCAATCAACCAAATCATTTAAAGTTAAGCAAACAAATTTACACAAAATGCTAAACTTTTCCTAAAAACCCAACCTTGGCAAGAATTTTGGAAACCATAATTGCTATTTCCAAGTGATTCATTGTATGATATTTCTTCTCCCAAATGGGACAAACAACGTTGAGTACTCAATGAGGGTGGACTACTAGGACTAGTCTTTCAATGTTTAGGGTAAGTCTCTCAGTAGGTGACCACCTCTGAGGTGTGAATCCTTCTTGAATAGGATGCTAGTCCTGTAGGTCATATCGGCTCGAGCTAGCAAGTTCAGTCAAGTGAACTGTGTGTTTCTAGAGTGGACAACCAGTAAGTTTGGGTGGAGAGATAGAGGAGTATCTCACCCAGTAGGCCATACTCCTACCTTTTGTCAGTATACACAAAATGTGGCATTCTGATCATTATATTATCATGGCGTACAAAGCGTGGTGCCATGGTTACCTCTTTTGAGTGGTTGTATTTATTGTACACATGTATGTTTTGGAAAACAATGCACCACTCTTCATTTGTGAAATTTATTTGAGGCTTACCAGCACTTTCTTTTATGAAAATTTCACAACTTGCATACATGAACTGTTTTACCTGAAACACTCAAAACACACATGGGCTTACTGGGATTTTTATCTCACCACATTTTATACCATGTATTCAGGTCGGTCCTGCTATGAAGATTATTAACTAGAGAATTACCTATGTTTGAAGACTAATTGTCATTTTCCCTATGTATTTCATTTGAGAGACTATAGCAGACATTTATTATTTTGAACTTGTTAATGTATTGATTAGGTTGTAATAAGTTTAATTTTGAATTATTCCTTTCATTTATTTTGTGTGTCCTAGTTATAAAGACCCTTTATCCTGTGAATTGGGCGATATCCCCAACCCTCATGGGGGCATAGATAGTGGGGTGTTACACCAACACTGTTAGTAACAAAAATAGTCTTATTGCTGGAACTATCGATAATGATGCAAGAATCTTTTTAAAAAATAACTTCGCAACCATTATCACATAGTTGGCTGATGCTAAGTAAGTTGCACTTTAATTCATCAATTAATAGCACTTGTTTGATGATAGTAAAGGAACCCTTACTAATATTACCTATCCCAAGAATCATTCCCTTCTTTTTGTCTCCAAAAGTGATGAATCCATCATTTATGACATGAATGTTTTCCAGTAATCTGGCATTTCCAGCAATGTGCCTAGAGCATCCACTGTTAAAAAATCAATTTGTGGAGCTCATCTTTTCTGATAAATATTCCTATAAAAAAGATGGAAAAGTGATTTTCGATACCCATACCTTCTTGGGTCCACGGGGCTTAGTAATAGTTCCTTTAACCTTCCAAATTGTTTTTGTACCAGATTCTACTTTCTTCTTAACATGACACTTAGATACTTTATGTCTAGATTTTCCACAATATATGTAACAATTGTGTGTCATATATGACGAAGCAGTTTTTACAAAGTAGGATTTGTAATTTCCATCTTTGATTTCATGTCTATAGCCTACACCATTTTGGTTTCCAGTTATGTGTTGTGAATCAAGTAATTTTTCCAAATTATTTTTGCAATTTGTAAACTTTTCAATACATGTGGTGAGATCATCAACTATATTTTTCATATCATCAAAGTTGTTGACCATAATTTCAAGAGAATGAACTTTATCACACAAGCATTTGTTTTTTAGAGACATACGATGAGAGGAAGTTAAAATAACGTCCTTTTCAACATTTGAGCACATAAATGAATCAAGTGAGACCTTGTTCTCATTTAACAGCTTTGTATTCTCATCTAACAAGGAATCAATTTTCATTTTTATTTATTTATTTCTTCAGATTGCTTTTTAAGTTCATGAAACATGTCGAAAAGTAGCTCATTCGGATTATCAGGCTTCTTACATCAGAATCATGCAATTCAGATATCAAATTTGAAAAAGTGGGATTTACCGTATCTTCTATGGCCATAAAGATAATGTTTGCCTTTTCATTTTTAGATTGATGACTTTCTTAAGTCTTGGATTTAGCTTGGTCCCAAATCCCAATTAACCCATTTCCTTTCTTCATCTTTGTGTCCTTTTTCTTCTTTTTTAATTTCTTAGCCTCCTTTTCTTTCACTACTGGACAATCAACGATGGAGTGCTCTGTGCTTTTGCATTCAAAATATAGAGGCTTGAAGGAAGAATTATCCTTTCCTTTTGATTAGCTTCTTAACGTTCTCGAAGTGGCCTTTTCTGAACATTTTTCTAAACTTTCTGGCAAGCATAGCTAGTTCCTTTGTCTCCAAATTAGTACCATCTTCAGTATCAGTTTGATCACTGTTGGTTTCTCTATCAACTACTTTTAAGGCAGTTCCTAATTTGCCTTTGTCATCATTATCATGCTCTTGAAACCTTTTGAATTTTATTTCATAGGTCAAGAGATAGCTGATTATCTCTTCAGTAGGTAAGCTATTTAAGTTTTTAGATTCCTCCCCAGCCAAGGTTTTTGGCGAAGCATCAGGCAGTTTTCTATTTTGCTCACTAAGGGAATAAATTTTCCCATATACCTTTAGTCCATTCATGATATTTGTGAATTGAGTGAACATATCAGTTTTGTTCTTACTTAGCTTTATAGTGAATAGTTCATAATCTCGGACAAAAAGTCCTAACTTTAATTCCTTTACTTGATTAATCCCCTCATAGGTGACCTCGAATAAACTCCATATATTATTAGCAGAATCACAACTACTCACTTGGTTATATTCGTTCACATCGAGAGCACAGTATATAATATTCATTGCCTGATAATTTAAGGTCATTTTAGCATTGTTATTGCTATTGTATTGATCACTTCTTTTAGCCACTATTTTACCTTCAACTACTTTAGTTAGGATGAATGATCCATTTTCAATTAGATTCTATAGCTCAAAATTTATTGAGCATACATATATCTTCATTCTATTTTTCAGAATGTATAGTTTCTTCTATTAAACAGAGGTGATCTATTTGTTAAAGACACTTCGATGTATGGCAGAAAACATGTACCATCTGGATCTTTACTACAAGGCTGTTAAACCGAAGAGAGTGTAGACCAAAGCTTTGTACCAATTGAAAAACCTTCGGGAAGGGGGTGAATAAGGCTTATGGCAAATAAATGCAAATTTAAAAAAAAAAATTGATGTCTTTTGAGAAGGGCAAACTGAATAGCAGAGTTGCTTCGCATCTTTAAGAGTGCAAGTAGGGATCTTTTAAATCAGTACAGAATAGTAAGAGGAATGTATAAAATAAAGATGGGTAATTGAGCTATCAAAGACAGTCTTACTACAGAATGCAAGAGTTTTAAATAAGCCACTAATATTAGAGAAAAAGATACAACATTTAAGATTTGAGGACCAAAGAAAAATGCAGTGAAGAAATTTAGTTAAATAGCACAAGAAAAGACTCAAGGATTTATAGTGGTTCGATTCTTAAATGATCAACATTCACTACCTTAAGTTCTCACTTAAGAATTTCAACACCACTCACTAAAATCTTTTTCCAAATCAATGGTGGTAGGTAATACCAATTTTACACAAGAAGATCACCACACTTGGTTGTACACACAACCTCTTTTAACACAACAGTTAAGGCTTACCCTAATAGGGTTTTACCTCATTGACCCTGATACAAAGCTAATTAAATGAAAAGTACAGAAATATCTCATAGATTGAGCAAAATATGAACAATTATGCACCAATACCTTTTACCTTTAGAACAATTTTATTTCATTTTGAAGCACAAATGAAAACGGAGGTTTTTATATTCTAAAGTGTAAGAATATTTTTGAGAGAGATAGTCAGGATTTTTAGGATTTTAGATTCATAGAATGAAGGGATGTATGATAGGGGCTAAAATCATCATTATTTTTCTAGTTATTTGAGATTGTTTTGAGATACTTTTTTTGTAATAACTAGGCATATTCCTTCCTATTTGACATTTTACTTGTAAAAAGTGTTTTTGATAAATTTGTGTAGATTTAAGTTGATTTCAAGCAAAAAGTGAACAATTCCATAACAGACCTAATGCAGGCCCAGCCAAGGGACCAGGCGTCGTGTCCGTTCTGGTCAAACAGCAAAAGCAGGGCAAAATTGAGTCCAAAAATAGATTGGACCCGATGCCAAGTGGCTCGACTGGACCTGGCACCAGGTCCACTCTATACAGAGGCGGTTGTGCTCGAATTTGGTTTTTTCCAAAGGATTTTGGTATTTTCTGAATTATACTTGGGCTAGACACCTCAAGCAATGAATTTTGGTATCAAGAAAGCTTATAAATACAATAAAAGCATAAGAGAAGTTTTGATTTGAAGGATCTAAGCTAGCTACTCAATCACCACTCAAAGGAGCATTGTTCGAAAGAGGTTTTCAAGAGAAGAAGAAGGGTTTGTCTATGATTTTTATCTTTTATCATTTGTTTATTTTTCTTTAATAGATATTTGCTTAATGTTTTTATTGTAATTGGATATTATTTTGGATATTATAATTTTAAATTAATTGGAATTGTTTATCAATCTATTGTAATCTTTTATATTTGATTACTTGCTATCATTAGTTATTGATCCGGGTTATTCTAATTCACTAAGATGAAATGATGTTAGGAGTTTCTTTGCATTGATTTCGTATTTGTTAAATCTTAATGGACTTGAATGATGAAGTTAATATTATAGGACTAAGTGATCAAATATTAAGTTTATTTCGCCTTGACAAAGGGTTATTAGCTAATTTCATACTTATAAGGAATTCAGCTTAATGCATGTTTTGGTTATATTAGCTTGATTAACAAATCTATTAATATGAATTAGAATATAGTGATTCCATAGATTGACAAACGAAGTGGAATTTAGCTAAGTAGATTCATCACTTAAGAAACGATTGAATTTTACTTTATATTCCTTCGTGATGCCAAGATGACAATTTGATACAAATTCTTGGTGGATTTTCTTGGTGTTATTTAGTTGGCTAACTGTTCAGTTCAAACCAAGGGTCCCAAAATAGAGATTTTTATTGTGACAAAAGGAGAAAGTAACCTAACAACCTACACTATTTCAAACTCTTGAAGAACAAAGCTTCAAAGACCCTCAAGACGAGTAGAAAGTTCTACTATAATCTCACTCCAATATCCTTGAAGCAACAAAGGCAAATAAGAACAAATAGAATAAAGAAAATAGGCACCCAAATATTGGATTTCAAACAAACCTTAGAAGAACAAAGCAACTAAGACCCATTTAAAGAAATAACATTGGATTATTCAAAATATTTATTGACTCTTACAAAAGGAGAACAAATCGTTTAGCTTGGTCTTGAACAAGATGAACAAGGAGGCTAGGGCCTCTCAAGATTTTCTTCTCAAATTTGAGTTAAAGTGAAGTGTGTTATCTTGTCAAATCACCTAAGGTACTATTTATACTATCCTAACCCTAGTTAAGTAATTCCCAAAGTTCTATTACAGTTTAGGGTCATAAACAGTTCTATTACAAGCAATTAAAAGTGAAGAAAATTGGAGAAAAGCATTAAAATGCAAAACAGCCGACAATTGCCTAGGGGGGAGCCGGCGCCGGTTTGGACATCACAGCTGGTGTCAGTTTAGATCTATCTTTGGGCCGGTTCATGTTGTGCTTGAGGTGTTGTTGGACAGAATGGAGCCAGCGCCGGTTTGGCTGCATGGAGCCGGCACCGGCTGTCCTCTGGGATGCCTCTCTTGGTCAAGTTTCATCCCCTTTTACTGCCTGTTTAAGTTCTTGTTAGGGTCCTTCGTGGATGGTCATCAACACGAACTCTTGGCTAGCTTCCTCAACCTTCCAATCCTCTTTCATCCTCAAGCATGGTTTAATGACCAATTAAAAATCATCTTGAAGCTTCTTGATCCTAGCTCTTGTCATCGGTCCTTGTCCTCTATAATGAAGTGGAGTCTCATCACAATTGATTGTGGTAAATGCTAAGTGATTCAATGTTATGTTTTCAAGATAATTATCTAGTTGCATGAAATGGCATCCTTGAGTTATATCTATTTTTATCTTTATTCATTTATTTTTTAGTCTCTTCTTATTTTATTAGCTAAACAATAAAAATTTAAATAAGTAAGGTGGGAGCCTAAGTTCTCGTGGATTAAATACTTGCTATTCCCTATACTATATGATAGGTATACTTCCCTATATGTGTGGTTTTAGTGGTTGGAATTTTAATTAAAACTTAAGGAATTGTGTTATTTGTTGGTAATAATTTCTACATGGTGTTTTGGATTCAAAGTTCCATCCAAAACAACTTCAACCGAAAATCCAGATTTAGATATATCTTTTTGTTTAAAATCATTTTTAAGTGATTCAATATAAAACAAATGAAACATATGTTAAAGAGACATAGGAATTTACAGATAATACCTCTCTAACAATTCCTAGTCTATGATTCTTCTCAAGGGCATCTCGGTATGCAATCTCTTAAGTTTTTCTTCTACTTGATCACCTACTCTTGGATTCCATTGCTTAAGAGTTGCTTAGCAGTCTCATTAGCACGCCTTGGAAGAACTGAGGTCAAACATGTCCTATCACATATAGATTACACAAATTAGTCCTTATCAATATTTTTCATAAATCAAAACATAGAAGAATGCCCTTATGGATAACAAGTTGCATTTATATAATACTCTAGAAGAGATGGCCCATATGACAATCAAAGTTGAAAAACAAGTATGGATGATATTATTTGTGAGACCTCTAATCAAAACACAAGTACCACAAGTAAACTAACTCCAAGGAAAAAAGATATCCATAAACCACCCCCAAGGGAAGTGAATAAACCAAGCGAGGGTTGGAACATAGAGAAAGGGAAGGATCAAAAGAGACCTCAAAAAAATCGAGATATCAAGTGTTTCAAGTGTCTTGGCTATGGACACACCACCCATGAGTATCCAGCTAAAAAGAATATATACATCAATAACTTGGGAAGGTCTAAAAAAAAAAGAGGATGTAGGGGATAGAAAGTTTGAAGATTAAGAGAAGGAAGACAATGATGGAACAAGTGATGATGGAGTAGTAGTAGGACAAAATTGTTCATTTCTAGGTGTTGCTACAAGGCATTTGAGTTCCCAAGCTATTGAAGTAGTCAAACACCAACAAAGGGAACATATTTTCTATACAAGATGTTTGGTTAACAATATGCCTTGTAGTATCCTAGTTGATAGTGAAAGTTGCACTAATGTTATTAGTGGTAGTTTGGTAGAAGAATTGATGATGGAAACAAAGAAACACCCAAAGCCCTATAGACTTCATTGGTTGAATGATAATGGAGAGTTGATGGTAAATAAGTGCTAATGTCATTTTATATAAGGTAATACAATAATGAGGTGTTATGTGATGTTGTATCCCATGCAAGTAGGACACCTACTTCTAGGGAGACCTTGGTAATATAATAGGCATGTGAAACATGATAGGAGAAAGAATACCTATGTATTTTACAAGGAAGGAATAAAGTATACTTTGCTTCCATTGATGCCAAGTGAGGTTAACAATGATTAGAAGATTATGAGAGAAAAGGATAACGAGCAAAGTATGGAGAATGAAAAACAAAAGTAATAAAGGGAGAGAAGAGAACTTGAGAGGAAAGAAAAAGAGATGAAAGCAAAATTAGAGGGGCAAAATCCTTTGCTCATTAAAGACAAGAGTGAACAAAAAGAGAGTGGAGAGAAAAGAATAGTGAATTTCTTTTCTAAAGAGAGTGAAATTGTAGAGGCCATTGAAGTAAAAGAATCTGTTTTACTTGTGTTCAAATGGGCATTTTCTACTACTAATAACACTCTTTCTACTTACGAGTTATTTTCTTCTTTGCCACAAGAAATTGCAGCTATCATTCAAGAGTTTGAAGATATCTTTCCAAAAGAAACACTCGGAGGCTTTCCACGACGAATAGGAATAGAACACCAAATTGACTTTGTTCTCGGAGCTATCATTCCAAATCAGCCATCTTATAGGAGTAATCTAGAGGAGACAAAAGAACATCAATGACAAGCGGAAGAGTTGCTAGCAAAGGAACATGTTAGGGATATATTGAGTCCTAATGCGGTTCTGATGTTCTTGGTGTCCAAGAAGGATAGGGCATGGAGAATGTATGTAACACCCCACTACCTACGTATCCTAAAAGGTGCAGGAATATCACCCCGTCATAAGGACAACGAGTCTTTATAACTAGGTAATAGAAGATATAGAAGAAAATAACTTAATAATAAACTTATTAAAATCTTAAAAAATGATATTTATACAAGTCATAAAACAAGTAGAAGGTAACTAAAATCTCCAATAAACAAATACAACAAAAATAAATCTTCCAAGATCATGGCAACATAAGTAAATCAACCTTCGAAGCAGGGTCAACCCGAAGACATGATTTAAAAGGTTAGTAAGTAACATTTCTTAGTAAGTCCTATGTGTGCTCATGATAGTTTAAGAAAACATCTCATGTATGCAAACATTAAACAAGTCTCAACAAAAAAAAAAAGTTTGCAAGTCCAAAAATATTGAGTTGTGTTTTATCAGCATTTGTAAAATAAAAGTGCTTATAAAGAAATAAACCACTTAAATAAAGTTGACTATGAAACCTTCCATCATAGTCATGGCCATGAAACCCTACATCATGACCGTGTATAGTGAAACCTTGCATCACAATACAAGTGTGTGATCGCCCTACTGGGTGAGATACTCCTACATCTCTACACCCAAACTTACTGGTTGTCCACTCCATAAATAAATAGTCCACCAGAACTGTACTACTAGCTCAGACCAGTCTGACCAACATGAACCGTCATCTTGTCTAAGCAGAGTTCACCCCTTAGAGGTGGCCACTTACGGAGAGACTCACCCTAACCCTTCAAAGACTAGTCCTATTAGTCTACCCTTATTGAGTACTTAACATTATGTTTATCCCACTTGGGAAATGTAAAATCAACAAAGTGTTTTCTTTGAAGTAGCAATTATGGTTTTCAAACAATCTTAGATAAAAAATGGTTTAAGAAAAAATTATTATTTTGCTTGGAAAATTATTTTCTTGAGTAAAATTATTTTAATTTAGCAAAAATATTAAATTGTCTATAATTGCATCCTAAAGTACATCTTCCATGGTAATCTGTACATTTGACTTGAAGAAGCACTTTTGCTCAACAAACACCTTTATATAACGACTTACTTTGATCTCTTGATTTCACTTGACAAAATAATCCTTCAAGTCTTGCTCAAGGCAAGCTAACCCTGTCTGGTGTAAACACAGGGTATATGTCACTATTGGTGTATAACTAAGTAACAAAATTGCATAGGTATAAATAACTCCCAACTTTACATACACATAATCAATAGTAACACTCAAATATGATGCTAATGGTTTAGGAGTTCCAATTTTAATTAATAAAATATTTTAGAGGTTAGCATTAATATAAGAATAATTTGATACTATAGTAACATAAGTAAGTGATATAAGTATTACCTGAGTACAACCAAAAAAATTAACATTGTCAAAAGTATTGATGAATATATTGATAATTTTATAAATAATAATATTGCCATAAGGATTATGACATAAATAGTAATGATGATATTATTATGTATGTATGTATATATATATATATATATATATATATATAAAGAAAACTAATAATGTTTAATAAAAAATAATAATACGTATTATATTAATATTAATAATAATATCATTAAATAAAAATAACATGGCTAATAATGATAATAATAATAAAATTAATTTTGTTATTGTTTCTATAAAATTATGATGTTTAGTAATAATAATAGTAGTAATATTAATAATATCGATGATAATTAAAAATAGCAATACTTATTATTATTATTATTATTAAAAATAGTAATGTTAGGAATAAAAAAAATGATAGCGATTTAAGTATCAAAAGTAGCATTAATATTACTATTAGTATTTATAGGTAGTAATAATTTTGCTATTAATAAATAGAATAGTAATCCATAGCAATATAAATGTTTTGCATGGTAATTGATGGCAAGAGTAACAATTAAAGCCTTAGCAAAATAATAATAGAAACAATCTCCCTTATCCACCATGTCATCTCATGCTCGTGTCATATCGACCAAATTCACAAATATACTAACAAACATATCATAACCCCATATTAAAATCACAATCCAAATCTACTTCATAGAATAGTCCTAATGCTCATCTCAACCTACACGTCATAAAATCATCCATGTTATATTTGAATATGCATTTATTTCCCCAACGCTACTAGATCATCAACCATCACATCAATAAGCCATCAGCCTGTTAGTCTTGAGTTGAAAAATAAATGAGGGAGTTTAGGACAAAATACTTGTTTGATGATCAAGTTATGTTGAAGATGTCGCTTTAACAATCGAAAAGCATTAAATGCCTGATGAGTCCTTTGAGAGACCAAGGTTTGAAGAAGTCGATGTTGGCCCCTAATGAATTTGGCCAAGAGAGAGTAAGAATAAATGAAAGCAAAGACAAGAAGAAGAAAGAGAATGCTTGGACTTGCTTTACCTTATGGTGTTCTTTTTGTCTTACTAAAAAAATACTTGTTTGATCCTAATGAAAGGAGCACTTTGGACTTTTAGGTATTATAAAGTGTACCAAAGGGAAGAATATGATGCACTCTAGTTGATTTGAAGGTTTTAGAATGGTTTGTGATGTGTAGAAGTAACTAAATGGTTGATGGAAGGTAGTATGTGTACTTGGTGTTCTTGAGAAAGTGAAAGAGAAAGTTAGATGAAGTAGGAGAGTGTTCTTAGTGGTGTTGGCTGAAATTCTTTGTTGTTTGTGTGCAAAATTTCTAGTTGGGTTTGATAGGATTACTTTCTAGATAGGTGAGTGTTTGATGGAGCAAAGGGTGGGATTCAATTTTTAAATTCAAAGTATTTTGAATGGAGAGAAACTAGGAGAGGTTTGATATGCTTTAATGGAGTTTTGTTGGCTATGGTTGGTGAAGAAAAAAAGATGTTTAGCTATGTACCTAGTATAGCAGAAAATAAGGATGGAGAAATGTATAAGAATTGAAGCGAAAATGAAGAGAAATGTTAGCTAACTGAAAATTGGAAAAGCTAGAAAAAAACAATTCTGGTTAGCTAGCTAGAAAAAATGATAAGATTTAGGTGGTTTGTTAGCTAGAATTCAAAATATTTTGAATTGGTTTTCAGTTATTAAGTACGAGTATCTCAAGGTCCTTTAATGGTGATTTTTCCAGCCATTACCTTAAAGAAGAACAAGAACCATGAAAGAACTAATTCATGGTGTTGAATACCGGTAGTTCGTTGGCTAAGGTATTTATTTCTTTTCTGGAAATTTTCTGGTCTAAACAAGTTGTGAAGGGTCCAAAATCTTCATGCTTGTTGATGTGTTTGGATTTGGGTATAAAAATCATATATAAAAAAAAGCACATTCCCAATCAAGTTTAAATTAAAACATTTACACCAAATTACACATATGAGTAAGCGTACTCATCATTAAGCATAGCATAGGGTTCAAACGAGTGTCGATCCTCAAGGAACAAGTATACATTAATCCCTTTTCTTTCATTGTTTAACCAACTCAATAAAGTGAAAAATAATAAAAAGAAAAATAAAATAAAATAAAAGAATATATACATGTCAAGAATGGAGAATTATGTAACTTAAGCCATTGTTTAGACAAACATAATCTTAAAGTTCCTAATCATTATCATAACTAATTATTCTCTTGGCATCATGGAGGATTAATATAGATTCACTTCCTTCCCAATCCATGAAATCACTATCTTCTAGACAAATTAGCATCACATACTCTGTCTCAACTAATTCACCAAAAAGATGCATTAAACACAATCCTTGATTAAATTTCCATACTCTGGCAGACATCAATTAACCGTTAATTACCAGTTCTTAGCAATTAACCCATTTCTCAAGAAAGTTAAGAGACAATAAATATGAAATTAACAAATTGAAACTACCATCAACCCCTTTCTCAAGCAAGTCAACAGAAAGAAACAACTAATTAATCTCGTAATTCGCACAAATAATTAAATACCAAGAATAACAATAAATTAATCAAAAGATTAAATAATCCTAAAAATCATGAATATCTAAAACAATGTCAAACTACAATAAAACAATTAATACATCATTGTTCAAGAAAAAGAAAACAAAGGAAAGAAATTGATACTCATAGACAAACCTTCTTCTTCTTCCCTTGTAGACCTTCTTGTACAATCCTTCTTGAATTATTTATCTTGAGAAAATATTGGTGATGCACTCCAAAATAAATCTAAGTCTCTACATTGTGCACCTCTCTTTCCTAGGATAAATTGGCATTTATTTATAGGCTTACAAAGTTCAAAAAGGAGTCCTAAATAAAAAAGAAGTAATTACTAAAATAATCCAAAACCAAAAAGGATTAATAATTTCTAAATAAAAGTCTAAATAAAAACTAAATTAAACTAAGGAAAAGAATCCACCACTTTTATGAATTGTGATTTGGAAACCAATTTGACTTCAATTTGGACTTTGTCGTGCTCAGCTAAATGCTATTCTTGTTGAATTTGAATTGTGAAGAAATTTGGTGAATTTGGCTGTAAATATGCCGTGCAGAATTGTGCTTGAAGCCGTCAAAAATTTACTGCCTTTCTTTGTTGTGTCGGCTCAATTTGAGCCACAAACCAAGCCTACGACTGCTTCAATTGTCTTCCTTTTATTGGCTTAATTGAAGCTGCCAAATCAAGCCATCGCCTACCTTTTTTGACCTTGTTTTCCACCGAATTGTCTCTTTCTTTTCTTGCTTCTGTTGTTTTTGTCTTCTTCTTGTTGTCAGCCAAAATTGTTTCTTTGTTTTGCTATTAGCCGTGTCTTGCTATCGCTTTGGCTTGCTTGGGGCCATGAAGCTGCTGAAATCAACACCTTTTCTTTCCTTTCTTCTGGCCATTTTTGTTGACTTCCATTTCTCCTTGGACCCACCAAAATCCACTTCTTTCTTTGTTGCAATTGTTTTCTTTTGTTGTCGGCTCAATTAAGCCATGAAGCTGCACTTTCCTTTAATTCCAATTGCAATTTGCTTCCTCTGTTCTCCTCTATTTCTTTGCTTTTTCTTTGTTCCTCCAGTGGCAGACCAGCACCGGCTGTCCTTCCTGGGCCGGTGCGGGTCTTGTTCTGCAAAATCATATAATTAGCTCTACTTTTCCCTTATTTTTGCATTAAATTACAAAAAAGAATTTTTATAAAGGAAATATCAAATATGAAGGAATATGACTAGTTATTTCACAAAATAGTCTCAAATAACTAGGAAAAATATTTCTAATTTAGACCCTATCACTTGTTTCAGGCTTTAGCACATAAAAAGGAGTGCTTGTGCTTGATTTGCAAAGAAATAAATGATGTTCAAGCTGCCCATTTTAAAAAAACAAGCTAGAAAGAGGAACTAAAAATAATTTCTATCTTTTACCATAACAGGAACAATCAAAATGTAATTCTTTTAGGGAAATAACTTGGTGATTTAAAATGGAAAACAACCACACTATTATCCCTCTTATGTTTCAGTCAACTAATCTCCAAGAGCTGAGATTTTTCTTTTAAAATTTCAAGTCCAAGATGTTGGATTGTATGCCCTCTTAGACTAGGTTTCTGATGTAAAATCGAATATTTTAATAAAAGAATTTATTTTTAAAAATTATTTGTGAATTTACTTTTTGTTTGTGCACGATTTTCGTTTGGAACAGACTCATTGTGTTTAAACAAGTGATCCATGTGAATGGTGGTCTTTCACAGTAAGGTATGGATCACGGGTTATTTAACACATAAACATTTTTTCTTAACCTATTGATGAGACTGGGAATCTCATCATGTTTAGGTTATTATGTTATGAATTCTAAATGGGGAATGGCTTACCTTTAGCCAATGAGTAGTCCACTCACTTCATAACATAAGCATATTTCGAATACGTAGGACAGGACCTGTAGTAGTGGTTTCTAAAAGTACTATATGATAGAAACCTAGACTACTACCGCTACAGCGTGGACTAGTACTCTACGACTTGAGTATAAGTTGGTGGTCTGGCGAAGCTGGAAGCATATACTTTGATTTGCTATAGTTGAGGTTCTATCGTATGGTCAATATACTTGCATGTTGGGTATGTGTGACTAGTTAGTTAAAACAGACTTGTACAAGATAGTTTCTGCACTATATCGCCCCTTGTTGTTGTCCGAATAGTCTAAAATGTCCAGGGCCCTGGGAAACATGACTTGGATGTTTGCTTTAGGGTAGCTCCCTTGGAAAGCGGAAACACTCCAGGAAGTCGTGGATCATTGGACTAGAAGCCTAAGGATGGTAGATGTCATTTAGAGGGGTGTTAGTACACTTCTTCCTCTCTAAATGTATGGCGATGTGTAGAGGGGTATTTTAGTCATTTCACCCGTAGGTCGGAGACTTTGCTAATGCAGCATTGTCCTTGGGGTCAATATTTTCTTATGGTGATATTATGAAATATTTAAAATGTAAAATACAACTATTTATATAGCTGGGGTATTTTGGTCATTTTAGCAGCTAAGGCGATGTGTCTTTTTGGTCCTCGGAATAGCCCGTAAGTCCTAACTACTTTTGGGTTGAGGAATTGGTCTCAATTGAAGAGGATTTTATTTTATTTTATTTTATTCAGGAAATCTAATTTATTATTGGACTGGAATAAAATAAAGAAATAAATAAACAAATAAATAAAATAGGAGTTGAGAGAAAATTAATTATCTAGTGTATTTGGTTAATTAATTATTCAGGGCCTAGGTCCAGTATGAATAATTAGGAAATTAACCTGGGCTTAAACTAGGAGAAATAGTTAATATTTAATTATTTATTGGATGATTTATATAGGCCCAAGAAATAAATAATTAAAGATTAATTATTTTGGTTCATTTGGGCTCATTAATTATTTATTGGGTTATTTATATAAGCCCAGAAAATAAATAATTAATGTTTATTATTTTGGGCCTTTTGGGTCCAAAGAAAATAATAAATAATTTTCTGGCCCAATAGCTTGGACTTTAGGGTTTTTCCAGATACGGTTAAGAGGAGTTTAGGGTTAGGCCAAACTGATTCTTAAGATAACATCTGGGTGTTTTGAAATCCCGGAGATATGTTTATCAGATAATGAGATACCTAATTTTGGCTAACTAATAAACAACTCTTTGGAAAAAGAAACACCCTAGTTTTCCCTACCCAACAGAAGACTCACGTCTCTCTGGAGAGCCTCATGTAAGCTCCCTCTCTCACGCCTCCCTCTTCTTGGTTTCTCCTTGGAGCTTTGCTAACCAATAGCAAGTGAACCAAGGAGATTTGAGACCATTCTTCTTCTCTGTTGTGTTCACCGACTAGAGGTTAGGCTGAGGAATATCGTGAGAGCTGGAAAGCTAGGCGTTCATGCAAACAAGGCGGAGTAGAAGGCTAGCGGGTGTTCAACCGGAAGCTTCTTCAAGTGGGCAAAGCGAGGCGATTCCAGTCGTTCAATCCGCTCTTACTCAACCTACAAGGGTTAAGGAGCGTAAATGTATGATCTTCACGCTTCTGTATAGCCTTTAAGGCTTGGTATTATTTTGCTCTGTTTAATTTTCCACGCTACCAGTTCATGCTCTCTGTTTTCGTCTCTCTCACAAGATTGATAGGAATCATCCGAAGCATGAAGGTCAATCTAAAGGAGGGGGAAAGAGGACAAAGTCACAACACATGCCTCCATGGGTGAACCTTATTTTCAAAAGATTGCAAGGTGTATTTCAAGATTCCAAACTAAGGATGAAGAAGGTTGTCAAGCAATGGAGGATTAAAAAAGGGTCAAGAAGATCAAAGCTTATACAACAATTGGTATGGAGGGCCAAAAGAGTACAAGAGGAGGCTGAAAAGCTAAGGAAAGTGAGGTGTGAGGAAGGCAGAACGCATTTGACAACGGGTACACTAGTACACCTGGCGCCAAGTTCGTACTGGAACAGCATTGTTCTATTTGCAGCTCACACCGACACTGGGTCCATTAGTACACCTGCTGCCAGGTCACTTCGGGTAATGCCCTGTTTTGCTAATTTTTTATTTTGTTTTATTTTGTTCCAAATTTAATTTTCACAACTTTTGACTTGTAATATGTATATTTTAGACTTACTTAGAAGATGAATGGCTGAGATTACATCTTCCATTTTCTAGATTTAGATTGTTATCTTTATATATGTCTCTTTACTCTTGTAATAGGAAGTTTTTTTTTAGAGAATTAGAACATTGTGGTAGAAAAACCAAATTCTCTCTAGAAGAGAGTGTGTAAAGGGTGTCTAATTATTTGCATTTTATATGCATATACAGTAGCTAATCCTCTCTATCTTTACATCTTTGACCCTTGCATCATGTTTACAAACCTAAACCTGCGTAGCATCTTGGAGACCAATAAGTTAAACGAATTAAACTACCTCGACTGGTATAGAAATATGAGAATCGTTCTCAAATCGAAAAAGTTACACTATGTGCTAGATGCTCCTATTCCACCACCACCAACTCAAGATACTCATGCTTATAAGCATGTTGTCCACAAAAGGCACAAGGAGAATAGTGATATTGCATCATGTATTATGTTGGCATCCATGACACCCGAGCTGCATCATAGGGAGTAAATTAGTCATATTTTGCCTAGTTATTAGAGGCTATTTTGTGATACATTCTCTTTAATAACTAGTCATATTCCATTACATTTGAGATGTTACGCTTGGAAAGGTATTTTATTCATTATTTCAGATTTTTGGGGTAAAACAAAGCAAAAATGTCGCAAAACAGAACAAAGGTAGCACCGGCCAGGGCAGAGAAAATGGTGCTGGCCACGTACTGTTGGCACGTGCTTCGAGGTGATAAAAAATTGTTGAAACAAGACCGGAACAGAACCAAACTGGCATCGACTGTACTCTGGACAACATTGTGCCAAAATCAAGAAAAAATCGATGAACGATTGAAGAAATAGAACACAATCGACGCCGGCTCCAACAGCCAAAGTGACGCCGGCTGTGCCTTGAGGATAAGACGGAATCTTGATTTTTCTATACGATTTTTGGTAATTTGCAGAATTTTAGTATCTTCCTACTTCTACTCGGCCAAGAATCTTGCACCAATGAGTTTAGGCACTTCCTAAGCCTATAAATAGATGGAAAACACAAGAGAAATTGGAGAATTCAGAGATCATCATA
Source organism: Voacanga thouarsii (assembly GCA_026120185.1). Taxonomy (NCBI): domain Eukaryota; kingdom Viridiplantae; phylum Streptophyta; class Magnoliopsida; order Gentianales; family Apocynaceae; genus Voacanga; species Voacanga thouarsii. Next base: position 1,001,904 of record JANUWF010003374.1, on the reverse strand, counting down.
GAAAATCACTCAAGTCAAAGGAGGAATTCTCCAAATTAAGGAGGGTTGTATAAGAAGGTTTTCAAAAGAAGAAGAAGGAGGCTTGTCTATGAGTACTTTCTTTTACTTTGTTTTCTTTTTCTTGAACAATGATGTTTTGATTATTTTAGGTATTCATGATTTTTAAAGTACTTCATCTTTTGATTAATTGATTTTTCTTCTTGGTATTTAATTACTTGAGCTTATTACGAGATTAATTAGTTAGTTCTTTCCATTAACTCACTACGACCAAAGGGGCTGATGATGGTTGCAATTTATTAATTTCATATTTGTTGTATGTTAACTAGCCGAGACCAAGGGGGTTAATCGATGAGGACTATGTAATTAAAGGTAAATTAATGATTTGTCGAGACCAAGGATTCATTGGTTAATTTCATGTTTTAAATTCGATGAGACCAAGGGAATTTAGTCAATGATTGTGTTTAATACATCTTTTAGGTGAATTAGTTGAGACAAGACCAAGTGATTTTGATTTATCTAGAAGGTAGTGATTTCATGGATTGAAAAAGAAGTGAATATATCTTAATCCTTCATAATGCTAAGAGAATAGTTAATTATGATAATGATCAAGTCCTTTAATATCATGTTTGCCAGAATAATGGTTTGAGTTACATAATTCTCCATCATTGACATGTATATATTCTTTTATTTTATTTTATTTTCTTTTCTTTTTCACTTTATCGAGTCGGTTAAACAATGAAAGAAAAGTGATTAATGCATACTTGTTCATGGAGGATCGACACGCGTTTGAACCCTATGCTATGTTAATGATGAGTACGCTTGCTTATATGTGTAATTTGGGGTTAACGTTTTAATTTAAACTTAATTGGAAATGTGCTTATTTTTATATGATTTTTATACCCCAAATAAATACGAATCAAGTTTTTGGCGCTGTTGCCGGGAAATAATATCATGCAAGTTTCGATTTTGTTGATTTAACTATATAAATATATAAATAGGTAAATATGTAAATATGTACAATTGTTCTTTTCGCAAAAATGTGCTATCTTTTGTATCTTGTGTATTTTTGTATATCTTTGTAATCTAATGTACTAACTTTGACTCACTTGGTATTTTGTTGTAATCATGAATTCTGTTATCTAACTTGCTTCATGTTGTTTTTCGGTGTTATCCCTGGTACATGACCCAAAAATCTGAAGGTAAGATAGTCGATTTTGACCCTAAAATCAAAAGGACATTATCAAATATTTTCCAGACAATCCAAAGGAACTTGATCGTAGATACGGATGGTGCTCAAAATAACTACGCTGGGAATAATAGGAGGGTTATGGATGACTTTGTGAAACCTGCAATCTCAGGCACATGCTCGAGTATCACTAGGCCTAGGGTGGATGCGAATAATTTTGAAATAAAGCCCAATATTATCCAGATGATTCAAAACATGGTTCAATTTGATAGGCTACCTGATGAAGATCCTAATGCCCGTTTAGCTAGTTTCCTTGAGATTTGTGATACTTTAAAATGAATGGTATTTCTGAGGAAGCCATAAAGTTAAGACTTTTCCTTTTTTTCTTGAGAGATAGAGCCAAATCATGGTTAAAGTCTATGCCTACAGGTTTTATTACTACTGGGAATGCTCTAGCTGAAAATTTTCTAACCAAATATTTCCCTCCAGCTAGGACAGCCAAACTTAGAAATGAAGTCTTTGCCTTCCAAAAATTAGATTTTGAGCCCTTGTATGAAAGTTGGGAGAGATTCAAGGAAATGTTGAGAAAATGCCCACATCACGGATTTGAGTAAGGAATGCAGATGCTCATCTTTTTAAATGGCCATACGTTTGCAACACGCCAAGTGGTGGACTCTTTTGCAGGGGGTTGCATCAATCATAAGACCCCAGAACAGGTATTCGATCTTGTTGAAAATCTGGCTTCTAATAACCATTCTTGGGGGAGTACGAGGTCTAAAGCTCGCGTACAAAGAGTGCACAAAGTGGATGTTATGGCAGCATTGGAAGCTAAGGTGGACACCGTGACTCAGAAGGTGGAACAAATGGTGATGCCTCAAGGCCAGTTATTAAACGTAAGTTGTGATTTCTATGGAGAAGGGCACCCTAATCATGAGTGCTAAAATATAGGTTCACTCCAAGAAACCACGGAACAAGCGGCCTTTGCAGGTAGTATCTGTCCAGGTAACAACCATTATTTCTCTTCTTATAATCCTGGTTGGAGAAATCACCCTAATTTCTCTTGGAGTAATGGAAACCAACCTAGGCAGGGTTCTTCAACTTTGGAGGCAGTCAAAGGAACCAACCCCCCATGAACAATAATGTAGCACCTTCAAAGCCACCATTGGAGGAATTGATTGGCCAATTGGTAAGCACAACGGAGACTAAGTTCCAAGGGGTCGATGTTACAACAAGGAACCTAGAGGCCTCCATGTGCAAAATGGAAAACCAAATTGGTCAACTGGCCAAACTACTGAGGGATCGTCAAGCCGGGATATTGCCAGCAAATACTAAGGAAAATCCATAGGATCAAAGCCATGGAAAACATTGAAGCCATTTCTACTTTCAGTTTTGTGATTGAGACAAATTTTACTTTTGTCATTTTGGTTGATTATTTTTCATGAATTGAAGTGCATTGTTCATCATTATTGTGTGTTCATCCTTTTTCTTAAATTAAAAAAAAAAAGTTGAGAAGGTCGAATAGAATGCAGCCGACGCCGGCTATGGCTAGGACCGGCGCTAGTTCGTGTCGGGTAAGGTGCAAGAAATAGGCCAGTTTGGCCACTTCTTCTTTCAAACTCTCTAACTCCCTCTCAAATCCTCTCTAATCCGCACCGGCTTCACCTCCCCAACTTCCAAAAATTTGATTTTTCACCTCCTAATCACTTCTATAACATCCATCTACCTTTCTTATCTCAAAATCTTCCATTTTGCACAATAAACTCACCTTCAATCCACAAGCAAAGAGCTTGGATTTCTGCAAAAAGCCTGCATCTTTTTCTTACCCATGCATACACGAGCACAAAGGAATGTTTTTTTTTTTTCAATTCCCATGATTAAAATGGTGTAGATGACTTTTTCTAATTTTAGGGATAATTTTGGCTGAAAATTGGGGGTTGTTTATGGTCTCTTGAATTGTGCATTATTCCTTAAGCTTCATGACTTTGGATAGGTTAGGAGTTAATGTTTCTTGGATACTTGTTTTATCCACATGATCATTAGGAAATTCATGCATATGTCTAAGGTTAGAATTGTGGCTATTGATGATGGTTGAGTAATTGCTACATATGGAACTTGAATTATTTTTCATGTAATGCCGTGATGCTGCCTTCATTCATATGATCATGTATACTCGAATGCATTGGCGATATTCAACACCTTTATGCTTTCCAGTGAGCTTTATATGTATTCTTGCAGGTTGTGTTGAATTGATTGGAGGAGATTGAATGGATTGTTGATTGGAGTGTGCTATACATTGAAGGAGTTTGGGCATTGTTGCTGTGAGAATTAATTGAGGGTTGAGTGAGAGTTGAGGATTGTGTTTGAAACGGGTAACTACACCCCTTTTTAATTCTTTGAGCTCATTTGTTATATCCTTCTATTTTCAACACCACTTCCTTGACAACATGTCTAGAGCACGGGGACAATCCTCTAAAAGAGCGAGAGCTTCCTCTTCCTCAGCCCCTTCATCCATTAACCCTTTGTTTCTTAGACCAGCTGAGTTTAGTGATCCATCACGTGAGGAATTGTATCATAGGAGAGCATCCAACAAGATCATTGTAGAGTGTACATCCGTACCTACCCTAGATCGTGCCCTTAAATTAGGAATGTTGTTTAGACGACTAGGATAGGAATCGATAGTACAGTTAAAAGGGAAGTATTGTCTAGTGCTAATCAAAGAATTCTATGCCAACATGGTTGACAATGGCAATAAACATCTTCCCCACATTGAGACGAGAGTGAAAGGAATCCACATTATCATCACACAAAATCACTTAGCTAACCTTCTCCAGGTGTTTTGATGATGATTCTTGGCAAGGGATAGATGTTAACAATAAAAAAATTCTTTTTGACCCTAATTGGGATGCCAGTGAGACTAGAGCTACTCTAGGGTTGTATAAGCATAATGCATTTCAAGCCAACATTTTCTATTCAAACAACGATCTTATTGCTAACTTTAGAGCTTTAGTCTATATGTTTAGGTTCAATGTTGTACCCCGTACTAGTGGATTTAATGAGACCCGCCTTATTGACACCTACATTTTGCATAGGATGATGAACACCCTACCTATCCCTCTTACACCCTTGATTATACAATCCATTAGGGATGTGATTCATCACCTGAATGTACGGAAAACGGGAAAACATGGAGCACACAGCGGAAGCGAACATAAAAAATTGGAAAAACAAGAACAGGGATTCCAAGGCAGGGCCGGTGCCGGCTCCGGCAGTCTAGCCGTCACCGGTTGTGCCCTATCCCAATCTTGAGGTTTTAAAAATTTTACTTCTTTTTCTCGTTCTAAGTGTTGGTTGTACCGGAATGTGTGCAACCGGTGTAGGTGTGTTGGTAGAAGCCTCTGGTGCGATTCTTGCAAGCTTCCTACTCCGCCTTTGATTGTATGTCAACACCAAAACCTTGGTCTTCCAGTATATGGCCTGCTTAACTATCGTTTGGTGAACAACTAACGAGTTAGGGAATTTTCTGGAGAGAGAGAGAGAGAGACATCTGGCTCTACTAAGAAGAAGCCGTCACTCTAGTTTGATAAAACAATGATGATTATCCTCAACCCTAATCCCTTTGTTTAACCTAAATAAAAAACCCTAGGTTAAACTAGATTGGGCCATTAGACTCTTAGTTTAACCTATGGGGCTTAATTAATTATTCTAGTTAGAACCAACTCAATGGCCCGATAAATAATTAATTTTTCAGCCCAAATAAACCAGTTCAATTAAATAAGCCTAAATCAGTTTAGTCCCAGGTTAATCCCTAATTATTCAAACTGGGCCAAAGCCCTAAATTATTTATTAACCCACCAAACTAATTTAATTAATTCTCTCCATGGACCTTTATTTTATTCTAGCCCAATAATTAAATTAGGCTACTTAAATAAAATAATTCCATTTAATTTAAGATCAAATCCTTAGCCCATATTTAATTAGGACTCACGGTGTATACTGGGGACCAAAAGACACACCTCCTTGGCTACTAAAATGACCAAAATACCCTTGTTATATAAATAGTTGTATTTTACATTTTAAATATTTCCTAATATCACCATAAGGAAATATTAACCATAAAGACAGTGTTGCGTTAGCAAAGTCTTTAACCTACAAGTGTAATGACTAAAATACCCCTCTATACATCACCGTACATTTAGAGAGGGAGAAGTATACTAACACCTCTCTAAATGACATCTACCATCCTTAGGCCTCTAGTCCAATGATCCATGATCTCCTGGATTGTTTCACTTTCCAAGAGAACTACCCTAAAGCAAACATCTAAGTCGTGTTTCCTAGGGCCCTAAAAATTCAGATCATTCAGATGACCACAAGGAGTGATATAGTATACAAACTATCTTGTACAAGTCTATCTTAACTAACTAGTCACACATACCTAATATGTAAGTATATTGGCCCTACGATAGAACATCAACTATAGCATATCAAAGTATATGCTTCCAGCTTTGTCAGACCACCAACTCATACTCAAGTTGTAGAGTACTAGTCCACGTTGTAGCAGTAGTAGTCTAGGTTTCTACCATACTTTTAAGAAACCACTACTACAGGTCATATTCTATGTATTCGAAATACGCTTATGTCATGAAGTGAATGGACTACTCACTGGCTAAAGGTAAAACCATTCCCCATCTAGAATTCACAACAAAATAAGCTAAACATTATGAGATTTCCATTCTCATCAATCGGTTAAGAACAAAAGTTTATGTGCTGAGTAACCCGTGATCCATACCTTACTGTGAAAGACCTCCATTCACATGGACCACTTACTTAAACACAATGGGTCTTTTCCAAACGTAATTGCACAAATAAAATTGTAAATTCACAAACAATTTCTAAAAATAAATTCTTTTATTAAAACATTCAATTTTTACATCTGAAACCTAGTCTAAAAGGGCATACATCCCAACATCACCGTCTCTCTACCAAAGCCTTCGTCTTTCCTCTAGTTATCATGAAAATTTTGAAAGACTTTGGTGTTAGTACTAAGGGAGAATTGATTGAAGCTACCACTGAGCACGATATGGTTATGGAACAAACACTGATGAGTTGTGGGTACAAGTACAACCAAGAGTTGAAAAAGTGGGTAACCCTCCATGAGTCAGGTATCCCGGTCAGGTTAGGCCACCTCTTGTAGGGAAGGAGCACCCACTACCACCAACACACACGAGCTAGTAGTTCTCAGTCCCAACCCCAGACTGACTTCGAGACTACCGTGCTAGGATAGTTATCCTAGCAAAAGGAGATGCTCCTCCACTTGCAGGGCTCCATCGATGACATTGCAAGACGGCAAGCTACTATAGAGCAGCAATGGGCTGAATAGAGGCAGTGTTTTCCAGATCAACATGGTGGTGAGGGCCCTTCCACACCGGCTGATAATGATGATGAATATAAGGATTAAGCTGATTGTTCCATACTTTCTTTTATTGTTCACTCTTATTTTTCCTTTATCTTTTCATATCTTTCCTAGTTAGTTCTTGATTTCATTTTTTTTTTCTTTTCTTTTTGTCCTATTTTCTTCCTTTCATTTTGCTTTATTTTTCTTTTCTAGTTTTTATGATTTGGTGTTTCTTTTGTATTTTTCTTTTAAGGTACTTTGCCAATGCCTCTTTCTTCAAGAATTCAGCTCTTGTACAGCACATTGCACAATATATGGAAGTATTATCTTTCTTATCTCTTTTCCTTTATGTTTTTTGTCCCATGGCATTATTTATTCTTTGTTCTATTTATTTGGCCATTGAGGACAATATCCTGTTTAAGTGTGGGGGAGTGATTCGATTGAAAATTCTTCTATGCATCAGTCTTTTATACTTCATCCTTCTATTCTTTTATACTTTATCCTTCTTGTGAGAAAAATTTTCAGAATTTTCAAAATTTTTTCTAATTTTCTTTAAGATTTAAAATTGTATTTTTAATGCATGTCTTTAGGATGGATTATAGAGCATATGTTCTATATCGTTTATGGCTTATGCATGACTTTTTGCACGCACTTGGACTAAGTAGTTCTTGATCAAATGTTTTACATTGTTCTTAAACCAGTTTTCCCACTAAAACTCAATGAGCATTCTAGAACTTACTTGAATACCTCTTGAGGCGAAATAAGAAAGATATTTATGATTTAACTTAGGAATGACGGTAATAGGCCTTCTTTGGATAGTTTGAGCTTTTCAAGCCTATCTATTTTCGTATTATCCCCCATGCCTATTTTGAGCCTAAATTGATGAATTTCTTTCTTAAAACCCGTTATCATACTTTGTCCATTATTTCTTTCTGAGAGTTTGATTTATAGTCCAAATCTTTGATTGCTCTAGATGAATAAAAGTACATGTAGGAGAATGTTGAGAGAGAACACTTGTGAAAAGAGCATGACTTGTTGCTTTCAGTCATGCATTAACAATGTATGAGTTGGGAAAGGAAAGAAGGAAGAAAAGGCAAAGAAAGAAAAAAAAAAAAGAAAAAGTGCAAACAAAAAGCTGCTAGAAAAGATGAGAACAGAGAAACTGAGAAAGAAAAGAATAACAGCAGTAAAAACAAAAGAAGAGAGAAAAGAAAGAAAAAAAGAAAATTTGAAAGAGAAAGAAAAGAAATATTACAAGAGAAATGGTGATTGAGTTGTAAATGTTAAGTTCACTTCAAGCTCTTGACAGCATTGCTGAAAATTTGAACGATCTTGTGAAGAAAAATTATTGATGAGTTGGGGGGAAAAAACAAGCAATGCAAGATTTGCTTGAGTTGAATTGTAATTGCTAAACAAGGTTATGGGTTTTGATTGATTTTGGGATAGGAGATCAAGAGAAGTTTGGAAGTTATTGATGTATTTTGTTTATCATTTTCTTGCAAACTCTCAGCTTCTTTGATCTTTGATTCTCCTATGTCCTTCATTTGACATGCTATATTACAAGCCCTTTGGCCTTACATTACAAGCTTGAAAGTCCAACTTGACCTAAGTAGAATCATGATATGTCTCGAATTAATGGAGAGAGTGTATGAAAGGTAAGCTTATAGAATGCATAGTCTTTTTGAACTAAATTCTTTCCAACGGTTTGAGAATGATGTTCAAGTATTGAGATGGTTCTACTAGTCATGATACAGTTACACAAGTCTTGCTTTTGTTGTGAAAGATATAGTAGCATGTTTTTTGTGTTCCTGAATGAAGAAAGCATTAGAGATATCGTTTTGGAATTGGTTTGAGTGAATTTGATGGAAACCTTGTGTTTCTCGTACTTGTCTTTGATACTTTACTTAAGGACAAGCAAAGAGCTAAGTATGAGGGAATGTGATAGGGCCTAAATTAGTCATATTTTTTCTAGTTATTTGAGGCTATTTTGTGATACATACTGTTCAATAACTAGTCATACTCCTTCATATTTGATATTTTATCAATGGAAAGGTATTTTGTTCATTATTTTAGATTTTAGGGGTAAAACAAAGCAAAAACATCCCAAAACAGAACATAGGCGGCACCGGCCACGGCAGAGGAAGCAGCGCCGGCCACATACTATTGGCACGTACTTCAAGACGATAAAAAATTGTTGAAACAGGACCGAACAGAACCAAACCAGCACCGACTGTACTCTAGACAACATTGTACTGAAATCAAGAAAAAATCGGCGAATGATTGAAGAAATAGAATACAACTAGTGCCGGCTCCAGCAACCAAGGCAGCGCTGGCAGTGCCCTAAGAATAAGATGGAATCTTGATTTTTCTACGTGATTTTTGGTAATCTACAGAATTTTAGTATCTTCCTACTTCTACTTGGCCAAGAACCTTACACCATCGAGTTTAAGCACTTCCTAAGCTTATAAACAGATGGAAGACATAAGAGAAAATGGGAGAATTCAGAGCTCATCAAAGAAAATCACTCAAATCAAAAGAGGAATTTTCTAAATCAAGGAGGGTTGTACAAGAAGGTTTTCAAATGAAAAAGAATGAGGCTTGTTTGTGAGTGCTTTCTTTTACTTTGTTTTCTTTTTCGTGAACAATGATGTTTTAATTGTTTTAGTGTAATTTGACATTGTTTTAGGTATTCATGATTTTTAGAGTACTTGATCTTTTAATTAATTGATTGTTCTTCTTGGTATTTAATTACTTGAGCTTATTATGAAATTAATTGGTTGGTTCTCTCCATTAACTCACTGAGACCAAAGGGGTTGATGGTGGTTGCAATTTATTAATTTCATATTTTTTGTCTGTTAACTCGCCGAGACCAAGGGGGTTAATTGATGAGGATTAGGTAATATAAGGTTAATTGATTTTTGCCGAGACCAAAGATTCATTGGTTAATTTCATGTTTTAAATTTGTCGAGACCAAGGGAATTTAGTCAAGGATTGTGTTTAATATATCTTTTAGGTGAATTAGTTGAGGCGAGACCAAGTGATTTTGAGTTATCTAGAAGATAGTGATTTCATGGATTGAAAAGAAGAGAATCTATCTTAATCTTTCATGATGCTAAGAGAATATTTAATTATGATAATGATTAAGTCCTTTAAGATCATGTTTACCAGAATAACGGTTTGAGTTACATAATTCTCCATCCTTAACATGTATATATTCTTTTATTTTATTTTATTTTATTTTCTTTTTCACTTTATCAAGTGGGTTAAACAATGAAAGAAAAGTGATTACTGCAAACTTGTTCTTGGAGGATCGACACTCGTTTGATCCCTAAGCTATGTTAATGATGAGTATGCTTGCTTATATGTGTAATTTAGGGTTAACATTTTAATTTAAACTTGATTGGGAATATGCTTATTTTTATATGATTTTTATACCAAAATAAATACACATCACTGCAAAAACAACACGAGTATATGGATGCTCAATCGATTATACTACATCTTCGAGAGATATTTGATGCCCAAGCCAGGACTGAGAGATACGAGATCTCGAAGTAACTATTCAATTGCAAAATGGCAAAGGGTTCTGTGTGGCAAGATGGGCCAACTGCAAGGCCTACTTGGAGACCGTTAAGGACAAGAAGCAGAAGGAGAAGCTTGCAAGCACTTCTACTTCTACTCCGTGTATGTTTATTATTGAGATAAATACTGCCTTTAGAAATGAGATATGGGTATTAGATACCAAATGTGAATCTCATTTGTGCAAAATCTTGCAGGGACTAAAGGGCAGTAGAAGGCTAGATAAAGGTGACATGGACCTACGTACTGCAAATGGGGCAAAGGTTACTGCACTTGCTGTGGGAACATACGAGCAAAACCTGCCTTCAAGATTAGTTCTAGAATTACAAAACTGTTATTATGTACCAGTTTTAATGAAAAACTTTATCTCAATTCGTGTTTAGACTTAAATGGATTTCATTTGATATTTAAGAATAAATGTTGTTCTTTTTCATTGAATGATATTCATTATGGTTCAGTAACTCTGGTTAATGGTTTACATGTTCTAGACTTGGATAATCCAATTCTCAATATAAATAATAAGAAACCTTAAATAGATAACTCTAACACCTCTTACTTATGGCATTGTCATTTAGGTCATGTAAACGAAAATCGTGTTCCTAAGTTACACAACCTTGGTGACTTAGGGTCATTTGATTATGAATCATATGGCATATGTGAGTCTTGTTTACTAGGTAAAATAGCTAAAACTCTTTTTTCAGGAAAAGGAGAACGAGCCAACGAGTTATTAGAAATTATATATTCTGATGTATGTGGCCCAATATCAATACAAGTAAAATGAGGTTATAACTATTTCATAAACTTTATCGATGATTTCCCACGATACGGGTATTTGTATTTAATGAAATACAAATCTAAGGCTTTTGATAAGTTCAAAGACTTCAAGAATGAAATATAGAGAAACAACTTTGCAAAAGTATTAAGACTCTAAGATCTGATGGAGGAGGAGAATACTTAAGCCAAGAGTTTCTGAGTTGTCTTAGAGATAATGGGATATTATCTCAATGGACTCCACCACATACACCTCAACATAACGGTGTATCTTAGAGAAGGAATTGAACCCTTCTAGACATGGTATGGACCATGATGGCCTCTGCAGACCTACCAAAATCGTTTTGGGGGAATGCACTAGAGACTTCTGTTTATATACTAAACAGAGTTTTGACAAAATCGGTTGATTTAACGCCATTTGAGATGTTCTTTGGTAAGAAACTAAAGTTATCTCACTTGTGAGTATGGGGTTATTTTGCCTTTGTCAAAAGGCCACAGTCAGACAAACTTGACAGTAAATCTGACAAGTGTTTGATTGTGGGATATCCGAAAGAATCTTTCGGATATTATGTCTATCTGCCATCTGAAAACAAAGTGTTTGTTTCGAAGTATGCTATCTTCTTAGAGAAGGAGTAAATGCTCAAATGGGACAGTGGGAGTAAAATTGAACTTAGTGAAGTTCAAGAAGATCAAACAAACAAGGAGCAACCGTCTAATCCCACATCTATTGAGAGAATAGATGAACCTTCTACTACAAAAGAACCTTATATATCTAGTAGGATACATGTGTCACCTGAGAGATTTGGATTTCTCATTAGTGACCACAATAACGTATTGCTTATAGATGTAGACGAGCCTACTAACTACAAGGATATTTTGAACAGTTCAGAATCTGGCAAATGGCTTGAGCCCAAGATGTTAGAGATGGATTCCATGTACGACAACCAAGTATGGACTTTGGTTGATCCACCTAAAGGAATTAAACCTATTAGGTGCAAATGGGTTTTCAAGAAGAAAACGGACATGGATGGTAACATTGTTACCTATAAAGTATGACTAGTAGCGAAGGGTTATCGTCAACAAAATGGTATTAAGTATGACGAAACTTTCTCACCATTAGCTATGTTAAAATCCATCTAGATACTCCTAGCTATTGCTACTCATTATGATTATGAGATTTGGCAAATAGATGTGAAAACAGCTTTCCTAAACGGAAATCTGACTGAGGAAGTATATATGACACAACCTAAGGGTTTCAAGTTTATATTAAAACGTTAACCCCAAATTAAAAATATGAGCAAGCGTACTCATCATTAATATAGCATAGGGTTCAAACAAGTGTCGATCCTCAAGGAACAAATATACACTAATCACCATTCTTTCCTTGTTTAACCGACTCGATAAAGTAAAAAAGAAATAAAATAAAATAAAAATATACACATGTCAAGGACGGAGAAGTATGCAACTCAAACCATTGTTCCGACAAAAATAATCTTAAAGTACCTAATTATTATCATAACTAATCATTCTCTTGGTATCATGAAGGATTAAAGTAGACTCACTTCTTTTCCAATCCATGAATCCCTATCTTCTAGATAACTTAGCATCCTATTCCAGTCTCAACCAGTCTTACCCAAAAGATGCATTAAACACAATCATTTGATTAAATTTCCATTCCTGGCAAACTTAAAATATGAAATTAACCAGTGAATCCATTCCTAATAGGTATCAATTAACCTTTCACTACCTTGTTCTTAGCAATTAACCCTGTTTTCCAAGCAAGTTAAAAGACAACAAATATGAAATTAATCAAATTGAAACCTCCATCAACCCCTTTTTCCAAATAAGTCACTAGAAAAAAATAATCAATCAATCTCGTAATACACCCAAGTAATTAAATAGCAAGAAAAACAACCAATTAATCAAAAGATCAAATAACTCTAAAACAATGTCAAATTACAATAAAACAAGTAACATATCATTGTTCAAGAAAAAGTAAACAAAGTAAAAGAAAGCATTTATAGACAAGCCTCCTTCTTTTTCCTTTGAAGACCTTCTTGCACAACCCTCCTTATACTGAGGAATTCCTCCTTTGATTTGAGTAATTTTCTATGATGATGAATGAATTCTCCCCCTTTCCCTTGTATTTTCCATCTATTTATAGCCTTAGAAAGTGCCTAAACTTATTGGTGTAATGTTCTTGGCCGAGTAGAAGTTGGAAAATACTAAAACTCCACAGTTTACCAAAAATCACATAGAAAAAATTAAGTACCGCCTTAACTTCAAGGCATAGCCGGCGCTAGTTGTGTTCTGTTTCTCCAATTGTTCATCAAATTTTTTTTTCCGAATTCTGCATAATGTATTCCAAAATGCAGCCGGTGTTGCCTTGACTACTGGAGCCGTTGTCGGTTCCACTATGTTCCATCTTGTTTCACCAGTTTTTTATCGCCTCGAAGTTTGTGCAAACAGTGTATGGCCGACGCTGGTTCCTCTATCCTAGCCGCCGCCGCCTCTAATCTGTTTTACGATGTTTTTGCTTCGTTTTACCCCAAAAATTTGAAATAATGAACAAAATACCTTTCTAAGGATAAAATCTTAAATTTGAAGGAATATTACTAGTTATTAAACAAAATGCATCACAAAAAAGTCTCGAATAACTAGGAAAAATATGATTAATTTAGCCCCTATTAGATGCATTAAACACAATACTTGATTAAATTTTCTTGGTCTGGTAAATTTAAAATATGAAACTAATCAATGAATCCTTGGTCTGGCAGACATCAATTAATCTTTAATTACCTTGTTCTTAGCAATTAACCCCTATAGTCAAGCAAGGTAATAGACAACAAATACAAAATCAATCAATTGTAACCACCACCAACCCCTTTGGTCTAGTAAGTTAATGGAAAGAAATAAACAATTAATCTAGTGATTAGCTCAAGTAATTAATTACCAAGAATAACAATCAATTAATCAAAAGATCAAAGTAACTCTAAAAATCATGAATACCTAAACAATGTCAAATTAAAATAAAATAATTAACACATCATTGTTCAAGAAAAGAACACCAAGTTAAAAGAAAGCACTCATAGACAAGCCTCATTCTTCTTCCTTGTAGACCTTCTTGCACAATCCTCCTTGATTTATTTCTCTCGAGAAAATATTGGTGATGCACTATAAAATATAACTAAGTCTCTGCATTGTACACCTCCATTTTCTAAGGTAAATTGGCATTTATTTATAGGCTCACAAAGTTTCTAAAAGAGTCCTGAGTAAAGAAGAAGTAATTACCTAAAAATCCAAAACAAAAAAGGAGTAATAAAATCTAAAATAAAAACTTAAATAAAGCTCCAAGGAAAAAAAGAAGTCCACCGCCTCTTGAAATTTAGAATTGAATTGGAAATCAATTTGGACTTTCTATCTTTTTGTGCTGAAGCACAATTCTTGTTGAATTGAAATTGCCCAAGCCATTTTCTTCAATCGAATCAGTCGAAATTAGCTTAATTAAAGCCACCGCCAAGCCGCACACCTTCACTGAACCATCCAAAATATTCCTTGTTGCAATCGGCTCAGTTGAGCCACAATCCACGTAAATAAGCCACCGAATTTCTGTTTTCTTTTTCATGCTGCTGCGTCGGCTTAATTGAGCCATCACTGAAGACCGAAGCTGCTTTCTTTCTTTGTCCAGCAGCTTTTGTTAACTTTTCCTTTGCCCAGCAGCTGCCGAAATTCCTTTCTCTGGTCAATTGTTGCTTTTGTTTCCTTAGCCCACCGAAAATTTTCTTTTCTTTGTTGCATCGGCGTAAGTGAGTCGTAAACTACCCAAGCCATCACCTAATTTCCATTCTTTGTTGCTATTTGAAGCTTTTTTCTCTTGCTGTATATCTTTGTTGCTTTTCTTTCCTACCGAATGTATTACTTTTGTCCTTTAGCACCAATTTCAATTGCAGCTACTCTATTCCTTTGTGCTTTTCTCTGTTATGCTAGTACAATACTAGGACCGGTTCACTCTCTTCTTGGCCTGGTGCTAGTCTGTATTGGAAAAACATATAATTAATTCCATATTTCACCTATTTTTTCAAAAAATTACAGAGAAGCATTTTTATAAGGAAAATATTAAATAGGAAGGAATATGAGTAGTTATTGTATAAAAAGTATCTCAAATTAACCTCAAATAACTAGAAAAATAATGACAAATTTAGGCCCTATCATATATGGAGAAGGAGATTTGAAAATAAACGGGTATACTGATGCCAGTTTTCAATCTGACAAAGATGATTTCAAAACACAATCAGGCTACACGTTTATGTTGTGTTGAAGGGCAATAAGTTGGAAGAGTTCCAAACAAGATACTACTGCCGACTCTACGACAGAAGTTGAGTACATATCCGCTTCGGAAGCAGCTAATGAGGCCATTTGGATCAAGAAGTTCGTGATGGAACTGGGTGTAGTTCCTAGCGTTATTGGTCCAATATCTTTGTATTGTGACAACAACGGAGCCATTGCACAAAAAAAGGAGCCACGGTTTCACCAACGATCCAAAAACTTACTCTGACGCTATCATCTGATCTGGGAGATCATTGATAGGAATGACATAAAGATTGAGAGAGTTCCCGTGGATGAGAACATAGCTGACCCGCTTACAAAAGCACTATCCTAAAAGAAACATGATAGGCATGTTGAGTCATTTGGTATTAGATATATGAATGATTGGCTCTAATATAAGTAGGAGTTTGTTAGTGTTATGCTCTAAAGGCAATCACTTGTACGTTGTATATGACACATTTTATTTTAATAAAAGACATTATTTATCTTACAGTTTCTTTTGATTACTTTTATGCAATATAACTTTTAGATAAAGTCCCTAGTACAACACTGTGTAAAGGAAATCATGATAGAGATCAAGATATGAGATTCCTACAACACTGTGTAGTGTTAGTACTTTAATAGTCCCTAGTCATAGTGTTAATAAGATAGGACATCATTAATGCGTTAAGACTAGCTTGTGCTAAACTTCCTGATTTGATTAGGCGGTGTTTCTCATATTCGTGAGTATTGAGATACTTAAAATTAACACGTGGATGCTTGTTAATATTCAAGTACATTGGATGACCTAGCTATGAGATAATCACATGGATAACTATTTAGTGCCAGTGATACAATCTCAATATAGCAAGCGTACAAGTATCCTTAGACTTGAGATCTCCGAGGTACTTTATTTGCTGAGCATTATGCTTTGATTCCAATCTCTGGAGCCAAATCAAGGGCCGCCTATGGAATGGATTTTGGTTACATTGTGAGATAAACAAAAGTACTTTAGAGGGTCAATAAAGGATTCAGCATTCTTAATAGTAGGGGCGAATATCTCACGGCCACTTGTAGGAATTACTACTCGGGAAGTCCTTGATGGAACGCAGAAACAGGGGAGCATGCACCGTGCCAAAAAAAAATTGGAGAAAAATTAAAACGCGAGCCATAAAGGCCATGCGGAAGCGTGAAGATCATACCTTTGTGCTCCTTAACCCTTCTAGGTTGAGTAAGAGTGGATTGAACGACTGGAATCGCCTCGCTTTGTCCACTTGAAAGAACTTCCGGTTGAACACCCGCCAGCCTTCTACTCCGGCTTGTTTGCATTAACGCTTAGCTCTCCAGCTCTCGGGATATTCCTCAGCCTAACCTCTAGTCGGTGAACACTATGGTGAAGAGGAAGGGTCTCAATTCTCCTTGGTTTGCTCGCTATTGGTTAGCAAAGAACAAGGGAAAAACAAGAAGAATGAGAGAGACCTTGAGAGAGAGAGACCCACGTGAGTGTGTGGCTTGGGAAAGGAAAAATTAGGGTTTTTTCTTTTCAAAGAGTTGTTTATATTTGGCTTGAACTAGGTCTCTCAATCTCTGATAAACATCTCCCCGGGATTTCAAAACACCCGGATGTTATCCTGAGAAACAGTTTGGCCTAACCTTAAACTCCTCTTAACCGTATCTGGAAAAAACCCTAAGGTCCAAGCTATTGGGCCAGATAAATATTTATTATTTTTCTTGGACCCAAAAAGGCCCAAAACAATAAATATTAATTATTTATTTCCTGGGCTTACATAAGTAACCCAATAAATAATTAATGAGCCCAAATCAACCATAATAATTAATCTTTAATTATTTATTTCTTGGGCCTATATAAATAACCCAATAAATAATTAAACATTAATTATTTCCCCTAGTTTAAGCCCAGGTTAATTTCTTAATTATTCATACTGGACCTAGGCCCTGAATAATTAATTAACCAAATAAACTAAATAATTAATTTCTCTCAACTCCTATTTTATTTATTTATTTATTTTATTCCAGTCCAATAATAAATTTGACTTCCTGAATAAAATAAAATAAAATCCTCTTCAGCTGAGACCAATTCCTCAACCCAAAAATAGTTAGGACTTACGGGCTATCCCGAGGACCAAAAAGGTACATCGCCTTGGCTGCTAAAATGACCAAAATACCCCTGCTATATAAATAGCTGTATTTTGCATTTTAAATATTTCCTAATATCACCATAAGGAAATATTGATCCCAAGGACAATGCTGCATTCGCAAAGTCTCCGACCTACAGGTGAAATGACTAAAATACCACTCTACACATCGCCGTACATTTAGAGAGGAAGAAGTGTACTAACACCCCCCTAAATGACATCTACCATCCTTAGGCTTCTAGTCCAATGATCCACGACTTCCTGGAGTGTTTCTACTTTCCAAGCGAGCTACCCTAAAGCAAACATCCAAGTCATGTTTCCCAGGGCCCTGGATAATTAAGACCATTCGGACAACCACAAGGGGCGATATAGTGCAGAAACTATCTTGTATAAGTCTGTCTTAACTAACTAGTCACACATACCCAACATGCAAGTATATTGGCCCTATGATAGAACCTCAACTACAGCAAATCAAAGTATATGCTTCCAGCTTCGCTAGACCACCAACTCATACTCAAGTCGTAGAGTACTAGTCCACGCTATAGCGGTAGTAGTCTAGGTTTCTACCATATAGTACTTTGAGAAACCACTACTACAGGTCCTGTTCTACGTATTCGAAATACGCTTATGTCATGAAGTGGGTGGACTACCCACTGGCTAAAGGTAAGCCATTCCCCATTTAGAATTCATAACATAATAACCTAAACATGATGAGGTTCCCAGTCTCATCAATAGGTTAAGAACAAATGTTTATGTGTTAAATAACCCGTGATTCATACCTTACTGTGAAAGACCACCATTCACATGGATCACTTGTTTAAACACAATGGGTCTGTTCCAAACGAAAATCGTGCACAAACAAAAAGTAAATTCACAAACAATTTCTGAAAATAAATTCTTTTATTAACTAATTCGATTTTAAATCAGAAACCTAGTATAAGAGGGCATACAATCCAACAATCTCCCACTTGCACTCTAAGACTAGGTAAGTCCATAGGTGCCCATCCCTATGGCGTCTAAGTGTCTCTTGAAGACTCTCTCAGCCAAAGGCTTGGTGAATGGGTCTGCTAGATTGTTTTCTGAGGTAATATGCTCCACCACGACTTCCCGTCTCTGGATGAAATCCCGGATCAGGTGGTACTTCCTCTCGATGTGTTTCCCCTTCTTGTGGTTCGGAGGCTCCTTAGATTGCGACACTACTCCAGTGTTGTCGCAATACATCACAACCGGCCTGTCCATATGTGGTACGACTCCAAGTTCTGAAAGAAACTTCCGGAGCCAGATTGCTTCCTTGGACGCTTCCGAAGCTCCCACATACTCAGCTTCCATGGTTGAGTCAGCAATACAAGATTGCTTGATACTCCTCCATGAAATTGCTCCTCCAGACAAGGTGAAGACATTACCACTAGTGGATTTTCTCTCATCCTTATCCGCTTGGAAGTCTGAGTCTGTGCGTCCTGCAGGAACCAGATCATCAGCCCTGTAAACCAGCATATAATCTCTCGTTCCCTTGAGGTACTTGAGAATATGCTTACTGACTTGCCAATGAACCTCCCCGGGTTTGACTGATATCTGTTAACTAAGCCCACGGCAAAGCAGATATCTGGCCTAGTACACAGCATAGCATACATGAGACTTCCCACAGCCGAAGCGTTGGGAATCCTACTCATTCTGTCCTTTTCTTCTTGAGACTTAGGACAGTCCTTCGAAGAAAATGACACCCATGTCTGCAAGGGATTAGAGCTCCCTTGCATGAGTCCATGCTGTACTTGGCCAGCATCTTGTCAATGTATGTCGCTTGGGATAATCCTAACATTCTCTGCTTTCTATTTCTAAGAAGCCTTATCCCGAGAATGTAGTCGGCTTCTCCCAAGTCCTTCATACCTGAATTGACTAGACAGCCAAACCTTTGTAGATGACAATGTCCCTACATCATTTCCAATGAGTAGAATGTCATCCACATACGAGACAAGAAAAACCACATTGATGACTTCAAGTTTCCTGTACACGCATGGTTCATCTTCGTTTTGAATAAAACCATAAGACTTTACAGTCTCATCAAAACGAATGTTCCATGCTCTTGATGCTCGCTTAAGTCCATAAATGGACTTCTTAAGCTTGCAAACCATGTGTTCTCGGCCTTCGACAATGAAGCCTTCCGGTTGGGACATATAGATGTCTTCGCTAAGATGGCCATTCAAGAATGCCGTCTTGACATCCATTTGCCATATCTCGTAGTCATAGTGACAGGCGATGGCAAGGAGGATGTGAATGGATTTAAGCATGGCTACCGGGAAAAAGGTTTCCTCATAGTCGATACCCTCTTTCTGAGTATACCCTTTCGCCACAAGCCTAGCTTTGAAGGTTTCCACCTTCCCATCCGCTCCTCTCTTCCTCTTGTATACCCACTTGCACCCAATGGGTTTTATCCCTTCAGGTGAAGCTACAAGATCCCAAACCTGATTGAGGTACATAGACTCAATCTCGGCTTTCATTGCTTCATGCCACAGATTTGCATCGGCATCAACAATAGCCTCCTCGTATCTAGTGGGGTCTTGTTCCTGATGGTCAGAAACCAGCTCAAAGGCTTCTCCAGTCCATCTATCCGGAACCCTAGACACTCTCCCACTACGACGAGGCTCCATTTGCACAGGCTCTTGAGGCTGTGCCTCTTCTTGTTCCAAAATCGGGTCAGAAGAACTTGATTCCGTAGATAACTTCTCCTGAAGTTCCAACCACGTTGAACCTTTAGTGAAAGTACTTTGATCATCTTCCAAGTATCTAGCATTGGTACTGACTAGTACCTTCTGCTCCTTAGGATGATAAAAGTAGCCTCCTTTTGTCCCTTTTGGATACCCAACAAAATAGTATAATTCTGATCTTGGTTCCAACTTATCTCCCTTGATCAGTACATAAGCTGGACACTCCTAAATCCTGAGATGATTCAGACTTGGCTTACGCCCAGTCCACATCTCATAGGGAGTCCTAGGTACTGACTTGGAAGGCACCAAGTTTAGAATATATGCCGTTGTTTCCAGGGCATATCCCCAGAAGGATACCGGAAGAGTAGCACGAGACATCATGCTTCGGACCATTTCCATCAACGTCCTGTTCCTTCTCTCAGCTACTCCGTTATGCTGGGGGGTTCCTGGCGCAAAGAGTTGGGATTCTATCCCATGATGTACCATGTAGTCCTTGAATTCACCTAGGAGGTACTCTCCACCACGATCTGATCGTAAGGTTTTGATTAATTTACCTGTCCGACGCTCCACTTCAGCCTTAAACTCTTTGAACTTGTCAAAAGAGTCAGACTTGCATCTCATCAGGTAAATGTAACCATACCTCGTACAATCATCCGTGAAAGTGATGAAGTACTCAAAACCTCCCCTAGCTGGTGTAGACAATGGACCGCACACATCAGTGTGAACAAGACTCAACACCTCCTTGGCTCTATCCGTCTTTGGTGTAAAAGACCTTTTTGTCATTTTTCCCATCAGGCAGGATTCACACTGAGGCCAACTTTCCAATCTCAAAGAGCCCAAAGGCCCATCATGGATTAGCCTCTGAATCCTGGTTGAGTTAATATGACCCAACCTCAGGTGCCAAAGGTATAAATCATTGATATTGGTCTTTCTCTTCTTAGTTAAAGATTCAGACTGAGCGTTATTTGATTGTTTGTTAATAGGGTTAAAAAGAACAAATTTCCATACATGTGCCCAGTACATAAAATTTCTCCATCTCTACTGATAGAAATATCAGAATGGAAAGATACAGAATATCCTTGATTAATAAGTTTTGCAACTGAAATCAAATTCTGACGAAAACCAGGTACATATAAAATGCCTTTTAAAACCAATATCTTATTACAATCAAAAATAAGATCCAGCTCTCCCACTGCAAGGGCCCAGACTTGTGCTCCATTACCCACTCGAAGCCCATGTTCGCCCTTCTTGAGTCTTCTTATCTTCCTAAACCCTTGCAAGGAGTTACAAATATGATCAGTGGCTCCTGAATCAACAATCCAAGTGGAAGTTGATCCTACCATTGATATGGACTCTAGATAGTAAACATTACCTGTGGGGTTTTTCTTGGCCTGAAGATCTGGACACTCTTTTTTCCAGTGTCCCTTCTTTCCACACTTGAAGCACTTGCCCTTTGGTTTGTCCTTGGGCTGGTTCTTGGGCTGGGCTGCTGAATTCCCCTTCTTCCTCTTGAACTTTCTGGGCTTAGGCCCAGTTCTTGAAGAAGAGACCTTAGCAATCATGGCCTTAGACTGCGGCTTCATGACCTTCTCCGCCATCTGGAGCTCCTTCATCAGTTCAGTGAAACTCATGTTCAACTTGTTCATGTTATAGTTTAACCTGAACTGAGTGAAAGAGCCCGGTAGAGATTCGAGAACCATGTCCACTTGGCTCTCGGGGTCAATGACAGCCCCTAAGATTTCTGCCTCCTCGAAAGCAGCAATCATCTTGAGCATATGCTCTTGGACTGATGCTCCCTCAGCCATCTTAGTGTTTACAATTGTTCGAAGAGCCTCCTGCCTTGCGGGCCGGCTATTGTCCGCGAACATAGTTGTCAACGATTGACTTATGTCATATGCAGAAGCCATGTGCTCATGTTTTGACTGGAGCACATTGGAAATGGAAGCTAACATATAGCAACGTGCCATTTCGTCAACTTTCTTTCATGCCTTTTCAGCCTCTCGTTCTTCAGCGGTGGAACCTTCCCCGATAACAGGGCAGGTTTCGTAAAGGACATACTTATACTCCTCGATTGTGAGTATTATGTCCAGGTTCCTTTTCCAGTCCACATAGTTTGGACCCGTTAACTTATTCTCCCTGAGAATAACGGCCAATGGACTAAAAGAACCTCCCACCATTTCTGAAAATCGAAAATAAAAGAAAGAAATTAGTTTCTGAAAACAAAATGAAATTTGTGCACTGAAAATAATTTGGCTCTTAGGAAAACTGACATAGCTTCTTGAGAAGATTAACAGTTTTCTAAGCTAAGTGTATTAACCACCACAAATTAATTTCCCTTCTAGGTAATGGTCTAGAGAATAACTCCATCATGGGATGGCCGTTTCCTTTCATTTCCTATGGACATACCTCGCACTATAACCTCCAACGTGGGCTGGCCGATCATAGTACGTGCCCCGGGTTATTAATTATATCCTTCCATTAGATCTAGATCATTGTGGTATCACCATCCTATAGGGTTCACTCCCAGGGTGACGCGAGGGGATCCACGATCTCTAATGAGGACCGTGATGGAAGTCGTGGGGCCGTTGGAACCCCTCTCCCACTTAGTCTTTTAAAATAAAGGTTTCTGGAAAATATCCTTTTGAAATTTCCGTTATGTTTTCCTTAACTCAAAAATAAAATATCTAAGTCCAATAAAATCTCTATGTCAAGGCTTATATCCTTTGAGAGACTTCCTCCATGGACTAATTTTATATAAGTTAAAACTTAATGATTTCAAAGATTTTCCAATTAAAACTTTCTAGAGACTTTGGTCTCAAGTTTATTTGACAAAATCATTTTTCTAGTCCAAAACAAAACAAAATGGCTCTTCATTTTAATTTACAAAAATATCTAAATCCAATATATTTTCTATGTCAAGGATTAAATCCTTCGAGAAAATATTTAAGGATTAATTTTTGTACCAATGAAAATAACCATTTAGTTTTTAAAGAAAAATATTTTTTCTTGCCAAAACAAAAGGTTCCCAAAGACTTTGGTCTTTGAGAAAAAGCACACATAGGTACATAAAAAAAAAATAGCATGCTAGAAAACAATAAACTTTTTCATACTTTTCTATTTTTTTAAACCTAAGTGCCCAAATAATAGAATTAAACACATTAATTAATTAATTAATGATCTTGTTTAATCCTAAAATCCCTTACTAATATTTTTCATGCAAATATATTCCAAGAATATAAATATTGCAAAAATATTAACTTCGCCTGGTATGGGACCCAAAATGAAAAAAAAGTAAATAAAAAATTGCAGAAAAAACTCTGGCGGTCCACTGCACCGCGCTGCACCGGATCCTCGCCCGCGTGGCCTGCGGTCCACTGCGCCCCCCGGTGCACCAGCCGAACCAGATCAGACGCTGCCTCGACCCGCCAAGCCGCGACCCGCCCGCCCGAGTGCCCCGCGCCCGCGCCCGGTTCTCCTCTGCTGCCGACCCGCGAAGTCGCCCGATTACCCGCGCGCCAATTGAATTTCAATTGCAACATTAGATTGATTCGGCTTCAATTCACACGCAATTGGCTCGGCTTCACGGCTCCAGCAGCACGGCTCCACTCACAAAACAGAAGCGGCTCGGCTCGGCGGCTCGGCTCGAACACGGCGGCTTATGAATAGTTATCTTCTTCGTTTTTTCTTCTTTCTCGCGCCAGAATTGCAGAAACTCTTCTGCTTCATTTTTTCCAGCCTTCTTTGGCTTCTTTGGACATTTTTACTTACAAAAAATATCCAAACCAAAAACACAATCGCCTATACCCATTTAAATTTGGTTTACATAATTATCTAGCAAAGCCAAAAAAAATTTACAGTAGCTACTATGCTTCACGGTGAAGCTTCCAAAACCATCTATCCTATACCAAAACAGCGAAGGATCACAGGTATAATCATCTTCTCCATTTTATTAACTACCATATTCCCTATATTGATCAAAACCAGTGGCTCTGATACCACTTTGATGGAACGCAGAAACAGGGGAGCATGCACCGTGCCAAAAAAAATTGGAGAAAATTAAAACACGAGCCATAAAGGCCATGTGGAAGCGTGAAGATCATACCTTTGCGCTCCTTAACCCTTCTAGGTTGAGTAAGAGTGGATTGAACGACTGGAATCGCCTCGCTTTGTCCACTTGAAAGAACTTCTGGTTGAACACCCGCTAGCCTTCTACTCCGCCTTGTTTGCATTAACGCTTAGCTCTCCGGATCTCGGGATATTCCTCAGCCTAACCTCTAGTCGGTGAACACTATGGAGAAGAGGAAGGGTCTCAATTCTCCTTGGTTTGCTCGCTATTGGTTAGCAAAGAACAAGGGAAAAATAAGAAGAAGGAGAGAGACCTTGCGAGAGAGAGACCCACGTGAGTGTGTGGCTTGGGAAAGGAAAAATTAGGGTTTTTTCTTTTCAAAGAGTTGTTTATATTTGGCCTGAACTAGGTCTCTCAATCTCTGATAAACATCTCCCCGGGATTTCAAAACACCCGGATGTTATCCTGAGAAACATTTTGGCCTAACCTTAAACTCCTCTTAACCGTATCTGGAAAAAACCCTAAGGTCCAAGCTATTGGGCCAGATAAATATTTATTAATTTTCTTGGACCCAAAATAATAAATATTAATTATTTATTTCCTGGGCTTACATGAGTAACCCAATAAATAATTAATGAGCCCAAATGAACCATAATAATTAATCTTTAATTATTTATTTCTTGGGCCTATATAAATAACCCAATAAATAATTAAACATTAATTATTTCCCGTAGTTTAAGCCCAGGTTAATTTCTTAATTATTCAAACTGGACCTAGGCCCTGAATGATTAATTAACCAAATAAACTAGACAATTAATTTCTCTCAACTCCTATTTTATTTATTTATTTATTTATTTTATTCCAGTCCAATAATAAATTAGACTTCCTGAATAAAATAAAATAAAATCCTCTTCAACTGAGACCAATTCCTCAACCCAAAAATAGTTAGGACTTACGGGCTATCCCGAGGACCAAAAAGACACATCGTCTTGGCTGCTAAAATGACCAAAATACCCCTGCTATATAAATAGCTGTATTTTGCATTTTAAATATTTCCTAATATCACCATAAGGAAATATTGACCTCAAGGACAATGCTGCATTCGCAAAGTCTCCGACCTACAGGTGAAATGACTAAAATATCCCTCTACACATCGCCGTACATTTAGAGAGGAAGAAGTGTACTAACACCCCCCTAAATGACATCTACCATCCTTAGGCTTCTAGTCCAATGATCCACGAATTCCTGGAGTGTTTCCACTTTCCAAGGGAGCTAGCTACCCAAAAGCAAACATCCAAGTCATGTTTCCCAGGGCCCTGGATAATTTAGACCATTCGGACAACCACAAGGGGCGATATAGTGCAGAAACTATCTTGTATAAGTCTGTCTTAACTAACTAGTCACACGTACCCAACATGCAAGTATATTGGCCCTATGAAAGAACCTCAACTACAGCAAATCAAAGTATATACTTCCAGCTTCGCTAGACCACCAAGCCATACTTAAGTCGTGGAGTACTAGTCCACGCTGTAGCGGTAGTAGTCTAGGTTTCTACCATATAGTACTTTGAGAAACCACTACTACAGGTCCTGTTCTACGTATTCGAAATACGCTTATGTCATGAAGTGGGTGGACTACCCACTGGCTAAAGGTAAGCCATTCCCCATTTAGAATTCATAACATAATAACCTAAACATGATGAGGTTCCCAGTCTCATCAATAGGTTAAGAACAAATGTTTATGTGTTAAATAACCCGTGATCCATACCTTACTGTGAAAGACCACCATTCACCTGGATCACTTATTTAAACACAATGGGTCTGTTCCAAACGAAAATCGTGCACAAATAAAAAGTAAATTCATAAACAATTCCTGAAAATAAATTCTTTTATTAAATAATTCGATTTTACATCAGAAACCAAGTCTAAGAGGGCATAGAATCCAACAGTCCTTGGCTAACGTGACTATGTATTGAAAATAGTTCCAATTGATACACATTTAGAGTAGTAGGTTCCTGGTACAAGTACTGTTATATTCGAGACAAAATTAATATATGCTAGAAGGAGTTGGCACTAATTCCGTACTCCAAAGCGAATGAGATACTATATAGTGAAAGGAGTTAATTGCACTGTAGTTTGTTATTGAAGGGTTCATGTCAAGCCACTTGACTTCCTGGGCTCTTGGGTAGTCATGATGTGTTGCATGATACCGCTTATGATCTAGGAATATAGGTTTTTTACTTGATGAATTAATAAACCAATCCTGATTAGAATTAATATGATTAATTCTAATTAATTATGGATTATTAATCTCAAAGACGTTTGGATTAATTCATGTTCGTTACCAATTGACTGAGAAACCTAATAGGTCACACACAATAGAGGATTATATACTCAAGATGTTATTTGTCAACATAGTGAGGTTAATTGCAAGTAAGACAAGTAGTTGTGGCCAAATTATAATTAGTTATAATTTATAGGTCATATTGTAATTGTGAGAACTTTATGTTTTCAATTACAATTAGGGAATTCTATTTGTTTTAGAATCCTTAGATGGAGGGTTTTCATCAGGCTTTTCGTGATATATGTAAGTTATATACACGATACCTATGGAAGGAGCCATACACGAAAACAACATGTTCCAAAACCCTTCTCTTCTTTTTTTTCTCTCATTGTTCTTTTAAAACCCTAACCGCCACTTTTTTTTTTTTTTTTTTTTTTGCTAGCACAGAAAATTTTTGTGCTTGAGTGTGATCGTTCATGTGGATTTCTATTAGAGATAATCACATACTGTGATTGTAGTGGTTAGACATTTAACTCTCGTGATGTTTGATCAAGAGGATTGCTGGATCGTGCCTCAGACAAGAAAGGAAAATTTTAATGACAGGGACTCACGGGAAAAGTGATCTTCTTCTCTTTTGTCTTATTTTTCACATATATGTGGATCCTGGGATGGTATTTTGTTCTTATTTTTCCGCGGCATCATATATGATATACATGAGATACCGTAAAAAAAATTGGCTAAAAAGCTTAATTTTTCCATAAATTGGCGAACTCAAGAGCTAACCCGGTGCTAGGTAGGCTGATCGGACTAGGGACCAGGTCCACTCTGCTCGGCTAGAACTCTTGGAGAAGTAGATTGGACCCAACACCAGGTGGGCCCAACGGACTAGGTGCCAGGTTCACTTTATGCAGAGGTAGTTGTGCGCAAATTGTCCAAGAAAATGAGAGCACTGCTGAAGTTGTATACCTCAATTTTTTTTTATGTAATCATGTTTTGAAACTATTGTATAAGGTTAATTTTCTGCAATAGTTTTATTTATCTATGGATGAATAATTTGCATGAAAATGAATAGTAAAGGATATGATCATCTTAGGATTAAACAAGATCATTAATTTTTTAAATTCATAATGTTTAATTCATTATTTGGTCACTTAGGAATAAATGAATAGTTTGGGCATAAAAAAGTTTACTTTTGGTATCAGTCTTATTTCGTTTTTATGATCAAATGCACGAGTTCTTATGAGACCAAAGTCTCATGAGAAAGGACGGGTTTTTGATAAAACGTTTTAATCTAAGAAACTTAAAAAATAAAAAGAGTTCACACTTTATTCTCTTAAAGGGTATAATCATTAACATAGAGAATAATGTTGAATTTAAGATTATTTATTAAAAGTTTTACTTAGTTATTAACTTGGAATAGTAAAATAAATTCATTCTTTATTCTCTCAAAGGATTTAATCATTGACATATAGAATAGTATTGAATTTTAGATTTTTACTAAAGTTAATGAACCTATAAGATTGTAGAAAATGTATTTTTGGGCCTAAAACTCTATTTTCAATAAAATATTAAGTGGGAGAGGGGTTCCAACGACCCTATAGCTTCCATCACAACTTTCACTAGAGATAGTAGATTCCCTCGTGTCATTCTGAGCATGACCCCCTATAGAATGGA
This sequence comes from Voacanga thouarsii, assembly GCA_026120185.1. NCBI lineage: Eukaryota > Viridiplantae > Streptophyta > Magnoliopsida > Gentianales > Apocynaceae > Voacanga > Voacanga thouarsii. The sequence goes on along the minus strand of JANUWF010003374.1, from coordinate 973,790 downwards.
TTTCCACAAGTATCTAGAACTAATAGAAGAGTAAAATTAAAAACCTAGGATATTTGCAAGGATCGACCAACCTACGTTGGAGGTTTTTAGCATTAGATTGACTGTAGGAGGTGTGAATTAGTAGCCATCTTATCGGTGGAACTTTTTCTAGACCATTACCTATTTTAGGATGTTTCGTGATGGTTATACACTTAACTTAGGATGCTATTAATCTTCCTATGAAGCTCTGTTAGCTTTTCTAAGAGCCAAACTATTTATATTATTGATAATGGTTTTAAGAGTTATCTATTATAAAAAAAATAATATAAAGAATAAGCATTTTTATTTCTTGCAAACTAAATGAATGTTTTTCACAATATTTTAGAAATGTCTGGTTTCATTCCATTGTCAATCATTCTCAAGGAGAATAAGTTGATAGGCCCAAATTATATGGACTGGAAGAGGAACTTGAACATAGTTCTCACTGCCGAGGAGTACAAGTATGTTCTTACGGATCCTGTCCTGAGATTGGGGAAGAATCTACTGATCACGAGCAAGAGGCCGAGAAGGCATAGAACAAAGCCGATGAGACAGCAAAGTGCTTCATGTTGGCTTCCATTCTAGTGTGCTCCAATCTAAGCATGAGTACATGGCTACTGCGCAAGAGATAGATTTATCATTACTCACCATATTTGTTGACATGAGTCAGCCTGTAAGATAGGAAGCTCTTAGGGCAATGATGAATACTAGGATGGCTGGGGCGACATCGGTGTAAGAGCATTTGCTCAAGATAATTGCCTACTTCGAGGAGGCCGAGGTCTTAGACACAACAATAGATCTTGTGAGCCAAATTGACATGGTTCTTGAAACTCTGCCTAGTTTATATTCTCAGTTCAAGTTGAACTACAACATGAACAAGTTGGATATGAATCTCACGGAGCTTATGAAAGAGCTCAATGTGACAGAGAAGAACATGAAGCCCGTGTGAAATGTTTTGGTCTCTCATTCTGCTTCTTCTTTTAGAATTAAGGTAAGGTCTAAGAAATTCAAGAAGAAAAAGGTGCAGAACAACATAAGGGCCTAGCCCAAAGTATCTGGTCAGGCCAAGCCCAACGAGAAATCCAAAGGCAAATGCTTCAAGTGTGGCAAGAAGGAGCATTAGTAGAAAGATTGTCCAAATTTCTTAGCCAAGTCTACTTCAGGTATTGCTCTATACCTAGAATTTATTTTGATGATTGGATCAACAGCTTCCAGGATAGTTGATTCTGGAGCCACTAACCATGTTTGTAACTCTTTGTAGGGGTTCAAAAAGACAAGACTTCAAGTAGGCAATAGAGCAAGAGTATGGGCTGATGCAGTGGGAGATCTTGAGCTTATTTTTTAGTGTAATAGGAAGTTGGTTCTAAAAGATATTTTATATTCTTCTTCTTTTGAACAAAATTTGATTTCAGTTTCCAAATTAATGAATTAAAGATATTTTGTTTCTTTTCATTCTGGCATTTTCATCAGTAGAGATGGTAATTTAATTTGTAAAGGAAATATGTATGGAAATCCTTTTTTATATACATCCTATTCAAAATCAAGTAAATAATATTCAAATTAAACCTGATATTAAAAAGAGAAAGGCCATATCAAATGACTCGTATTTGTGGCATATAAGATTGGGACATATAAATCCCAATCGGATCCAGAGGCTAATTCATTATAAGCCTTTAGATTTATTAAGATTAGAAGAATGGCCTCAGTGTGAATATTGCCTTAAAGGCAAAATGACCAAAAGGCCCTTTAACAAAAAGACAGATAGAGCCATGGAAATACTAGCACTAGTGCATACGAATATTTGTGGTCCGATGACTACACCAGCTAGAGGAGGCTACGAATACTTCATTACTTTCATCGATGATCACATTTATTTTGGTTACATTGATCTGATGAGGTATAAGTCCGGCTCTTTTTATAAATTCAAACAGTTTAAAGCTGAAGTGGAGCATCAAAGAGGTAAATTAATTAAACATTTAAGATCAGATTGTGATGGAGAGTACCTTTTCGGTGAGTTTAAGGACTACTTGGTACATCATGACATAGTATCTCAGTTAACTGCGCCTTGGACTCCCCAGCAAAACAGAGTAGCTGAGAGAAGAAATAGATATTTGATGAAAATGGTTAGAAACATGGTGAGTCATGCATCTCTTTCTATTTTCTTTTTTGGGAGTATAACTTAGAAACAGCGGCGTATATTTTGAACTTGGTACCTTCCAAATATATCCCTAAGATAGCCTATGAGATGTCGACTACACGAAAGCCCAGTCTGAACCATCTGAAGGTATGGGGTTGCCTAACTTATGTTCTAACAAAAAGAAGTAAGCTAGAACTAAGGCCAGAGTTATGCTACTTTGTTGGGTATCTAAAAGAAATGAGAGGTGGATATTTCTATCATCTTTAAGAGCATAAAGTACTTGTTAGTACTAATGCTAGATATTTAGAGGATAAATAAGTTGTATCCAACACAGGTTCAAGCAGAATATAGTTAGAAGAGAAGTTGGTCACTGATTTAACTTCAAGTACTTCTAGCACCCCGATTGAGAAACCAAGAGAAACACTACCAGATGTTCATATACAAGCTGAGCCTCATCGTAGTGGGAGGATCACAAGAGTTCCAAAAAGTGATCTAGTCTCTGATCATCAGGAATAAGATCACACTAGATATGAGGAGGCCATTATTGATGCTGATGCAGATAAATGGCAGCTAGCCATGAATGCCAAGATTGAGTCCATGTATCTCAATTAGGCCTGAGATATTATCACTGCATCTGATGGTATAAAACCTATCGGGTGTAAGTAGGTATACAAGAGAAAGAGAGGTGAAGATGGAAAGGTTGAAAATTATAAAGAAAGGTTTGTTGCTAAAGAATATACTCAGAAAGAAATGATCAATTATGAGGAAACATTTTCACTAGTAGCCATACTTAAGTATATCTGAATTCTCTTAGCCATCACATGTCCTTATAACTACGAGATATGGCAAATGGATGTCAAGATGACCTTCTTAAATAGCTATCTTAGTGAAGATATCTATATATCATAGCCAAAAGGTTTTCTTGCTAGAGGTCAAGAGCAAATGGTCTGTAAACTTAATAAGTCTATCTATGGACTTAATCAAGTATTACGATCATGGAACATGTGTTTTGATGAAACCATGAAAGATTATGGTTTCAGTAAGAATGTAGTTGAACTATATGCGTATAGGAAATCAGATAATGGTAAAGTGGTTTTCTTGGTACCTTATATAGATGGCATTTTACTAATTGAAAATAATGTAGGGACACTGTCATTTGTTAAGGTTTGGCTATCTAGTCAATTTAGCATGAAAGACTTCGGGAAAGCTAGCTATATTCTAGGCTTTAAGATTCTTAGAGATAGGAAGCAAAAAATATTAAACTTATCCCAGTCTATTTACATTGACAAGATATTGGTTAAGTACAACATAGATGAATATAAAAGGGCTATGATACCCTTTAGACATAGATTATCCTTATCTTCCAAGCAGTGTCCTCAGACATAGGAAGATAAGCATAAAATGAGCAGGATCCATTATACTTCAGTTGTTGGAAGTCTCATATATGCTATACTTTGTACTAGGTTAGATATTTACTTTACAGTAGGTATGGTTAGTAGATATCAGTCAAACCCAAGAAAAGCTCACTGGCAAGCCGTAAAGTATAGACTTAAATATCTCAAGAAAATGAGAGCTTATAAGCTTGTATATCATGTTGATGATCTGGTTCCTATAGGTTACACAGACTCAGACTTCTAGGCATATAATGATGAAAGAAAATTCACTAGTGGATGTATTTTCACTTTGTCTAAAAGAGCTATTTCATGGAGAAGTATCAAGCAATCTTGCGTTGTTGGTCCTACCATGGAAGTTGCGCACCTTGCTGCTTCAAAAGCTTCTAAAGAAATTGTGCGGATTTGAAAGTTCGTCATAAAACCTGGAAAAGTACCACACATGGATAGGCCTATCACCATTTATTGTGTCAACTTTGGAGCGGTGTCACAATGCAAGGAACCTCGAAACCATAGGAAGGACAAGCACATAGAGGAGAAGTATCACCTCATCCGGGAGTTCATGCAGAAACGGGAGATTATGATCGATCAAATTTTGTCTAACAACAATTTGACGGATCCTTTAACCAAACCTTTGATAGATAAGGTGTTTCGCAAACACTTAGATGTTATAGGGGGTAGGCACTTATGGACTTTCTTAGTCTTTGTAGTGCAAGTGAGAGATTATTGGAAAGTATGCCCTCAAATACTATGTATTCTGTGGAAACCTATTGTAATAAAATGTTTAATCATTTAATTTAGTTTGTTTCTTATATTATTGCACATTTAAAGGTCTAAGTATGATAAGCAATGGTCCATGTGTTGGATCATGCTTAACAGTAAGGTATATACCATGGGAACTTGTCATACAAGAAAAACTAAGTTCTTAGTCATTTGATGGAACTGGGCATTTCATCAAGGTATAATTATTATGCCATGATTTCTAATAAGGAATGGTTTATCTTAAATCAGTGAGTAGTTCACTCACATCTTAGGTATAAGCGTATTTCGAATACATAGGATTGGACCTGTAGTACTGATCTCTTTTAAAGTATTATAATTATAGAGACCAAACATTTATTGCTTCAGCTTGGATGGATATCTTCATACTAAAGTATATGTTGGTGGTCTAGCGAATTTAGGGTTTCTTACTTTGATATATGTCAGGTGAGATTTCTTTTGGGAGATCAATATGCTTATATGTTAGGTGTATTACTCTAGTTAGTTAAGAAGGACTCAGGCAACAGAGTTTCTATGCTTAATTTAGTGAAGTTAAATTACCCCCTTGTGATTGCCAGGATAATCTAATGATCCTGGGCCCTGGGAACGTAACTCTAGAATGTGTGCTTTTGGGTAGCTTCCAATGACAAGCAAGTACATTCGAGTGGGTCATGGATTATCGGACTAGAGATCTAAGGATGGTAGATGTATTTGAGACGGGTCTTAGTGCATTTATCCTGTCTCATTGATGGGTGTTACATGGAGTGGTATTTTCGTCATTTCACCTGTAAGTTGGAGGCATTACTTTAGCAATATTATTCTTAGGATCAATATTTCCATATGGTGATAAGTGGAAATATTTAAAATGATAAAATGTAGCTATTTAATTGTAAGGGCATTTTAGTCATTTTAGTAACCTTGAATAATATGTCTATTGGTCTCAAGAGTAGCTCAAGTTACCTTGGTGTTGTTTAGATACAATCTGGGCTTAATGGATAATTATTTGGAAGAGAAATAAAATTTATTCTAAGAGTCCAATTAGAATTAATTAATTTGTCTTAGGTTTTGATAAGGCCTAGAAAAGATAATTAATTAATTAATTAAGAGAATTGGGCTAAAATTAATTAATTAATTGGGTTGATATATGTTGACATATTTTAAGAGTCTAATTAAAATTACTTAATTAGTCTTGGGCATTTAATGATGTCTAGAAAAGATAATTAATTAATTAAGAGGATTGGGTCAGTCTTAGATTGGTTTTTGAGCATGGAACCTAGCCTATTGGGGTTTTATGTTTTCGGCCATTAGGGATTGAGAAAGCCCTAGGTTGGCCGAATATAGAGACACGAGGAGAAAAAAAAAATAACGATGTTGTTCTTGTGAGTTCTCTTCTCTGGAAAGTGTGCCGCCTCATCTGGTTTTTCTCTTCCATGTTCTTTCTCTTCCTTCTCTCTGGTTGAGTGATTTTTTTTCAAAAGGGAGCTCTCACCAAGCTAACGCGTAGAGCAAGGTAGAGTCATACTCTAGAAGACAAAGAGAAGAAGCTTGGAGACGTTTAATGCGTGGAGTAGAAGATTGCCATGAGTTCCAGTTGAATAGTAGGTGCGTCCTTCTCCCCTTCCAACATAAGAGGTTCCAGTGCAACTCGGCCCCTTATTGGTTAATCCATGACTAATAAGAAAAAGTAAGTACTCTCTCCTAGATGTGGCTTGGAAAACTAAAAAATTTTCCGTTGCGTTTTCTTTGATGTTTTTTGTTTTCATCCTTCACAGTTAAAAAGGGGTCATGAGGTAAGGTTTCATGACTCCGGGCTATGATGCAAGGTTTATAGCTAAGTTATTGTTAAGTGATTGATTTCCTTGAAATAAAGTTGATTATTGTAAATGCAAATTAAAAACACACTCTTGTATTTAAAATTGTTGATTCAATTACAATTGCGGTTTTTGGTATTTTGAAATTGCATGTCGTGAAACAGTTTCTAATTTACACTCTTACACACATACAACTTACTGAAAAATTTATTTCCGCATTCTTTGTGCATACTTTCAGGTCAAGAGCACTACTGATAAGATTAGGCTGGAGTTAGAAGTCTTGTACTTGACATTTTGGTCATTTTACTTCGAGACAATATTTTATTATCCTTTGTTTTAAGACCCTGTATATGTTTTATTTAGATTATAAACCATTTAAGTTTTAATTGAGGTATTTCTTTGGTTAAGTCATTTATTACCTCATTATAAAGACACCCTGTCCTTTAAACGAGGTGATATCCTGGTCTTTTTTTGCTACGTAGGTAGTGGGGTGTTACAAGACATAACTAAGATTACTATTTTAAATAGTAATTAGGCCATGACATCAGGGATGACATCAGCACAAATCTGACACCACCCATGACATAAGTAAATCACTGTTCTAGGTCACTGTAACAATATAATAGCACTTTTCATTTGCTACAATTTTCAACTATAAGTTGTAGCGGCATTTCATGTGTTACTGTTTCACAATGTACACTATAGCGGGCTACTGTAGCAACAAGGCTATTTTATCTATAAATAGCCATCGAATTCCCAAACAACCATAAGCTTAGTTACATAAGTTTTAAGGTTGAACACCTAAGTCTCCTCCAGTTAGAATTCTCTTCTAACTCCTAATATTAAAGCTTGTACTTTTAATTTTAGTATTTAATATATTGTATCCTTTCTGTATCTTTATTTTATGCATATGGTCAGCTGAGCTACCTTTTTATTTAATTATTTTATTTATTACTTTATACTTTATGTGTATTCTATATGCGATCTTACTCTTTTTGTTAATTTTCCAGTACTTCTTCCCCTCATTTTGGGACCAACTTCTCTCCCCTTGCAATTTGCTCTGACTTCTAGTAATGCTAAACCACATAGGTTCTATAAGACCAAACACCAAGTGTCTTCTATGTTAGTGTTGTGCCGTAGATGTAATCACTTGTACATTATATATGACACATTTTATTTTATTAAAAGGCATCATCTAACGTATAGTTTTTTTGTTTACTTTTAAGTAATATAACTGTTCAATAAAGTCCCTAGTACAACATTGTGTTAAGGAAATCATGATAGAGATCACGATATAAGATTCTTACTACACTGCATAGTGTTAATACTTAAATAGTCACTAGTCATAGTATTTATGAGAGAGCACATCATTAATGGGTGAAGACTAGCATATGTTAAACTTCCTGATTTGATCAAGCGGTGGTTCTCATATCTGTGAGTATTGAGATATTCAAAGTTAACACATGGATGCTTGTTAATAGAACAAATTCATTAGATGACCTAGCTATCAGATAATCACATAGATAACTATTTAATGTCAGTGATATAATCTCAATATAACAAACGTGTAAGTATCCTTAGACTTGAGATCTCCAAGGTACTTTGTTTGTTGAGCATTTTACTTTGATTCCAATCTCTGGAGCTCAATTGAAGGCCACCTATGGGATGGATATTGGGTACATTGTGAGTTAAACGAAAGTAGTTGATATGGTCACTAAAGGATTCACCACTCCTAATAGTAGGGGCGAATATCTCATGACTACTTGTAGAAATTACTACTCGAGAAGTCCTTGGCCTAGGCGATTGTGTATTGGAATTAGTTCTAATTGATACACATCTAGAGTAGTGGATTCCTAGTACAAGTACTATTGTATTCGAGATAGAATTAATTCTGGAGGGAGCATGCACTAATTCCGTACTCCAAACCGAATGAGATAATGTATGGTGAAATGAGTTAATTGTACTGTAATTTGTTATTGAAAGGTTCATGTCAAACCACATGACTTCCTAGACTCCTGGGTGGTCATGATATGTTGCTAGTTACCGCTCATGATCTGGGAATATGGGTTTATTAATTGATGAATTAATAAACCAATCCTGATTAGAATTAATAGGATTAATTCTAATTAATTATAGATTATTAATCTCAAAGACATTTGTATTAATTCTTGTTCGCTACCATTTGACTAGAAAACCTAATAGGTCACACACAATACATGATTATATACTCAAGCTGTTTTTTGATAATATAGTGGGGTGAGGAAGTGATATGATCTTGAGTGGCCTTTTTCTTGGCATTGTGGGTGGTTTAATTGGTAGGGAGTTCAGCTGAACCAATAGGACAAAAAAACAGAGATTCTTCTTGAGACAAAATGAGAAAATGAAATAACAACCTACCCTCTATCAAACCTATGAAGAACTAAGCTCCAAAGACACTCAAGAATAGTAGAAAGTAACACTATAATCTCACCCCAAAATCCTTGATGCAATAAAGGCAAACAAGAACAAATAGAATAGAGAAAATAGACACCCAAGTAATAGAATTTAAACAAACCTTAGAAGAGCAAAGCAACTAAGACCCTTTCAAAAAAACTATATTGGATTATCCAAAAAATTTTTAGACTCATTCACAAGGAGGACTAACCCTTAAGTATGGTCTTGAACAAGATAAACAAGGAGGCAAGAGCCTCTCAAGACTTTTTCTTTTAATTTGAATTAAAGTGTGTGAATTGTGTTGTCAAATCACTAAAGGTTCTATTTATAATACCCTAACCCAAGCTAAGTAATCCCTGAGGTTCTAATACAATTTAAAGCATTAATAGGTCTTTACAAAACATTTAAAAATGGAAAAAATTTGAGAAAATATCAAAAACACGGAGCAGTGATCGGTGCCCAAACCCTAGCCGACACTGGCTAGGGCTCTTAAATCTGCGCCGGTTGAGCGCTGTGTTCAGGCCGCCGTTGTGCATGCTGAAGTCGATGCCGGTTTGGCTGCTTGAGGCCGGTGCTGGCTATCTACTGGAAGGCCTCCTTTAGTCAAGTTTCGTCTATCTTTACGGCCGACTTGAGTTCTTGTTGGGGTTCTTCTTCGATAGTCATCAAAATGAGCTCTTAGCTAGCTTCCTCAACCTTCCAACCCTCATCCATCCTCAAGCATTGTTTTATGAGTAAATGAAACTTATCTTGAAGCTTCCTAGACCTAGATAATATCATTGGCCCTTGTCCGTACATGGTCACGCCTCCCACTCTTTGATGCGTATGTGTGTGAATTGTCGAGCTATCAACAACGTCACGGTAAAATACCGCTATATCATCCCTAGGCTAAATGACTTGTTTGACGAGCTATTTGGTGCATGCATTTACTCTAAAATTGATTTGAAATCCGGTTATCACCAAATTAGAATAAGAGAAGGGGATGAATGGAAAACGGCTGTTAAAACCAAACAAATGTTATATGAGTGGCTTGTCATGCCATTTGGATTTTCTAATGCTCCTAGTACTTTCGTGCGACTAATGCACCTTGTTTTGAGGGAATTCATTGGAAAATTTGTTGTTGTTACATTGATGTTATATTAATCTATAACAAATCATATGTGTATCATTTGAATCGTGTTCAAAGTGTGCTTGTTGCCCTCCGAAGGGAGAGATTTTATGCCAACCTTGAGAAGTGCTCTTTTTGTTTGGAGAGGATTATATTCCTTGGGTATTTTATGAGTGCAAAGAGGTTGAGGTTGATGAGGAAAAAGTGAAAGCCGTCCAAGATTGGCCAACACCTACCACCATTACACAAGTCCGTAGTTTCCAAGGGCTAGCTAGCTTCTATAGGAGGCTTATTCAAAATTTTAGCCCTATAGACTCATTCATAAGGTGGACTTACCCTTAAGTAGGGCCTTGAACAAGATGAACAACGAGGCTAGGGCCTCTCAAGACTTTTTCTTTTAATTTAAATTAAAGTGTGTGAATTGTGTTGTCAAATCACTAAAGGTTCTATTTATACTACCCTCACCCTAGCGAAGTAATCCCTAAGGTTCTAATACAATGTAGAGCCATAATAGGACTTTACAAAACATTTAAAAATGGAAAAAATTTGAGAAAATATAAAAAACGTGGGGCAGTGATCGGTTGCCCAAACCCTAGCCGACACTGGCTAGGGCTCTTAAATCTGCACCGGTTGTGCGTTATGTTCAGGTCGCCATTGTGCAGGCCGAAGCCGACGCCGATTTGCCTGCTTGGGGCCGATGCTGGCTGTCCACTGGAAGGCCTCATCTAGTCAAGTTTCATCCAGCTTTGTTGCCGGCTCGAGTTCTTGGTGGGGTTCTTCTTTGAATGTCATCAAAATAAGCTCTCGGCTACCTTCCTCAGCCTTCCAACCCTCATCAATCCTTAAGCATTGTATTATGAGCAAATGAAACTCATCTTGAAGCTTCTTAGACCTAGATCTTGTCATCGGCCAGTGTCCTTTCCTAGTCACCCCTCCCCCTCTTTTATGCGTATGTGTGTGAATTGTCGCGCTATCAACAACATCGCGGTAAAATTCCGCTATCCCATCCCTAGGCTAGATAACTTGCTTGATAAGCTATTTTGAGCATGCATTTACTCTAAAATTGATTTGAAATCCGGTTATCACCAAATTAGAATAAGAGAAGGGGATGAATGGAAAACGGCTGTAAAAACCAAACAAAGGTTATATTAGTGGCTTGTCATGCCCTTTGGATTGTCTAATGCTCCTAGTACTTTCGTGCTACTAATGCACCTTGTTTTGAGGGAATTCATTAGATAATTTGTTGTTGTTACTTTGATGATATATTAATCTATAACAAATCATATGTGGATCATTTGAATCATGTTCAAAGTGTGCTTGTTTCCCTCCGAAGGGAGAGATTGCATGCTTACCATGCAAAGTGCTCTTTTTGTTTTGAGAGGATTATATTCCTTGGGCATTTTATGAGTGCAAAGAGGTTGAGGTTGATGAGGAAAAAGTGAAAGCCATCCTAGATTGGCCAACACCTACCACCATTACCTAAGTCCGTAGTTTCCAAGGGCTAGCTAGCTTCTATAGGAGGCTGATTCAAACTTTTAGCCCTATAGACTCATTTATAAGGTGGACTAACCCTTAAGCATGGTCTTGAACAAGATGACCAAGGAGGCTAGGGCCTCTCAAGACTTTTTGTTTTAATTTGAATTAAAGTGTTTGAATTGTGTTGTCAAATCACTAAAGGTTCTATTTATACTACCCTAACCCAAGCTAAGTAATCCCTAAGGTTCTAATACAATGTAGAGCAATAATAGGACTTTACAAAACATTTAAAAATGGAAAAAATTTGAGAAAATATAAAAAACGCGGGGCAGTGGTCAGTTGCCCAAGCCCTAGCCGACACTGGCTAGGGCTCTTAAATATGCGCCGGTTTTGCGTTGTGTTCAGGTCACCATTGTGCTGGCCGAAGCAGACGCCGATTTGCCTGCTTGGGGCCGATGTTGCCTGTCCACTGGAAGGCCTTCTCTAGTCAAGTTTCATCCAGCTTTGTTGCCGGCTCGAGTTCTTGTTGGGGTTCTTCTTCGAATGTTATCGGCCCTTGTCCTTGCATGGTTACGCCTCCCTCTCTTTGATGTGTATGTGTGTGAATTGTCGCGCTATCAACAACATCATGGTAAAATACCGCTATCCCATCCCTAGGCTAGATTACTTGCTTGATGAGCTATTTGGTGCATGCATTTTCTCTAAAATTGATTTGAAATCCGGTTATCACCAAATTAGAATAAGAGAAGGGGATGAATGGAAAACGGCTGTTAAAACCAAACAAAGGTTATATGTGCGGCTTGTCATGCCCTTTGGATTGTCTAATGCTCCGAGTACTTTCATGCGACTAATGCACCTTGTTTTGAGGGAATTCATTGGAAAATTTGTTGTTGTTACTTTGATGATATATTAATCTATAACAAATCATATGTGGATCATTTGTATCATGTTCAAAGTGTGCTTGTTGCCCTTCGAATGGAGAGAATGTATGCTAACCTTGAGAAGTGCTCTTTTTGTTTGGAGATGATTATATTCCTTGGGTATTTCATGAGTGCAAAGGGGTTGAGGCTGATGAGGAAAAAGTGAAAGCCGTCCAAGATTGGCCCACTCCAACCACCATTACCTAAGTCCGTAGTTTCCATGGGCTAGCTAGCTTCTATAGGTGGCACAATCAAAATTTTAGCATTATAGACTCATGCATAAGAAGGACTAACCCTTAAGCATGGTCTTGAACAAGATGAACAAGGAGGCAACGACCTCTCAAGACTTTTTCTTTAAATTTGAATTAAAGTGTGTGAATTGTGTTGTCAAATCACTAAAGGTTCTATTTATACCACCCTAACCCTAGCTAAGTAATCCCTAAGGTTCTAATACAATGTAGTCCCATAATTGTCTTTTCAAAACATTTAAAAATGAAAAAATTTTGAGAAAATATCAAAAACACGGACCAGTGATAGGTTGCGCAAGCCCTAGCCGACATTGGCTAGGGCTCTTAAATCTACGCCGGTTGTGCGCTGTGTTCGGGCCGCCGTTGTGCATGCTGAAGCCGACGCTGGTTTGATTGCTTGAGGCCGGTGCAAGCTGTCCACTGGAAGGCCTACTTTAGTCAAGTGTCGTCTATCTTTGCTACCGACTTGAGTTCTTGTTGGGGTTCTTCTTCGATAGTCATCAAAATGAGCTCCGGGCTAGCTTCCTCAACCTTCCAACCCTCATCCATCCTCAAGCATTGTTTTATGAGTGAATGAAACTCATCTCGAAGCTTCCTAGACCTAGATCTTGTCATCGGCCCATGTCCTTACATGGTCACGCCTCCCCCTCTTCGATGCGTATGTGTGTGAATTGTCGAGCTATCAACAACATCACGGTAAAATACCGCTATCTCATCCCTACGCTAGATGACTTGTTTGATGAGCTATTTGGTGCATGCATTTTCTCCAAAATTGATTTGAAATTCGGTTATCACCAAATTAGAATAAGAGAAGGGGATGGATGGAAAACGGCTGTTAAAACCAAACAAAGGTTATATGAGTGGCTTGTCATGCCATTTGGATTGTCTAATGCTCCTAGCACTTTCGTGCGACTAATGCACCTTGTTTTGAGGGAATTCATTGGAAAATTTGTTGTTGTTCCTTTGATGATATATTAATCTATAACAAATCATACTCGGATCATTTGAATCATGTTCAAAGTGTTCTTGTTGCCCTCCGAAAGGAGAGATTGTATGCTTACCCTAAGAGGTGCTGTTTTTGTTTGGAGATGATTATATTCCTTGGGTATTTTATGAGTGCAAAGGGGTTGAGGTTGATGAGGAAAAAGTGAAAGCCGTCCAAGATTGGGCAACTCCTACCACCATTACCCAAGTCCGTAGTTTCCAAGGGTTAGCTAGCTTCAATAGGAGGCTCATTCAAAATTTTAGCGCTATAGACTCATTCATAAGGAGGACTAACCCTTAAGCGTGGTCATGAACAAGGTGAACAAGGAGGTAAGGGCCTCTCAAGACTTTTTCTTTTAATTTGAATTAAAGTGTGTGAATTGTGTTGTCAAATCACTTAAGGTTCTATTTATACTTCCCTAACCCAAGCTAAGTAAACCATAAGGTTCTAATACAATGTCGAGCCATAATAGGTCTTTACAAAACATTTAAAACTGGAAATAATTTGAGAAAATATAAAAAACGCGGGGCAGTGATCGGTTGCCCAAGCCCTAGCCGACACTGGCTAGGGCTCTTAAATCTGCCCCGGTTGTGCAGTGTGTTCGGGCCGCCGTTGTGCATGCTGAAGCCGACGCCGGTTTGGCTGCTTGAGGCCGGTGCAGGCTGTCCACTAGAAGGCTTCCTTTAGTCAAGTTTCGTCTATCTTTGCTGCCGACTTGACTTCTTGTTGGGGATCTTCTTCGATACTCATCAAAATGAGCTCTTGGCTAGCTTCCTCAACCATCCAACCCTCATCCATCCTCAAGCATTGTTTTATGAGTAAATGAAACTCGTCTTGAAGCTTCCTAAACCTAGATCTTGTGATCAGTGCATGGTCATGCCTCCCACTCTTTGATGCGTATGTGTGTGAATTATCGAGCTATCAACAATAACACGGTAAAATACTGCTATCTCATCCCTAGGCTAGATGACTTGCTTGATGAGCTATTTGGTGCATGCATTTTCTCTAAAATTGATTTGAAATCCGGTTATCACGAAATTAGAATAAGAGAAGGGGATAAATGGAAAATGGCTGTTAAAACCAAACAAAGGTTATATGAGTGGCTTGTCATGCCCTTTGGATTGTCTAATGCTCCTAGTACTTTCGTGCGACTAATGCACATTCTTTTGAGGGAATTCATTGGAAAATTTGTTGTTGTTACTTTGATGATATATTAATCTGTAACAAATCATATGTGGATCATTTGAATCATGTTCAAAGTGTGTTTGTTACCCTCCGATGGGAGAGATTGTATGCAGACCTTGAGATGTGCTCTTTTTGTTTGGAGAGGAATATATTCCTTGGGTATTTTATGAGTGCAAAGAGGTTGAGGTTGATGAGGAAAAAGTGAAAGCCATCTTAGATTGGCCAACACCTACCACCATTACCTAAGTCCGTAGTTTTCAAGGGCTAGCTAGCTTCTATAGGGGGCTTATTCAAAATTTTTGCCCTATAGACTCATTCATAAGGTGGACTAACCCTTAAGCAGTGTCTTGAACAAGATGAACAATGAGGCTAGGGCCTCTCTAGACTTTTTCTTTTAATTTGAATTAAAGTGTGTGAATTGTGTTGTTAAATCACTAAAGGTTCTATTTATACTACCCTAACCCTAGCGAAGTAATCCCTAAGGTTCTAATACAATGTAGAGCCATAATAGGACTTTACAAAACATTTAAAAATGGAAAAAATTTGAGAAAATATAAAAAACGCAGGGCAGTGATCGGTTGCCCAAGCCCTAGCCGACACTGGCTAGGGCTCTTAAATCTGCACCGGTTGTGCGTTGTGTTCAGGTCGCCATTGTGCAGGCCGAAGCCGACGCCGGTTTGCCTTCTTGGGGCCGATGCTGCCTGTCCACTGGAAGGCCTCCTTTAGTCAAGTTTCATCCAGCTTTGTTGCCGGCTCGAGTTCTTGTTAGGGTTCTTCTTTGAATGTCATCAAAATAAGCTCTCGGCTACCTTCCTCAGCCTTCCAACCCTCATCCATCCTTAAGCATTGTATTATGAGCAGATGAAACTCATCTTGAATCTTCTTAGACCTAGATCTTGTCATCGGCCAGTGTCCTTTCCTAGTCACGCCTCCCCCTCTTTTATGCGTATGTGTGTGAATTGTCGCGCTATCAACAACATCGCGGTAAAATTCTGCTATCCCATCCCTAGGCTAGATAACTTGCTTGATAAGCTATTTTGAGCATTCATTTACTCGAAAATTGATTTGAAATCCGGTTATCACCAAATTAGAATAAGAGAAGGGGATGAATGGAAAACGGCTGTTAAAACCAAACAAAGGTTATATTAGTGGCTTGTCATACCCTTTGGATTGTCTAATGTTCCTAGTACTTTCGTGCGACTAATGCATCTTGTTTTGAGGGAATTCATTGGAAAATTTGTTATTGTTACTTTGATGATATATTAATCTATAATAAATCATATGTGGATCATTTGAATCATGTTCAAAGTGTGCTTGTTGCCCTCCGAAGGGAGAGATTGTATGCTTACCATGCAAAGTGCTCTTTTTGTTTTGAGAGGATTATATTCCTTGGGTATTTTATGAGTGCAAAGAGGTTGAGGTTGATGAGGAAAAAGTGAAAGCCATCCTAGATTGGCCAACACCTTCCACCATTACCTAAGTCCGTAGTTTTCAAGGGCTAGCTAGCTTCTATAGGAGGCTTATTCAAAATTTTTGCCCTATAGACTCATTCATAAGGTGGAGTAACCCTTAAGCAGTGTCTTGAACAAGATGAACAATGAGGTTAGGGCCTCTCTAGACTTTTTCTTTTAATTTGAATTAAAGTGTGTGAATTGTGTTGTTAAATCACTAAAGGTTCTATTTACACTACCCTAACCCTAGCGAAGTAATACCTAAGGTTCTAATACAATGTAGAGCCATAATAGGACTTTACAAAACATTTAAAAATGGAAAAAATTTGAGAAAATATAAAAAACGCAGGGCAGTGATCGGTTGCCCAAGCCCTAGCCGACACTGGCTAGGGCTCTTAAATCTGCACCGGTTGTGCGTTGTGTTCAGGTCGCCATTGTGCAGGCCGAAGCCGACGCCGATTTGCCTGCTTGGGGCCTATGCTGCCTGTCCACTGGAAGGCCTCATTTAGTCAAGTTTCATCCAGCTTTGTTGCCGGCTCGAGTTCTTGGTGGGGTTCTTCTTTGAATGTCATCAAAATAAGCTCTCGGCTACCTTCCTCAGCCTTCCAACCCTCATCCATCCTTAAGCATTGTATTATGAGCAAATGAAACTCATCTTGAAGCTTCTTAGACCTAGATCTTGTCATCGGCCAGTGTCCTTTTCTAGTCACGCCTCCCCCTCTTTTATGCGTATGTGTGTGAATTGTCGCGCTATCAACAACATCGCGGTAAAATTCTGCTATCCCATCCCTAGGCTAGATAACTTGCTTGATAAGCTATTTTGAGCATTCATTTACTCGAAAATTGATTTGAAATCCGGTTATCACCAAATTAGAATAAGAGAAGGGGATGAATGGAAAACGGCTGTTAAAACCAAACAAAGGTTATATTAGTGGCTTGTCATACCCTTTGGATTGTCTAATGCTCCTAGTACTTTCGTGCGACTAATGCATCTTGTTTTGAGGGAATTCATTGGAAAATTTGTTATTGTTACTTTGATGATATATTAATCTATAATAAATCATATGTGGATCATTTGAATCATGTTCAAAGTGTGCTTGTTGCCCTCCGAAGGGAGAGATTGTATGCTTACCATGCAAAGTGCTCTTTTTGTTTTGAGAGGATTATATTCCTTGGGTATTTTATGAGTGCAAAGAGGTTGAGGTTGATGAGGAAAAAGTGAAAGCCATCCTAGATTGGCCAACACCTTCCACCATTACCTAAGTCCGTAGTTTTCAAGGGCTAGCTAGCTTCTATAGGAGGCTTATTCAAAATTTTTGCCCTATAGACTCATTCATAAGGTGGAGTAACCCTTAAGCAGTGTCTTGAACAAGATGAACAATGAGGTTAGGGCCTCTCTAGACTTTTTCTTTTAATTTGAATTAAAGTGTGTGAATTGTGTTGTTAAATCACTAAAGGTTCTATTTACACTACCCTAACCCTAGCGAAGTAATCCCTAAGGTTCTAATACAATGTAGAGCCATAATAGGACTTTACAAAACATTTAAAAATGGAAAAAATTTGAGAAAATATAAAAAACGCAGGGCAGTGATCGGTTGCCCAAGCCCTAGCCGACACTGGCTAGGGCTCTTAAATCTGCACCGGTTGTGCGTTGTGTTCAGGTCGCCATTGTGCAGGCCGAAGCCGACGCCGATTTGCCTGCTTGGGGCCTATGCTTGCTCGTCCACTGGAAGGCCTCATTTAGTCAAGTTTCATCCAGCTTTGTTGCCGGCTCGAGTTCTTGGTGGGGTTCTTCTTTGAATGTCATCAAAATAAGCTCTCGGCTACCTTCCTCAGCCTTCCAACCCTCATCCATCCTTAAGCATTGTATTATGAGCAAATGAAACTCATCTTGAAGCTTCTTAGACCTAGATCTTGTCATCGGCCAGTGTCCTTTTCTAGTCACGCCTCCCCCTCTTTTATGCGTATGTGTGTGAATTGTCGCGCTATCAACAACATCGCGGTAAAATTCTGCTATCCCATCCCTAGGCTAGATAACTTGCTTGATAAGCTATTTTGAGCATTCATATACTCGAAAATTGATTTGAAATCCGGTTATCACCAAATTAGAATAAGAGAAGGGGATGAATGGAAAACGGCTGTTAAAACCAAACAAAGGTTATATTAGTGGCTTGTCATACCCTTTGGATTGTCTAATGCTCCTAGTACTTTCGTGCGACTAATGCATATTGTTTTGAGGGAATTCATTGGAAAATTTGTTATTGTTACTTTGATGATATATTAATCTATAATAAATCATATGTGGATCATTTGAATCATGTTCAATGTGTGCTTGTTGCCCTCCGAAGGGAGAGATTGTATGCTTACCATGCAAAGTGCTCTTTTTGTTTTGAGAGGATTATATTCCTTGGGTATTTTATGAGTGCAAAGAGGTTGAGGTTGATGAGGAAAAAGTGAAAGCCATCCTAGAATCGCCAACACCTACCACCATTACCTAAGTCCGTAGTTTTCAAGGGCTAGCTAGCTTCTATAGGAGGCTTATTCAAAATTTTTGCCCTATAGACTCATTTATAAGGTGGACTAACCCTTAAGCATGGTCTTGAACAAGATGAACAAGGAGGCTAGGGCCTCTCAAGACTTTTTCTTTTAATTTGAATTAAAGTGTGTGAATTGTGTTTTCAAATCACTAAAGGTTCGATTTATACTACCCTAACCCAAGCTAAGTATTCCCTAAGGTTCTAATACAATGTAGAGCCATAATAGGACTTTACAAAACATTTAAAAATGGAAAAAATTTTAGAAAATATAAAAAACGCGGGGCAGTGATCGGTTGCCCAAGCCCTAGCCGACACTGGCTAGGGCTCTTAAATCTGCCCCGGTTGTGCAGTGTGTTCGGGCCGCCGTTGTGCATGCTGAAGCCGACGCCGGTTTGGCTGCTTGAGGCCGGTGCAGGCTGTCCACTAGAAGGCTTCCTTTAGTCAAGTTTCGTCTATCTTTGCTGCCGACTTGACTTCTTGTTGGGGTTCTTCTTCGATACTCATCAAAATGAGCTCTTGGCTAGCTTCCTCAACCTTCCAACCCTCATCCATCCTCAAGCATTGTTTTATGAGTAAATGAAACTCATCTTGAAGCTTCCTAAACCTAGATCTTGTGATCAGTGCATGGTCATGCCTCCCACTCTTTGATGCGTATGTGTGTGAATTATCGAGCTATCAACAATAACACGGTAAAATACCGCTATCTCATCCCTAGGCTAGATGACTTGCTTGATGAGCTATTTTGTGCATGCATTTACTCTAAAATTGATTTGAAATTCGGTTATCACGAAATTAGAATAAGAGAAGGGGATAAATGGAAAATGGCTGTTAAAACCAAACAAAGGTTATATGAGTGGCTTGTCATGCCCTTTGGATTGTCTAATGCTCCTAGTACTTTCGTGCGACTAATGCACATTCTTTTGAGGGAATTCATTGGAAAATTTGTTTTTGTTACTTTGATGATATATTAATCTGTAACAAATCATATGTGGATCATTTGAATCATGTTCAAAGTGTGTTTGTTGCCCTCCGATGGGAGAGATTGTATGCGGACCTTGACATGTGCTCTTTTTGTTTGTAGAGGATTATATTCCTTGGGTATTTTATGAGTGCAAAGGGGTTGAGGTTGATGAGGAAAAAGTGAAAGCCGTTCAAGATTGGCCAACTCCTACCACCATTACCCAGGTTCGTAGTTTCCAAGGGCTAGCTAGCTTCTATAGGAGGTTTATTCAAAATTTTAGCCCTATAGACTCATTCATAAGGTGGACTAACCCTTAAGCAGTATCTTGAACAAGATGAACAACGAGGCTAGGGCCTCTCAAGACTTTTTCTTTTAATTTGAATTAAAGTGTGTGAATTTTGTTGTCAAATCATTAAAGGTTCTATTTATACTACCCTAACCCTAGCGAAGTAATCCCTAACTTTCTAATACAATGTAGAGCCATAATAGGACTTTACAAAACATTTAAAAATGGAAAAAATTTTAGAAAATATAAAAAATGCGGGGCAGTGATCGGTTGCCCAAGCCCTAGCCGACACTGGCTAGGGCTCTTAAATCTGCCCCGGTTGTGCAGTGTGTTCGGGCCACCGTTGTGCATGCTAAAGCCGACGCCGGTTTGGCTGCTTGAGGCCGGTGCAGGCTGTCCACTAGAAGGCTTCCTTTAGTCAAGTTTCGTCTATCTTTGCTGCCGACTTGACTTCTTGTTGGGGTTCTTCTTCGATACTCATCAAAATAAGCTCTTGGCTAGCTTCCTCAACCTTCCAACCCTCATCCATCCTCAAGAATTGTTTTATGAGTAAATGAAACTCATCTTGAAGCTTCCTAAACCTAGATCTTATCATCGGCCCTTATCATTGCATGGTCCGCCTCCCACTCTTTGATGCGTATGTGTGTGAATTATCGAGCTATCAACAACAACACGGTAAAATACTGCTATCTCATCCCTAGGCTAGATGACTTGCTTGATGAGCTATTTGGTGCATGCATTTTCTCTAAAATTGATTTGAAATCCAGTTATCACGAAATTAGAATAAGAGAAGAAGATGAATGGAAAATGGCTGTTAAAACCAAACAAAGGTTATATGAGTGGCTTGTTATGCCCTTTGGATTGTCTAATACTCCTAGCACTTTCGTGCGACTAATGCACCTTGTCTTGAGGGAATTCATTGGAAAATTTGTTGTTGTTCCTTTGATGATATATTAATCTATAAAAAATCATACGCGGATCATTTGAATCATGTTCAAAGTGTGCTTGTTGCCCTCCGAAAGGAGAGATTGTATGCTTACCTTGAGAAGTGCTGTTTTTGTTTGGAGATGATTATATTCCTTGGGTATTTTATGAGTGCAAAGGGGTTGAGGTTGATGAGGAAAAAGTGAAAGCCATCCAAGATTGGGCAACTCCTACCACCATTACCCAAGTCCGTAGTTTCCAAGGGTTAGCTAACTTCTATAGGAGGCTCTTTCAAAATTTTAGCGCTATAGACTCATTCATAAGGAGGACTGACCCTTAAGCGTGATCTTGAACAAGATGAACAAGGACGTAATGGCCTCTCAAGACTTTTTCTTTTAATTTAAATTAAAGTGTGTGAATTGTGTTGTCAAATCACTTAAGGCTCTATTTATACTACCCTAACCCAAGCTAAGTAATCCCTAAGGTTCTAATACAATGTCGAGCCATAATAGGTCTTTACAAAACATTTAAAAAAGGAAATAATTTGAGAAAATATAAAAAACGTAGGGCAGTGATCGGTTGCCCATGCCCTAGCCGACACTGGCTAGGGCTCATAAATCTGCCCCGGTTGTGCGCTGTGTTCGGGCCGCCGTTGTGCATGCTGAAGCCGACGCCGGTTTGGCTGCTTGAGGACGGTGCAGGCTGTCCACTAGAAGGCTTCCTTTAGTCAAGTTTCGTCTATCTTTGCTGCCGACTTGACTTCTTGTTGGAGTTCTTCTTCGATACTTATCAAAATACCGCTATCTCATCCCTAGGCTAGATGACTTGCTTGATGAGCTATTTGGTGCATGCATTTACTCTAAAATTGATTTGAAATCCGGCTATCACGAAATTAGAATAAGAGAAGGGGATAAATGGAAAATGGCTGTTAAAACCAAACAAAGGTTATATGAGTGGCTTGCCATGCCCTTTGGATTGTCTAATGCTCCTAGTACTTTCGTGCGACTAATGCACATTCTTTTGAGGGAATTCAATGGAAAATTTGTTGTTGTTACTTTGATGATATATTAATCTGTAACAAATCATATGCGGATCATTTGAATCATGTTCAAAGTGTGTTTGTTGCCCTCCGATGGGAGAGATTGTATGCGGACCTTGAGATGTGCTCTTTTTGTTTGGAGAGGATTATATTCCTTGGGTATTTTATGAGTGCAAAGGGGTTGAGGTTGATGAGGAAAAAGTGAAAGCCGTTCAAGATTGGCCAACTCCTACCACCATTACCCAAGTTCGTAGTTTCCAAGGGCTAGCTAGCTTCTATAGGAGGTTTATTCAAAATTTTAGCCCTATAGACTCATTCATAAGGTGGACTAACCCTTAAGCAGTGTCTTGAACAAGATGAACAACGAGGCTAGGGCCTCTCAAGACTTTTTCTTTTAATTTGAATTAAAGTGTGTGAATTTTGTTGTTAAATAACTAAAGGTTCTATTTATACTACCCTAACCCTAGCGAAGTAATCCCTAAGGTTCTAATACAATGTAGAGCCATAATAGGACTTTACAAAACATTTAAAAATGGAAAAAATTTGAGAAAATATAAAAAACGCAGGGCAGTGATCGGTTGCCCAAGCCCTAGCCGACACTGGCTAGGGCTTTTAAATATGCGCCGGTTTTGCGTTGTGTTCAGGTCGCCATTGTGCAGGCCGAAGCAGACGCCGATTTGCCTGCTTGGGGCCGATGCTGCCTGTCCACTGGAAGGCCTCCTTTAGTCAAGTTTCATCCAGCTTTGTTACCGGCTCGAGTTCTTGTTGGGGTTCTTCTTCGAATGTCATCAAAATAAGCTCTTGGCTACCTTCCTCAGCCTTCCAACCCTCATCCATCCTCAAGCATTGTATTATGAGCAAATGAAACTCATCTTGAAGCTTCTTAGACCTAGATCTTGTCATCGGCCAGTGTCCTTTCCTAGTCATGCCATCCTCTCTTTGATGCGTATGTGTGTGAATTGTCGCGCTATCAATAACATCATGGTAAAATACAGCTATCCCATCCCTAGGCTAGATAACTTGCTTGATGAGCTATTTGGTGCATGCATTTTCTTTAAAGTTGATTTGAAATCCGGTTATCACCAAATTAGAATAAGAGAAGGGGATGAATGGAAAACGGCTGTTAAAACAAAACAAAGGTTATATGTGCGGCTTGTCAAGCCCTTTGGATTGTCTAATGCTTCGAGTACTTTCATGCGACTAATGCACCTTGTTTTGAGGGAATTCATTGGAAAATTTGTTGTTGTTACTTTGATGATATATTAATCTATAACAAATCATATGTGGATCATTTGTATCATGTTCAAAGTGTGCTTGTTGCCCTTCGAATGGAGAGAATGCATGCTAACCTTGAGAAGTGCTCTTTTTATTTGGAGATGATTATATTCCTTGGGTATTTCATGAGTGCAAAGGGGTTGAGGTTGATGAGGAAAAAGTGAAAGCCGTCCAAGATTAGCCAACTCCAACCACCATTACCTAAGTCCATAGTTTCCAAGGGCTAGCTTGCTTCTATAGGCGGCACAATCAAAATTTTCGCACTATAGACTCATGCATAAGAAGGACTAACCCTTAAGCATGGTCTTGAACAAGATGAACAAGGAGGCAACGGCCTCTCAAGACTTTTTCTTTAAATTTGAATTAAAGTGTGTGAACTGTGTTGTCAAATCACTAAAGGTTCTATTTATACCACCCTAACCCTAGCTAAGTAATCCCTAAGGTTCTAATACAATGTAGTGCCATAATTGGTCTTTTCAAAACATTTAAAAATGGAAAAATTTTGAGAAAATATCAAAAGCACGGACCAGTGATAGGTTGCGCAAGCCCTAGCCGACACTGGCTAGGGCTCTAAAATCTACGCCGATTGTGCGCTGTGTTCGGGCCGCCGTTGTGCATGCTGAAGCCAACGCCGGTTTGATTGCTTGAGGCCGGTGGAAGCTGTCAACTGGAAGGCCTACTTTAGTCAAGTTTCGTCTATATTTGCTGCCGACTTGAGTTCTTGTTAGGGTTCTTCTTCGATAGTCATCAAAATGAGCTCCTGGCTAGCTTCCTCAACCTTCCAACCCTCATCCATCCTCAAGCATTGTTTTATGAGTGAATGAAACTCATCTTGAAGCTTCTAGACCTATATCTTGTCATCGGCCCATGTCCTTCCATGGTCATGCCTCCCCCTCTTCGATGCGTATGTGTGTGAATTGTCGAGCTATAAACAAAATCACGGTAAAATACCGCTATCTCTTCCCTACGCTAGATGACTTGTTTGATGAGCTATTTGGTGCATGCATTTTCTCCAAAATTGATTTGAAATTCGGTTATCACCAAATTAGAATAAGAGAAGGGGATGGATGGAAAACGGCTGTTAAAACCAAACAAAGGTTATATGAGTGGCTTGTCATGCCCTTTGGATTATCTAATGCTCCTAGCACTTTCGTGCGACTAATGCACCTTGTTTTGAAGGAATTCATTGGAAAATTTTTTGTTGTTCTTTTGATGATATATTAATCTATAACAAATCATACGTGGATCATTTGAATCATGTTCAAAGTGTGCTTGTTGCCCTCCAAAAGGAGAGATTGTATGCTTACCTTGAGAAGTGCTGTTTTTGTTTGGAGATGATTATATTCCTTGGGTATTTCATGAGTGCAAAGGGGTTGAGGCTGATGAGGAAAAAGTGAAATCCGTCCAAGATTGGCCAACTCCAACCACCATTACCTATGTCCGTAGTTTCCAAGGGCTAGCTAGCATCTATTGGCGGCACAATCAAAATTTTAGCACTATAGACTCATGCATAAGAAGGACTAACCCTTAAGCATGGTCTTGAACAAGATGAACAAGGAGGCAACGGCCTCTTAAGACTTTTTCTTTAAATTTGAATTAAAGTGTGTGAATTGTGTTGTCAAATCACTAAAGGTTCTATTTATACCACCCTAACCATAGCTAAGTAATCCCTAAGGTTCTAATACAATGTAGTGCCATAATTGGTCTTTTCAAAACATTTAAAATTGGAAAAATTTTGAGAAAATATCAAAAGCACGGACCAGTGATAGGTTGCGCAAGCCCTAGCCGACACTGGCTAGGGCTCTTAAATCTACGCCGGTTGTGCGCTATGTTCGGGCCGCCGTTGTGCATGCTGAAGCCAACGCCGGTTTGATTGCTTGAGGCCGGTGCAAGCTGTCCACTAGAAGGCCTACTTTAGTCAAGTTTCGTATATATTTGCTGCCGACTTTAGTACTTGTTAGGGTTCTTCTTCGATAGTCATCAAAATGAGCTCCGGGCTAGCTTCCTCAACCTTCCAACCCTCATCCATCCTCAAGCATTGTTTTATGAGTGAATGAAACTCATCTCGAAGCTTCCTAGACCTAGATCTTGTCATCGGCCCATGTCCTTACATGGTCACGCCTCCCCCTCTTCGATGCTTATGTGTGTGAATTGTCGAGCTATCAACAACATCACGGTAAAATACCGCTATCTCATCCCTACGCTAGATGACTTGTTTGATGAGCTATTTGGTGCATGCATTTTCTCCAAAATTGATTTGAAATTCGGTTATCACCAAATTAGAATAAGAGAAGGGGATGGATGGAAAACGGCTGTTAAAACCAAACAAAGGTTATATGAGTGGCTTGTCATGCCATTTGGATTGTCTAATGCTCCTAGCACTTTCGTGCGACTAATGCACCTTGTTTTGAGGGAATTCATTGGAAAATTTGTTGTTGTTCCTTTGATGATATATTAATCTATAACAAATCATACTCGGATCATTTGAATCATGTTCAAAGTGTGCTTGTTGCCCTCCGAAAGGAGAGATTGTATGCTTACCCTAAGAAGTGCTGTTTTTGTTTGGAGATGATTATATTCCTTGGGTATTTTATGAGTGCAAAGGGGTTGAGGTTGATGAGGAAAAAGTGAAAGCCGTCCAAGATTGGGCAACTCCTACCACCATTACCCAAGTCCGTAGTTTCCAAGGGTTAGCTAGCTTCAATAGGAGGCTCATTCAAAATTTTAGCGTTATAGACTCGTTCATAAGGAGGACTAACCCTTAAGCGTGGTCGTGAACAAGGTGAACAAGGAGGTAAGGGCCTCTCAAGACTTTTTCTTTGAATTTGAATTAAAGTGTGTGAATTGTGTTGTCAAATCACTTAAGGTTCTATTTATACTACCCTAACCCAAGCTAAGCAAACCATAAGGTTCTAATATAATGTCGAGCCATAATAGGTCTTTACAAAACATTTAAAAGTGGAAATAATTTGAGAAAATATAAAAAACGCGGGGCAGTGATCGGTTGCCCAAGCCCTAGCCGACACTGGCTAGGGCTCTTAAATCTGCCCCGGTTGTGCAGTGTGTTCGGGCAGCCGTTGTGCATGCTGAAGCCGACGCCGGTTTGGCTGCTTGAGGCCGGTGCAGGCTGTCCACTAGAAAGCGTCCTTTAGTCAAGTTTCGTCTATCTTTGCTGCCGACTTGACTTCTTGTTGGGGATCTTCTTCGATACTCATCAAAATGAGCTCTTGGCTAGCTTCCTCAACCTTCCAACCCTCATCCATCCTCAAGCATTGTTTTATGAGTAAATGAAACTCCTCTTGAAGCTTCCTAAACCTAGATCTTGTGATCAGTGCATGGTCATGCCTCCCACTCTTTGATGCGTATGTGTGTGAATTATCGAGCTATCAACAATAACACGGTAAAATACTGCTATCTCATCCCTAGGCTAGATGACTTGCTTGATGAGCTATTTGGTGCATGCATTTTCTCTAAAATTGATTTGAAATCCGGTTATCACGAAATTAGAATAAGAGAAGGGGATAAATGGAAAATGGCTGTTAAAACCAAACAAAGGTTATATGAGTGGCTTGTCATGCCCTTTGGATTGTCTAATGCTCCTAGTACTTTCGTGCGACTAATGCACATTCTTTTGAGGGAATTCATTGGAAAATTTGTTGTTGTTACTTTGATGATATATTAATCTGTAACAAATCATATGTGGATCATTTGAATCATGTTCAAAGTGTGTTTGTTACCCTCCGATGGGAGAGATTGTATCCAGACCTTGAGATGTGCTCTTTTTGTTTGGAGAGGATTATATTCCTTGGGTATTTTATGAGTGCAAAGAGGTTGAGGTTGATGAGGAAAAAGTGAAAGGCATCTTAGATTGGCCAACACCTACCACCATTACCTAAGTCCGTAGTTTTCAAGGGCTAGCTAGCTTCTATAGGGGGCTTATTCAAAATTTTTGCCCTATAGACTCATTCATAAGGTGGACTAACCCTTAAGCAGTGTCTTGAACAAGATGAACAATGAGGCTAGGGCCTCTCTAGACTTTTTCTTTTAATTTGAATTAAAGTGTGTGAATTGTGTTGTTAAATCACTAAAGGTTCTATTTATACTACCCTAACCCTAGCGAAGTAATCCCTAAGGTTCTAATACAATGTATAGCCATAATAGGACTTTACAAAACATTTAAAAATGGAAAAAATTTGAGAAAATATAAAAAATGCAGGGCAGTGATCGGTTGCCCAAGCCCTAGCCGACACTGGCTAGGGCTCTTAAATCTGCACCGGTTGTGCGTTGTGTTCGGGTCGCCGTTGTGCAGGCCGAAGCCGACGCCGGTTTGCCTTCTTGGGGCCGATGCTGCCTGTCCACTGGAAGGCCTCCTTTAGTCAAGTTTCATCCAGCTTTGTTGCCGGCTCGAGTTCTTGTTGGGGTTCTTCTTTGAATGTCATCAAAATAATCTCTCGGCTACCTTCCTCAGCCTTCCAACCCTCATCCATCCTTAAGCATTGTATTATGAACAAATGAAACTCATCTTGAATCTTCTTAGACCTAGATCTTGTCATCGGCCAGTGTCCTTTCCTAGTCACGCCTCCCCCTCTTTTATGCGTATGTGTGTGAATTGTCGCGCTATCAACAACATCGCGGTAAAATTCTGCTATCCCATCCCTAGGCTAGATAACTTGCTTGATAAGCTATTTTGAGCATTCATTTACTCTAAAATTGATTTGAAATCCGGTTATCACCAAATTAGAATAAGAGAAGGGGATGAATGGAAAACGGCTGTTAAAACCAAACAACGGTTATATTAGTGGCTTGTCATACCCTTTGGATTGTCTAATGCTCCAAGTACTTTCGTGCGACTAATGCATCTTGTTTTGAGGGAATTCATTGGAAAATTTGTTATTGTTACTTTGATGATATATTAATCTATAATAAATCATATGTGGATCATTTGAATCATGTTCAAAGTGTGCTTGTTGCCCTCCGAAAGGAGAGATTGTATGCTTAGCATGCAAAGTGCTCTTTTTGTTTTGAGAGGATTATATTCCTTGGGTATTTTATGAGTGCAAAGAGGTTGAGGTTGATGAGGAAAAAGTGAAAGCCATCCTAGATTGGCCAACACCTACCACCATTACCTAAGTCCGTAGTTTTCAAGGGCTAGCTAGCTTCTATAGGAGGCTTATTCAAAATTTTAGCCCTATAGACTCATTTATAAGGTGGACTAACCCTTAAGCACGGTCTTGAACAAGATGAACAAGGAGGCTAGGGCCTCTCAAGACTTTTTCTTTTAATTTGAATTAAAGTGTGTGAATTGTGTTGTCAAATCACTTAAGGCTCTATTTATACTACCCTAACCCTAGCTAGGTAATCCCTATGGTTCTAATATAATGTCGAGCCATAATAGGTCTTTACAAAACATTTAAAAGTGGAAATAATTTGAGAAAATATAAAAAACGCGGGGCAGTGATCGGTTGCCCAAGCCCTAGCCGACACTTGCTAGGGCTCTTAAATCTGCCCCGGTTGTGCAGTGTGTTCGGGCCGCCGTTGTGCATGCTGAAGCCGACGCCGGTTTGGCTGCTTGAGGCCGGTGCTGGCTGTCCACTAGAAGGCTTCCTTTAGTCAAGTTTCGTCTATCTTTGCTGCCGACTTGATTTCTTGTTGGGGTTCTTCTTCGATACTCATCAAAATGAGCTCTTGGCTAGCTTCCTCAACCTTCCAACCCTCATCCATCCTCAAGCATTGTTTTATGAGTAAATGAAACTCATCTTGAAGCTTCCTAAACCTAGATCTTGTGATCGGCCCTTATCAATGCATGGTCACGCTTCCCACTCTTTGATGCGTATGTGTGTGAATTATCGAGCTATCAACAATAACACGGTAAAATACAGCTATCTCATCCCTCGGCTAGATGACTTGCTTGATGAGCTATTTGGTGCATGCATTTTCTCTAAAATTGATTTGAAATCCAATTAACACGAAATTAGAATAAGAGAAGGGGATAAATGGAAAATGGCTATTAAAACCAAACAAAGGTTATATGAGTGGCTTGTCATGCCCTTTGGATTGTCTAATGCTCCTAGTACTTTCGTGTGACTAATGCACATTCTTTTGAGGGAATTCATTGGAAAATTTGTTGTTGTTACTTTGATGATATATTAATCTGTAACAAATCATATGTGGATCATTTGAATCATGTTCAAAGTGTGTTAGTTGTCCTCCGATGGGAGAGATTGTATGCAGACTTTGAGATGTGCTCTTTTTGTTTGGAGAGGATTATATTCCTTGGGTATTTTATGAGTGCAAAGAGGTTGAGGTTGATGAGGAAAAAGTGAAAGCCATCCTAGATTGGCCAACACCTTCCACTATTACCTAAGTCCGTAGTTTTCAAGGGCTAGCTAGCTTCTATAGGAGGCTTATTCAAAATTTTTGCCCTATAGACTCATTCATAAGGTGGAGTAACCCTTAAGCAGTGTCTTGAACAAGATGAACAATGAGGCTAGGGCCTCTCTAGACTTTTTCTTTTAATTTGAATTAAAGTGTGTGAATTGTGTTGTTAAATCACTAAAGGTTCTATTTACACTACCCTAACCCTAGCGAAGTAATCCCTAAGGTTCTAATACAATGTAGAGCCATAATAGGACTTTACAAAACATTTAAAAATGGAAAAAATTTGAGAAAATATAAAAAACGCAGGGCAGTGATCGGTTGCCCAAGCCCTAGCCGACACTGGCTAGGGCTCTTACATCTGCACCGGTGGTGCGTTGTGTTCAGGTCGCCATTGTGCAGGCCGAAGCCGACGCCGATTTGCCTGCTTGGGGCCTATGCTGCCTGTCCACTGGAAGGCCTCATTTAGTCAAGTTTCATCCAGCTTTGTTGCCGGCTCGAGTTCTTGTTGGGGTTCTTCTTTGAATGTCATCAAAATAAGCTCTCGGCTACCTTCCTCAGCCTTCCAACCCTCATCCATCCTTAAGCATTGTATTATGAGCAAATGAAACTCATCTTGAAGCTTCTTAGACCTAGATCTTGTCATCGGCCAGTGTCCTTTTCTAGTCACGCCTCCCCCTCTTTTATGCGTATGTGTGTGAATTGTCGCGCTATCAACAACATCGCGGTAAAATTCTGCTATCCCATCCCTAGGCTAGATAACTTGCTTGATAAGCTATTTTGAGCATTCATTTACTCGAAAATTGATTTGAAATCCGGTTATCACCAAATTAGAATAAGAGAAGGGGATGAATGGAAAACGGCTGTTAAAACCAAACAAAGGTTATATTAGTGGCTTGTCATACCCTTTGGATTGTCTAATGCTCCTAGTACTTTCGTGCGACTAATGCATATTGTTTTGAGGGAATTCATTGGAAAATTTGTTATTGTTACTTTGATGATATATTAATCTATAATAAATCATATGTGGATCATTTGAATCATGTTCAATGTGTGTTTGTTGCCCTCCGAAGGGAGAGATTGTATGCTTACCATGCAAAGTGCTCTTTTTGTTTTGAGAGGATTATATTCCTTGGGTATTTTATGAGTGCAAAGAGGTTGAGGTTGATGAGGAAAAAGTGAATGCCATCCTAGAATCGCCAACACCTACCCCCATTACCTAAGTCCGTAGTTTTCAAGGGCTAGCTAGCTTCTATAGGAGGCTTATTCAAAATTTTTGCCCTATAGACTCATTTATAAGGTGGACTAACCCTTAAGCATGGTCTTGAACAAGATGACCAAGGAGGTTAGGGCCTCTCAAGACTTTTTGTTTTAATTTGAATTAAAGTGTTTGAATTGTGTTGTCAAATCACTAAAGGTTCTATTTATACTACCCTAACCCAAGCTAAGTATTCCCTAAGGTTCTAATACAATGTAGAGCCACCATAGGACTTTACAAAACATTTAAAAATGGAAAAAATTTGAGAAAATATAAAAAACGCGGGGCAATGATCGGTTGCCCAAGCCCTAGCCGACACTGGCTAGGGCTCTTAAATCTGCCCCGGTTGTGCAGTGTGTTCGGGCCGCCGTTGTGCTTGCTGAAGCCGACGCCGGTTTGGCTGCTTGAGGCCGGTGCAGGCTGTCCACTAGAAGGCTTCCTTTAGTCAAGTTTCGTCTATCTTTGCTGCCGACTTGACTTCTTGTTGGGGTTCTTCTTCGATACTCATCAAAATGAGCTCTTGGCTAGCTTCCTCAACCTTCCAACCCTCATCCATCCTCAAGCATTGTTTTATGAGTAAATGAAACTCATCTTGAAGCTTCCTAAACCTAGATCTTGTGATCAGTGCATGGTCATGCCTCCCACTCTTTGATGCGTATGTGTGTGAATTATCGAGCTATCAACAATAACACGGTAAAATACCGCTATCTCATCCCTAGGCTAGATGACTTGCTTGATGAGCTATTTGGTGCATGCATTTACTCTAAAATTGATTTGAAATCCGGTTATCACGAAATTAGAATAAGAGAAGGGGATAAATGGAAAATGGCTGTTAAAACCAAACAAAGGTTATATGAGTGGCTTGTCATGCCCTTTGGATTGTCTAATGCTCCTTGTACTTTCGTGCGACTAATGCACATTCTTTTGAGGGAATTCATTGGAAAATTTGTTGTTGTTACTTTGATGATATATTAATCTGTAACAAATCATATGTGGATCATTTGAATCATGTTCAAAGTGTGTTTGTTGCCCTCCGATGGGAGAGATTGTATGCGGACCTTGACATGTGCTCTTTTTGTTTGTAGAGGATTATATTCCTTGGGTATTTTATGAGTGCAAAGGGGTTGAGGTTGATGAGGAAAAAGTGAAAACCGTTCAAGATTGGCCAACTCCTACCACCATTACCCAAGTTCGTAGTTTCCAAGGGATAGCTAGCTTCTATAGGAGGTTTATTCAAAATTTTAGCCCTATAGACTCATTCATAAGGTGGACTAACCCTTAAGCAGTGTCTTGAACAAGATGAACAACGAGGCTAGGGCCTCTCAAGACTTTTTCTTTTAATTTGAATTAAAGTGTGTGAATTTTGTTGTCAAATCACTAAAGGTTCTATTTATACTACCCTAACCCTAGCGAAGTAATCCCTAAGTTTCTAATACAATGTAGAGCCATAATAGGACTTTACAAAACATTTAAAAATGGAAAAAATTTGAGAAAATATAAAAAACGCAGGGCAGTGATCGGTTGCCCAAGCCCTAGCCGACACTGGCTAGGGCTCTTACATCTGCACCGGTGGTGCGTTGTGTTCAGGTCGCCATTGAGCAGGCCGAAGCCGACGCCGATTTGCCTGCTTGGGGCCTATGCTGCCTGTCCACTGGAAGGCCTCATTTAGTCAAGTTTCATCCAGCTTTGTTGCCGGCTCGAGTTCTTGTTGGGGTTCTTCTTTGAATGTCATCAAAATAAGCTCTCGGCTACCTTCCTCAGCCTTCCAACCCTCATCCATCCTTAAGCATTGTATTATGAGCAAATGAAACTCATCTTGAAGCTTCTTAGACCTAGATCTTGTCATCGGCCAGTGTCCTTTTCTAGTCACGCCTCCCCCTCTTTTATGCGTATGTGTGTGAATTGTCGCGCTATCAACAACATCGCGGTAAAATTCTGCTATCCCATCCCTAGGCTAGATAACTTGCTTGATAAGCTATTTTGAGCATTCATTTACTCGAAAATTGATTTGAAATCCGGTTATCACCAAATTAGAATAAGAGAAGGGGATGAATGGAAAACGGCTGTTAAAACCAAACAAAGGTTATATTAGTGGCTTGTCATACCCTTTGGATTGTCTAATGCTCCTAGTACTTTCGTGCGACTAATGCATATTGTTTTGAGGGAATTCATTGGAAAATTTGTTATTGTTACTTTGATGATATATTAATCTATAATAAATCATATGTGGATCATTTGAATCATGTTCAATGTGTGTTTGTTGCCCTCCGAAGGGAGAGATTGTATGCTTACCATGCAAAGTGCTCTTTTTGTTTTGAGAGGATTATATTCCTTGGGTATTTTATGAGTGCAAAGAGGTTGAGGTTGATGAGGAAAAAGTGAATGCCATCCTAGAATCGCCAACACCTACCACCATTACCTAAGTCCGTAGTTTTCAAGGGCTAGCTAGCTTCTATAGGAGGCTTATTCAAAATTTTTGCCCTATAGACTCATTTATAAGGTGGACTAACCCTTAAGCATGGTCTTGAACAAGATGACCAAGGAGGTTAGGGCCTCTCAAGACTTTTTGTTTTAATTTGAATTAAAGTGTTTGAATTGTGTTGTCAAATCACTAAAGGTTCTATTTATACTACCCTAACCCAAGCTAAGTATTCCCTAAGGTTCTAATACAATGTAGAGCCACAATAGGACTTTACAAAACATTTAAAAATGGAAAAAATTTGAGAAAATATAAAAAACGCGGGGCAGTGATCGGTTGCCCAAGCCCTAGCCGACACTGGCTAGGGCTCTTAAATCTGCCCCGGTTGTGCAGTGTGTTCGGGCCGCCGTTGTGCTTGCTGAAGCCGACGCCGGTTTGGCTGCTTGAGGCCGGTGCAGGCTGTCCACTAGAAGGCTTCCTTTAGTCAAGTTTCGTCTATCTTTGCTGCCGACTTGACTTCTTGTTGGGGTTCTTCTTCGATACTCATCAAAATGAGCTCTTGGCTAGCTTCCTCAACCTTCCAACCCTCATCCATCCTCAAGCATTGTTTTATGAGTAAATGAAACTCATCTTGAAGCTTCCTAAACCTAGATCTTGTGATCAGTGCATGGTCATGCCTCCCACTCTTTGATGCGTATGTGTGTGAATTATCGAGCTATCAACAATAACACGGTAAAATACCGCTATCTCATCCCTAGGCTAGATGACTTGCTTGATGAGCTATTTGGTGCATGCATTTACTCTAAAATTGATTTGAAATCCGGTTATCACGAAATTAGAATAAGAGAAGGGGATAAATGGAAAATGGCTGTTAAAACCAAACAAAGGTTATATGAGTGGCTTGTCATGCCCTTTGGATTGTCTAATGCTCCTTGTACTTTCGTGCGACTAATGCACATTCTTTTGAGGGAATTCATTGGAAAATTTGTTGTTGTTACTTTGATGATATATTAATCTGTAACAAATCATATGTGGATCATTTGAATCATGTTCAAAGTGTGTTTGTTGCCCTCCGATGGGAGAGATTGTATGCGGACCTTGACATGTGCTCTTTTTGTTTGTAGAGGATTATATTCCTTGGGTATTTTATGAGTGCAAAGGGGTTGAGGTTGATGAGGAAAAAGTGAAAGCCGTTCAAGATTGGCCAACTCCTACCACCATTACCCAAGTTCGTAGTTTCCAAGGGCTAGCTAGCTTCTATAGGAGGTTTATTCAAAATTTTAGCCCTATAGACTCATTCATAAGGTGGACTAACCCTTAAGCAGTGTCTTGAACAAGATGAACAACGAGGCTAGGGCCTCTCAAGACTTTTTCTTTTAATTTGAATTAAAGTGTGTGAATTTTGTTGTCAAATCACTAAAGGTTCTATTTATACTACCCTAACCCTAGCGAAGTAATCCCTAAGTTTCTAATACAATGTAGAGCCATAATAGGACTTTACAAAACATTTAAAAATGGAAAAAATTTGAGAAAATATAAAAAACGCAGGGCAGTGATCGGTTGCCCAAGCCCTAGCCGACACTGGCTAGGGCTCTTAAATCTGCCCCGGTTGTGCAGTGTGTTCGGGCCACCGTTGTGCATGCTAAAGCCGACGCCGGTTTGGCTGCTTGAGGCTGGTGCAGGCTGTCCACTAGAAGGCTTCCTTTAGTCAAGTTTCGTCTATCTTTGCTGCCGACTTGACTTCTTGTTGGGGTTCTTCTTCGATACTCATCAAAATAAGCTCTTGGCTAGCTTCCTCAACCTTCCAACCCTCATCCATCCTCAAGAATTGTTTTATGAGTAAATGAAACTCATCTTGAAGCTTCCTAAACCTAGATCTTATCATCGGCCCTTATCATTGCATGGTCCGCCTCCCACTCTTTGATGCGTATGTGTGTGAATTATCGAGCTATCAACAACAACTCGGTAAAATACCGCTATCTCATCCCTAGGCTAGATGACTTGCTTGATGAGCTATTTGGTGCATGCATTTACTCTAAAATTGATTTGAAATCCGGTTATCACGAAATTAGAATAAGAGAAGGGGATAAATGGAAAATGGCTGTTAAAACCAAACAAAGGTTATATGAGTGGCTTGTCATGCCCTTTGGATTGTCTAATGCTCCTAGTACTTTCGTGCGACTAATGCACATTCTTTTGAGGGAATTCATTGGAAAATTTGTTGTTGCTACTTTGATGATATATTAATCTGTAACAAATCATATGCGGATCATTTGAATCATGTTCAAAGTGTGTTTGTTGCCCTCCGATGGGAGAGATTGTATGCGGACCTTGAGATGTGCTCTTTTTGTTTGGAGAGGATTATATTCCTTGGGTATTTTATGAGTGCAAAGGGGTTGAGGTTGATGAGGAAAAAGTGAAAGCCGTTCAAGATTGGCCAACTCCTACCACCATTACCCAAGTTCGTAGTTTCCAAGGGCTAGCTAGCTTCTATAGGAGGTTTATTCAAAATTTTAGCCCTATAGACTCATTCATAAGGTGGACTAACCCTTAAGCAGTGTCTTGAACAAGATGAACAACGAGGCTAGGGCCTCTCAAGACTTTTTCTTTTAATTTGAATTAAAGTGTGTGAATTTTGTTGTTAAATAACTAAAGGTTCTATTTATACTACCCTAACCCTAGCGAAGTAATCCCTAAGGTTCTAATACAATGTAGAGCCATAATAGGACTTTACAAAACATTTAAAAATGGAAAAAATTTGAGAAAATATAAAAAACGCAGGGCAGTGATCGGTTGCCCAAGCCCTAGCCGACACTGGCTAGGGCTCTTAAATCTGCCCCGGTTGTGCAGTGTGTTCGGGCCACCGTTGTGCATGCTAAAGCCGACGCCGGTTTGGCTGCTTGAGGCCGGTGCAGGCTGTCCACTAGAAGGCTTCCTTTAGTCAAGTTTCGTCTATCTTTGCTGCCGACTTGACTTCTTGTTGGGGTTCTTCTTCGATACTCATCAAAATGAGCTCTTGGCTAGCTTCCTCAACCTTCCAACCCTCATCCATCCTCAAGCATTGTTTTATGAGTAAATGAAACTCATCTTGAAGCTTCCTAAACCTAGATCTTGTGATCAGTGCATGGTCATGCCTCCCACTCTTTGATGCGTATGTGTGTGAATTATCGAGCTATCAACAATAACACGGTAAAATACCGCTATCTCATCCCTAGGCTAGATGACTTGCTTGATGAGCTATTTGGTGCATGCATTTACTCTAAAATTGATTTGAAATCCGGTTATCACGAAATTAGAATAAGAGAAGGGGATAAATGGAAAATGGCTGTTAAAACCAAACAAAGGTTATATGAGTGGCTTGTCATGCCCTTTGGATTGTCTAATGCTCCTTGTACTTTCGTGCGACTAATGCACATTCTTTTGAGGGAATTCATTGGAAAATTTGTTGTTGTTACTTTGATGATATATTAATCTGTAACAAATCATATGTGGATCATTTGAATCATGTTCAAAGTGTGTTTGTTGCCCTCCGATGGGAGAGATTGTATGCGGACCTTGACATGTGATCTTTTTGTTTGTAGAGGATTATATTCCTTGGGTATTTTATGAGTGCAAAGGGGTTGAGGTTGATGAGGAAAAAGTGAAAGCCGTTCAAGATTGGCCAACTCCTACCACCATTACCCAAGTTCGTAGTTTCCAAGGGCTAGCTAGCTTCTATAGGAGGTTTATTCAAAATTTTAGCCCTATAGACTCATTCATAAGGTGGACTAACCCTTAAGCAGTGTCTTGAACAAGATGAACAACGAGGCTAGGGCCTCTCAAGACTTTTTCTTTTAATTTGAATTAAAGTGTGTGAATTTTGTTGTTAAATAACTAAAGGTTCTATTTATACTACCCTAACCCTAGCGAAGTAATCCCTAAGGTTCTAATACAATGTAGAGCCATAATAGGACTTTACAAAACATTTAAAAATGGAAAAAATTTGAGAAAATATAAAAAACGCAGGGCAGTGATCGGTTGCCCAAGCCCTAGCCGACACTGGCTAGGGCTCTTAAATCTGCACCGGTTGTGCGTTGTGTTCAGGTCACCATTCTGCAGGCCGAAGCCGACGCCGGTTTGCCTGCTTGGGGCCGATGCTGCCTGTCCACTGGAAGGCCTCCTTTTGTCATGTTTCGTCCAGCTTTGTTGCCGGCTCGAGTTCTTGTTGGGGTTCTTCTTTGAATGTCATCAAAATAAGCTCTCGGCTACCTTCCTCAGCCTTCCAACCCTCATCCATCCTTAAGCATTGTATTATGAGCAAATGAAACTCATCTTGAAGCTTCTTAGACCTAGATCTTGTCATCGGCCAGTGTCCTTTCCTAGTCACGCCTCCCCCTCTTTTATGCGTATGTGTGTGAATTGTCGCGCTATCAACAACATCGCGGTAAAATTCCGCTATCCCATCCCTATGCTAGATAACTTGCTTGATAAGCTATTTTGAGCATGCATTTACTCTAAAATTGATTTGAAATCCGGTTATCAGTAAATTAGAATAAGAGAAGGGGATGAATGGAAAACGGCTGTTAAAACCAAACAATGGTTATATTAGTGGCTTGTCATACCCTTTGGATTATCTAATGCTCCTAGTACTTTCGTGCGACTAATGCACCTTGTTTTGAGGGAATTCATTGGAAAATTTGTTATTGTTACTTTGATGATATATTAATCTATAACAAATCATATGTGGATCATTTGAATCATGTTCAAAGTGTGCTTGTTGCCCTCCGAAGGGAGAGATTGTATGCTTACCATGCAAAGTGCTCTTTTTGTTTTGAGAGGATTATATTCCTTGGGTATATTATGAGTGCAAAGAGGTTGAGGTTGATGAGGAAAGCGTGAAAGCCATCCTAGATTGGCCAACACCTACCACCATTACCTAAGTCCGTAGTTTCCAAGGGCTAGCTAGCTTCTATAGGAGGCTTATTCAAAATTTTAGCCCTATAGACTCATTTATAAGGTGGACTAACCCTTATGCATGGTCTTGAATAAGATGAACAAGGAGGCTAGGGCCTCACAAGACTTTTTCTTTTAATTTGAATTAAAGTGTGTGAATTGTATTGTCAAATCACTAAAGGTTCTATTTATACTACCCTAACCCAAGCTAAGTAAGTCCTAAGGTTCTAATACAATGTAGAGCCATAATAGGACTTTACAAAACATTTAAAAATGGAAAAATTTTGAGAAAATATAAAAAACGCGGGGCAGTGATCGGTTGCCCAAGCCCTAGCCGACACTGGCTAGGGCTTTTAAATATGCGCCGGTTTTACGTTGTGTTCAGGTCGCCATTGTGCAGGCCGAAGCAGACGCCGATTTGCCTGCTTGGGGCCGATGCTGCCTGTCCACTGGAAGGCCTCCTTTAGTCAAGTTTCATCCAGCTTTGTTACCGGCTCGAGTTCTTGTTGGGGTTCTTCTTCGAATGTCATCAAAATAAGCTCTTGGCTACCTTCCTCAGCCTTCCAACCCTCATCCATCCTCAAGCATTGTATTATGAGCAAATGAAACTCATCTTGAAGCTTCTTAGACCTAGATCTTGTCATCGGCCAGTGTCCTTTCCTAGTCATGCCTTCCTCTCTTTGATGCGTATGTGTGTGAATTGTCGCGCTATCAATAACATCATGGTAAAATACAGCTATCCCATCCCTAGGCTAGATAACTTGCTTGATGAGCTATTTGGTGCATGCATTTTCTTTAAAGTTGATTTGAAATCCGGTTATCACCAAATTAGAATAAGAGAAGGGGATGAATGGAAAACGGCTGTTAAAACAAAACAAAGGTTATATGTGCGGCTTGTCAAGCCCTTTGGATTGTCTAATGCTTCGAGTACTTTCATGCGACTAATGCACCTTGTTTTGAGGGAATTCATTGGAAAATTTGTTGTTGTTACTTTGATGATATATTAATCTATAACAAATCATATGTGGATCATTTGTATCATGTTCAAAGTGTGCTTGTTGCCCTTCGAATGGAGAGAATGTATGCTAACCTTGAGAAGTGCTCTTTTTGTTTGGAGATGATTATATTCCTTGGGTATTTCATGAGTGCAAAGGGGTTGAGGTTGATGAGGAAAAAGTGAAAGCCGTCCAAGATTGGCCAACTCCAACAACCATTACCTAAGTCCATAGTTTCCAAGGGCTAGCTTGCTTCTATAGGCGGCACAATCAAAATTTTCGCACTATAGACTCATGCATAAGAAGGACTAACCCTTAAGCATGGTCTTGAACAAGATGAACAAGGAGGCAACGGCCTCTCAAGACTTTTTCTTTAAATTTGAATTAAAGTGTGTGAACTGTGTTGTCAAATCACTAAAGGTTCTATTTATACCACCCTAACCCTAGCTTAGTAATCCCTAAGGTTCTAATACAATGTAGTGCCATAATTGGTCTTTTCAAAACATTTAAAAATGGAAAAATTTTGAGAAAATATCAAAAGCACA
The DNA here is from genome assembly GCA_026120185.1 of Voacanga thouarsii. Lineage (NCBI taxonomy): Eukaryota > Viridiplantae > Streptophyta > Magnoliopsida > Gentianales > Apocynaceae > Voacanga > Voacanga thouarsii. The sequence continues at coordinate 934,322 of JANUWF010003374.1, read as the reverse complement.
GACCAGTGATAGGTTGCGCAAGCCCTAGCCGACACTGGCTAGGGCTCTAAAATCTACGCCGATTGTGCGCTGTGTTCGGTCCGCCGTTGTGCATGCTGAAGCCAACGCCGGTTTGATTGCTTGAGGCCGGTGCAAGCTGTCCACTGGAAGGCGTACTTTAGTCAAGTTTCGTCTATCTTTGCTGCCGACTTGAGTTCTTGTTAGGGTTCTTCTTCGATAGTCATCAAAATGAGCTCCTGGCTAGCTTCCTCAACCTTCCAACCCTCATCCATCCTCAAGCATTGTTTTATGAGTGAATGAAACTCATCTTGAAGCTTCCTAGACCTATATCTTGTCATCGGCCCATGTCCTTCCATGGTCATGCCTCCCCCTCTTCAATGCGTATGTGTGTGAATTGTCGAGCTATAAACAAAATCACGGTAAAATACCGCTATCTCATCCCTACGCTAGATGACTTGTTTGATGAGCTATTTGGTGCATGCATTTTCTCCAAAATTGATTTGAAATTCGGTTATCACCAAATTAGAATAAGAGAAGGGGATGGATGGAAAACGGCTGTTAAAACCAAGCAAAGGTTATATGAGTGGCTTGTCATGCCCTTTGGATTGTCTAATGCTCCTAGCACTTTCGTGCGACTAATGCACCTTGTTTTGAAGGAATAATTTGGAAAATTTTTTGTTGTTATTTTGATGATATATTACTCTATAACAAATCATACGTGGATCATTTGAATCATGTTCAAAGTGTGCTTGTTGCCCTCCAAAAGGAGAGATTGTATGCTTACCTTGAGAAGTGCTGTTTTTGTTTGGAGATGATTATATTCCTTGGGTACTTCATGAGTGCAAAGGGGTTGAGGTTGATGAGGAAAAAGTGAAATCCGTCCAAGATTGGCCAACTCCAACCACCATTACCTATGTCCGTAGTTTCCAAGGGCTAGCTAGCATCTATTGGCGGCACAATCAAAATTTTAGCACTATAGACTCATGCGTAAGAAGGACTAACCCTTAAGCATGGTCTTGAACAAGATGAACAAGGAGGCAACGGCCTCTAAAGACTTTTTCTTTAAATTTGAATTAAAGTGTGTGAATTGTGTTGTCAAATCACTAAAGGTTCTATTTATACCACCCTAACCCTAGCTAAGTAATCCCTAAGGTTCTAATACAATGTAGTCCCATAATTGGTCTTTTCAAAACATTTAAAATTGGAAAAATTTTGAGAAAATATCAAAAGCACGGACCAGTGATAGGTTGTGCAAGCCCTAGCCGACACTGGCTAGGGCTCTTAAATCTACGCCGGTTGTGCGCTGTGTTCGGGCCGCCGTTGTGCATGCTGAAGCCAAGGCCGGTTTGATTGCTTGAGGCCGGTGCAAGCTGTCCACTAGAAGGCCTACTTTAGTCAAGTTTCGTATATATTTGCTGCCGACTTGAGTTCTTGTTAGGGTTCTTCTTCGATAGTCATCAAAATAAGCTCCTGGCTAGCTTCCTCAACCTTCCAACCCTCATCCATCCTCAAGCATTGTTTTATGAGTGAATGAAACTCATCTTGAAGCTTCATAGACCTAGATCTTGTCATCGGCCCATGTCCTTCCATGGTCACGCCTCCCCCTCTTCGATGCGTATGTGTGTGAATTGTCGACCTATCAACAAAATCACGGTAAAATACCGCTATCTCATCCCTACGCTAGATGACTTGTTTGATGAGCTATTTGGTGCATGCATTTTCTCCAAAATTGATTTGAAATTCGGTTATCACCAAATTAGAATAAGAGAAGGGGATGGATGGAAAACGGCTGTTAAAACCAAACAAAGGTTATATGAGTGGCTTGTCATGCCCTTTGGATTGTCTAATGCTCCTAGCACTTTCGTGCGACTAATGCACCTTGTTTTGAGGGAATTCATTGGAAAATTTGTTGTTGTTCCTTTGATGATATATTAATCTATAACAAATCATACGCCGATCATTTGAATCATGTTCAAAGTGTGCTTGTTGCCCTCCGAAAGGAGAGATTGTATGCTTACCTTGAGAAGTGCTGTTTTTGTTTGGAGATGATTATATTCCTTGGGTATTTTATGAGTGCAAAGGGGTTGAGGTTGATGAGGAAAAAGTGAAAGCCGTCCAAGATTGGGCAACTCCTACCACCATTACCCAAGTCCGTAGTTTCCAAGGGTTAGCTAGCTTCTATAGGAGGCTCATTCAAAATTTTAGCGCTATAGACTCATTCATAAGGAGGACTAACCCTTAAGCGTGGTCTTGAACAAGATGAACGAGGACGTAAGGGCCTCTCAAGACTTTTTCTTTTAATTTGAATTAAAGTGTGTGAATTGTGTTGTCAAATCACTTAAGGCACTATTTATACTACCCTAACCCAAGCTAAGTAATCCCTAAGGTTCTAATACAATGTCGAGCCATAATAGGTCTTTACAAAACATTTAAAAATGGAAATAATTTGAGAAAATATAAAAAACGCGGGGCAGTGATCGGTTGCCCAAGCCCTAGCCGACACCGGCTAAGGCTCTTAAATCTGCCCCGGTTGTGCAGTGTGTTCGGGCCGCCGTTGTGCATGCTAAAGCCGACGCCGGTTTGGCTGCTTGAGGCCGGTGCAGGCTGTCCACTAGAAGGCTTCCTTTAGTCAAGTTTCGTCTATCTTTGCTGCCGACTTGACTTCTTGTTGGGGTTCTTCTTCGATACTCATCAAAATAAGCTCTTGGCTAGCTTCCTCAACCTTCCAACCCTCATCCATCCTCAAGCATTGTTTTATGAGTAAATGAAACTCATCTTGAAGCTTCCTAAACCTAGATCTTATCATCGGCCCTTATCATTGCATGGTCACGCCTCCCACTCTTTAATGCGTATGTGTGTGAATTATCGAGCTATCAACAACAACACGGTAAAATACCGCTATCTCATCCCTAGGCTAGATGACTTGCTTGATGAGCTATTTGGTGCATGCATTTTCTCTAAAATTGATTTGAAATCCAGTTATCACGAAATTAGAATAAGAGAAGGGGATGAATGGAAAATGGCTGTTAAAACCAAGCAAAGGTTATATGAGTGGCTTGTCATGCCCTTTGGATTGTCTAATGCTCCTAGTACTTTCATGCGACTAATGCACATTCTCTTGAGGGAATTCATTGGAAAATTTGTTGTTGTTACTTTGATGATATATTAATCTGTAACAAATCATATGTGGATCATTTGAATCATGTTCAAAGTGTGTTTGTTGCCCTCCGATGGGAGAGATTGTATGCAGACCTTGATATGTGCTCTTTTTGTTTGGAGAGGATTATATTCCTTTGGTATTTTATAAGTGCAAAGGGGTTGAGGTTGATGAGGAAAAAGTGAAAGTCGTTCAAGATTGGCCAACTCCTACCACCATTACCCAAGTTCGAAGTTTCCAAGGGCTAGCTAGCTTCTATAGGAGGTTTATTCAAAATTTTAGCACTATAAACTCATTCATTAGGTGGACTAACCCTTAAGCATGGTCTTGAACAAGATGAAAAAGGTGGCTAGGGCCTCTCAAGACTTTTTCTTTTAATTTGAATTAAAGTGTGTGAATTGTGTTGTCAAATCACT